>CM077168.1:19005641-20223141 GCA_039654105.1 Coreius guichenoti
GTCTATGGGGACATTATAACTCAGATGTAACAGCAGGTGGTAGGGCACCTTGCCATTGTGTAGTTAGCTGGAGAGTTCGTATGTGAGACTAAATTAAATGTGTTTGTGTAGGTGTTTCAAAGATGCACAAACTGAGGACCCGAGTTTCCAGATAGACCCCGAAGGAGATAGAGTCCCACCTACACACTCATTCACTTACTTCGCTGGCTGTAATATTCAAACGCTCATATACGTTTCTGTTTTCAGTAGGTCTAAGTAAATTTGTAATTCTATAACCGTGTCAAGGGGAAACAGACCAAGAGGAATGTCTGACAGAATACGAGAAAAAAATACACTCCATTTTCAGACCGAAATAGAAAGAGAATGTGTGTATCCACAGAGGAAAGCCTGACGTTTGTTTGTCTGATCCCTTCTCTTTCCATCGCTATTTTCCCTTTGGGGAAGTTTGAAATAAATAGTGGGTTTTTACTCTGTAATATTTTACACATGATTGAAGGTGATGTCAACAGTGAGGGGCTGAGAGAGAGTTTGGCTGGATTATTGTTTCAAATCATCATCTCTCTCTTTCTCTTACTCTGTCACACTTTTCTTTTAAAAAAACACTATGTCTGTTTTCCCTCTGTTCTTTCCAGCCACAAATTTTCTCCTTGCTTTTCCACAACCCATGTCAAGACGCCTGTATTTATGATATCTAGCTAACAGCTGCCGCACTAAATTTTGAGTGAATCTCCAGAGTTAAAGAGTGAGTCTAGTAAAGCAAGGTGAATGTTTTGCTGTATCACCACTGTGTGGTCTTCAAGAAAGGCTCTTAACCTCAGTGACCTCCAGGTGGACTGTCCAGGTGGTTTGAAAATGTATCTGAAATACTGCATGCTACGAATGTTCAGACCTGACCAGCCAACACATTATTATTCACACCTGAGGAAATGCAACAGTATAATTCTGCTTAAACATTACATCTTCATAATCCAGAATGAAAGGTAAACTGAATCATTTTCTAGTTGTCAAAAGTGAAAAGGAATGTGCTCCTAACACAGAAAACATAATAATCTGAGAAAGAAAAAGCTAAAAACTGTCATAAAAAAACATGTCCATATGTGAGTTATTCAAAATTGAATAGTTAAAGTTGTCAAATGTTAAAGTTTTAAAAACTTTGAAACAACAGTGTTATAAAAGTATAACTATCATAAGTCATATAAAATGCATGAATATACACCCAGAACTCACGACAATTGTGCTCAAAATCTTATTTCACAATAACAATAAATTTCACGATATACACTCTTAAGAAAAATGGTTCTAAACGGTACCAAATTAGGGTTCTTCAGCTTGTAACAATAGCAGAACCCTTTTTGGTGCTATATAGAACTCTTTTTCTAAGGTTCCATAAAGAACCATGCTTCAAAAGTGCTATATAGGACCTTAATTGTGTTATAAATAACATTTTTGTTAATAGATTATTTTCATTAATATTAGTATTATCAATATTATTATTTTTTAAATATATTATTAATATTGTTTTTAACTGTCACGGTTTTGGGTTTTGTCATGTGTTCCTGTTTGCCATGTGATCCTGCCATGTGCTCCATTGTCATGTGATTCCCTTGTCCTCATGTATTATGTTCTCATTGGTTGTTTTTGTCATGTGTTCTGTTGTCATGTTCTGTCATTGGTTCATTGTTTGATCGCTGTTCACAGGTGTCCCTTGTCTTGTCATTAGCCTGTGTATTTAAGCCCTCATGTTTGCCATGTGTCCTGGTCGAGTATTGATGTTTCCTGTAACCACTGTGAGTGTCTGTTTCAGTATGTAAATAAACTGCATTTGGTTTCATCAAGCTTGCCTCCAGCAGATCTCTTCATTACATTACTCCTCTATCTGCATGGTCTTATATTTTGTGGCCAGGTTTTATACATTAATAAAAAAACGGCATGTTGTCAATTAGTTTTTTTTTTTTTTTTGACATGGCAAATTGTATCAAATGACAGTGCTCTAACAACAGTTGTTAACTGAATACACAAAACAATTGACATTTTACACAATATAGATGTAAAGACTAAGTTACAGTGAAATATCTTCACAATCCTCTGTCATTACATCCATTGTGTATTTTGAGTGGCAGTTTATCTCTGCAAATGATGAGGTTGTGGGATGTGACAGCATCTGAAATACACAATTGAGTTTAGAGTTACAGTGTGTCTCTTCCAATTGTTTATGAAGGCCAAAATTAGCAAAAATGGACAGTATGTGAGCCCTTTACAATGTTAAAAGGAAAAAAGTGATATAAAGTCATGTAATAGCTTTATGCATAAACCCAGTCACAAAAAACATTAAAGTAATTAAAAATTATGACCCATATTTTTATAATTTTTTTTTTTTTTTTTTTTTTTTAAATATCTCTGTTACTTACTTGGTGAAGAGAAGTAGCCTATCCTTAACTGAACAGAGCTGCTCACACTTATATGTTCTGTTAAACTAAAAAGAGGAAAAAGACATGATTGGTAGGAAATCAGTTGCAATTTGAAAGTTAAAATATATAGACATTTGCATTCTTTTGAAAAATGTTTGCTTTCCCCTGAGAAACTTTGCGTTTGCTCGTAAAACCTTTGTGTTTCCTCACGAGATATAAAATAGTGTGAGAGAACGCAAAAGCATTGCCAAATATTTTTTCCTCCTATCTCACAGTTTTTTCTTCACCGTGTCCCTTTAGGGGCTCCGTAAAAAGTACAGTAGTTACAGTAGTATTTAGGTGCAAAATACTACAGAAATTAAATAATAAAATGCAAAATGAAATGTTGCATAATCTTAACTATATGAATTAAATATATATTGATCCTTATTAAAGCTGCAAAAGTTATTCAGTCAAGAGCAGTGTGAGTGAGTGTTTTATTATTTTGTTGTTTGAATAACATTAACAACACAGAGAGCAGCACGTATATCACAACGTTATCTCATGACCAATTTGTATTTGTACGACCTCACTCGTATGAATTTGTAATTTGTCTATACTGCAGGGGCGGGGTTTGAGGTTAGGTCATTCGAACGAAACCATACGAATTGGGCAACTCGTCAAATACGTACGATTTAGCAAAAATCGTACCAATTTGTACGAGTCAGCTCATACAAATTCATACGAATTAACCACCTCATAAAATACGTACAATTTGCCGTGAGATCGGGTTGTATATTAGGCTGCTGCCACTTAAGGACCTAAATGCACAGATCCAATGTAATGATTTTCTCCGAACTGTTTATATTTACTTGAGATGTAACCAACTGTTTACCTGAATACTCACCTGCTTTGCACGCACTTCAGGTGTAAGACAGTGCTAGTACAACAGTGAGTTGCTTTCCCGTACCCTTTTCACATTTATGCATGTTTCTTCATAGCTCTACATACCGCAATTTAAACTATATACCAAAATCTCTATCAATAGACACTTTAACCCTTAAACGCATATCTCGGGTCTTTAGTGACCCGGGACGTCATTCAGCTCAACTCAACTCTTTATTTATAGAGCACTTTCAACACCACAAGTGGAACCGAAGTGCTGTACAGAAAAAAAGAACATAAACACAAAAACATAAAACAATGCAATGACATACACGGCTTGCAAAGCATTTTCAAATGCTACAGAAAACAAATAAGTTTTAAGCGCACTCTGAAATACACCCTATGTAGGAGAAGATTTTACAGACAGAGGAAAGTCATTCCAGAGCCCAGGGGCTGCAACAGAGAATGCCCGATCACCTTTACATTTTAAACGAGATTGCGGAACCATAAGGAGCAATTGATCATTTGAGCGCATAGATCTACTGGATCTACAGTTTGATTAACACAGGAGTAATATGCTCTCTCTTCTTAGTACCCGTTAAAAGTCTGGCAGCTGCAAACGAGAGGGAGGCCTGACTCACACCCAGATACAACACATTACAGTAATCCAAATAGGATGACACAAAGGCATGAACAACCTTCTCCATATCTTTAAAAGAGAGGATAGACTTCAATTTACATATTGATCTAAGATGGAAAAAACTATTCTTTACAACAGCATTGATGTGTCGGTCAAATTTAAGCACAGAGTCAAAAATGACACCAAGGTTTCTCACGCTAGACAGTTTTTTTTTACAGGAAACAACCCCAGGCAGTCATAAACATCCTCTACACACCCCGTATTACCAAATAAAATCATCTCTGGTTTATCCTCATTCAAATGGAGAAAGTTATTCGCCAACCAGCACTTAACCTCAGTCAAACATTCATACAGGGACTGGATGGCACATTTATGCCCATGTTTCAGTAGTACATAAATTTGAGAAGCATCCGCATGTAGTACAGATGATAGTGAATCCCAAATTTCTCAAAAATAGAACCTAGGGGGAGCAATAAAATTGGTCCCAGGATAGAACCCTGAGGAACTCCACACACAAGAGGGGCAACAGTAGAAGAAACTGACTGAAAATGTCCTATCTTTGAAATAGGAAGAAAATCATTTCAGGGCTAAGCCCTTAATACCAGCCTGATCCCTAAGACGATCAATGAGAATATTATGATCAATAGTATCAAATGCCGCGGTAAGATCTAACAAAAGTAGAACAACACAGCTTCCAGAATCAGCGCCTCGAATATGTCATTAGAGACCCTCAAATGAGCAGACCCTGTACTATGGCTAGCTCTAAAATCTGACTGGAATCTATCTAAAATTGTATTCCTCATTAAAAAATCATTAAGCTGTGCATACACAATATTTTCCAGTATCTGAGATATAAAAGGCTTTTTTTTTTTTGAGAAGGGGCTGAATAACTGCATGCTTAAAACTAGCCGGAACAACACCAGATGACAAACTAATATTCATAATAGACAAAATACTTGGACCAATGGAATCAAATACCTGCTTAAACAGAGAAGGAATCACATCACCAGAAGACCTTGTAGGCTTCATATGATTAATTATATATTTAAGCTGCTGCAGAGAAACAGGCGTAAAACTGGTCAATTGATTAGGAGGGTCAACAGAAGGGGGGGAGTGGGGGGGAGGAGGTATTATTTTGCGTTAAAAAATATTATTAATAAATTATCAATAATAAATAATATATTTTTGAATAATTTACTTGATTTTATGTCTCAGATCCCAGTCAGTTATTCACTGCAGAAAGTGAAACTAAAAACTCAGCGATGAGAGCTCTACTTCAACATGTTCTGATAACACTATTTAACCTTAATTTATTTCTTAATATTTCCCTTGTGGCCCGTAGTTAAAAAAAAATGTTAAACAAGTTGTTTTTTTGTTTTTAAATGAGGAGTTAGCTAATCTTACAGCGCGTCGGTTATGCGTGATGCGCTATAAAGCAGGGAAAATTAAAATATTAATGTAATTTTAAAAGTAGCCTCATCATCATCATCATCATTCAGATCATCGCAAAAGGGGCTTGAGATCGCCGGGCCTGGTATGTGGTATTTGCGCGCGTATTTGCATGTGTTGTGGACTTTTGCAGCGTGTTTCTGTATTTGCATGTGTTGTCATAACTGATGAAGATGTTTTCTTTATTTGCTGGTGTTTTTTCTATTTGCATGTGTTTTATTAATTTGTAGCGCGTTGAGCTCTCTCGGCCACCGTAGTTTCAAGAACCAAAAATATTACTTCATTCAAATCAACATTATTAATCTTTAACACACACTTAAGAAATTGAGTAAATTTACTAAATTAAAACAATGCAACCCTCCCCCACCCCGACGTGACGACGACTTGACGGTTGAGTGAGCGCGGGCTGTTTGAATTATCTTCAGTCTCCAGAGCAGATCCTTCTCCGCGTCGCAGAATTGGTGCATTTCCTCTGTGAAATTCAGGTTTGTGTGTTTTATTTTATCTATAAAATCATTACTGTGCTTTAAATCATTTTATTTAATACAAAACCACATACAGGGACGCAATGTGAGTCACCTAAACGAGTGTGGCATCTGTCTTTGAAACGCCTGGTGCCTTGACTTTATTCCTAAAGATAATGAATATAATTAATTTGGAAGATAAAATGTTCTCAGAACTTTGCACTGTTTGTTTATGGGCAGGTTATGGAGTCAGGCGCGTCGCAGCTACGAGTGAAACATAGGACGGCGGTCTGAAGTTCGAAGTTCACCCGCAGAGCGCGAGTCCCACTCCGGCACAGCACAGATACGGTGGAAATGGATAACAGACTGGTTGATTACACTTGAATTACTTTTAAATGTTTCATTTTTACTTCTAATATGTTTGTTACATGAGTTTAAATGTAGGCAATATTGTATACATGTTAAAACAGTATAAAATATGCTGTATTGCTGTACTCATCGACAATAAAGGCCACTATCATGTATACCTGTGGTTGTGTGGAGTATTTTACAAAGGTTTAGAGGAAATAAAAAAAAGTTAATATTAATACTATAAAAGTTAATATTACTCATAAATAAAAACAGCTAATATTACTCATAAATATTGGTTTTTAAATGTTTTTCCCCAATTATTTCCCCAATTGTTTTATTTGTTAATGTACCAAATGCAGTTACTCAGATCTACTTAAAATTTTTTTACTTACATTTACTCAGTTCATACGGTGAATGTAACTGATTTCACTGCTTTCAAATTTAATCAATATTTTTGAGTGTAAAAATGTTTCACCAAAAAAATTTAGTAAATCATAGTAAAGTTTTTAGAGTGTAGCCTGTGCATTTAAGGGTTAAATTGACGCTATGGCATATATTGCCATATCGCCCAGTCCTATATGCATTCTGAGTGAATGTGCATGAAACATCAACTGTCAGTAATTATGACTAGAGGAAAGAGGAACTCAATCATGATTAGAAATGCAGATCAACAGCTTTGTAAAACCTTTGCAAAACTCTGAAAAGAACCTATCTGACAGCCTAATGTTTCCTGTGAGAAAACAGCTCAGTTGTAGAGTCATGGACTATGTTGATATAGAGACAGCCAAATAAAAAGATAGACAATGATCGTGTAGTAAGATATAAAACTTACCAAAATTAGGGAAACTGCACAAAGGATATTGCTTCCAGACTTGCAATTTACAACCTTCATTGAAAATGACAGACAAACTATTCTTCGTTTTGTCGCTAACCCATTTTTCTGTACGTCTTTTCTTTCTTCTGATGCCTTAAAACCCCTCTATTTGCATCATCTTCCATCAACTTTTCAAGTCCTCTCATTCCCATCTCTTACCATCAACTATATATTCTCTCTTTTGCATCTGTGACTCTTTCTTTGCTTCGCTCTCCTCCTCTCTTGATGTATGAGATGGGTAATTGCAGGTAGATCTGAATATATATTGTTTCAGTTTCAGCTGAGAGGAAAAGGAAATTATTTAAAAGGAGATTAGCAGTGGTATAAATTTCAGCCCACAGTTTAAGGTAAGAGTTAAAGATGAGCGTGCTCTCTGATTAGGCCTTTAATAACAAAGAAGTGTCATAATTAAACTCCCATCAATCTTTGCTCACTCATGCACGAACTAATGCCTGAATCATTATGCAAATTAATAAGTCATATTCCTATAATACATTTTCCAGCTAACCACTGTAACTGTCTTGTTTCATTTGTTGACCTGCGGCAGTTTTTTTTTTTCTTTGAGAGCAATAAGTATTATTTATTGTGTCGTTTCAGTTCTATATTGTATTGTGGGCATAAAATATTATCATTAATCATAATCTGATCTTCAATTATGTTACTGATATCACACTAATAAACAAACAACTACTGACACATAAACAATTGTTCCTCTTGTCAACAAGAGGAAAAAGTATGTGGACCTCTAGGCTAATGACTTCTCTAAAGACTAATTGGGGTCAAGTGTTTCAATCAATGGGATGAGATTGGAGGTGCCCTGGCCTATAAAAAGGAATGCAAATTTGCCACAACTTTTCTCTGCTAAAGTTACTGAATCAGTACTTCAAGAAAGAGCTTTTTTATTAAGAGCAATAAGCTGCGGAAAACAACTCATTGCGATACTTGCGCTGTCTGACACACACTCTCGAAGCGCGGGCACAGAAAGCCACCTCTCAGACAGCATGTGATCCCGAATTCAGCTCTCTTTCGTGGCTTATTGTTACCAGTCAAATACACACACAGTTATGTCAAAATGCCTGTCTTAGCGAGTATTCATGTAAACACAGTCGGTTATGTCTTAAGTGAACGTAAACAGTTGGGAAAAGAAATCGGATTTGTGTCAATAGGATGATTAGGATCCGTGCATTAGTTCTTAAAGTGACAGCAGCTTAATACAGTAAACCTGCTGCTGTCTGTCAAACAACAAAAGAAAAAGAGAAAATCACTCACTGCTCTTGACTGAATAACTGTTATAGCTTTAATATGAATCATTGTATATTTAATTAATGTGAAGACTATGCGATGTTTTATTTTTACATTTAATTATTTAGCTTCTGTATTGTTTCTTACTCTAATGCTATTGTTAAATAGATCTAATGTAGGCCTACCTGAAAACCTTAAAGCACTGTTTATTACATTTGTATCTTTGTTTTATTGTATTTGTCCCATTGTTTGTAATTTACCAAGTTGAGCAAAGAGTTGTTGGTATTTACATTTTTTTTTTGTTTACATTGATGTTAAAATGACATTGTCATTTGTGACATTACTTTTTATGTAATGCTAAAACTGCAACTTTCAGAAGTTGTAGAGATGCTTTCTTTTCCCAGAAAGAATGTGAAACACATATTGGTTATATGATTTTCAGTTTTAAAATGTATTTAAATAAAATTTAAATAGATTTTACACACGTAAAGCATTATTGTATCGGATATTGAATATCGCATTATTTTTCAAGTTATCACACATCGCATTTTTCTTCAATATAGTGCAGTCCTAGCCAAAGCCCAGAACCGAGTTAGCATTTTAACACTTCTGGTTCTATCGTACTAAAGTCAGTGGGTTTTTTGAATGGATTTTTTGTTAAATGTCTGAAATAATGTCTGTTGTTAAAGGGTCATAAAACCCCAAAATACATTTTTTGAGATGCGAACAGATATGTACAGGCTGCACATCACTGAAAACCCTAAAAACACTCATTTGATCATATGATCAACAAGTGGAAATTGGTTATTTTTGCATTTTTCTGAGCAGTTTTGTTCTTCCGGGTTGAAAAGCAAAGTCGAAGCAACGTCACGCAATCTGACGTAGAAGCATGCGATTGGCTGGAGTGTGTGATTGGCTCCTGGGGCTGGAGAGAACAACGCTCGTAACACGGACCAGAGATCATACACGGACTGCAGTAAACGTGTTTCATATTTTTATAGACATATTTCACATACTCTAGTGCTCTAAACACGAAGCAGCACCGTTTATACCCATATATTTAATAACGTCTTCTTCAGATGAAATATGTGCAAATAATTCTTGACACTTTAACAAAAGCCCACGATATTTTCATCATAGGTATGATTTGTGGGTGGGTGGGACATGTCCCCACCAGTTTTTGCCAGGGTTGATACTGACCCCACCACTTTTTGAAACATCTCACGGCACGGATGTACCTAATACAAATGAAACGTCTCCAGTTGACAAGCAGCGTATTCATTTCGTTTGTTTGTTAAATAAGAGGAATGTGTGTTGTCTTTGAAATCATGCTGAGTGTTTGAAGGCACCAGTGTTTTCTTGGCGTCTTCACACAGACGAGCGCTTTCAATCTATCACTTAACACCATTGTGGAGGCTCTTTGTTTGTTCCGGTGAAATCACCAAACAAAATGCACCCAAACGTGTCTCTGCTCTTGATATACAATCACTAATGAACATCTTTGTTTTAATGAGAACAATATGAATAAACTATACGAAGGCGGATTAGAACCCAGAACCTCTGACATGTTAACAAAAGATCTATCTATCACGACTTTTACGTCACTTTAGAGCAACATTCGTCACAATTCTGTGCTCATGGGAGTCACTTCAAAGATTTTACATACCCAATGTTATCAAGACAGTTGTGACAGGTAGTCAGTGGAAGGACAGTGATGTGTCAGAAGAAGTATTACAGTGACAGCTTTATATACAAACAAATCACGAGGGCTCGTATCATAAATGTTTAAAAATGTTGCTCTTTTTTGCATCCTCGTGTTTTTTTTTTTTTATTATATTGCCTGCGCATAAATTAGCTTCCGCGGCAGATCACACTATAAATAAACTCCTAATCACTTTAATGTCCTCTGTGTTTACTTCTGTATGAAGGTGTGCTGCGTGTCATTTTTTGAGAGCCCGATCACATAAAAAAGCGTATCAATAATATGAGTGTGCAATGTCATGGAATGTATACGCCAAAATGAGTTTTGGCGTGTATATGGTACGCAGTGCCATACGCAGTGCGTATCATATGGACGCGAAAAACTGCGTACCATATGCACACCAAAACTCATTTTGGCGTATACATTCCACGACATTGCACACTCGTACTATTGATATGCATTCTCATGTAATCGTGTTGGTTTTTTATCCTTCTTTTGCGCATACGGGACAGTTTAGGACCATGATCTGTTCGCACTGGAATTTGATATTGGCCACATTTAAAACAACAATGTGAACAGCTATACAAAAGAATGGATCGGAGAAATAAATCGTAATTGAGCACTAAGGCTCGCAGTGTGAACCCATCCAAAATTTCATAAACAGATCGTAAAACTAATCTGTATGGAAGCTTGTTTCCGCCACAGAATAATAATAAAAAAAAAAGTAATTGCGACTTTCTATCTCACAATTCAGTAAGTAAGTCACAGAGCTTATTTTCTGCAATAATCCAAAAGCCAATGGAAAAATTCTGTACAGTTTTTGTCAAGCGAAGCAGGTTGATGCTAACTTCTGGGTTGGCCTACTAAAACAAGTTATCACTTCGCTATCTTACAGTTTTTCTGAATTGCTAAAACGCATTTCTTGAAACCATCACTCATTTTCTCAAAACCTTAAACACAAATCCAAATCTTCAAACTACATTCACAAAACCCCTGACTATTCTGGCAAAATCAAACAATTGCCAAATAATGCTTTCAGATCATACACACATGAGTAAATAATATAAGTACTACAGATCATTCATTAGACACTACATAAAAAAAAAAAAAAAAATGGAGAACACAGCATCCAGAACATGAGCTTGCAGAATTTTTTTTTTATATTGCATGCAGTAAAAAAATGTTGCAATTACATAAAAAAGTATAGTAATCAAAAGCCAAGTATGGTGAATATATTGTATACTGTGTACTGCAAGTACAGTATTGTATTGAATATTGTATGGTATTGAATGCATGTATATTCAGCACTTGTACTGTAAAAATACAGCAGTCTAAATGCAAAAGCATGCAATTGTACAGTACACTCAAAAAAGTTGTGCAACTGCAAAATCAGTGAGAGATTGATTCTGCCTCAGCATCACATCTTCATGTTGGGCCCGACCTAAGTCAAGTCAAGTCAAGTCCCCTTTATGTATACAGCACTTTATACAATACAGATTGTTTCAAAGCAGCTTTACAGTGAAAAAGATTATCACTGATGCAAAGAGAGTTCATTTCGGCTGTACAGCAGCTCTAAAAGAAAACTGTCAAAAAGTGTCATTGTTCAGCTGAAGTCAGTTCAGTGTTGATTCAGTTCTGTTGTAAAGATCATCAAGTATTACGTAATTTAGTTTATTTCATCTATAAAGCAGCTCTGCAGAAAACAGCGATGTCATCGTCCAGCTCAGTTCAGTTCTCATCCAATAGTGTCAGTGCAGTCAGATCAATCATATTGTTGAATATTATTGAATATTGTCCACATCACAGGCAATGTTGTCTCTTGCCAGGCAAAGGGAAAAACCTTCTGTTGTGCCAGATCCAGTCTTGACAACATTCTCCACAGCTTGCTCTTTCTGATCCTCAGCCTCTTCCTCCTCGTCCACCACCTCTTACACGTACTCTCCCTCCTGTCCCTCTCAGACCGTTTCCATTTATTGTTGGTATCATTATTAAGTGCACCTGCATCCACCTGTGCACTCTGAACTGGCCTATATTTCGTACAGTTGGTTTGATCACATCATTAGAAATAAGTGTGAACAATTTTGAGTCGTTGTGTGTAAACGATGACAACTGTGTTTTAGTTGAGTTTAACTTTTTCCTCTTGTGTTTAGTGTTTTGTGACTCAAATATAATCACAGTGCAAAATGTGTTTTAGTGAGTGAGAATGTGTTTAGAGTTTTGCAAAAAGACCCATGTAGATCTGCAAATTATGTCTAACTAGGTGAAAATTGTTTATGGTTTTGCCAAAAGAGTGATCGATTCAATAAATGAATTCAGGCCACTGAGCATTTGGTTCAGAGAATAGGGTTTCGTGTTTTAGCAATTGTGAAAAACTGTAATAGTAAATATATCCAGTTTTATTTGTTGCTCTTTCTGAAAAATAGAAGTGGTTTTGTAAGGTCCATCCATTAGCCCAAAAACGGAATCTAACGGCTTGGTTGAAGGATTCTGCGTGTAAGCCTTTTCAGCATTTCTGTTAAATTCACTTAATTTATTAACATCTAATTTTAAATCTGACTCCATGAATAAAGTGATCTGACTCCAATTTTATGTGACTTCGTTACGTTTGTAATTTAACAGCTGATGATTCGTTGTGATTTAATTTGGATCGTTGGTTTTTCTTAGTATCTCTTATTTTCAAATATTCGTTCATCAAGGGACCCGATATCGCACAGAAACAGTCGCGTCGCGATTCGCGCGTTCACGAACACAAACTGGCCAGTTCTGATATTAGTCAGAGGATTGCAGAGTGAATATTTTACCTTGAAGTGGTCGCACCTGCTTACTCAACAAAAAGTGTAATTTGATTAATAGGCACGAGAGCTGCAACTTGCTAATACAGTAATAGTCAGAAATCGGATTATCCCGCATGCTGCGCTCCATGCTTCAGTCATGGGGTCCTCGGTTTGATCTATTCTGGCAAAAGATTTGCGGAAATAAAGGACTCCACATTGATCCATACTAGAATAATGATTTCAGAATAATACAAGATAAATCAAGATTAGGCCGATGTCCTACACTCTTTCTGTGAGATCTTCTCTCCAGATTAGTGAGTTTTATTGTTCTATTGCAGGGGGTTGGATCTTCAGCTTTTGTCTTAGCAGTAAAACCAATTCTTACAGTTTAGAGATTTGACCTGTAACATACAAATACCATTCTATCATATTACTTCATATCACACCACATTACTATATGTGTCCAGCAGTTAAAGGGGTCATGAACTGCATTGTTTTATAATGTTTCCTGGGGTGCACTTATAATGTTAGTATGATTTTTACATCAAAAATTGTCATAATTTAGAAATAAAAGGCATTTATCCTAACCTGATTTTAGCCCTCTGCTCTGAACGCTCTGTTTGAAGGGGCGTGTCTGCTGTGAGACTTCAGTGTAAATGCCCACTGCTGTGATTGGCTAATATCTTTGCATATGAAATAGTTATTACATGTATTACATTTGGATTTATAGTGCAATTTTACTGCATTTTCTGCTGAGTTCAGTGCACAACATGCACAAAATAAATCCAAAGCTGTAAGTCGCTCCTTCGCTTCTTTTACATAGCACTGTAACCTGTTAATATGGGTGCCAAAATACTGTATATGTTATTTGTGCACAGTGTGAAACAGGCCTTAGTCAGCACAGCTGTATAAAGTCAGCAACACTGTATTGTTCAATGATGGAACAAATGAAGTCGGTGTGAGAAGGTGGGATGTGAACGGCGGGTGACCTTGTAGTATGATGTGCATGGCAAAATTTAAATGACCAAGCAGCGAAAAGGGGTTTATGCAATAAATGCAAAGATCAGGGAGAGTGATATCACAGAACCCATGAGTCAAGTGGGTATTTTAAAAGATGAGGATCTAATACTCAGCATTAAGCAAAGATACATATATTATTGGCATTTTTCAAAACCAGACAAAAACGAGACAGGTGAGACCGCTCATGAAACCATGAACACGTCAAAATAATAACCAGAAAATAAAGAGCAACCACCACTGGTCACAGAGGGAAGTCTCATGATACATGACAGCTCAGTGCAATGTGGAGAATCTGGGAGATTTCAGTTATTTATCTGTCTGTTTTTGTGGGGAAGGCCTGAAACCCTCTTGAATTGAGTTGTGTGCCTAAAAACTTGACAGCTGTGGGTGGGCCAGACATTTTCTCTGCAGAGACGGGAAGTCCTAAATCTAAGCACTCAAAGGTCAAGTGGACTGCAAAGTAAAATTCCTTTAACATGATGGGTGAGGAAACCATTAAAATCTGGATTAATAGGGATGACTTTGAAGGCTGATGTAATATGTACCTATGAGCTAGGCTCCTTAATCAGTGGCTTTATAGTTTGATTATACACTAAGAAGAGATCACTCTTCATTGAGGTTTGGGATTTACTTCATGCATGTATTAGTATTAATATTGTTTTAAAGTGTATTCTTCTCAGAGGGCTGCGCTGGTAAACAGATGCTAAAGCACTTTCAGCGTCTGTATAGTGGTATGGAAATAAAGCTTTTGTCGTTTCTATTCAGTGCTTTTCTTGTTTGACCTAATAATGTAATGTTTTTGAATTATGGGGGATTTGCTTAAAAAGTGGTTATTTGTGATTCATTAAATTTACGAGTAAGCATATTACAGTATGTAATTATTTCTATTCATATTTTTTTTTATCAATTTGCCAGCCCTACTTTAAACATAATCTGGTGCTTTTATAGTCCTGCATGTGCAAAAAGCTCATGTGCAAAATAATACAACACATGCATGGTTCAAATGACAGCTGGTCAGTTGCTGAAGGATGGTATCGTGTGTTAACACCTGGAGGCAACATCTACAGTACATGATCTACTTTAGAAAGGAAGTCTTAGGTGAAAGGAAAATGATCTCAGGCTTGTCAAGATAAAGTTCGAGGTGAGGGGTACAACATCCAGTTGGGTATGTCAGAGATATATGCAGAGAACCTCTTTTAGATCACAGACGTAGAGACAGAAGGAGGGAATGAGATGTGCGGCTGAGTTTTGTCAGCACAGCAGTGGTAAGAGATGCTGTAGGACTGGTGGAATGTTCTGTGTGATATGGAGTAGATGGAGAAGAGCAGGGGCCCAGGCTCCCTGTGGTGAACTCTTGTCCGTGTAAGATATAAGCAAGAAAATGTTGTCTTTTGCAATATTTTTTTATTGATGCTGTGAAATAATGCAGATAAATTGAGAAGAATTAGCATGTTTAGGTTTGGTTGATGACTACAACATAAGACCATGAAGAGGATGAGAGTAAAACTATCAAACAGAGAGGCAGAAAGTAACTTCTTTGTTGACTGACTAACCCTTGGGAAAAAGATGAGTACTTATAAGGAAGTAATGCACTTATATAATAAGTAAGAAATATATTTACTTTAAATGTAAAATAAAACAACACAATACAGTTAAAATTGTTAGTCAACACATAAAAATAATGATTTAAAATGTACTTAAAAAACATTTAATTTGACGTTATTACAGGGCGCACTTTTTAAAAGTGTACTTAAGTGCGTTACAGTTTTTTCCAATTGCTAACACACTAAAATGACATGCACAGCACAATTCAAATCAAATCAAATCACCTTTATTTATATAGCGCTTTTTACAATGGCAGTTGTTTCAAAGCAGCTTCACAGTGGTAACAGGAAAATAATGCAACGGAATTTGATTCGGCTGTACAGCCGCTCTGGTGAAAACGGTGATGTCATCCAGCTCATTTCAATTATCATATAGTGTCAATGCGGGCAGATCAGTAATATAGTTGAAATTTAAGTGTCCCCAACTGAGAAACCAGGCTCAGTCGGGGTGCCAGTTCTCCTCTGGCCGACGAACAAATAGTGTATGATTATGATTCTGGCAACATTACAAGGTCCACCATCTGGTCTGGACACGGCCCGGATCCGGCCGACTGCAGTAAACCTCGGGATAAACAGAGAGACTAACATTAGCGTAGATGCCATTCTTCTTATGATGTAACGAGTACATCAGGTGTTATTGGAAGTGTTCCCGGTTCCGGCTGACCTAGTTAATGCAGCCTAAAACAATCATTTAACTGATTTGAATAATAGAAATTAAAAATGTTTATGTGTATGCCATAGTAAAGAGATGTGTTTTTAGTCTAGATTTAAACTGACAGAGTGTGTCTGCTTCCCGAACAATGCTAGGAAGACTGTTCCAGAGTTTAGGTGCTAAATAGGAAAAGGATCGACCGCCTGCAGTTGATTTTGATATTCTAGGTATTATCAACTGGCCAGAATTTTGAGACCACAATAGACGTGATGGAGTATAATGCGTTAAGAGCTCGCTCAAGTACTGGGGAGCTAAACCATTTAGTGCTTTGTAAGTAATCAGCAAGATTTTAAAATGTATACGATGTTTAATAGGGAGCCAATGCAGTGTTGCCAGAACCGGGCTAATATGGTCATACTTCCTGGTTCTTATAATTATTTAAATTAATTATTAATTATTGTTCTCAATTATTTAAACTGACACACAGAGAGCAAAACCTCTACTCAAGTCTCCTAAAGTCTAAACACGTTCTGCTTTACACACATTTTGAAATTCAAAATGACACTTTTTAAATGCACTGAACATGGTTCTCTGCATAAGACACAACAATCTGACAAAGTCACATGTTTGCCATTTCAAAACATTGCCATTCAAAATTACACTACATGAGCTAATTGGCCAATACATGTGCCACCTGGCCAAACACCTCTTTGGTTAATGGTTAACACTTCAATCAGGATGTAAGCACTATGAAAAGACCACAGGTGAGCACCTTTTTTTTTTTTACAACAGCAATGGAAGAAGTTGCAGAGAGAGGAAGAGGGAGAGGGAGGATGCAATTTTCTTTTTCAGTTTACTGTTTTTTGTGAGCATATTTTTGTTTAGTCCAATGTAAATATATCTGCTGTGCATATGTTGCACTGATTTGTTTGGTGAAAATTAAAAAAATAAATGTTTCAACAGCATGTGTGTGTATCTGCAAATATTTCTGTGCATGTGAACAATCTGAATAATTTTCTACAATTTCTACATATTTTACTTTTATGGCAAAGCATACTAAAGATGAGAGTGCTTTTTTTATTATGCCCAACAGTGTGTAGTTGGTTAGACAAAAATCTGGTAATATGAATGAAGTGTGTGCCATTTTGTGCAAAAGTTTGATTGATAATGCTATATGTAGTTTTGGTTTCAGTGCTTCATTTTGCAAGATATATGAGGTATTTTGCAGTTTGGGTGTGTGGTTTTGTGAATTGTGTTAAGTATTTTGATAAAACCAGCCTAGTTTGCAAAATTGTGTGTTAGCAATTGGAAAAAACTGTAAAGGCACAAAATGTACAATTTTTGGATTAAAATATCCAAAAACCACTAGAACAATGTTATATATTTTGTTGACTTGTGTACTTACATTATCCCAAATGTTTCCAAGAATGTATAAATCCAGAGAAATAAGCAATTTTAACCAGGACACGGACCATGTCCGTGCGTCGCCTATCAATGACATCATACCCGCATTACCCTCGATTTCCGATTTTTTTTATTTTGTAGAAACCATGGAAACACCAAAGACGCTTTAATATATTATGTGTTATATTAGACAGGTGAGCAAATGTTTGGATACATTCATCGACAGAAAACTAATCATTAGCCTCTTTTCCACCGTCGGGCCGAACGGTTCTTAGAATGGTAAGGAACGGTTCCAGTTGTGTTTCCACTTGAGCCTGGTATGGCACGGCACGATTACAAACCGTTCTCAGCCCGGAATTCTCAGCACGGTTAGCTAACCGTGCCAAACCGTTCTGGTAGAATGCGTGTAGTGACGTCGCCACTCAGGATTTGTCACTTGTCTGTTGTCACTTGTCTGTTGCTGTTACTTGTCACATTCGGCCCGACGGTGGAAAAACGGCTATTGTTATACAGCTCAAGACAGTTAGTCTTATTGTTTAACTCTCATTTTCTTGATTTTCCGCAAGTACCATGTTTTACCATGCCTAATATCGATCTAGCTTACTGCAGTGTGCAACAAGTGTCTAGATGTGAAGACAACAACTCCCATGTTTCAGCTAAATCAAGGCATCATTAAGCTACGCCTTTGTTTTGAATAAGCGACCTCTAGCAGCGGAAATTACATATTGTGCCATTAAGAAACAGTCATGAAAGTGAAAGTACACTTACAGTGGGGAGAACAAGTATTTGATACACTGCCGATTTTGCAGGTTTTCCTACTTACAAAGCATGTAGAGGTCTGTAATTTTTATCATAGGTACACTTCAACTGTGAGAGACGGAATCTAAAATCAAAAATCCAGAAAATCACATTGTATGATTTTTAAATAATGAATTAGCATTTTATTGCATGACATAAGTATTTGATCACCTAGCAACCAGTAAGAATTCCGGCTCTCACAGACCTGTTAGTTTTTCTTTAAGAAGCCCTCCTGTTCTCCACTCATTACCTGTATTAACTGCACCTGTTTGAACTCGTTACCTGTATAAAAGACACCTGTCCACACACTCAATCAAACAGACTCCAACCTCTCCACAATGGCCAAGACCAGAGAGCTGTGTAAGGACATCAGGGATAAAATTGTAGACCTGCACAAGGCTGGGATGGGCTACAGGACAATAGGCAAGCAGCTTGGTGAGAAGGCAACAACTGTTGGCGCAATTATTAGAAAATGGAAGAAGTTCAAGATGATGGTCAATCTCTCTCGGTCTGGGGCATCAATGATCATGAGGAAAGTGAGGGATCAGCCCAGAACTACACGGCAGGACCTGGTCAATGACCTGAAGAGAGCTGGGACCAGAGTCTCAAAGAAAACCATTAGTAACACACTACGCTGTCATGGATTAAAATCCTGCAGCGCATGCAAGGTCCCCCTGCTCAAGCCAGCGCATGTCCAGGCCTGTCTGAAGTTTGCCAATGACCATCTGGATGATCCAGAGGAGGAATGGGAGAAGGTCATGTGGTCTGATGAGACAAAAATAGAGCTTTTTGGTCTAAACTCCACTCGCCGTGTTTGGAGGAAGAAGAAGGATGAGTACAACCCCAAGAACACCATCCCAACCGTGAAGCATGGAGGTGGAAACATCATTCTTTGGGGATGCTTTTCTGCAAAGGGGACAGGACGACTGCACCGTGGCTGGGTCTTCCAGCATGACAACGACCCAAACATACAGCCAGGGCAACTAAGGAGTGGCTCCGTAAGAAGCATCTCAAGGTCCTGGAGTGGCCTAGCCAGTCTCCAGACCTGAACCCAATAGAAAATCTTTGGAGGGAGCTGAAAGTCCGTATTGCCCAGCGACAGCCCCAAAACCTGAAGGATCTGGAGAAGGTCTGTATGGAGGAGTGGGCCAAAATCCCTGCTGCAGTGTGTGCAAACCTGGTCAAGAACTACAGGAAACGTATGATCTCTGTAATTGCAAACGAAGGTTTCTGTACCAAATATTAAGTTCTGCTTTTCTGATGTATCAAATACTTATGTCATGCAATAAAATGCAAATTAATTACTTAAAAATCATACAATGTGATTTTTCTGGATTTTTGTTTTAGATTCCGTCACTCACAGTTGAAGAGTACCTATGATAAAAATTACAGACTTCACTGCAAAAAATGCTTTTCTTACTTAGTATTTTTGTCTTGTTTTAAGTCCAAATATCTAAAAATTCTTACATTAAGAAGCATTTACTAGGCAAGCAAAGGTTTTTGTCTTGTTTTGGGAAAAAATAATTCAAAATTAAGTGAGTTTTTGCTTAAAATAAGCAAAATAATCTGCCAATGGGGTAAGCAAAATAATCTTGTTTTCTGTTTGAATTAAGATTATTTTGCTTACCCCATTGGCAGAATATTTTGCTTATTTTAAGCAAAAACTCACTTAATTTTGAGGTTTTTTCCCCCCAAAACAAGACAATAATTTTTGCTTGCCTAGTAAATGCTTCTTGTTTTAAGAATTTTTAGATGTTTGGACTAGAAATAAGACAAAAATACTAAGTAAGAAAAGCATTTTTTGCAGTGTTCTACATGCTTTGTAAGTGGGCAAACCTGCAAAATCGGCAGTGTATCAAATACTTGTTCTCCCCACTGTAAGTGGCCTTTTATTTAATTAATATGTTATCTTTTTGCACAAAAAAATATATATAAGAATTGAGGTACACCACATTGCTCATTCAGTTCAATTTATTGCACTATTTCACAAGGGTATGAAGAGACATGTTATTCATTGCTGAAATCCTGTGATTATTTGTAGCCACATGATGAATGCACACTATGACAAAACATTGAGTTTATGCAAGCACAGGCACACACAGACCGTCTTCATGTCTCATACACTGTCCAGCACTGTCAGCATGTCTTTGTTTCCATGTTTCTGCTTAAAATATTTATTTTTGAGATGAAGACGTCTGCTGATAATCCCACACCTAATTTTGGGTTCTTTATAAACCTCGTTCAGATGTCTGTTAACACACCATGTTTTCTTGCCAAGTCTGATGGATTTCTGTTTGCTCAGCTTTGCAAGACAGCCAAAAACAGGATAATGCATCATCAGTATCCAGGACTTGTGCCACTTCTTTATCACAACACAATCTATTGGATTACACACATTTCATGGAGTGAGTGAGTGAGTGAGTGAATGAGTGAATGAGTGAATGAGTGAGTGAGTGAGTGAGGTCCAGGTAAACCCTACGTTATGAGGACAAAATTTCCCCACAAAGATGGCAAAAAATCTGAAATCCTTGTCTGTGTGGGGACATTTTTTTATCCCCATGAGGAAAGCATCTTATAAATCAGACTAAATGATGTTTTGTGAAAATGTAAAATGCAGAATTGTTTCTGTGATGGGTAGGTTTAGTGTTAGGGGATAGAATATAAAGTTTGTACAGTATAATTATTATGTCCATAGTAAGTCCACATGAAAACACAACGTGTGTGTGTGGTTGAGTTCCTCTCTGGGTTTTTAGTCCAATGTAAATTTACACACATTCCATATGTTTCATGTTAAATTTGATGTTTACACCATTTCTGGCCTATGGATAATATATACATTATTGGACCATTGGTCAATAAATCATCTGCAGATGCAATAAATGGTGATGTCTGATTGAACTGTTTAATTTGCAATTAAACATCAAATTTTCCACAATTACATTTTTTACATTTCATATTTGAAATCACCAAAGAAATCTGACAACATCTGTCTCATAAATTTTGTTTCTAAACGCTCAAATCATGACAAAAAATTTTCACCCTGGACAAAGCTAATGCGCATGCACAGTTCTAAGCGCATCTCAGAACACTGCCTGTTTCTATAGCAACCAGAGCTTCTAATGGCAGCAGCAGTGACGCAATGACTTTACTAATCAATGATTGGCTCTTTCATTTAGAAGGCGGGGCGTTGCACTTTCTCCCATTCATAAGTAAATGGTGTGCACCCTCTTCCTATATATAAAGTCTTTGATATAACTCTTGTTTTATTTTTCTTAGAGGAGGCCACTGCATTCTTTTACTCTATATGTGCATCAGTTGTCCACCTAGTGTTCATTACCCAGTGGACACCTTAGGCTGTGACAGAGGTTTAGTATTGCTGTAGACTGCATTGTTTTTACCTGTGGGAAGAAAAACTAATTTACAACAAACTTCAAAAAAGTACTTTATGATATAGTGCTCTAAAAAAGAAACCAAATCAGTGAAAGCAACCCAACAAGTTTTACATATCAGTCTGTTTGTTTATTCGGCCATTAAGGAAGGCATTTTTCATAATCCTGTTTTTATCAAGGGTATACCAAAGAAATATTGCAAATATTTCATAGTTTTGTCACAGTTATTACTGCCATATTTTAGAGGAGTAAAAGATGTAATTATGTAATTCCTGTGAGTGCAACTGTAATGTAATAACATTTTTACAGTTGTCAATCCAGCTGATTACATCCACCCGCCTTTTGTAATTTGCTTGTATAATCTTAATGAAATGAGATCTGTTTCTACCCAGTGGTAAGAATGAGAGTGAAGGAACATCTCAGGTCAATTTGATAGTGTACTCTGTAGAAACCTTTTTTTTCTCTCCCGTTTAACCAAACCCCCGTTGGCACCGATGCACATTATATTATGAGTATACACATTGCACACGATCTAACATGGAATTTGTAGTGAAATTTTTAGTTAAATCTGCTGGTCATTGCTATTTTTTCACTCAATTATGTAAATTACTACTTTTAGCAGGGACGTGCGGTCCATATAAGCTTACTATAATTACTATGAATTACTATAAATTCCCTTGTTTTAGGTGTACCATAAAGCTTACTTGATAACATTTTTAGTAATGTAATTTATTTATTTGCCAAACAATGGTAATTTCTCTTATGTATCGTCATCATTGCCCCACATTCTCATTGGTTTGCTGGCATATGGGGGATTTCATACGCAGGTAAAGCTGTCCGTGAATCGCTCGCCCAAGAGGAAAAATGTGCTGCTGCTTGCCAGATCTCAATCAACGAAAATCACATTGTATTTAATACAAAACTAAATAGACTAAATCAAGTGAAAAAAAAAAAGTCATAACTGAAACTATTTTCATAGTATTTCGTTTTCTCCATAAAGAAATTTATTTTTAACGGAAACGTATAAACTGTTAAAGACAGACCTACTGTAAGCAGACCTGTAACTATCCGCGGCTGTTAATCGCAGAGGTGAAAAGAGTGGTGGAAAGAGTACTGAAAATTTGTACTCAAGTACAAGTACTGTTACATTGCTGAAATAATACTCAATTACAAATAAAAGTACTGGTGTCAAAAAAGTACTTAAGTAAAAGTACAAATTATTCTTCTCAAAAACTACGAGTACTAATTACTAGTTACTTTTTAGCCGGCGATATTTAATGAATTACCAATATATATTTAATCAAATATCTATTTAGAATAGAATAGCTACTTTCAACAAAACGGTCCGGGTTACTTGACTGTAACCCTGATAAAGCGGAACGAGATGCTGCGCTGCTTAGCGCTATTGGGAACGTCTTTATCGTGACCAGCTGTAAATATAGTGTGTAAACACATCAATGGAATTGACCTAGAGCTTTTATAGATGAGCCCACAGCTGCATCGTCAGGATATTTTGTCTGAAGAGCAGTCCTGGGACATCTTTAGCACGGCAAAGCAACGCAGCATCTCGTTCCGCTTTATCAGGGAACAGGGTTACAGTCAAGTAACCCGGACCGTTCCCTTTCAAAAGCTACACTCAATGCTGCGCTGCTTAGCGCTATTGGGAACGAGAATACTCACGCCGCCATGCTTGAAGGTGCCTGGACCCCTTACGGTTGTGTAGGTGTGCTCACAAGAACGCAAGAATCGTCTATGTAATTCAAAATGTGAACGCCCCGGAATCGTAATGGAGCCAGTGCTGCATCCATGCATTTTGTATACGTGCGGGGTGACAAGGCTAGGCCGAATGGAAGAACCCGAAATTGGTAAGCTTCGCCCCCAAAAGCGAACCTCAGGAACTTCCTGTGTTGTGGCAATATTTATATGTGAAAACATGCGTCCTTCAGATCGATCGTGACAAACCAATCGTGATGTTGAATTTGTGACACGACTGTCTTTACGGTTAACATCTTGAACTTGAGTGCTTTAACGATGCGGTTTAAGCCTCAAAGATCTAAGATTGGACGCAACCCCCCCACCAAAACTGGAGGTTTTTCGCATTTCGTGGAAAGAGAGCATGATCGCATACAGAAAGGCCGTAAAAACTGCTAGATCTGCTTATTTCTCGACTCTCTTAGAAGAAAACAAACACAACCCTAGGTATTTATTTGATACAGTGGCTAAATTAACAAGAAATAAAGCTTCAACTTCTGACGTTTGTAAACAGCACATCTGTAATGACTATGAACTTCTTTACGTGCAAGATGGATATTAGGAAAAAAATTATAACTATGCAACCATCTACTACAGTATCACATCAGACAGTGCATTGTAGTGTCACTGAGGAAAAATTCCACTCATTCACTGCTATAGGAGAAGAATAATTGGCTAAACTCGTTAAATCATCAAAATTAACAACATGTATGCTCGACCCTATACCGACTAAGCTACTAAAAGAGATGCTTCCAGAGGTCATAGATCCTCTTCTTAAATTTTATTAATTCATCCATGTCATTAGGATATGTACCAAAAAATTTTAAGTTGGCTATTATTAAACCACTTATTAACCCTCTGGACCCTAAGGATATTTTGTGGCCCTGAAGAAGTTTGACATGCTCTGACATTTGTGTTTTTTTCAGTTGCTTTAAAGCATATTAATGGCTAAAGTCTGATTACACTGTATTCAGCACAAACAGGGCTACAGTAATATGTGAGCAACATGTACATAAAAGTTTGTAGTTTTGAGAAAATAATGTTTATGTGTAGTTTTTGAAAAAACTAAAATGTTAAATCACTGAAATAAGGCCATATAACACACAGTAAACATTTGTTCACAAGGCTTTTCAGAACTGGATGTTGTTGCATAGAGTTTTTTCTTCAAAACAATGTGAAAACCATTTTGATCACTCATTCATACAAAACAATATAGTCATTTAACTTTTGTAAGACACTTATTGTCAGAATGGCTGTATGCGGGGAGGGTGTGGATCATCATGAATAATGCTGTGATTCACACCTGAGGCGTCAACGACTCCTTTCCTGAATATCAATGAGGAATGTGACAGAGGGATCTATAGAGAATAAATGTGAGGAGACTTCATGATTGAATGTATTGTTTGTAGCCTATTCACAAAATCACGTTTAATTTAAAAGAAGTAATCTGACTATACATTTTCCTTACATAAAGACTTTAGACCTACAGTACCGTTCAAAAGTTTTAGATCTGTATGTTTTTTTTAAAAAAAAGGCTGGATTTATTTGATCCAAAATAGTAAAAACAGTAATATTGTGGAATATTTTTACAATTTAAAATAAATGTTTTCTATGTGAATACATGGTAAAGTGTAATTTATTCCTGTGATGTCAAAGCTGAATTTTCAGCATCATTACTCCAGTCTTCAGTGTCACATGATCCTTCAGAAATCATTATAATATGATTATTTGCTCAACAAACATTTCTTATTATTATGAATGTTGAAAACAGTTGTGTAATTTTTTTCAGGATTCTTTGATAAATCAAAGATTTACCCAGAGGGAATGGAAAGTTCAAAAGAATAACATTTATCTGAAATAAAAAGATTTTGTAACATTATAAATGTCTTTACTGTGTTTTTTTTTTTATCAATATAAGGAATCTTTGTGAATAAAAGTATTAATTTCTTTCAAAAACAAAAAACAAAACAGCAACAAAAAAACTCTTACTCAGAATGGTAGTGTATAATGTTACAATAGATTTCTATTTCAGATAAATGTTGTTGTTTTGAACTTTCTATTTATCAAAGAATCCTGAAATAAATTGTACACAAATGTTTTCAACATTCATAATAATAAGAAATGTTTCTTGAGCAGCAAATCAGCATATTATAATGATTTCTGAAGGATCATGCAAACTGAAGTAAATAAAATGTAATAAATTGCATTTTAAAAATATATCCAAATAGAAAACAATTATTTTAAATTATAAAAATACTTCGCAATATTACTGTTTTTGCTGTATTTTGGATCAAATAAATGCAGCCTTGTTAAGCAGAAGAAATTTTTTTGAAAACATTAGAAAATCTAAAACTTTTGAACGGTAGTGTATACTTGGATTTACACATGAAAACAACACAGAGCAGTGGTAAAAAAAAAAAATACAGCGCAAAAGAGACATTCAGGGCAAAAGTGCAAACAGGGACAGTGCAAGATGAAGGAAAATGAATTAGTCTCTCTATTTGAGCGTGCTTGTCGCACTTCTACATTTAAAATAACAAACTTGAGCGTGCAAAAGACGCAACATATGTGAACGGCCCCTTAGTCAGTGGTTACATCAGCATAGCAGTCAATAAACATTTAGGCCCAATAAACGGGACGTCCCGGCTAATACGGGACAGTTGGCAACCCAACTTTTATATTATGCTGTGTTTAATATTATAGAGCATAAAATATCCCCATGTCGTACTGTATCTTTATTTAGCATTGAAAGGTTGCCTACCTATTTCATATTTCCGTTGATTTCACACATTTTAGTCTGGCAATAGTTCAACTTGTAGCCTACAATGTGAAGTTTATGCATATAAGTGAGAAGAAATGTTTTACCTTAAAAATTCTCATAAATCACGTTCTGTTTCTTCTGAGGTAAATCCAAGGTAAACTCACAGCCTGTCTTCCAAACTCGATGAAAATCAAAAGAATGAAGAAGCTGATTCTTTGTTTTGAGGTGATGGGGGCGTTTACAGGTTCGCGTTCCTCCCTCGTGGACGATTTGCATGTGAATCGCTTTGCGCGCACGTGGGTGTGGTCACATTAAAGTTAATGAGGCTCTGCTTGAGGAACTGTACCTCTCGCTGTTTTTTTTATACGGATTACATAAACAGAGAATATTTGTTTTTTATATAAATGACTTCATTTAAACAGACATTCTAAGCTTTATAAAGATATATCTGTCGTGTCTGTGGGACAAATATTCTCTGAGTTCTGAGTTTATTTTCAGACGCATTTCAGAATGGACATCACAGGGAGACAGACGGGAGAACGCGCATCCTGTTTGTTTTCTTTATTTAGCGAAAAGCACAACATTTAGTTTTTATTTTGAGTGTACATAAAGTAGACACTTTAAGCTTTGTAAAGACATAACGTTCATGTCTGTGAGGCCAAAAATGACGGAGTATTTTAAGTTGTTTTACACTGTCATGAGGAAAAATCCAGCAAAACGCGCGGGTGCGTTCTTCGGGTTCAGGGGGTTAAAAAACCGCAACTTGATCCCACAGAATTAGTCAAATTACAGGCCAATCTCAAATCTACCCTTTCTGTCAAAAATACTAGAAAAGGCAGTGTCCTCATAACTATGCTCCTTTTTAGAAAGAAATGGTATCTGTGAGGACTTCCAGTCAGGATTTAGACTGTATCATAGTACTGAGACTGCTCTCATCAGAGTTACAAATGATTTACTCTTATCATCTGATCGTGGTTGTATCTCTCTATTAGTGTTACTCGATCTTAGCGCTGCATTCGATACTGTTGACCACAACATTCTTTTGAATAGACTCGAAAATTATGTTGGCATTAGTGGAATTGCATTGGCATGGTTTAAATCATACTTATCTGACCGTTATCAGTTTGTAGCAGTAAATGAACAGATGTCACACCGATCACAAGTTCAGTATGGAGTACCGCAAGGCTCAGTGCTAGGACCGTTGCTTTTCACCCTGTACATGCTACCCCTGGGAGATATCATTAGGAAGCATAGCGTTAGTTTTCACTGTTATGCTGACGATACTCAGCTCTATATTTCTTCACGCCCTGACAAAACTTACCAATTCACAAGATTAATGGAATGCATAGCTGATATACATTTTTTTTTTATATTTTATACTTAATTCAGAAAAAAACAGAATTTTTAATTATTGGTCAAAAAAACTCCACAAGTAGTAACCTAGAATACTGTCTAACACTTGATGGCTGCTCTGTCAAGTCCTCGTCGTCAGTTAGGAACCTGGGTGTGCTCTTTGATACCAATCTTTCATTTGAAAGCCACGTTTCTAGCATCTGTAAAACTGCATTCTACCATTTTAAAAATATCTAAATTACAGCACATGCTTTCAATGCAAAATGCTGAACAGTTAGTTCATGCGTTCATGACCTCAAGGCTAGATTATTGTAATGCTCTACTGGGTGGCTGCTCGCTTAATAAATAAATTGCAGCTGGTCCAAAACGCAGCAGCTCGAGTTCTTACTAGAACCAGGAAGTATGACCATATTAGCCCGGTTCTGTCAACACTGCACTGGCTCCCTATTAAACATCGTATAAATTTTAAAATCTTGCTAATTATTTACAAAGCACTAAATGGTTTAGCTCCCCAGTACTTGAGCGAGCTCTTAACGCATTATACTCCATCACGTCTATTGTGGTCTCAAAATTCTGGCCAGTTGATAATACCTAGAATATCAAAATCAACTGCAGGCGGTCGATCCTTTTCCTATTTAGCACCTAAACTCTGGAAGAGTCTTCCTAGCATTGTTCGGGAAGCAGACACACTCTGTCAGTTTAAATCTAGACTAAAAACACATCTCTTTACTATGGCATACACATAGAACATTATCAATTTATATTATTCAAATCAGTTAAATGATTGTTTTAGGCTGCATTAACTAGGTCAGCCGGAACTGGGAACCACAACACCAGATGTACTCATTACATTATAAAAAGAATGGCATCTACGATAGTGTTAGTCTCTGTTTATCCTGAGGTTTGCTGCAGTCAGCCGGATCCGGGCCGTATCCAGATCAGATGGCGGACCTGCGCCTAGACATGACCAACGCATCCCTGAAATGTCTGCAGAGACCGTGTCAATTAGACTCCACCCTGTAAATGCCTCATCGACACAACATCCTCAATAAACCCGTCTCCGGCGTGATTACTCGGATCTTTCGAATATTCCGATCTAATATGACTTCTGACCTGTAATGTTGCCAGAATCATAATCATACACTGTATGTTCGTTGGCCAGAGGAGAACTGGCACCCCGACTGAGCCTGGTTTCTCCCAAAGTTTTTTTCTCCATTATGTCACCTGATGGAGTTTTGGTTCCTCTGCCAATTTGGCTTTTGGCTTGCTCAGTTGGGGACACTAAATATTCAACTATATTACTGATCTGCCCGCATTGACACTATATGATAATTGAAATGAGCTGGATGACATCACCGTTTTCTCCAGAGCGGCTGTACAGCCGTTGCATTATTTTCCTGTTTAACACTGTGAAGCTGCTTTGAAACTATCGGCATTGTAAAAAGCGCTATATAAATAAAGGTGACTTGACCCTTCTTGGGAACCAGGAAGTATCTGCTGTAATAGCCCAACTCTCTCTCCAGAAGAGGAACATGTTCTATGGCCTCTTTGTTGAGTAGAGTTTGTAGCTATTGTGACAGTACGTGCGTCAGCTCCGGCTTCACGGAAGTGGAGACAACGCCGTTGAAATGCGGAGGACGACAAATAAATTAGATTCTGTATCCTAATTTTACTGTGCTTAACACCCATGCAGAAACGCCTGGCAGAAGTTTCCACACTGCCAGACTCTCTGAGAGTGGTAACAATTTTGACACTTCCTGTTGAGGGGATGTTAGATGTTCTATGTCCTGGATGATAGCAGGATTTAGACACAGAATGTCTAACATTTCGCTGGAAACCACTGCCCCCCAAATCACCAGAGGCGGCGGGGATGGAGTGGTTTTGTGAGGGTAGTGGGAAGGGGTGAGCAAATGTTTGACGCGCCCCGTCCCGCGGGGGGGCTACCCCCACCAGACTGGGCGCAAGACCATAAGGACTTCTTTTTATTAATAATAGTCCTGAGATCCACACTGGGAGTTTGAGTGCGACGAGCCGGCCCCCAGTCTTTTCGAGGGGGAGCGTGACTCACCAAACATCTCCCTTTCTCTTGAAGGACCAGGGAGAGGTTGGGTGGCCGATGGCCCCTCCCCTCTCGGCGAGGAAGGAACTGTACAAAAACTTCCTCGTGCTTTTTAACTTCTCTGAACCTGGAGACTACTGTGTTTACCGAGTCGCCAAACAGGCCAGAGGGAGAAACCGGGGAATCAATGAGAAAAACGCGGTCTTTATCTTTTATCCCCGTCAATCGTAATGTCCTTCAAGAGGTCAGCCTGGTATGCCTGTATCACTGTCATAGTGTGCAACACAGCACCAGCCTGACCTGCAGCTTGATAAGCTTTTCCCACGATAGCCGAAGTTGTTCTACACGGCTTCATAGGGAGGGTAGGTCTTTTAAGTGAAGACGCAGGACCCAGACAAGAGACAGCTTGCGAGCGTCTCTTC
The DNA here is from genome assembly GCA_039654105.1 of Coreius guichenoti. Classification (NCBI taxonomy): domain Eukaryota; kingdom Metazoa; phylum Chordata; class Actinopteri; order Cypriniformes; family Gobionidae; genus Coreius; species Coreius guichenoti. The sequence goes on from CM077168.1 coordinate 19,035,624, forward strand.
AACCTGAGGCATCTCCGCATACCCCCGCGACTTTGCACCCATGATAGTCGAAAAAGTCGATGTTGAAGGCACAAAGACACGGAATGTATATGGTTTTCTCCATGACTTTGATAGAAACCTATCCTCCAGCTTACTACGTTTGGGAGTCCCTTGTTTGCGAGGCCAGTCAAGCTGTAATCTGGCCACCGTGCGAGTAACCACCTTGATTAATTCCTCGATGGATTTATTGTCGTGCAAGGAACGCTCAAAGGTTGGCTGCTCGAAGTCCGCAGACCCAAGAGATTCATTATCGTCCCCTGCATGACCCGAAGAAGCACCGGGGCGCGCTTCGGAATCACACGAGGGAATATATAGATCTGGTGAGCGAGCAAGCGAAAGGGACAGACCCGTCTCTTGTTCGTCAGCCAAATCCCTGCAGGAGCCCTGCGATGGTAATATGGGTGCGGTCTGGAAGTAGCCAAGACAAGCACAAAGCATTTTAACTGTGAATAACTCACAGTAACTCACATATTGTATACTTCCATATAAATATTTTGATATCTCAATTTTTGTCCATCCATTTTGTCAAGGCAATCATTATTTTCAAGCTTCAAAAAGCACAAGACTCATTGTAAAACTAATCCATTTGAATGGAGTAGTTTAATTTCAAGTCTTCTGAAGAGACATGTCTGCTTTATACAATAAACAGATTTTAATTTAGGCTTTTGCTTACATATTTTAACATTGATTAACTAACCATTACAATAATCTCACTTAAACATTTGCTCACGTGTAGTTGTGTCTTTACAATAGGGTAACTTTGTTGCAATAGCTTACACGCAGCACAAAGAAGCTTGGTATCAAACCTGATTTCAAACTGAATTGAATTTACAAAAAAGACAAGTAAACAGTCAGTAATAAAATAAGAACAAATAAAACAAATTACCTCAATTCTGTTGAGGTATTCGGAATGACAACACTGAATTTTTATATGCAGTGTCTTAAGAGCCATATAATATGTTGTTTATTTAGATAAATCGAACAGGGGTGCATTTCCCGTACAACGACGTTACTCACTGCTTAACTACCATAGTACGATGCATCGCTGAAGAAATCAACTAGCTAGTCACGACTGTTTCCCGAAACTGTACTGTCGCAAATCTGTCGTTCAACCACGTTGGTTAATGATGTTGCGCAGGTGGTGGAGTAATAACTGCTTTTAATGAATTAGTTTGAGATCGAATTCATGCTAGATTTTTTGCTATAAATTATGGACATGGCATCTGAGGACAAATTCTTATTTTTCTGTTATTTTGCTTTATTTCCAGATTCAATCACAGGCTCATTCTTACGTAGCCTATTAGAGCACGTACACACATGCACACTCTTCAGAAACGGTGCTTTAAATCTCTTGACAAACTAAAAGACATAAATTACATTTGTATGTATTCGAAATAAAAGATATATATTGTACTAAATGTCAGCTTGCTTATTTTGCTCAAGGTAAGGCTTTATTAAGTCCACATGTCATGCAAACAAGAAACTATGCTTCTAACCACAGGTCGAGATCTGTCGTTCCAACCACTCAACTTTGCGACGCTGTTTGCGAATATTCGTTGGAACGATGGTTTCGGGAAACACCGACTCATTGAACTATGTTGATAATGACGGAACTTGCGACCATAGTTGGCTAACGATTCTTTTGGGAAATGCACCCCAGAGCGGTTTGACCTGTAATGTCTGTACAATGTAGAGATACAGTTAGACAGAGTAGGTTATTTATATGTACAAATCACACAAATGCCCCATTCCGAAACATTTCTAACATACATTTACATTATAAAGAAATTAAAGGTCCACCTTTGATTGTTGAAAGACTTCCTGGTGCATTTCACTTACAGCCAATAAGATTTCCTGTAGCATTTTCAACGGTCAGGCGTGGAGGTCTATTCTGATTGGTTGATAACTTCTGACAATATTTAATCCAGGAGCAAAGAGAATTAAAGGGATAGTTCACCCAAATGCCATCTGAGATGTAGGAGACTTTTTTCTTCAGTATTACAGTAAAGAAGGTTTTTAGCTGAAACCGTGGACCTTGCTGATTCATATAATGGAAGTCGATGGGTGCCATCATTTTGAGAGTGAAAAAAACATATACAGACAAAACAAAATGAATACCATCACACGTGGCTCCGGAAAATACATTGGGGTCTTATGAAGTTAAACGATCGGTCTGTGCAAGTAACTGAGCACATTTTGACAAACAATACAACACGCGCTTCCACCCTCTCTGCTGTAAGAAACAGAGTCAGCTCCCATGCAAGTTTGCTCCCGTGCATACGTCATAATGTGACAGGAAACTCGAGCTCCAGACTATTGTGAACGCGCTCAGGACTGTTTGCTGAGGCTGTGGATTACAGGTAATAATGTTGTAAATAATGTTCAGTTTCTTAGACTAATTGCTTCATTTTATAAAACCTCAGTGTATGGTCAGGAGCCACGGGTATAAATTTAGTTTTGTCTGTAAACGTTTTTTTGACTCTCAAAGTGACACCCATTGACTTGCATTATATGAATCAGCAAGGCCCACGGTTTCAGCTAAAAATCTTCTTTACTGTTCTACTGAAGAAAAAAAGTCACCTACATCTCGAATGGTCTGAGGGTGAGTAAATCAACAGCGAATTAAATTTTTTGGGTGAACTATCCCTTTAATTTCTAGTTCAAGAGCACAAAGAATCACGATTGCACGGGACATACAGTGAGCGCGCACACAAGAGAGGCAGTTCATTTAATATACTGCAAACAACGAGTATTGGAACCGTGTCAGATATTTCAGTATCGATATGTATCAAAATATAGATATTTTTTTGGACAACACTACCATGCAGTTTGTTTCTCTAAACTTTCAGTCCATAAATCACTCTGATCTCCTTCACTGTGCGGTTATGATCAGCTCTCCAGAAGCTGCTGCTGTGCCGCAGGCACTTTTTTCACTTCAAATATCAGGCCTTTTATTAGTCCGTTTACTATCGGATATTTTTATTGGCTACCGAAATGCCGGTGGTTAAAATGTTTGAATATTGATTAAAATTGTAGGCGTACTCAGTAACGAATTGTGATTTTAAAAGTAACAAAGTAGATTATTTAGCTTAATTTGTACTTAAGTACAAGTAAAATTACATATTTAAAAATGTACTCAAAAAAAGTACAAATACCCAAAAAAACTACTTAATTACAGTAACGTGAGAAGTTGTAATTCGTTACTTCCACCTCTGGTTAATCCATAGTCTATGCGTTTGTTGTCATCAATTTGCATTATTTCAACATATTTTAAAAGAATACTTATATTTTATTACTTGCATTTATTCTAATTATATTTTACTTATATTTTATTTGTAATAGGCTACTAATAATGATTATTTTATAAGCTACTTATTTTTAACTCTTAATAAAAAACACTTCTGGCATACACTGCCATGGTGTTTCTTATTTGTCGTCTCTGATTTAGATGCTTCTTCAGCCGATGCGCTGTACCATTTAAAGGTGAAGTATGTAGTTTCTGTGACATTAGTGCCACCTATAGCGGAATTACAAAAATACAGCATATTTTGTCCCTTTTGCACGTCGCGCCTCACTCAACTCAAACACTACTCAACATCTTTTACGGGTGCTTGTGAAGGCATCAACAGGTAAATGTAGGCTACTTTCAATAAAAGGTCCAACATTAAGAATAGTTTTAGCTGTGTTGCTATGTGTCATGAGAGTAAGCAACTGAGTAGCTAACACTGTTTAGAGTGAACGTGAGCATCTCACTTATAATAAACCCATCCAATGTATCTGCATTGGGTGCTTTTTTTGACATTACACCCATACCCGCCCATACTCCCGTCATTTCACCGTCTCGGTTAACTATAGACCCGATATAGTCCGGCTATGAGTAACCCACTTCTAGCCAAAATAACCCTGAATTTGGTTACATGTCGTTTTTGCCAAAATAACTTGCGAGATGTATGATATTCCATCATGTAAGCAAAGTCAACAGTGATTACAGTTTTTTATATATATATACAGAATAATGTTTGGTTTCATTTCTTTGAAATTGATGACTAGTCTATTCTTGGGCTACGGTTAGATGTCTATTAAATTTTCACTGATAGTCCAAATTTTGCCTTGCTTTAGCTTAGACATCAGAGCTGTGTTTGGACCGCTATTAGACGTCTTTTAAACAGAAAATTGTTTACTGGGTGGTTAAACAAGTCACCGCTTGACACTGACTTTTAGTAGTACTATAACTACTCTTAAAAGCGTAGCTTGATGTCCATTTAACTATTTTAAATCATGACTAGCTTATAGCTTGGAGTTATAGCTGCAGTTTCATCGTAGCTTCCTCAACACTGGTTTATACATGGAAACATATTGGATATAATTCCTCCCTTTATCTTGACCAATAGATGGTCTGAAGAGTGATCAATGCAGTCATCTATGATGAATTGAGTGGGTTGCAGAAGCTCCTCTTCTCTCATTGCCTCTCCTCTCTTCTCCATACTCACAACAAACCTCTTAATCCTTCTTTCCCAAAGAAAAGGAGAGAGAAATAAACCCAAGCCCACTCATATCTCAGCCAAATATAAATCGAGAGCCGGCGAGGAGAGAAGGGAAACACCCCAGGGGCCTGGGAGAAGCTGTGCTTTAATTTCTCTCCCTTTTGATTATGGTAGGATGTTAGCTTTACTATCAGCCACCTCTAGCTAAGCCTGTGCAGCTGTCTTCCGCCAGTATCGCAAATGCAGAAGGGCCCATATCTGTAAAGCCTGATATATGGATCTTTTTTTTTTAAACCACCCATCTCTCCAATCCCATCTCTTTTTGTGGCAGTTGAAAAGCACCGTATCGTAACTTTCCGTCAAGGCAGACAGTCATGGTGCTGCCTCCCTGCTTTCTTTCACTCACTTGTATTTGTGGCTTGTTCTGTCTCCTTTCTGTCTCTTTTTCTGGTTCATTCTCATCTCTCTGTGCTGAACTGATCAAAAAGATTCAGGCTATCCTTCCATGTTTTTTTGATCGATTCCAGTGCAACTCTCATCATTTCCTCTTTCTTTTCGCTCGCTCTCTCCCTTTTTTTACCTTTCGTAATTTGCTGTCATCTACTGACTTTCTCTCTTATCTTTGGTGTTCTCTCTTCTTTACTTCCCTCTCCTACCTCTCACTCTATCCTCCTTTTATCCTAACCATGAAAAGATATTAGAACAGAGAAAAAAAGGGGTGGAGTACCCAACCATTGTCTGTGAGGTGATTTTTTTTTTTTAATAACCACATTGGCTGTAAAGGGTGAGGGATAATATTTGGATGGGAAAAACTATGTCTGTGTGTGTGTTTTTAATGAACACACAGTGGGGAAAAAGAATCAAACAAAAGAATGGTCTTCTTTGGTAGCAAGAGAACAGAAAAAGAACTGAAGCAGCTTGATTTGAAATCATTTTAAGAGATGGTTCACCCTAAAATTACAATGGTCATTACTCACCAAACCTGTATGACTATTTTTTCCAGATTTGAATATTGTACTGTGCAATCTTTTTTATAAAAGCCATCCATACAATGAATATCTTAACATCCACTGTAGCTCTCCTTGGTGCATTCATAAGAGCACTAGCGATGTCCAATTCGTCAGATCATTCTTTTGAGTCTATTCTTTTCATTAAATCACTTGATCAGGCTCACGGAACTGTTTTGAATGTTTCACAAGTTCAACCCACTCACTCAACGACCCGGTCACGCAATAGTTCATTGGAAAGGAGGATTATCAGTTAATAAAGACTTAAATTTCAGTCCTTTACTCACACAAAACCATTGTATAGCTTCAGTGGATTTTGAAACTAGGACATGAGTCATATGAACTACTTTTATGAAACTCTGGTGTTTTTTCATCCTTTTTAAAGTTTGAAAGCCACAGCCTCTATTCACTGCAATAGTACATTGTTCAGAATTCTCCTTTTGTCTTCCACAGAAGAGAGGAAAGGGAGAGTAAATAATGACAGAATTTTCATCTTTAAACTATTTCTTTAATACCAATATCCACATATTCAGACACAACTCCCTAAAAGCAGACACAATGCGCTTTCGAGCAGAAAATGAAAACAATCATTACTCAGTGGACAGGATGGGTCATTGAGAAAAGTAAACTTTTAAAACTGTCTTGAAGTCATGGTGGGCTCATCCATGTTTACACACCATAACCCAAAGCCCCTGGAGTTCCGCTTACATTCACAAGTAGTCAATACAAATTCGGAGGCCAATGAGCAGAGGGGCCAAACGCTGGATGTTCTTTTGTTTGGCTACCCGTGGTTTGTTCAGAGTCCGCATGCAAGTGGTTGACATAAACCAATGATCTTTGACGTTTATGAGGCCGGCATTGTTCATGGGTTCTGGTCTACCCCATGGTGCCAGCGATGGGCTGGCAATTCCAATATGGCTGAATGGAAGTTAAGAGCAGCTCTTTCTCGAGCACAGCAGGGGAATGACAGTAGTGGATTTCAGCTGTGTTTGTGTTGGTTTAATGAAGTCCAATTTAGCCGGTAACATCACTCAAAGCAGCAAAAGGAAGCAGTGTTGATGTGTAGTTATGATTGAATACTTCAAAAAGAAAATAAAAGATCAGTCACTCAACCCGAATGATGGAATATCAGAGAATGATTTGAACGGCAGCGTCAATCATTCTAATAGTCATGCCAGGCACTTCATATTGGAAATTCACCTCATTTGATTTTAAACAAATCCAAAACAAGGCACACTTGCAACATTTCTGGGTTTGGAGGGTAAACTGCTATAGACGCACACTATCACTCAAAAGTTTGGGGTCTTTAAAAAAAAAAAAAAAAAAAAATTAAATAAATCTCTTATGGTCACCAAGGCTGCACTTATTTGATCAAAAATACAGTAAAAAATTTGAAAATATTGTTAAAATTTAAAAAAACTGTTTTCTATTTTAATATTTTAAAATGTAATATATTCCTGTGATGGCAAAGCTGAATTTTCAACATCATTACTCCATTCTTCAGTGTCACATGATACTTCAGAAATCATTCTGACATGCTGATTTGTTGTTCTAGAAACATTTCTTATAATTACCAAGGTTGAAAACAGTTTTCAGCATTTATTTGTAATAGATAGGTTTTGTAACATACACCATGGGCAAAAAAAGGGCCAAATACAGTGGGGAGAAGTATTTGATACACTGCCGATTTTGCAGGTTTGCCCACTTACAAAGCATGTAGAAGTCTGTAATTTTTATCATAGGTACTCTTCAACTGTGAGTGACGGAATCTAAAACAAATCCAGAAAATCACATTGTATGATTTAAGTAATTAATTTGCATTTTATTGCATGACATAAGTATTTGATACATCAGAAAAGCAGAACTTAATATTTGGTACAGAAACCTTTGTTTGCAATTACAGAGATCATACGTTTCCTGTAGTTCTTGACCAGGTTTGCACACACTGCAGCAGGGATTTTGGCCCACTCCTCCATAGACCTTCTCCAGATCCTTCAGGTTTCAGGGCTGTCGCTGGGCAATACGGACTTTCAGCTCCCTCCAAAGATTTTCTATTGGGTTCAAGTCTGGAGACTGGCTAGGCCACTCCAGGACCTTGAGATGCTTCTTACGGAGCCACTCCTTAGTTGCCCTGGCTGTGTGTTTCGGGTCGTTGTCATGCTGGAAGACCCAGCCACGACCCATCTTCAATGCTCTTACTGAGGGAAGGAGGTTGTTGGCCAAGATCTCGCGATACATGGTCCCATCCATCCTCCCCTCAATACGGTGCAGTCGTCCTGTCCCCTTTGCAGAAAAGCATCCCCAAAGAATGATGTTTCCACCTCCATGCTTCACGGTTGGGATGGTGTTCTTGGGGTTGTACTCATCCTTCTTCTTCCTCCAAACACGCCGAGTGGAGTTTATACCAAAAAGCTGTCATGTTGTCTCATCAGACCACATGACCTTCTCCCATTCCTCCTCTGGATCATCCAGATGGTCATTGGTAAAGTTCAGACGGGCCTGGACATGCGCTGGCTTGAGCAGGGGGACCTTGCGTGCGCTGCAGGATTTGAATCCATGACGGCGTAGTGTGTTACTAATGGTTTTCTTTGAGACTGTGGTCCCAGCTCTCTTCAGGTCATTGACCAGGTCCTGCCGTGTAGTTCTGGGCTGATCCCTCACCTTCCTCATGATCATTGATGCCCCACAAGGTGAGATCTTGCATGCTGCCCCAGACCGAGGGAGATTGACCGTCATCTTGAACTTCCATTTTCTAATAATTTTGCCAACAGTTGTTGCCTTCTCACCAAGCTGCTTGCCTATTGTCCTGTAGCCCATCCCAGCCTTGTGCAGGTCTACAATTTTATCCCTGATGTCCTTACACAGCTCTCTGGTCTTGGCCATTGTGGAGAGGTTGGAGTCTGTTTGATTGAGTGTGTGGACAGGTGTCGTTTTATACAGGTAACGAGTTCAAACAGGTGCAGTTAATACAGGTAATGAGTGGAGAACAGGAGGGCTTCTTTAAGAAAAACTAAGAGGTCTGTGAGAGCCGGAATTCTTACTGGTTGGTAGGTGATCAAATACTTATGTCATGCAATAAAATGCAAATTAATTATTTAAAAATCATCAATGTGATTTTCTGGATTTTTGTTTTAGATTCCGTCTCTCACAGTTGAAGTGTACCTATGATAAAAATTACAGACTTCTACATGCTTTGTAAGTAGGAAAACCTGCAAAATCGGCAGTGTATCAAATACTTGTTCTCCCCACTGTATGTAGTGGTCTTTTAATAGTCTTAACCATTTTAATCACAAATAACTGGTCAGAAAATTAGCAAGAATTGCAAAAATAATGTAGATAAAGCACAGAATAACCTTCCCCAACTTGCAGACAGCTTCTTACAGGAAGAAGAGTCAGTGTTGTTCTACTCAATGTTAAGGGCTTCAGACAGTTCATGAGTAGTTGAAAAATGTCTCCCAGTTCGTTTGAGTTTAATGTGAGACCAATTATTCACTATAAGGTTCAAATCTGGACTCTGACCAGGCTAAAAAAATATGAGCCTGATGGACTTGTTTTCAAGCCACTTCTTGGTTGTCTTTGCAATTTGGGCAGGAGCATTGTCTTGTTGAAAAATGACATCTGATCATTCATCTTTAGATAACGTGGGAAGCAAGCCATTCTGCAATATTCTCCTGTACTCCAAAGCATTAAATGATTTTTCACAGTGAAGTAGCTCACCAATCCCAGCAGATAAAAAGGCTCCCCACACAATACCACCTCTTCCTCCATGCTTCAATGTGGTAGAGATGCATTTATTATTATATTTCTCACCATATTTTTGAAGCTCCACCACTCTGGAGCATAACCATGAAACTCGTGTTTCATTGTGATTCATCAATCCACACACAACTTCCCATATTCTGCCAAAAACTTCATTCTGTCTTTGATGTTTTTCTGAGACATCAATGGTTTTTTAAGTAGTGCATTTGCTTAAATTTGGCTAATTACCTGACCAATAATTTGTGGTTAAGACAATTAAAATCTTAGTGTTTAGCCCAACATTTGTTTGGACCAGGAGTGTATAACAAATGTATTTACCGTAACTGCATACATTTATTGCATCCTTGTTGAAAAAAAAAAAAAAAAAAGTAATTAAGTATTAACTGACCCCAAACTTTTGAACAGTAGTGTGCATGGAAGACCATAGCAAATATTATTTTTACTTTCCCATTTTCTCCAACACAAAATAAAAAATTATTGTGTTTCCATGACTTTTCAAAAAAAAAAAAAAAAAAAAAAAAAAAAAACTCTTTTAACAGCTCTATTAGAAACCCCCACTTTTTTTTTAAAATTAATTAACTAATTTAATACCATGGTACTGTAACACATAGAGCTATAAATGTATATCATTTAAAAAAAAAAAGAAAATATAAAAACTTTGAGAATGCATCTTCAAAAAGAGTCCATACAAGAAAACAGGAGGGGTGATTCAATTGGTTGCTAAATGCGTGTAATTGACGTAATTGAAGATGCATATAAATTGTACTCAATTTCTCTTGGTTTTTTTTTTTTACACATATGATCACTCCATGCCTTGAGTGATGATCTAGTCTTATTAGAAATTGCTGTTATAATTAGGCATGAAGTCCATTAAATGTCTATTATTATTAATGTTTGCTGTGTAGGAGGAGTACTGACAGAGAATATCAGCAGATAGAGAGAAACATATACAGCTTAAAGTACTAAGATCAGAAGAGCGGCTGAAGAAAAGCAGAGGGAGAAAAGAAGGTGAAAGAGGTTGAGCAAGCGAGAGAGTCATCTGCGAGTGAATGAGGTTCTTCCAGAGCGAGAGAGGATTTGGGTCATTTGGAAGAATATGGCTGAATCAGCAACGCTCTGTCTCACAGCCACGCTGAACTTAATCTACTGAAGGGACCTGCGGGCAGAGAGAGAGAGAAGAAAAGAGAAGGGGAAAGCGATAAAACCTCAGGGCATAGAAAGGGGAACGAGATTTTCTTAAATGGAGAGGAAAAGAAGGAGGTTGAGAATCATTCTGCCCATTTAGCTGAACTCCATTTTAATGAAAGAGTCTGAAAGTGGCGGATGCAGAGTGAGCACCAGCCTCGGAAAGCAGCAGGGAGCTCATGTTTAATATAGTTAATATGTGCATATTAATGAACGGAAGCAAATTTGTGTGAAAAATAATCAAGTAAGGGTAAGAAAGCTAATAGTATGAGGTGTATAGGAAATGCAAGGATTAAGGTGTATCTGTGTTTTTAGGTCTAGAATCTGACCCTTAAAGAGTTCCATACTGGGCTAAAATGTGAGGTTATGAGGTAAAATAGCCTATGTGAGGCCCATATAGTAAGCTGATATAGAGTAAGCATGTTGTCATATACATGCTTCTGTTTTTGTTTTTTGTTTTTTCAACCAGATTGATGTTTCATTCTCCATCCAGTAGGGGTCTGTATTGCACCATAGTATGAAAGATACAGCCGAAGTCCAGCTTGATCCTGCTGGTGCAGCAAACACACTTCCATTGTTCTTAGCAGGTAAGATATAAAGAGAACATTGAAGCAAAATGATGGGTTGTATGTCACAGTATGTGTGTGGATATGTACAGGTGAAGAATTATGGTCTTTGTGTGTTGTCAAACGGTTATTTAATTTTGCTTTCTTTAGTTTAGACGAACATACAAGTATCGGTTTGGTGCAAATGTGCTAGAACAGCTGCTTTCAGGAAAAACATGAATGGAATGCAGAAACATGTTGTGTTTTTATGTATTTGTATGTTTCAGGTGGATTAACACTCCACCAGATGGACTTGCCCTGATTCCCCTGTCTCCCACGAACACAGGGCTAAGGTTTCTCTCTGTGTGTGTGTGTGTGTGTGTGTGTGTGTGTGTGTGTGTGTGTGTGTGTGTGTGTGTTGCCCAATGTGTGGGAAACCACTTATGCACGTATGACTGAGATGATTTCTGTTCATTGCTATTTGTCAGAAAAAGAAAGAAGGGAAGGACGGCAGCCCTCAGTAATGCTCATTGACTCTTGCTGTAAAAGGAGGCTGCTAGCTTAACTATTCCCTCGGCTGTTTAGGCTGAATAAAACATGATCGTTGTTGGACCTTCAGGGAAACCCGCTCCAGATACGGCCTAGAGGACATTCACTAACAGCACAGACACCTTGTAAACCGTGTAACAGATATTTTCAAGTGAAGGTTATTTGAAATCAGAGGAAGGATTTGGCAAAGATGATGAGGTGGCTTTGTGCTGATGAATTCTGCTGATGATGACGCTTCTTAAGTTACGTTATAGTCAAATAAAATATTAGTTTGACAGTAGAGATACAGATGCTGATACCAAAGAAATACTGAGCCGCTCCCTGGGGAATCAAGGTGAAGATCAGTCTGACTTTCAGATTTTCAATACATAAATACACATGCAGTATATGCATAAAATATAAAGTTTATAAAACAGATGTTTACAGAAAATCCCACCAGTTCCCTGCCACCAAGACCCAGCATTTTTGGAGAAGTTAAACAATCAGTTTATAATAAACCATTTATTTATTTAATCTGTCTGCAGACACTTGACTTAGCCTACTGAATTATAGTTCACCTAAATTTCTTTCCTTTTATTCTTCCGTCAAACACAAGTTTAGCCCAAACGGCTTTTTTCATGCATTGTAGTGAATGGAAACCAGGGCTGTCACGCTCCAAAAAATGACACACCGTAAAAACTACCATAAAAGTGGCCCATAGGACTTGTTTGCTATATTCCAAGTTCTGTGCGAGTCATGCAACAGAATCGTACTTATGTGAATCAGTTAAGTTGAAAATAGGGCTGTTGCATTATACCAATATCGATGATATTTAAAAAAAAAATAGTAGGTGGCATATTGCACCTTAACCCTTGTTTCCACCCATCATAAAACAAAAAAAATGAAGATAAAGGTGTGTACAGTAGCTACTACTGCCGCACAAAATCATGTCAGAGGAGATCACATGCAAAACTCTACCTGTATCGAAAAAAAATAAAAAATTGTACAAATCTTTGGATTTGGTAAAAAGATGAGATGTTAGACACCCCAGTCTGCTGGAAATGTTGATCATGATTATTTTTTTTTTTATTGTAAATTGTTTTAGCCATGATAAAGTAGTGAAAGTCTGATATTCTGATATCGGCCTAGTTGAAAAGTGGCCTAGTTCCGCTCTACTGTAGCTCTCAAATGCAGTTGCATATTCAAACTTGTCGCATTGTGATCAGTCACATGACACGTGAGAACCAGTGGCTTTTGCTGTTAATGATGTCAAACCTGGTGTGACGTGTCTAAAAGTACCATTTTTTTTTTACATTTAAGATTAATAACAGCTTAAATTGTGGTCTTTTCCTTAATGCATAGCAATTATGACACATTGTCCAGCTCTTTGCTCTTTTGATGCTTATTCTTTTCTTTTTCTATTTGTGGTGTTATAATGAAAGCTAAAGAGCAGCAGGTTCATATAATCTAGTCGTTCACAATGAAGAGAACATTTACACAGCTGCCTGCCTCATTCCTTCTGAGAATTCCTCAGACATAAAGATATGTTGTATAGTTATTTCCAGGAAGGAACATTTTAGCTTGAGTCATCTCATGGACAGTGCCACATTTATAAGCCTCTTTTCTTTCACATTCTTTACCTTTAAGTCTTTCTTCTCTTTCATACCTTATGATACCAGTGCAATTTACATTCAGTAATGCAGTATACAGTCAGTCTAATGCAGATTTGTACATTAACAGAATGTAATGATGTTTAATAATATTTAAAATAAAATTGCACTTATTTTACATATTTACTCCAAATTCACTAAAATGGTTCAACATGTTTATTATCCATTGACAAGGCTGTTGAAAATGAAATATCATCAAATATATCTAAAATATCACAAATACACAGATTAGGCATAACATTATGACAGGTGAAGTGAATAAAACTGATTATCTCTTCATCACGGCACCTGTTAGTGGGTGGGATATATTAGGCAGCAAGTGAACATTTTGTCCTCAAAGTTGATGTGTTAGAAGCAGGAAAAATGGGCAAGCGTAAGTATTTGAGCGAGTTTGACAAGGGCCAAACTGTGATGGCTAGACGACTGGGTCAGAGCATCTCCAAAACTGCAGCTCTTGTGGGGTGTTCCCGGTCTGCAGTGGTCAGTATCTATCAGAAGTGGTCCGAGGAAGGAACAGTGGTGAACCGGCGACAGGGTCATGGGCGACCAAGGCTCATTGATGCACGTGGGGAGCGAAGGCTGGCCCGTGTGTTCCGAGCAAACAGACAAGCTACTGTAGCTCAAATTGCTCAAAAAGTTAATGCTGGTTCTGATAGAAAGGTGTCAGAATACACAGTGCATCGCAGTTTGTTACGTGTGGGGCTGCATAGCCGCAGACCAATCAGAGTGTCCATGCTGACCCCTGTCCACCGCTGAAAGCGCCAACAGTGGGCAAGTGAGCATCAGAACTGGACCACGGAGCAATGAAAGAAGGTGGCCTGGTCTGATGAATCACATTTTCTTGTACATCACGTGGATGGTCGGATGCGTGTGCGTCGCTTACCTGGGGAACACATGGCACCACGATGCACTTTGGGAAGAAGGCAAGCCGGCGGAGGCAGTGTGATGCTTTGGGCAATGTTCTGCTGGGAAACCTTGGGTCCTGCCATCCATGTGGATGTTACTTTGACACGTACCACCTACCTAAGCATTGTTGCAGACCATGTACACCCTTTCATGGAAACGGTATTCCCTGGTGGCTGTGGCCTCTTTCAGCAGGATAATGCACCCTGCCACAAAGCAAAAATGGTTCAGGAATGGTTTGAGGAGCACAACAACAAGTTTGAGTTGGCCTCCAAATTCCCCAGGTCTCAATCCAATCGAGCATCTGTGGGATGTGCTGAACAAACAAGTCCAATCTGCTGCTAAAGGATCTGCTGCTAACATCTTGGTGCCAGATACCACAGCACACCTTCAGGGGTCTAGTGGAGTCCATGCCTCGACGGGTCAGGGCTGTTTTGGCAGTAAAAGGGGGACCAACACAATATTAGGAAGGTGGTCATAATGTTATGCCTGATCTATGTATATTTTTAATACTACTACTACCACTACTACTACTACTACTACTAATAATAATAATAATAATAATGATTTTCTATTTATAGTCTACCTTTTAAACAGTATAGCACAAAGTGGGACATAAAATACAGAACACAACAGTAGTTAAATAGATTAAAGAAATACAGCAAATGGAAATATAACAAGTAAATTCGAACTTTTCATCTTAAAACAAAAAGGGTTTACTAAGTGATTACTAGATATCTGTAAATGCAAACCTGTAAAAAGGTTTTAAAATATGACTTCAAATGAGGGAGGCAGTGCTTTCTTACATTTCATGTTCTTTCATTTTTCTTGATTTAAAAAAAACCCAACTGGGGGGACGCCGCTCACACTCAGTGAACGATAACTGTTAAACGCTATGTTTCACAGATATATCATTTTCGGCATCAGTTCTTAGTTAGTAAATAGAGTCTCCTGAGCTGAGGTGTGAGCAAATTTGTTATGCTGTATCTATAAGCACAAGCAGCTTAGACCGGTTTCACTGCTGTGGTTGTGTGCTCTAAAGCATAACTTCTTTTTTACGTTGCATTAAACATTGATGTGTCCAGCATTGTGTATAGGGCAGCTGATGTGGAGTCTATGGAAATAGGTCCCAGGATGCCAGGAAAATGTAGCGGTACTCCCTCAAGTAAATCCAGATATTCAGTTCAGCGTCTCCTATGTGTTTGCGAGCATGCATGCTGAAATGAGATTTTAATGAAAGTCACTGAGTGATACAGTCATTTCAAATAATCGTGGCTGAAAAAATATTCATGTCGTCATTTGTCTGCAACATTGGTCACTCGCAGTATCGCATTTGGAAATTCAACGGCTCATACACATATCCCTATCATTATACAACCAGCCTATCATTATGCAACCCACTTTTCCCTCTGTTCCCCAGGGGTGATTCCTCCTGCTGTTGGCCCACCTTCCCGTTTCTCTTTCCCAGCTCAGAGCACAGTGATAGGGAAGAGAGAGAGCAGCAGCCATCCTGCTGATTCTGGGCACTTTCTGGAACCATGAGAGGGCTCCTGGTGGCACTGAGGAGGAAGTCTTTTAGGTAAGCAAAGGAAACCGACCTCGGCGAGACACCTGTTGAAAAGTGATCTCTGTGATTTTGATTTTAAATACTTTCAACCATAAAAATGGCATACAAATTATTGCAAAAATGGGAAGTAATGATCATACTTGCACAAAATAGCAGAATACTACAGTCTGCAGGTTTTAAATCAGGCCATGTGGTGGTTTATTGTGCACTAATGACTGGCCTACTGTATATTATAACACTTATTACACAGCTACTTAAATAAATAAATATGCATGATATATTGACTTGAAATTATTCTATCATGTAAGATGAAATGCAGTGTAGAGTAAAAGAGGATAAAATTAGCCCAGTGTTGGAGATTTGTTGTCTGGGACAGTGGTGGCTGGTCAATAGGGGGCGCCAGAGAAGAAGGCTACTTCAACATGTTAAAAATAAGTTAAATATATATTGAAAAATAATTACGAAATAACATTTAGTAATACTATTCGACTGGTAGTCATGTTAGCACCTATTAAAAACAAAACAAAAAAAATCTAAATTGTATTTCTTTCATTTTGTGTTTGCGGGTGGCGGACAATTGGATGTCTATTAGGTCCGTAATTTTTTTTAAATGCATGTGACTTAAGGCTGACATCTAATTGGCTTGTTTCAGATTGTCCTCGGGGCGCAGAGCGCTGCGGCCCAGACCCTCCCACTTTTGATTTTAGCTAATTTTTTTTTTATATATATATATACACTCACCTAAAGGATTATTAGGAACACCTGTTCAATTTCTCATTAATGCAATTATCTAATCAACCAATCACATGGCAGTTGCTTCAATGCATTTAGGGGTGTGGTCCTGGTCAAGACAATCTCCTGAACTCCAAACTGAATGTCAGAATGGGAAAGAAAGTTTTTAAGCAAGATTTAAGCAATTTTGAGCGTGGCATGGTTGTTGGTGCCAGACGGGCCGGTCTGAGTATTTCACAATCTGCTCAGTTACTGGGATTTTCACGCACAACCATTTCTAGAGGTTACAAAGAATGGTGTGAAAAGGGAAAAACATCCAGTATGCGGCAGTCCTGTGGGCGAAAATGCCTTGTTGATGCTAGAGGTCAGAGGAGAATGGGCCGACTGATTCAAGCTGATAGAAGAGCAACTTTGACTGAAATAACCACTCGTTACAACCGAGGTATGCAGCAAAGCATTTGTGAAGCCACAACACGCACAACCTTGAGGCGGATGGGCTACAACAGCAGAAGACCCCACCGGGTACCACTCATCTCCACTACAAATAGGAAAAAGAGGCTACAATTTGCACGAGCTCACCAAAATTGGACAGTTGAAGACTGGAAAAATGTTGCCTGGTCTGATGAGTCTCGATTTCTGTTGAGACATTCAGATGGTAGAGTCAGAATTTGGCGTAAACAGAATGAGAACATGGATCCATCATGCCTTGTTACCACTGTGCAGGCTGGTGGTGGTGGTGTAATGGTGTGGGGGATGTTTTCTTGGCACACTTTAGGCCCCTTAGTGCCAATTGGGCATCGTTTAAATGCCACGGCCTACCTGAGCATTGTTTCTGACCATGTCCATCCCTTTATGACCACCATGTACCCATCCTCTGATGGCTACTTCCAGCAGGATAATGCACCATGTCACAAAGCTCGAATCATTTCAAATTGGTTTCTTGAACATGACAATGAGTTCACTGTACTAAAATGGCCCCCACAGTCACCAGATCTCAACCCAATAGAGCATCTTTGGGATGTGGTGGAACGGGAGCTTCGTGCCCTGGATGTGCATCCCACAAATCTCCATCAACTGCAAGATGCTATCCTATCAATATGGGCCAACATTTCTAAAGAATGCTTTCAGCACCTTGTTGAATCAATGCCACATAGAATTAAGGCAGTTCTGAAGGCGAAAGGGGGTCAAACACAGTATTAGTATGGTGTTCCTAATAATCCTTTAGGTGAGTGTATATATATATATATATATATATGTAATTATATTAAATTAATTATATTTTGGCCTCATGTAATTGCTATGATTGGATAACAGTTTTGCATATTATAATGAGCTTCGACTCCCTTACACGTGAGGAATTGTTTTGAAAACTTCCAATTTGTTGAAAGGCAACCGGAATGATTCGCCCACAGGGCTCACAAAATGTCTTTATCAAACAATGATTTATCTCTCATCCACCCGCAATTAATTGGAATGTTATTTTTTATTACTTGGCCGGCCCGATCGGTGGATATAACCGCGAACCGAACCGTGCATAACTAACACACACACGCGCACCCACAAGCCAAGTACTACGTGCATCAGCAAAACTTCACCTCAGACAAATCAGCATGTTCAAAACTTCCGCGATTGTATTTTGTATTTTTTGAATCGCAGCACAATGACCCAACAACACCTCAAATACAAAGGATACTCCAGCCTGTGACAGCGTGGTAAGTTATGTTTAGTTAGACACGTACATTATCAGTAGATATCAAACGTAACAATGCAATACTATCACATATAAAAAACATTTTTTACTCACATAATTGTGTTGCATCATTCCTGTCAGATCCAGAAGGCACAGCATATCTTTTTAATCTCATCCTGTCTGCAAATCCAGTCTCTTGTTTACAAACGAATCCACAGTGAAATGAAGCAAACAAATGCAATGTTTTCACCACGTGAGCTGGATCTTCAGTAAAAATAAAGTTCAACCATGCATTCCTAATATTGGAATCTGAAGGAACATTTGAAACATGCCATAAGCTTTATTGCTTGGAAGTTTGATCCAGTTTAGCTCCAGGTAGGCCTATGTTATTTATCTATAACATGTCATGACATGCACGAGTCGGTGGGCGGGGCTACAGAATCAGGCGTTCATCTTGAGGCGGTCACTGGTAAGAAAATTAGCAGATCGATCGTTTGCTGAGCCATCTGTCAATAAAAGCTTTTCTTTGACTAACAAGGAAGTTTTCAGATCTGAAACTTACAAGATAATCTTATATTACGATGACCTTTTATACAGTGGGGAGAACAAGTATTTGATACACTGCAGATTTTGCAGGTTTGCCCACTTACAAAGCATGTAGAAGTCTGTAATTTTTATCATAGGCACTCTTCAACTGTGAGTGATGGAATCTAAAACAAAAATCCAGAAAATCACATTGTATGATTTTTAAATAATTAATTTGCATTTTATTGCATGACAAAAGTATTTGATACATCAGAAAAGCAGAACTTAATATTTGGTACAGAAACCTTTGTTTGCAATTACAGAGATCATACGTTTCCTGTAGTTCTTGACCAGGTTTGCACACACTGCAGCAGGGATTTTGGCCCACTCCTCCATACAGACCTTCTCCAGATCCTTCAGGTTTCAGGGCTGTCGCTGGGCAATACGGACTTTCAGCTCCCTCCAAAGATTTTCTATTGGGTTCAGGTCTGGAGACTGGCTAGGCCACTCCAGGACCTTGAGATGCTTCTTACGGAGCCACTCCTTAGTTGTCCTGGCTGTGTGTTTCGGGTCGTTGTCATGCTGGAAGACCCAGCCACGACCCATCTTCAATGCTCTTACTGAGGGAAGGAGGTTGTTGGCCAAGATCTCGCGATACATGGCCCCATCCATCCTCCTCTCAATACAGTGCAGTCGTCCTGTCCCCTTTGCAGAAAAGCATCCCCAAAGAATGATGTTTCCACCTCCATGCTTCACGGTTGGGATGGTGTTCTTGGGGTTGGTGTTCATCCTTTTTCTTCCTCCAAACACAACGAGTGGAGTTTAGACCAAAAAGCTCTATTTTTGTCTCATCAGACCACATGACCTTCTCCCATTCCTCCTCTGGATCATCCAGATGGTCATTGGCAAAGTTCAGACGGGCCTGGACATGCGCTGGCTTGAGCAGGGGGACCTTGCGTGCGCTGCAGGATTTGAATCCATGACGGCGTAGTGTGTTACTAATGGTTTTCTTTGAGACTGTGGTCCCAGCTCTCTTCAGGTCATTGACCAGGTCCTGCCGTGTAGTTCTGGGCTGATCCCTCACCTTCCTCATGATCATTGATGCCCCACGAGGTGAGATCTTGCATGGTGCCCCAGACCGAGGGAGATTGACCGTCATCTTGAACTTCTTCCATTTTCTAATAATTGCGCCAACAGTTGTTGCCTTCTCACCAAGCTGCTTGCCTATTGTCCTGTAGCCCATCCCAGCCTTGTGCAGGTCTACAATTTTATCCCTGATGTCCTTACACAGCTCTCTGGTCTTGGCCATTGTGGAGAGGTTGGAGTCTGTTTGATTGAGTGTGTGGACAGGTGTCGTTTTATACAGGTAACGAGTTCAAACAGGTGCAGTTAATACAGATAATGAGTGGAGAACAGGAGGGCTTCTTAAAGAAAAACTAACAGTCTGTGAGAGCCGGAATTCTTACTGGTTGGTAGGTGATCAAATACTTATGTCATGCAATAAAATGCAAATTAATTATTTAAAATTCATACAATGTGATTTTCTGGATTTTTGAAGTGTACCTATGATAAAAATTACAGACTTCTACATGCTTTGTAAGTGGGCAAACCTGGAAAAACGGCAGTGTATCAAATACTTGTTCTCCCCACTGTATATCAAAAGCTCAAGGGAAAGTTGATTTCTCAATTCATGACCCCTTTAAGGTGTGAACATGACCCGACCTCAATCCGACCCAATTGCAGAAAGCACTGCACCTTTTTTGAGTTAACAGGCTCCTGTAGTCTGAGTTGCATTATGGGAAAGTGTTGTGTTTGCTACATTTGCGAAATGAGTCATGGTTTTCCCTGGAGCTCCGAAGAGACACACTGCCTGATTGATATTTTGGCATATGCCTATATATCACAGCTACTAGAGAAGATCCAAGCACAATGGCTTGTGTAGATGATACAATGGACATGTATCTCTTCAAATAAAATATGAGTCTTTAAGTGTCTCTTTATGGAAGTATTATTATATGTACTATATTGAAATAGACAAATAATATAGAGTCTCTTCTTCAATTAGACATACATTCAGTCATGTCTGCAACTTGACAAATATGTTGCCAATATCATTAACATTTAAATTAAGTACAATGTATACAATACAATGTGTGGTATTTTGGAGATCACAGTTTTTGCAAATATATTGGGATTTATTAAACTTTATGAAATTATAATGAATTTATATGCTATTTTTACTACAAGTCAATTTATTGAACAATATTCATAGTCATAACTGATCTTAAAGGATTTGCTATCCTGTGGCTCCCTCTGGTGGACAACATTAGTATTCATCTCTGAATCGCATTGATATAAATGGCTGATAATTTTTTTTTAATGATTAAAATTTAAATTATTTTATTACTGATAATATACCCACATCAAACTCAAATTCACTGATTCGTGGTACCTTATTTCATGCTTTAACAGTAAAATTTTCAACTTCCATTTTTTAACTAACAGTAATGATACATTATTATATCACTTGTTAAATGGTTATTTAACAATTACATTCAGCCCTGCATTAACAGGGTGATTCATTTTTTTTTTTTTTTTTTTTTTATCTTGTAATTTTTAATTAAAATATATGACTTGATCTTGTGAAAAAGACTTTTTTTTTTTAAACCACACCTCTTTCTTACAATTGGCTTCAAGCTTGCATTCAAGTCTGCCTCCATCCAATCAACCTGTGAATTGAATCCCCGCCCTTTTTCAAAAATCCATTTCACTCAGACATACATCAAAATACGGAAGAAAAGATATGTCGCTACTTCGATTACATCATGACTTTAACTGCACAGTGCCATGATGATACTTAAGTATTCCAGAGAGTATTTTTTTGTTTGTTTGTCAAAATATCAGAAATAAGACAAGGAAATTTTATTGGAATAGTATACTACTAGTGCAATGTGAAAAGTAATATAATAAACTAGATCTTCTTATAGGTATACAATGCTTGGTCTTCTATACTAAACCCTAAGCCTCATCTGCTGCTTATCCTAACTGCATGAGTTAAGTGTGTCTTTTCTCAATACCTCTGAGCAAAAATGGGGAAAGCCATTTTATGGCACTGATGCAAACAGGTGTTAGTGCTGTGAATGAGATTCGCTGAGGCTTTGACGCAAATGCAGCCCTTAAAAGAAACGCAGGCAGATACAACAGCCATGAACCGTCTAATAAATGTAAATCATTATACCAGTGGAAAAACATAAAAACAAAATGAACAGGGGAAATTGAAGGGAAGAGAGAGTGTGTGAGAGAGAGAAAGAGGGAGGGAGAGCAAGCAATCTAGCGGAGACATATTTCCCTTTATCGGCTCAAACTGACACAACTGGTTCCGCCAGATTTAGATATTAATTCCAGCGGCGGCGAATACAAAATAAATCCCCCTGCTAATCGCACCATGAGAGACATGCTGGTAAAAGTTTTTGTGTAAATTACCAAAAGATTAGTGCTGTGACTGGAGTTTTATCTTCTGAGTAAAAGAGAGAGAGAGAGCGATTCCTTCAATTTATGCTATAATACAACTTGCTCTTTTCAGTCTATCTCTTTCTTCCTTTTTTTCTTTTTGGTCTCCCCTTTTTAAATTGCTTAATATATCTGTAAGCCAGTCCATGTAAGTCCTGTTCTCTGTCATGAACTGATAGTGGACATTGTTTTTTTTTTTTTTAAGATTTTTTTGACACCCCAATGTACAGTATTTTAGTATTTTGACCAGTGTGCGATCAGTGACATGTTCTGAGCGAGCCGTACCTACAGTTAGTCAGGGATTATACAGCATTAGTGGTATTAGTAGTCTTTTGGAAGAAACCAAAGCATTTTACCAAGGAGAGCTGTATCTCTTGTCTCTGCTCTTCTGCTAATAACATTTCTCCGTTCCAACAGCAGTACAAAAGCAGAAGACCTTAATACATCCACTTAAAAAATGCAATGAATCCACAGTAAAAAAAAAAAAGAAATCAATATACATCTAGTGAGGCCAGCCACTAAAGCAGTTGAAATTGACTTTTACAATAGAGAATAACTTGGCAGTTTTGTGAATATGGAGTTCAGGACCTCTGGCTTAATAGCAACCACGAAAAACGACATGTTAAACTCTTTGTTGGTACGCTTGCTCTTTCTTGACTTATTCCCAGCCGACTTCAGCGGGAGACAACTATTGCCTTGTGACTCATACACATCGGTTAAAGGCATATTGATTTAGAAAGAGAGAGAGCGAAACGAGCAAACCGCTCAGCAGGCCAGTAGCATTAGGATTCCACACATTTGTTCATGTACAGCAGGTGTTTATGAAGCAGGAAATGAAGTGACAGTTTAATGTCGAGACCATTAATTCATTGTATAGTTATCTTGTAAAATTGTAGTTCTGGGCAGAGATGATAATCCAACTCTTCCTGCTGAGCCCTGAAATACATTTATTCATTATGTGATTGAGTGTGAAGCTGCGCTTTGCCTCCATGTTGTTAGGGGCAGTTTTAGACTTGATTTGATTTTTGTTTCTTTAATCTCCAAATAAACCCTAACTTTGTACAATTACTTTAAAGGCTAGAGAAAGAGCTTAGTTACTGGAATAAGGTGTCACTTTCTGGTGTTATAAAAGCTCTAGTGAAATACTTCTGTACAGTACATTGGTGTCAGTCATGAGCGTCACTTTGGCCTTGTCCCAAATGGCACACTTAATGTTCAGTTGCGGTCTTGTGGACTTGCAATGGCCGCCTCGTGCGCGTGGCCATTAAGTCCTCAATGGGTGTCCCATTTGTCATTTTAGGTTTCAGAAGGGTGCTTGCCATCGATGTGCACGTTTGCAGACCCTGCAAGCTCCATAGAAGACTTCAACCCGACAATCAAAGCGACATTACGTCACGAAAGTGTGTTTGCAGGCACAGTTATACACCGATCAGACATAACATTATAACCTAATATTGTGTTGGTCTCCTTTTTGCTGCCAAAACAGCCCTGACCCGTCGAGGCATGGGCTCCACTGAAGGTGTGCTGTGGTATCTGGCACCAAGATGTTAGCAGCAGATCCTTTAAGTCCTGTAAGTCGCGAGGTAGGGCCTCCATGGATCGGACTTGTTTGTTCAGCACATCCCACAGATGCTCGATTGGATTGAGATCTGGGGAATTTGGAGGCCAAGTCAACACCTCAAACTCGTTGTTGTGCTCCTCAAACATTCCTGAACCAGTTTTGCTTTGTGGCAGGGCACATTATCCTGCTGAAAAAGGCCACAGCCACCAGGGAATACCGTTTCCATGAAAGGGTGTACATGGTCTGCAACAATGCTTAGGTAGGTGGTATGTGTCAAAGTAACATCCACATGGATGGCAGGACCCAGGGTTTTCAAAATGAAAATTAGCCCATGATTTACTCACCCTCAAGTCATCCTAGGTGTATATGACATTCTTCTTTCAGACGCATACAATTGGAGTTGTATTAAAAAATGTCCTGGCTCTTCCAAGCTTTATAATGGCAGTGAATGGCTATTTCTGTTTTGAAGTCCATAAAAGTGCATCTATCCATCATAAAAGTGTTCCACACAGCTCCGGGGGGTTAATAAAGGCCTTCTGAAGCGAAGCAGTGCGTTTCTGTAAGAAAAATAACCATATTTAAAACTTTAAAAACTAAAATAACTAGCTTCCGGCAGACGGCCTACGCAAGTCGACTTACGGCAAAAGAATAGTGATGTGTCATTCATGAACGATTCGTGAATAACGAGTTGACTCAGAGAGCGTTTCGTTCATTTTGTGTTGACCGCGCATGCGCAACATGCCATCGGTTCTGTACAGGATCTTTTCTGTTTCTGCGTTCAGCCTATGGGGCTGTGACTTGGTGAACGAATGACTCGATCCCGAAGACTCGAGAGGTGAACTAATCAATTCGGTTTCTGGGACTGCATGCATTGCATATGGGGCTGTCACGGCCCAGATCAGACACTTATGACGGAACTAACGACTCGAACCCGAAGACACGAGAGGTGAACTAATCTTTCCAGGGAACAGACGTGATAAATGTGAAGTGACAAAAAAAAGAACGACTCGGATTTGGAGGTGAGGTGAACTAACAGACTGCATAGCCTAAAGACCCAACTAAGCAATTAATTAATCATTTCTTTCTCAAAGTTTGGCCTTGGCTGCATTAGCTTATAATTTATTTTTTATTCCAAATGTGATCAACGTTTGCGTAAGTACTAGATGTGTTGGGGAATTTAACATGTGACATTTTAATTATATTCTGCTGAAATGAACGAAATGACTTTGAAAAAAGATTTGTTCATTTTGCTGAACGAGATTCAAAGATCCGAGTCCGTAAAATGATCCGAACTTCCCACTACTACAAAAGAATAACCCCTGACGCGATGTATAGGAGTATCGCAAGTTTTGACGCCTCTCATGGTTCAAACAAATAGGGCTGGGCAACAAACTCAAGCCCCTCTTCTCTTATATCGAAATCCTCTGGCATTTCTCTTTAAAAATTCTAATTTTAGACTTCTAGTTCATGACCGGTGTTTTGTTTTGCTCTACCCTCTGCGCTTCTGCGTTTATCAATACGTCATGTGTCGGGTCAAGGGTTACTCTTTTGCTGTAAATCAATGCGTACGGCTGTCTGTCGGAAGATAGTTATTTTAGTTTATAAAGTTTTAAATATGGATATTTTTCTCACACAAACGCATGGCTTCGCTTCAGAAGGCTTTTATTAATCCCCTGGAGCCGTGTGGAACACTTTTATGATGGATAGATGCACTTTTATGGACTTCAAAACAGAAATAGCCATTCACTGCCATTATAATGCTTGGAAGAGCCAGGACATATTTTAATATAACTCCGATTGTATTCGTCTGAAAGAAGAATGTCATATACACCTAGGATGGCTTGAGGGTGAGTAAATCATGGGCTAATTTTAATTTTTGGGTGAACTATCCCTTTAACTCTTAACCTGCCATTGATGAGTTATCTTGTCTTTTATGAGAACTCGTCTTTTATGAGAAAACTCGTCTTTCGCGTGGAAGCGCTTTTACGGCTTTCCATGAAAACACTGTTATAAGGTAGGGGGTGCTATTACACATGTTCTGAAAGAGTACTGAATCTCCTGATCAAAACACAGGCGAAGAAGATGCAGAAACAATCGATAGTATATGTAATCATATGCCTATGTAAAATAATGCAATCATCAACATTAAACAGCATATAAATCAATACTGCCTAATGTTACTGAATGAAATGTCAACCCAGGCCTGTGCAAGCTTTGGGGGTGTTGATGGACTCGATCTACTTCATCTATGTTTTGATCATTGTTCTGAATCTGATCCAGATGTAGTCTTTGACAAAAAGCTGTTTTCTCAGCTTTTTGCTCAAAATGTTGCTTTTTTATGAAACTTATATTCAAGTGTTGATAAAAAAAAGTATGCACGAAGCAAAATAAAACGTTTTTTGTTTTGTTTGAAAGCAGTTGGGTCTATTCTTTCTTTTGATATGTTGCATGTTCAGATATTCATACAACAAAATATTCTGGGGGCCCTGAAACTTTTATGAAAATGATCAAAAACGCTGGCAGGGAACAGCCAACTTGGTATTGTACCTCTGTTGGTCCCGTGAAAGAAATTCAGGGTGATCGGGACACTTTTTGCCATTGAGATTAATTGGAAAAAGTGTCCCAATCAACCTGAATTCACCCCTACGTTAAAAAGGAAATGGTACTGGTCATTTTCGCCAGGACATTATCAGTTATGTTTAGGGACATTTCCTTTAACGAGACAATGCTATGCGTAATTCAAAATACTGGTAAAAGACTTGTGAAAAATCAATATGGAACATTTCTTTCATATTAATACAGTACATTGGTAAACATTTTTAAAAACATAAATGGGTGTGACCTGCCCTAATATATAATTTTTCTAAATCAAAATTGCAGTGGTGCGTCAGTTGATCAGTATCATCAGGACTGAGGACACATTTGTATTTTATTTAATGATTTAACTGGAACGGATGGCAGGCCACAAAAAAGTGATATAGAGGTGAAGTGTGTTTTAGAGTAGTGATAACATCAGTAAAACACTCAGCAAAACATTAATAATTACTAATCCCAACATTATTATGCGTTATATCACTTTAACACACATTACTGAAATGAGCACTGTTCAGCAACTGGACATGCTTACTTTTTATTTGATACATACATGCCCCAAGTTATTTCTCCCCGCTGTCCTTATCTTAAACAATGTCTGCGGTATCAATGCTTTCTGGTCCATGAATTCTTACCAACAATCACTCACTCTCGATCTCCATTCGATCTCTTCCATTTCATGTAGACATTTTACAGCCACTGTTCACTCTGAAATACACTCCAAATCAAGAAACAATCATTGTAAGAAAGTCCATCTTTGGTGTAAGTGCAGAGAAATGGGCCCCATGCGGATTTGTCTCATCTGTTGACATGACACCCACTCTTCATAACCTCAGGAAGACCGAGAGCTTTTTATCCATCCCAGTGGACCCACCCATGAAACTTTCATTTGCAAATCATCCCTTTTAAAATTTGAATAGCTTTTGATGTTTGATAGCTCCCTCTCGCTTTTTTTCACCAGCATCTCGTTCTCTTCCTTGAGATGTTCCCATGTGGGCGTAACAGCATCAACCTCTTCTCAAAGTCTTTTCTTGTATTGACTCTATCACTTCCTAAAACCATCTCTCTTTTTGCTCTGTCTCTCTCTTGCTTTCCTTTTCTCATTTGCCCTCAATTCCATTTATATCATTAGCAGTTTTAACAAGCTTGCTTACGTGCCCCACGATCCAAGTAATTTATGGAGATAGCGGTGCTGGCAAAGCCCCTAGTGATCTGGAGTCCCACTGATGTGGTAAACGTGCTCCATGGCTGTCAGAACTTGAATGAGAGCTATAAGAGGACTGTGATACAGGACCAGCAGGTAAGACAGATATGTCAGTGTGTGTGTTATGAAGTGGAGACGGGGGAGGAACGGTGTGCTGAAGCAGAATGAAACAATAGATGAAACTTGGCTTCACATATGTATTTGGTTTTTGTTAAATACACTGCAGGATTTGTCTAAAATGGCTATAGATGTAGCCTAGTGATATAAAAAGAAAAGTAAAGTATATCAAAATGCAATGAGGTTCTGAAAATGGTGCATTATGTATATTCACTGCTTGTGGTGTTAACCTTACATTTCTTAACTTGTAAATGAGTATATTTCCATGTATTATTCATATTATAAATAACTGAGTTTCACTTTCCAAACCAAAAAAAAAAGAAAAAAAAAAAAAGTCAAATATGGAAATTAAAAATTGTTTTAACTTGTTAAAATCATACTTTATGCTAATAAGTTGAAGCAGCAAAAAGTCAATTAAACCCAAGGGGTGTGCTTTGTTTCAAACTTTCCTCATTTACAACTCATACTTATGTTTACAAGAAATTAATGGAGAAAATTAGGATGGATATGAAGTGGTTAGTTAATGGAATGAGGTGTGCAAGCGATTGAGGTGTTATATTATTGAGGAATTATATTACTAATCCAAACCTCAACCTTAGAGTGAGCTATAACATCTTAGGAAAGAAATTTGCTAGTTAACTGGCTAACACTGGAATAATTAATTGGAGTCTCACTGTTAGCCACAGAGAGCAGTGGGACAAAGAAAAAAAAAAGATGTTAGTAGGCAACATGTTTAATGCTTAGAAAGCTCAGAAAGAGGGTAATACTGAATCAATATCAG
This sequence comes from Coreius guichenoti, assembly GCA_039654105.1. Taxonomy (NCBI): domain Eukaryota; kingdom Metazoa; phylum Chordata; class Actinopteri; order Cypriniformes; family Gobionidae; genus Coreius; species Coreius guichenoti. The sequence continues at coordinate 19,064,023 of CM077168.1, forward strand.
CAATGTGATGCTGCTAACTGAAAGAAAATAGACATTAGGCTACATCTCTCTAATACATGAGTCTTCAGAATCAATTATCTAAAGCAGCGGTGTTCAGTTAAAGTTCCAAGAGGTTCAATTTCTAAATTTACTTCTCAGCTTAGGTCAAGACATTAAATCTTACACTGTTTCTGGAATCATAACGTTGCATGGCTATGAAATGAAATAAGCAATGCCTATTTCAACGGATCAATTGCCCGATCGATTACAATGGATCGATTGCAAGTAGGCCTATGATTAATTTTATTCAACAGTTCAAAAAAAGCTTAATCATTCAGTCCTGTCAACCATTATCATAATCGTATATAAGCAGCAGCCATTGAGCCGTGTCAGTGACCGCTTATCCGGCATTCTATCAATTTCCGTAGTCCAGGAGGTTAGCTCAGAGCTCGAGCTGAGTCTTGGGACCGAGCCCCTCCATCACGGACAGCAAAATATACTAATTAAGATTGTATGGAAAGGTGAACTCATGAGGTTAGTATTGAGTAACTTGCATATTTAGACACAATTTTCTCAGTAATTTGTCTATTTTTTTTTTCCACTGACAAATAATTCCAAACAAATAAGTGAGGCAAGGAAAATGACACTGGACCCTTCTCATGTGCTCTATCCAGAATTCGAACAACTTCCATCTGGTCGACGTTTTCGTACCCCAAGTTTTATATACAATCGCTATAAAAATTATTTTGTTTATCTTGTTATGCAGCTTCATCTGTATTGCCCAAAACAAATTTCCCTTAAAAGGCACAAATAAAGTATAAAGTAGTGCTGTCAATCGATTCAAAAAAAAAAAAAAAAAAAAAAAAAAATTAATCTCACATTTTTTCTGTAATTAAAAACATTGGATTTTTTTTATATTTTATATTGCAATAATTTCACAGTTAATCTCCAAATTAATGTAGAAACAACTTAAAGACAGTATATTTTAAAAATTTGTTGTAATGGCAACTTTTTATGAATGAAGGCCAGTATCACTGATACTAATACTGCTACTGATGTCTCTATGAAACTGTTTTTTTTTTTTAAACATTAATGATAGACATTCAACATTACAGTATACACTCACCTAAAGGATTATTAGGAACACCTGTTCAATTTCTCATTAATGCAATTATCTAATCAACCAATCACATGGCAGTTGCTTCAATGCATTTAGGGGTGTGGTCCTGGTCAAGACAATCTCCTGAACTCCAAACTGAATGTCAGAATGGGAAAGAAAGGTGATTTAAGCAATTTTGAGCGTGGCATGGTTGTTGGTGCCAGACGGGCCGGTCTGAGTATTTCACAATCTGCTCAGTTACTGGGATTTTCACGCACAACCATTTCTAGAGTTTACAAAGAATGGTGTGAAAAGGGAAAAACATCCAGTATGCGGCAGTCCTGTGGGCGAAAATGCCTTGTTGATGCTAGAGGTCAGAGGAGAATGGGCCGACTGATTCAAGCTGATAGAAGAGCAACTTTGACTGAAATAACCACTCGTTACAACCGAGGTATGCAGCAAAGCATTTGTGAAGCCACAACACGCACAACCTTGAGGCGGATGGGCTACAACAGCAGAAGACCCCACCGGGTACCACTCATCTCCACTACAAATAGGAAAAAGAGGCTACAATTTGCACAAGCTCACCAAAATTGGACAGTTGAAGACTGGAAAAATGTTGCCTGGTCTGATGAGTCTCGATTTCTGTTGAGACATTCAGATGGTAGAGTCAGAATTCAGCTCGAATCATTTCAAATTGGTTTCTTGAACATGACAATGAGTTCACTGTACTAAAATGGCCCCCACAGTCACCAGATCTCAACCCAATAGAGCATCTTTGGGATGTGGTGGAACGGGAGCTTCGTGCCCTGGATGTGCATCCCACAAATCTCCATCAACTGCAAGATGCTATCCTATCAATATGGGCCAACATTTCTAAAGAATGCTTTCAGCACCTTGTTGAATCAATGCCACGTAGAATTAAGGCAGTTCTGAAGGCGAAAGGGGGTCAAGCACAGTATTAATATGGTGTTCCTAATAATCCTTTAGGTGAGTGTAGTGGAAAGCTATCAATTTTAACATTTATTAGGCTTTAAAAAATTAACTTTTAATTTAAGTGAACTTAAAACGATCTTCACATAAACCCATTATAATAAATGTAATATTTACCTGTGGCCATCCTACCTGTTAGACATATACAAAAATTAAGTTATCAAACACCTTTCTTAACTGCATAAATAATAAATTAAATGTATATTAATACTTATTAAAGCTAAAATTTTCTCTGTTACCTTTGTTATTTGATTAACATTAATGACAGACATCACAGCAACTGTTTTATTAGGCTGCTGTCACTTTAAGATCTGCCGCTGGCGAACATGGCACAGATCTGATGCATTGTCATGCGCATCTCATTTTCTCACAACTCTTTAAGTTCATTTGAGATGTTATTTAACTAATTTAAGACTGCTCTTATGAGACTGCTTGACAAAACAGGCTTTTTGGCATAATTCTACGTGTTATTCAAGCGCGAAAGAGAACCCGATTCTGGTGTGCTGTCTGTGCGCACGATACTGGCGTGCATCTTTCTGTGCGCCGTGTGTGTGTCAGGACATTCACAGACAGTGCGTTCTTTTATCTTGCCACGCTTAAATTATTTAAAAGCATTTACATTAATAAGAGCGTGATCATATAATGTAACGCTAGACAAAGGATGATAGAAAAACGGATGCTGCGTTAATTGCGTTAAATATTTTAAACGCGTTAAACTGAAAAAATTAATCGCATGCGTTAACACGCTAATTTTGACCCCACCAGTATAAAGTAAAGCAAAGCAAATCTGGGCCACAGCTTATTGTGTACTAAAAAGCATTTTTAAACAGTAGCTTAAACTTTGAAACAAACAGAACAATTTACAGAAGTATTTGTAGAAATAAGTTGGAAACAAACTAAGTACTTCAATATTCATGACAAGTGGGCATCTGTTGGTTTGGTTCCCAACCATGTATATAGAGTAGCTGGCACGTGTATGTATTGTCACATTAGCACAACAGGTGTTCTGCAAAAACCTGTGCAATGCTTGTCACACTTCGCAGCCTCATTGCCAAAACTCAACGTGATAAAGGAAAAAAAAAAAACGTGAAAACTGAAACATAGCAAAAATTCTCCTCTCATTCAGGGAGGTAATTCTGTAAGTTGATGCCTGAAAATGTTTTATTCAGGATTTTGCCTGCTTGGTTAGCAGAAACTGGAGGTAAAGTGGCTTGGAATCCCTGTAGTGAAGCAGTCAGAGGGATTCACAGTTGTTCTAGGCAGAATAATATGTCTTTGCAATAAACACTGGCTTAAAAAGAAAAAGAAAATGTTCTTCCTTGTTGCCTGCTAAACAACTGAAATATCCGCTATAATTATAAACTTCTGAAATTGGTTTGATACTGCCAATGCCTTGGTGTGTCTGTGCAACCCTCTTGAGTATAGTGCGCTAAGCTAGTGCATTCATCTGTCAGACCAACAACATATTTGATAATGAAGAGAGTAAAACTCTGGTGTAAACTGCCAATTTGGCCATCGCTATTAAAGTTCTGCTTCTTTGTTGGGCCCTTTTCCTCTTCTTTATTCCAGCAGACACTTGTGAAGCCAGAAAACATATGAATTGATGTGATAAATTTGCCTCTATTGATCAATTGGTCCAGGTCCTGTCCTGTGTCCTCTTCGTTTAGCTTGTGCCAATACATTGGCAGGAATCAGAGTATTGAGGGAGGTGACATGACTCAGACGGAGGCTGTGTGAAACAAAACAACAGTTGGCAGGTGACTGATGCTGATGTGACTGCTTGACAAGAGATCTATACCTCATGCTGTGAGAACAAACGTCTCTGCATTGGATAAAATCAGCTGTGGGATTTAAACAATTAGGTACACACTGACAAAATAATCGTAGCAGAGAAAGAGAGCAAGCGGCCAGCAAAATAAAAAAAACACGTGTGGTATAAATATAATTTAAATGAGCTCTTCAGATTAGCAGGTTTCCCACCCACTTTAACAAAAAGGTCCCAGTGGCGTCTATGAAATGGGAGAGCAGCCCGGACACAAAGTTTGTTCGGATACTCTGAAATCTGGTTTGTTATTGCTCCTTGATTTAAATTGCAACATTAAAGCTTGTAGAATAATTATGTCTAATTGTTTAGTACAGTGGCTCTCAAACCTTGTGCCATCTTTGATCAAACATGCAAAGATGACTGTCGGGCCGTCGTTGAGCATCTGTCAGCTCAGTTTTTGCAGTGTGTTCCACACAGTCGGCACTAGTTAGACCCTGTTGCTAGCTTTTTGCTCTGATTGAGCATGTTGAATCGCTGTCGGGCAGTCGGTGAAACAGATCACTCTGATTGGCTTTTCGGCTTAGCGAACCAGTGCGCGAGAAGAAAAGCGAAAGTGATGAAAAGCGAGCAAACAACAAAGTCAAGAGGGCACAGACTGAGGACTGTTCTAGTTTGACGTCATCTTACCCATGCATTCTAATAGATTCATATTTTCATAACGACATGGCCATCTGGAATGAAGAAAGTGATCACCATAATTCATATTCAAAATGGTAAGCAAGCACTGCTTTGTTTCTGGTTTGTATATCCGCAGTTCTAGTGTTAGTTTCCCTTTTTGAATGACAAATGTAGACTACAGCCACCTGCTGATAGTCAGATATTTCTTCTCACACAGTCGCAGAACGTATGTGCTAGTTGACCGGCTAATTGCCCACACAAAGGCAATACGTGCTTTTGTCGCCACTAGTTCTTTGATGTTTGGTGTGTCACGGTCCTAAAAGAGCATAGCACAGAATGCTCAATGAGTGTCAGCCGAAGACTCTTAGAAATCTCTGGAAAATGCTAGCGTCTCTGTTGATGTGGCTTTAGCTTGACCCAGTGCCGGTCCTATACTTCCGGGGGCCCTAAGCAAAACTTTGTCCTAGGGCCCCGTTCGTAAAAACCATGAAATGTCCCCCAACCCCTTAATATGTTCTTTCAGCACAGTTTCACTGTCAACCAACAACAGTGAGTTGAAAGTCAGTAATACAATAAAAAATAAAAACAATAGGACAAATACAACGGAAAAAAGATATGATTGAAATTAACAATTTAGCCTATTACTAATAATAGCCTACTATACAGAAATTGAATAATCAAATGTAAAAAAAAAAAACATTGACACTTATTGAAGTTACTAATGTTATTCAGTGAAGAGCAGTGAATGATTCTCTCGTTTTCTTTTGTTGTTTAATTAGCATTAAATGACAGAGAGAGCAGTGAGTTTATTAGGCTGCTGTCACTTTAAGACCAAATGCACATCCCTAGTACACTGACAAGCATTCCATTACTTTCCCAGCTGTTTGTTCACTGAAGACATAACTGAATGCGTTTGAGTTAAAAAGTCCCCAAGACTCACATTTTGACATTTTTGTGTGTATTTGTCCTTTTAAGTGCACGCCCAAGGTAGCCTGTACTTGTCCGTGTTTCTCTCCATCTCGGATCGAGTGGACAGAAAGCCGCCTGTTGAAGAGCGTCTCTTTCGCAGCTCAATGCGCTTTTACAGGTGATGTTACATTCGACTGATTTGGATGGTATGTATGGGTGACAGAGCACCGCTTTAAAGAAACGGAATGGAAAGGCATCATGTTTTCATAATTGTTGGAAGCCAAAATGAAAAACAAAACTAAAACACAGCCCTTAATCATTCTTGAGAGCAAGGGGGCCCTAGGACCGGCACTGGCTTGACCTCACAAGAGCGGATTACACCAGACATACCAAGAAAAATGCTGAACTAAAACAGCTTTGTACAGAAAAATGGTACAGAAAATGGTGCAGGTCTGATCCGCAATTACAAGAAACGCTTGTTGGAGGTTATTACTGCCAGGGGCGGAATGGCCATCGGGAGAACCGGGAGAATTCCCGGGGCCTGGCAGCTGATTTGGTCGCTCCACGCCTCCCCCAAACGGTTTCGACCAGAGTAATCTTGAGAATGGCGTGGAAGTGCCCAAGTGGAGCAGAGAGGCAAAACTACTGACCTGTTAAGGACTTCAAGTACAGGTCAGTTTCATATGTAATTGTAAAATAGGCTATTGTAGTTTTGTCTTTGTTTACTTAGTTATGCATTAAACTGGTAGCAACTGTTAGCAGTAGCACCCCATTACTATCATCAGTGAGAGTGAGAGACAGATAGATATCAGGGAAAATGAAAAGAATGACAATGAAAATGGAAGTGAAGGTACAGTTCAAGAGAGAACCTTTAATTATTTTGCACGACCCTAGCCTAAGGATTTTTTTTTTTTTTTTTCTTTTTTTTTTTATGTGATGGTGATGGCCATACAAAAAAAAGGATTGTCCGTGGTTTCAAAATTTGTTGTGGGTGTATGGTATGGCCTGGATGAGTGTGAAATATCCCGGCCTGAAATTTTGTCCCGGTCCGCCCCGATTACTGCCAAAGGTGGGTCAACCAGTTATTAAATCCAAGGGCACTAGTTTTTTTCACCAGCGCTGTGAATGTCTTTAGTTGAAGACCAGATACAATTTTATGACAATTTATGCAAAAATTTGTAAAGTTGCTTTGACTAAAACTTGAGAAATGCTCCAAACGTCTTCCATAATAAAGCCATCTTCATCAACACTTCAGCTTAAACATGTAACCTTGAACCATTTTAAATTTCAACTTGAGCAAAACTCTTAGTGTTGATTCTGATGAGCACTTTGGGTGGTGCCACCTGCTTGCAGCTCTCCAATTCCTGCTCATACAGCTAATTACTGTGAACTGACAGCATCTGTGTTCATTACCTACATCCCCCGCTGAGCTAAAGACACGCTGTGACCCAATACACCGTGGGGGTCCTCAGCCGGAGAATATAAGCACCCCCAAACAATGCGCTAGAGGAGAAAAACTTAAAGTATAGGAGTAGTGAGATGATAATGAACGAGGTTGTGTTTACAGTGTTGTTGTTGGATTTGGCATCAAGTATGTGAAAGCTGTTTTGAAATATGTTGTGAGGACGGGGATCTGAGGGAGGGTGATGCTTTGCCTGTGTAATGACAGAGTGAGGACTGTGGCTGCAGGTGGTCGTGTCCAATTTTTACACAACACATGATATCATGAACATTTTTGTTTATATGTGTGCTGTGTGTCTGTTTATGCATATGATAGGATGAAGTATTGCTCAGTCTTTTAGTTTCTAGACTCTAACATTCAGGATGAATGCAGTACTCGTAAAACTAAAACCTAAATTCTCAGATCTTCTTTTTCTCTTGTTATTTTCCAAATTACACCATCATTGAGGGGAAACAGTTGCGCTTAGGAAATCACACTGGCACAATGTCTTTGTTCCATTTTCCTGAACTGGATGAGTAATTTTGAAATTGAAGAGAGAAATCTGAGAGTATGTGATTTTTTATTTTATTTTTTTTTTTATTTTATATTTTTTTTTAGTTTAGGTTTTTTTTCCAGCTGTGCAAACTTTATCCCAACAGACACCTATGTATTTATTTTGCATTTATTTATTTATTTATTTATTTTTGCAGCCTATAAGGACATGAATGCATGAACTCCATTTCCAGAGCCGCACTGAGAGTCGCTTCATGAGCATTTTACCGTCTCATTTGAGAAAAACTTTCATCATATCATATACACACACAGAAACTCAAATTTCTTCCTGTATTTCTTCATGGCAACACATCAAAATAAAAGTTCGATTTAACCTAAAGAAATTATGACAGAAATATAGGCTATTACTGTTGTACAGTAGAAATGATCTACGTCTCAATGTAATAATAATACTAACACTAATAATAATAATAAATTATTATTAAAACTTAATTTTTTTAAAGAATAATCACAATTTTTATTCCATGTTTTAATTTTAAAGCTCTGTTGTGCAGCAGTTTGTTTGACAAAAAAGTTTAATGTCATATGATTAAAAGATACATTAAATAATGTGTTATGTCTTCATTTGATTGCTAGAAAAATTAAAAACACAATACAGAATAAAAAAAAAAAAACATTTCATAGAAATGAAGAATTTTTTTTTTATTCAATTAATTAGACATGCTCTTTGATTATTAAAATTTAATCAAACCATTAAAACGGAATCCAGAAAACTTAAAACAGATAACGCAGAATTTGGTAGGCCTAAAAATAAAATGGAATTTTAGAAAAAAATAAAATAAAACGTATTTCATAGAGCCCTAAACATAATTTTTGTTAACCTTTTAATAAATTGATGTTAAATTGTACTAGTTTCATGATTTCAACTCATGAAATAAGATATGCTTTATTAAAATGGAGTTTGGAAAAAAATAAAACAGAATTTTGGAAAAAATCAAACGGAATTCATAGGGCCCTATCTTGACCATAACATTATAAATGCTGAATGTTGGTACTTTTGCACTTACATATGGAGAACTTCTCCACTGGTTTTATGTGACCAATGCTGTATCCTTTTTTTTATTTTTTATTTTTTTTTGTTTAGTGAAAAAATAAAGCTGAACAGCTACTCTCAGCTGAACATCTCACCTTCATGTCCACATAAACTCTTCCAGATTCGCCTTTAATAGCCCTTAACACAAAACAAGCAGCACAAAGTATACATTGTTTACTTTCAAATGTCTAATGATGCCCCATGGGCCGAGCGCGATATCAAAGCTGACATGCGTTGAGTTTGGTCCAAAGATATGTGTGTGGGAGTGAATGTGGAGAAATATCTAGCAAGTTTAGCAGAAGTAAAATGCCTGAAAATGTATGCGTTTATGAAGCATAAGGTGCTAGTTTGTAACTAACATCTGACATCCTGTTCTCCTTTTTCAAAATGTTGTTGTTCTTGTGATATTCTTGTGTTATTTGTCATTTAATTAGTCATAAACGATGGCTGGAAATGAGCATTTGTTTTTAATTCTGTATCTAAGACTTATGAGAGGTCTTTAGATTAATTCACAATTTAATAAAAATGAAGTAAGTGCTTGCCCAAGGCATATTTAATGACTCCTGTTATTGCAGAAATTACCTGGAGTTGAACTGAATTGCTCTCCCTATGCAAATGACACAAAGGGTGCAGAAAGGGGAATTAAAGTAAATGTAAATCAATATGGCTGTTCAGTGACTGAACAAGCTTTCAAGTAAAGAGTTAAGTCAGGCCTACGTTACACACTGTCTAAACACTGACTACTGCAGCACCAGTTGATGGCTTGATTTACATAACCTGTGATGAGCGGAAAAAAGATTTGAGGAGGGATGGATGAGGGAAATTAAGTAATTATCCTTTCAAGTGTAATTTCCAGAGTTGCTGGATATTAACCTATGCAAATTAATTCTCCCCAAAATCCCACTGAGAACATCAGGTGATTCAGCTAATGGGAACTTGCCAGTCCTGCCTTGTGTAACTATATATATTTCAGTCGATTCTGTCCATCTATCTTTCCTTGTCATCCAGGCATTTGTCTAAACGTTACAGAGAATTAATCCACAGATTACTGACAGGTTGGTTTGCATAAACAGTGCTGGTAAGACGAACACTTCTATTTAAAAGAATATAACCACACGTTTTAACTGGAAAAAAAACATTCCTCTTCTTTTAAAACAACTTCTTTCTATTTATTTACCTGTTGAATTTAATAAAGATACAAATTAAGAAAAAAGGTTACAGAAAGGATTGTCTCTAAATTTGTGGAATGCCCCGTTAGAAATTTTACGTTCCCAGAATGCTGGTGTCAAGGACGTCACCTAGTAACGTTCCCAGAACGTTCCGAGGTGGTCATGATATGGAGTTCTTTAAAGGGTTCGGGGACGTTATTTGGCGGACCTTCACGGAACATTCAGGACATTCTCTGAACGTTTAGGGGACAATATTTTATTTGGAAATTTGACATTTCCAGAACGTTCTCAGAACGTCCCTGCTGGTGTCAAGAACGTCGCATGGTAACGTTCCTAGAACGTTCTGAGACAGTCATGATGTGGAGTTCTTTAAAGGGTTTGGGGACCTTATTTGGAGGACCTTCACGGAACATTCAGGGCGTTCTCAGAACGTTTAGGGGACCATATTTTATTTGGAAATTTGATGTTCTCAGAACATTCTCAGAACATCCCTGCTGGTGTCAAGGACGTCGTCTTGTAAGGTTCCTAGAACGTTCCGAGACGGTCATGATGTGGAGTTCTTTAAAGGGTTGGGGAACGTTATTTGGCAGACCTTCAGGGAACAATCAGGACGTTCTGGGAATGTTTAAGGGACCATTACTATAGGATGTTCCCTCTACACTACATTCCCATAACGTTTGCAGGACCTTTAGGGGACCAACCTAGAATGTTATTTTTTGGTCCTATTTAGGTCCTTCCATCACGTTTACGGAACACGTTTGTGTGAATCTATGTACACTGGGCTGCTTTGCAAATGAGGGTCAGTAAAACACAGGATTTGCACAAAAAATGCTTCTCAAAGATGGATCAATACCAACCCTTCGTGAACCATAGTGTGTGTTTGCAAATCGCCTTTCTGAATTTGCTAATGTGGCTAAAGTTACCATTGTCTCTTACTGTGTTCACAGAGACCAGATATTTTTAGCCCAAAAAATGCTCACCGCCTGTACAATTCAGAAGCTTACTTTTATTGCTTCTTAAAAATAAAACTAATGACATAGCTCTGATCTCTGTGAATACAGTCAGAGGCAATGGTAACTTTAGCCACATTAGTCATCAGCGTGCTAACAAGCACATTCACAAAGGCGATTTGCCTACATTCACGAAATATAACGTGCGGTACCTAAATGTTCTGAATATGAAGTTGGACAAACAGTTGGTATTGATCCATCTTTGAGAAGCAACTTTTGTGCAAATCCTGTGTTTTACTGTATTTGCAAAGCAGCCCAGTGTACATTGATTCACACAAACATGTTCTGAAAACATTCAGTAAATGTGATGGAAGGACCTAAATAGGACCAAAAAATAACATTCTAGGTTGGTCCCCTAAATGTCCTGCAAATGTTATGGGAATGTAGTGTAGAGACCACTGCACTGAACAAGATATGTTGCAGCGCAGTCCCAAATTAAACATCCCCATCTGACTAACAGGGAAGCGTATGAGAATGTTTTGTTAACGTCCCAAATGTCCTCTTTGTAACGTTGCTATGTGACCATAAAATAACAAAAATGGAACGTCCCCCTAAAGTCATATTGGGAACGTTATTATATGGCCAACAGAGGACCATGTGGGAACGTTCTGTTAACGTCCCAAATGTCCTCTTTGTAACGTTGCCCCCTAAAGTCATATCAGGAACCTTGAACTGCAGGACTTTCATAATCAAAAGAGGACGTTTTAGGAACGTCCCTAATGTTCTATAAAGGTTCAGGATTTTCGTCACCTTTAGAGAACGTCCCCTTCTACGTGGGTATGACCTACCCTGAATTACAGATGTACACTATATTGGCAAAAGCTTTGGGACGCCTGCCTTTATATGAACATGAACTTTAATGACATCCCATTCTTAATCCGTAGGGTTTAATATGGAGTTGGCCCACCCTTTGTAGCTATAACAGCTTCAACTTTTCTGGGAAGGCTTTCCACAAGGTTTAGGAGTGTGTTTATGGGAATTTTTGACCATTCTTCTAGAAGCGCATTTGTGAGGTCAGTCACTGATGTTGGACGAGAAGGCCTGGCTCGCAGTCTCTGCTCTAATTCATCCCAAAGGTGTTCTATCGGGTTGAGGTTGGGACTCTGTGCAGGCCAGTCAAGTTCCTCCACACCAAACTCACTCATCCATGTCTTTATGGACCTTGCTTTGTGCACTGGTGTGCAGTCATGTTGGAACAGGAAGGGGCCATCCCCAAACTGTTCCCACAAATTTGGGAGCATGAAATTATCCAAAATGTCTTGGTATGCTGAAGCATTAAGAGTTCCTTTCACTGGAACTAAGGGACCAAGCCCAACCCCTGAAAAACAACCGCACACCATAATCCCCCCTCCACAAAATTTTACACTTGGCACAATGCAGTCAGGCAAGTACCGTTCTCCTGGCAACTGCCAAACCCAGACTTGTCCAACGGATTGCTAGTCAGAGAAGCATGATTGGTCACTCCAGAGAACACGTCTCCACTGCTCTAGAGTCCAGTGGCGGTGTGCTTTACACCACTGCATCCGACGCTTTGCATTGCACTTGGTGATATAAGGCTTGGATGCAGCTGCTCGGCCATGGAAACCCGTTCCATGAAGCTCTCTACGCACTGTTCTTGAGCTAAACTGAAGGCCACACGAAGTTTGGAGGTCTGTAGCTATTGACTCTGCAGAAAGTTGGCGACTTCGGCACACTGTGCGCCTCAACATGTGCTGACCCCGCTCTGTGATTTTTACGTGGCCTACCACTTTGTGGCTGAGTTGCTGTTGTTCCTAATTGCTTCCACTTTGTTATAATACCACTAACAGTTTACCGTGGAATATTTAGTAGTGAGGAAATTTCACGACTGGACTTATTGCACAGGTGGCAACCTATCACGGTACCACGCTTGAATTCACTGAGCTCCTGAGAGCGACCCATTCTTTCACAAATGTTTGTAGAAGCAGTCTGCATGCCTAGGTGTTTGATTTTATACACCTGTGGCCATGGAAGTGATTGGAACACCTGAATTCAATGATTTGGAGGGGTGTCCCAATACTTTTGGCAATATAGTGTACACTCACCTAAAGGATTATTAGGAACACCATACTATTACTGTGTTTGACCCCCTTTCGCCGTCAGAACTGCCTTAATTCTACGTGGCATTGGTTCAACAAGGTGCTGAAAGCATTCTTTAGAAATGTTGGCCCATATTGATAGGATAGCATCTTGCAGTTGATGGAGATTTGTGGGATGCACATCCAGGGCACGAAGCTCCCGTTCCACCACATCCCAAAGATGCTCTATTGGGTTGAGATCTGGTGACTGTGGGGGCCATTTTAGTACAGTGAACTCATTGTCATGTTTAAGAAACCAATTTGAAATGATTCGAGCTTTGTGACATGGTGCATTATCCTGCTGGAAGTAGCCATCAGAGGATGGGTACATGGTGGTCATAAAGGGATGGACATGGTCAGAAACAATGCTCAGGTAGGCCGTGGCATTTAAACGATGCCCAATTGGCACTAAGGGGCCTAAAGTGTGCCAAGAAAACATCCCCCACACCATTACACCACCACCACCAGCCTGCACAGTGGTAACAAGGCATGATGGATCCATGTTCTCATTCTGTTTACGCCAAATTCTAACTCTACCATCTGAATGTCTCAACAGAAATCGAGACTCATCAGACCAGGCAACATTTTTCCAGTCTTCAACTGTCCAATTTTGGTGAGCTTGTGCTAATTGTAGCCTCTTTTTCCTATTTGTAGTGGAAATGAGTGGTACCCGGTGGGGTCTTCTGCTGTTGTAGCCCATCCGCCTCAAGGTTGTGCGTGTTGTGGCTTCACAAATGCTTTGCTGCATACCTCGGTTGTAACGAGTGGTTATTTCAGTCAAAGTTGCTCTTCTATCAGCTTGAATCAATCGGCCCATTCTCCTCTGACCTCTAGCATCAACAAGGCATTTTCTCCCACAGGACTGCCGCATACTGGATGTTTTTCCCTTTTCACACCATTCTTTGTAAACTCTAGAAATGGTTGTGCGTGAAAACCCCAGTAACTGAGCAGATTGTGAAATACTCAGACCGGCCCGTCTGGCACCAACAACCATGCCATGCTCAAAATTGCTTAAATCACCTTTCTTTCCCATTCTGACATTCAGTTTGGAGTTCAGGAGATTGTCTTGACCAGGACCACACCCCTAAATGCATTGAAGCAACTGCCATGTGATTGGTTGATTAGATAATTGCATTAATGAGAAATTGAACAGGTGTTCCTAATAATCCTTTAGGTGAGTGTATATTCTGTGTAAATGAAGAACCAAGCGTTCAGGCTTGAAAGCAATATCGTAAAATTACCCCATACCAGGTAGAAAAAAAAGGATTAAAAAGTTTCAAAAAAAGAAAAAAGAGAGAAAAAGACATTAAATAGAATGACAGCACATAGTGTCAAACGCATTGATACATAAACTCTTTAAAAAAAAAAAAAAAATATATATATATTAATAAAAAATCACTTTTGTGGAAAACATCAGAAATGAATGCAATCTTTATCCTTTTGAAATGTAAATGTGTCTAGATCTGCTGAGTACCTTTGAAGAATTCTGTTATTAAAATCCAGTATCTGAGTGTGGCTTCTGTTGATACCAACTTTACAATCTTAAATGATTTTTGACTTTTGATTACTTTTCCCCACTATACAATTTATTTATTTATTTTTTTTATCTCTCTTAGTTTTTATCCTCCTTTTCTATTAGTGCTCATTTTTTCCTTCCAATTTGAATGTTGAAAGGCCACTAATATATAGATAAAAGCCCATACCTTCAGTGAAAACACTTTGAATTTTAAGTTCTGCTGTCAGCCATGTGAATCACCCTCTGAGACCAATTGATGCACACTTGTCTTTTCGTACATTCATGCCCAATTATAAGATTCAGACTACTTAGAACTATTTTTTTAATGCAGGGATTTTAATTTAATTCAAAACTCGACATTTGATTTATTCTCTTGTGTGTATTATTGCATGTCTGCTGAGAAGTGAGAGACACTAAATTTGTAGCAGTGTTTAAATCAACAGGGACCATGCATTTGATTCAGCCATCTCAATGAACAGCTGTAGCTGTGACATTAGTTTTATTTTCACAGTGTTTATGTATTTCTCTCTGGTCTTTCTCCCCTGCAATGTTCTCTACAGCTTGAACTACCTGTATTTGTTGTACTCAAGGGCATCGCTTGAATGTATTTCTTTTGATGTTTTGTTTTACCTTGGGAGTAATGATAGGTTACCAAAAGTACTGATGCTAAACTCTCACCACTCTGTATACAGCTCTCTCTACTCTATCTCTGTTTCAGTATTGTTTTCTTTTCTTCTCCTCTCCAATCACTTTTTCTTACTGATATGGGTTAATTATCTGCTGTAGTGTATGCTCTTAGGAAGAGCCATAGCTTCGGTCTTTTTGTCTCTACGGCCCTGTTTACACCTGGTGATTTGATCACAAGTGGTCAGATGAGACACATTACCATTTGCACCTGGTATTAATGTCTAATATGCATCTCTTGCGAGATGCAGTCTGTGATTTTGTGACTGCATACATCACTTATTGCATCAGTGTATTGCTGCGCGTTGATACAGAAAAGAAAAAAGCATCTAAAAATGGTTGCTCTAATTTTAATTCAGTATGTGACTCCTTGAGGGGAATGCCTGTTAATTTAATCAAGTACTTGTATTACATGAACTTCGGATGCATTCTACATTTATTAATTTACATTTATTTATTTGGCAGTCACTTTTATCCAGTGTGAGTTATCTGTGCATAGAGCATACCAAAGATATTCAGTGATGTCTGTATGTACGTTTAAAAGTTTGGGTTTGGAAAGTTTCAAAAAAGAGACTCTTATTCTAATCCTGGCTGCATATATTTGAACAAAAATACATTGAAAACAGTGATTATTGTGAAATATTATTACAATTTACAAATACTGTATTATTCAATCATGTTAACAAACAAAAGCTGAATTTTCTCCAGTCATTCCAGCAGTCATTACTCCAGTCTTCAGTGTCACATGATCCTTTAGATATCATTATTATATTGATTTGTACCTCAAGAAACATTATTAATATTATTATCAATTTTGAAAACAGTTGTGCTGCTTAATATTTTTGTGGTAACCATGATAGTATTTAGGATTCTTTGATGAACAGAAAGTTCAAAAGAACAGCATTTATTTGAAATAGAAATATTTTAAAACATTATAAATGTCTTCAATGCCACTTTTGATCAATTTGTTGCATCATTGATGAATAAAGGATTCTTTTTTTTAAAGGACCCCAAACTTTTGAACGGTATATGTATGTGAGTATTTCCAATGTTTCTTTTATTGTACAGTTATTTTCTTTAGTTAGATATGTTGGAATCTTTTTAATTTTTAACATTTTCGTTGGTGGGGGAAAAAATGAAACTGGCAAGTTTCTGAAACTTAACTTACACCCAAATCACAGCTGTCATGTTATATTGCTTATTTACAGGAGTACATAACTTGCAATGTTGAAAACTGAAGATTTAGTTCAATGATTCTGGATGTGGTTTGAGTGATTTTTGGGCCCCATTTACACCTGTATTTAGCACTGACCCTGCATGATAAATGAGACCTACTATCTCAATAACAGTCTATTCAATCTTCAGACTTCTCCCCATCATGCTAATCGTTTGTATGTATTAAACTCACATCACTTTTGTATTCATTACGAAACCACATGCGAACCTCACACATATCGTATCTAATATGATTATTTAAATATGCCCATACACATGCTACATCATGGGCAAAAATCTCGTCATCCCCTTTATTTCTAATGGGACAAAACTGAGGCTGTTAAGGCAGCATGCGAATGAGAAGACGGACTAAATAATTGATGTTGTGGCGCCTTGGTATTCCGCCGAGCACTTCAGGGGCGAGCCACCTCCCACACGAACGGGGAGGCTGTCAGGAGTAATTGGAGGAATCGCGACAGCGTCGAGTTAAGTGTTCACCAGTCCTGAGGTGAAGAATGTGACACTGCGTGCTGCAGAACTCAAAAGCACAGATTTTTTTTTTCTTCTTCAATTTCTCTCCTGCACTTTTCCTTATTGTTCCATTTTTTTTTTTTTTTTTTTTACCCCCAAGCATAAATCCCTTTCAGAGCTAGTTTTGCCTAAGAATGCTACAATTTGGCTGATGTGACATTTGAGCTCATGGCCATCAGGGGAATTCATAGGTAAGCCAATCACCAAATTTTGTGCTTTGCATGACAAAACCTCTCTTGTTATGAAAAGGTCGCTGTAGACTTCTCCTTACTAGGAGAATGCATCTCTCTTATTGATTTTGAAGTGTTTTGATCTTTCCAGCGTTCTTACGCAGATCTTTATTGTTTCATGTGCGTACGGCTATTCCAGCAAATCGACTAAAAATAACCGACACGTTTTGACAACATTTATCTGAGGAAAAGACCTTGACGACCCCAAATCTCTCTCATATCCGCATCACAATCTCCAAGAGTCCTCGCTGAGAGCTTGACTCATCCAACCCCACATCCACCATTCCCTACTTCAGAGAAAATGACGTTTTCAGAGGCCTCTGGTGGTTGTCAGGTCTGGTCGGGCCACTGATCAGACAGCTCAGCACTCACCCAAAGCCATTTCTCTAGACTGGAGGCCTTGTGGCCAGGTTGAGAAGAACAGGAGGAGGTGGCAGCTCAGAGACCATGGCTCAACATGTCAGCAGCAGGAAAATAGGGCCCCCTGACAGGGTGAGGCAGAAGTCTATATTTTGTTGCTTGAACTGCCCTCGAACCATTTTAAAAGAAAGCACAAAGCTAGTCATAGCATTACAGGCCAACTTCCACCAAGACTCTTTACGGCTGGAATCAGTTTGCAGAGCGGTTTGAATGCTCTGGGGCCGAGTTCATCGTTCCAAGTCAGCTTCAGCGGGGCATGAGAGACAGAATGGCAGATGTAATCAGATCGAGGGTCACAGACTGCTGAAATGAGCAGCTACACCCATTCAATAGCTGAGGGAGCATCCTCTACAATCCATCCCTCTCAGATAACCCACGCTCAGTGTTCAAAAGGTTTGCTACAGTTCTTCTCTGTCCATTTTACTGTACACGCGAGTGGATTGTTTGCTACCTAGAATTCTCTTTATCGTGGTATATGAAGGTTTGTGCAGGGCCATGCATTTTTTGTAAGAAATTAATACATTTATTCAGCAAGGATGCATAAAATTGATCAAAAGTGGCAATAAAAGACATTTGCATTGTTTCAAAAGATTTCTATTTCAAATATATGCTGCTCTTTTGAAATTTCTATTCGTCACAGAATTCCGAAAAATAAATGTTCAACACTGATAATAAGAAATGTTTATTGAGCATCAAATCATCATATTAGAATGGTTTCTGAAGGATCATGTGACACTGAAGACTAGAGTAATGGCTGCTATAAAAATTCAGCTTTGGCATCACAGGAATACATTTGATTTTTAAAATAATTTCACTCTAATTTGATGGTTCCTTTAACACATTCTGTTGATTTATAAGTATTCTCAGCCTCAGACGTTCAGCCAACGGTCCGTGGGGGTGACGTCTGAGGCTGAGAATACTAAATAAATCAACAGCATATGGCACACTTATCTGGAAATAGTCCAACGCCGGGTACAACGAGCACACCCGGGCCCTTAAAACAGCAACCAGAAAAATGGAGCGCAGCTGGAAGAAAACAAAACTAGAAGTTTTTCGCATTTCGTGGAAAGAGAGCATGATTGCATACAGAAAGGCCCTAAAAACTGCTAGATCTGCTTATTTCTCAACTCTCTTAGAAGAAAACAAATACAACCCTAGGTATTTATTCGATACAGTGGCTAAATTAACCAAAGATAAAGCTTCACCTTCTGATGTTTGTAAACAGCACAGCAGTAATGACTTTATGAACTTCTTTACTTGTAAGATTGATAATATTAGGAAAAAAATTATAACCATGCAGCCGTCTACTACAGTACCACATCAGACAGTGCACTGTAGTGTCACTGAGGAAAAATTACATTCATTTACTGCTATAGGAGAAGAAGAATCGGCTAAACTCGTTAAATCATCAAAATCAACAACATGTATGCTCGACCCCATACCGACTAAACTACTAAAAGAGATGCTTCCAGAGGTCATAGATCCTCTTCTTAATATCATTAATTCATCCTTGACATTAGGATATGTACCAAAAACTTTTAAGTTGGCTATTATTAAACCACTTATTAAAAAACCGCAATTTGATCCTACAAAATTAGTCAATTACAGGCCAATCACAAATCTACCCTTTCTGTCAAAAATACTAGAAAAGGCAGTGTCCTCACAATTATGCTCCTTTTTAGAAATAAATGGTATCTGTGAGGATTTCCAGTCAGGATTTAGACTGTATCGTAGTACTGAGACTGCTCTCATTAGAGTTACAAATTATTTACTCTTATCATCCGATCGTGGTTGTATCTCTCTGTTAGTATTACTCAATCTTAGCGCTGCATTCGATACTATCGACCACAACATTCTTTTGAATAGACTCTCAAATTATGTTGGCATTAGTGGAATTTCATTGGCATGGTTTAAATCATACTTATCTGACCGTTATCATTTTGTAGCAGTAAATGAAGAGATGTCACACCGAACACAAGTTCAGTATGGAGTACCGCAGGGCTCAGTGCTAGGACCGTTGCTTTTCACCCTGTACATGCTACCACTGGGAGATATTATTAGGAAGCATGGCGTTAATTTTCATTGTTATGCTGACGATACTTAGCTCTATATTTCTTCACGCCCTGACGAAACTTACCAATTCACAAGATTAACAGAATGCATAGCTGATATAAAAAATTGGATGACTAGTAATTTCCTGCAACTTAATTCAGAAAAAACAGAATTTTTAATCATTGGACAAAAAAACTCCACAAGTAGTAACCTAGAATACTGTCTAACACTCGATGGCTGCTCTGTCAAGTCCTCGTCGTCAGTTAGGAACCTGGGTGTGCTCTTTGATACCAATCTCTCATTTGACAGCCACGTTTCTAGCATCTGTAAAACTGCGTTCTACCATCTTAAAAATATATCTAAATTACGGCACATGCTTTCAATGCAAAATGCTGAACAGTTAGTTCATGCGTTCATGACCTCAAGGCTAGATTATTGCAATGCTCTACTGGGTGGTTGCCCTGCTCGCTTAATAAATAAACTGCAGCTTGTCCAAAACGCAGCAGCTAGAGTTCTTACTAGAACCAGGAAGTATGACCATATTAGCCCGGTTCTGGCAACACTGCATTGGCTCCCTATTAAACATCATATACATTTTAAAATCTTGCTGATTACTTACAAAGCACTAAATGGTTTAGCTCCCCAGTACTTGAGCGAGCTCTTAACGCATTATACTCCATCACGTCTATTGCGGTCTCAAAATTCTGGCCAGTTGATAATACCTAGAATATCAAAATCAACTGCAGGCGGTCGATCCTTTTCCTATTTAGCACCTTAACTCTGGAACAGTCTTCCTAGCATTGTTCGGGAAGCAGACACACTCTGTCAGTTTAAATCTAGACTAAAAACACATCTCTTTACTATGGCATACACATAAAACATTTTTAATTTCTATTATTCAAATCAGTTAAATGATTGTTTTAGGCTGCATTAACTAGGTCAGCCGGAACCGGGAACACTTCCTGATGTACTCGTTACATCATAAGAAAAATGGCATCTACGCTAATGTTAGTCTCTCTGTTTATCCCGAGGTTTACTGCAGTCGGCCGGATCCAGGCCATATCCAGACCAGATGGTGGACCTTAGTCTGGACATGATGACCATATCCCTGAAGTGTCTGTAGAGACCGTGTCAATTAAACTCCCCCCGTAAATGCCGCATCGACACGACATCCTCATTAAACCCGTCCCCGGCATGACGACTCCAATCTTTCGAATAATCCTACGAATATCTATTGATCTAATATGACTTCTGACCTGTAATGTTGCCAGAATCATAATCATACAATATTTGTTCGTCAGCCAGAGGAGAACTGGCACCCCGACTGAGCCTGGTTTCTCCCAAGGTTTTTTTCTCCATTCTGGCCCTGAAGGAGTTTTGGTTCCTTGCCACAGTTGCCTTTGGCTTTTGGCTTGCTCAGTTGGGGACACTTAAATTTCAACTATATTACTGATCTGCCCGCATTGACACTATATGATAATTGAAATGAGCTGGATGACATCACCGTTTTCACCAGAGCGGCTGTACAGCCGAATCAAATTCCGTTGCATTATTTTCCTGTTACCACTGTGAAGCTGCTCTGAAACAATTGCCATTGTAAAAAGCGCTATATAAATGAAGGTTTGAAACACTTCTGGAGTTTCAAAGTCGTCATCTGATTGGTTGAATTCTACAGGATGTCAGCGAGACGTGTGTGTTGCATTCTTTAACAGTCCACCTGGAAACAAATGCCGTGACGCCAAACTCCCTCGTGGAAGAAGAAAGCCGTCATGTTTACAACTGTGACAATGAACGCTGAATTTTCAAAAGTATGTGAAGTTCGCGGCTCCATTATTGCAGTAAACTTGCACAGCATTCTTGAATGGTTAATTGATAGATGCATGCCGGTTTGTTATTGCAGGGACATCGACTTTACATTTTCATGCACATAAACATGACGTGGAACAAAACAAACTATGATTGGTTGCGTTACATGTCAGTCAAACGTCATCTTGGGCGGTCCTTGACCAATGAAAGCTGCTATAGAGTCCTATGCGAGACTAGATTATAAGTAACATTGCTTCTACATGTCCACTAACTCTCATTAGAGTGTTAGTAGAGTATTAGTAGACTGGTAGGGTTAGGGTTAGAAAAAGTTGTCATGTAGTTGCAAAGTTACTTATAGTCAACAGAATGTTCAAAGTGTGACCAAATATATTAAAATAGAAAACAGTTATTTTTTAAATTGTAATATCTCATTGACCCCAAAATGTTGAATGGTTGTTTATATATGTAAATATATAAAATAATTAACTGGTTTTCACATACTGTATGTTTTCACATACTGTATGTTTTCATTCATGTCGGTAAACATGATTGAATAATACAGTATAGCCATCTGCTTTGTATATTTACAAACACTCTGTAGACTATCACTGCATGTTCACATTAAAAACAAATATCATCATCATCATCATCATCATCAATGCAATTAACATTTTACAGATGAACTCCTGATGAGGGTGACACATCCATGCTCAAATTAATGCTAAAACACTGAATTAAGTTGACTAAACGGGATTATTTCTCTTCTCATTTTCTTATGTCATCACTTTTATTTTTTATTGTTTATTTTAATTAGAACATTTTTATTGCTTCTCGGTAGGATGTCATATTTTTTATTCAAATTTCCCAAAGTTGTTTGTTTCTCTTATATAGCGGAAATAATTACCCTGGATGTGTGGGTAAAAAGAGAGATTTCAAAAGCATATTCCAATACAGATACCTCAAGATAGAAATCAATTAACCCAATCTGCACAAATCAGTTGGTAGCCTCATTAATAAGAAGGAATCTGGTATTTTTTTTTCTTCTGAGAAATGCTAATTTCACGCTTATAAAAAGATACTTGTCAACACGTGTCACTATAAGATGTCTGGAAACAACCCAGAGTATCTTTAAGAGCAACATAACAGTGGGTTTGGAAGGGTCAACTCAATAGCAAACTGGTAAATAATATGATTCGAATGCTTAAATCAAGTGCACTTATTGAAATGGTGATATAAACAGGCTCAAAACTTTGTAATAAAGCCCAGCTTCTTGCCTTTATTTTTTACCCATGTATTTCTCCTCTAAATGAACAAATAAAACATTTGAATGTAATTCTTCAACACTTTGAAGTTCCCCTCACTCCTCCTAGGCAATTTATAATGAAGAAATCAGCTCTTTTGCTGTTAGCTGTGTTGGACATGAATTCCTTATTAAAAAATCCTGCAGCAAGAACATTAATGCCACCAATTTTATGCCAGAAAAAGAACCGGATTGAAAATAAACGTGTGTTGACTGGGGCCTAATTGGCTTTTGACCAGCCACGCTCTCGATGTTATCAGTGACTCAAGGGTGTCGATGGAAGAATTGTTTTTTTTTTCCCTCAATGAGTGGAGAATGGGAGGGAGGGAGGTCATAGTGGCAGAAAGCAAAATGATTGGTTTTCTTTTAGTAGAAGCCTTTATGAAATGAGAGAGGAATTTCAAAGGTCTCCCTAATTGCAAGTTAATGTGCTGTGATTTATGTGGCTTCGATTCCGGCAGGAAGGATGATTGCAGGGACTCAGGAAGCAAAATGGGCATGTGATTCTTACTGCCGCATCGAACAAGCAGTTTAGAACGTGCGTGAATATTATTCACTAAGATTTGCTGAAGGGAATAAAATCAGAATGCAAATACAGCGCGGCGCCTGCAGGATTGCGTGGCTATACTGTATCGAGGTGCCATGGCAAAGATTCCATTAGAGCCCTCTAATTTGATGGTAATATTTTCAGCTGGAGGGGCTAAATGTCAGCTTACATGCAGAAAAAAAACTCTGATTATTAAAGTCATGGGTTCATTTCAGGAAAGCAACAGCAGAGTTTAAATGAAAGTGACCCTAGACCTAAATTAAGATGATGACCTGGAAAAAAAATGTGATCCCACAGCTGGAACAAGATCATTTAGCCCCGATGGCATCTGACTGTGACTGCATTAAAGGCAGTTGCCTGTACTAATGCTTTGCATTTGCATCATTAGCACACACAAAAGGATTTATTTCATATTGATGGAACTAAACAACATATTTGGCCTGTGGTGAAATAGAATGTACAATTGCAACGTAATGGAAATAGCAAAAGTTAATTTATTCTGTATTGAGGCGTACATGCGAGTGAAACGAATTATCGAATTATCGATGTCATTGGGGCAGTACCCTTAAAAGGACAAGTTTGTACCTTAAAAGGTGTATATTAGAACCTTAGAGTAGTTATAGAGTATGTACACTTAAGGCCGTGACACAAAAAGCCGCTGTGTTGCACTTCACATTGGCTACGTCTAGGACAAAAAGCTGTGATTTAACCACAAAGACTACAGCTGACTGCCAACTAGCACGTGTGGTCTGTGCCTGCGTGCAAGGAAATAACTGTCTATATCATCATGTATCAATGGTACATATTCGTCATTAAAAAAGGGAAACCGAAAGGGACTGCAGATATACAAACTTTAAAGGGTTAGTTCACCCAAAAATGAAATTTCTGTCATTAATTACTCACCCTCATGTCGTTCCAAACCCGTAAGACCTTCGTTCATCTTCGGAACACAAATGAAGATATTTTTGATGAAATCGGAGAGCTCTCTGACCCCTCCATAGACAGCAATTTAATTAACACTTTCAAGGGCCAGAAAGGTAGTAAAAACATCGTTAACATAGTCCATACGACTACAGTGGTTCAACCTTAATTTTATGAAGCGACGAGAATACTTTTTGTGCGCAAAACACAAACAAAAATAACGACTTTATTCAACAATTTCTCAATTTCTTCACGTCTGTGTTCTTGACAGAATTTTCATTTTTGGGTGAACTAACCCTTTAAAGAAAGCAGAGCTTGCTTACCATTTTGAAAATCAATCATGTTGATCACTTTCTTCATTCTAGGTGGCTCATGTTGTTATGTTGTTATTTATATATTGGAATGCTCAGGACGAAAAAAATTAGAACAGCCTGTCTGTGCCGTCTTGATGACTTTGCTCGCTTTCATCACTTTCGCTTTTATTCTCATGCATTGACCCGCTGCTAAACTGAACAGGCAATCAGATAGATCTCTCTGACCGACAGCCCAGACGCCGATTCAACATGCTGAATCGGGTGAACTGCCACCGACGTGAGCCCAACTAGAGCCGACGTGTGGAACACACTGCAGAAACTAACCTGACAGACGCTCACCGACGGCCCAACTTTGGCTGACAGCTGACCGACGTCTTGGTGTGTCACGGCCCTTAAAGTACTACTATGAATCTATTAGGGGTAAAAAGGTACAATGTTGTCCCTTTAAAGGTACTGCCCCAGTGACAAGCTATTGTACCCTTGAAGGTACAATTTTTGACCTTGACATTTGTGACCTTTCCAACGTGACTACGTAATGTGTGAAGTCGTGGATGCTAATGCAAGATGAGCATTTGTGGTTAAAATGTATATAAATTATTATTATTATTTTTTTTTAGAAAATGACCAATCATTTTGCTAGATAAGACCCTTATTCCTTGGCTGGGATCGTGTAGAGCCCTTTGAAGCTGCATTGAAACTGCAATTTGGACCTTCAACCCATTGGTTGCCATTGAAGTCCACTATATGGAGAAAAATCCTGGAATGTTTTCCTCAAAAACCTTAATTTCTTTTCGACTGAAGAAAGAAAGACATAAACATCTTGGATGACATGGGGTCAAGTAAAATATCATGAAATTTTAATTCTGAAGTGAACTAATCCTTTAAGCGGACAAATTGATTGGAGAAGTCCAGCATACATCACCAGAGAGAAGTTTTAAAAACACTGGCATGGATGAATGGGTGAATTTCCATTTTGTGATAAACCTAGTAGAATCTGAGGCAGTATTGGGAAGATTTTAGCATTCTGTTAAAATGGTACTGGCTCAAAAATTTTCTTTTCTTGACCATGAATCTCACCTTGTCTTTGCCTAGCTGCATTGCAGTTGCAACAGGGTTCCCATGGCTACAACTAGGTCATTTTAGGTTTAAAAGGCTCCCAAAATGGCAAATCAACTCTTCCATGACCCTGTCAAGGGCACTTCGCTTCGATTCCTCTTTAGATGAAGCTGAAACAAATACTTCTCTTTCTGACAGAGAGGAGGTCATGATGTTTCACTTCTACATCAAGCCATGTAAGATTGAGTGTGCTAGGCTTGAGGGGAGGTCAGGAAGCACTTCCTTCAGCTAGACTTCTGCAGCTATGCACCAGCTATCTTATTTGAGAGAAAAATGAAAATGCTGTAGTTGTGTTTGTCAGCGTTTTTTGCTTTCTGGCATTGCGTGCTGACAGAGATAAACAAGAGATAAATAAAACAGAGGAAAGGAAGAGTGAAGTATCAGCGATAGTTTTGATGTACCTATTGATTCTGGCTGTTGGACACAAACCTTCATCTCCCTCTTGTACACGGATGTGCTTGATGTCAGCACACTTCTTCGTCTTCTGTGTAATCCTTACCTTTGCCGAACTCAGCAACAGAGGGCTGGTATCTAAAGGGGGGAATTTACTAAAGTTGCATCACTTTTTTGTATGGTTATTTGTATGGTATGCAAAACCTGTTTGCATTAAATTACCAAAAACCTGCAAAACCTCTTATTCACTAACAACCCATAATCCAATTTAACCAGGCACTGAATCCAGTGAAGTGGCGCTGTGGTGCCGTGAGTATTTAAATTAAGTCATTAAGACTGTTCGGACTGTAATTGTTTCTCAGGGTGACGTCTATGGAAGAAAATTTGCATGACTCCACTGTAATAAAACTTGTGCGTTCAAACAACAATTGATTCTCAGGGGACGAGCGCCACAGAAATTTGCTTCTCACTAGGTAGTCGCTTGGCCATGTTCTTAATGCCAATGATTATGGTGAACATAAATGTCTTTTAAGTAAAGTTTAAGTTATAATATTTGTGTATGTAAGTGCATAATTATACACATATTTTAAAATGTGTAATTGGCTGTTTTTTTACATTTTCTTCTAGGAATAGTTCACCAAAAAAATGACACTCCTGTCATAATTTACTCACATTCATGTGGTTTTCATTTGCTTCACTTCCATATTTAAATTTCACCAGTTACTTCTTTAATTATTATGTCGCTCCCACATCTCTCTTGAATGGATGAATTGCGAGGATAGTGCTGTTTTTACTTGCCCTCGTTTACTTTTTTTGTGAAACACAAAAGATCTTGATAAATGTTGTTTTTTTTCCTCCCATAGAATGAAAGTATGTACTATTCATAAGAATGAAATGTTTTGGACCCCATTGACTTTCATTGTATGGACAAAAAAGTTTAAACATTCTTCAAAATATCTTCTTTTGTGTGCCACGGAACAAAGGCAGTCATTCAGGTTTGAAATGATATGAGGGGGAGTAAGAAATGCTAAGAGAGACTTGGCAGAGACTGAGAAAAATGGCTTGGAGAAAGACAAAGGTGACTGGTGAAAGTTAAATATGGAAGTGGAGCAACATAAAATGTCCAAGACATAAAAGTGTAATAATGAATACATCCAAATAGTAAATTAATCACATAAATATACCCCTCTTTTACGGTTTTGCTTTCAATCCTCTAGAGAGTTTTGCAGAGAGCAGACTTTTTTTTGCTCATAAATCAGTCAAAGCTTCTGCTCTGATATCACTGAAGGAGGCCTGTGGGAATTGACTGATACTGGTATAGTTTGCATGTACAGTATATGTCACGACACCGCTGCTTATTCACTCAGTTCAGTTTGTAGTCTAACAGTGCTGTTCTGCAAATGAAGCTTGATGTTGTCAGCCAGCATGCATTTGGACAAATCATTTAAGGTACTAGATAAGTATTGAACTGGGTCTTCACTTCAAAAAGTTTTTTTTTTTTTTAATGCTCTAACGTCCCCTAGAGAGAGAGAGAAATAGAAGTACACGTAAAATGTCCGCAGTTATTTGCTAATGCAGAATATCTGCATTAGCAGATGAAAGTGAAAAGACTCATTTCGCCATATTAGCTCTGTAGATAAAATTATAGAAGTACTAATTTGACTTTTCCCCCCTCTCACACGATATTTTCATCAGCCATTAATTAGAGACTCAACTTTTCAAACGTCACAATTAACATCACCAAGACTCCGGCACTCAAAACTGCTGTGCCCGATTCAATTAAGCCTGTTTTGCGCAAGTGATGTGAATGCTAATTAATCAGTTAATATTCCGTAAGACCTGTTTGGATTTAAAGCTCACCCAGCCGCAACATCAGTATGCAGGATGGGTGCTGTGTTCTACACTTTTCCGCGAGTGGGTCCTGTCATTGTTCCCTACTCGCAGTAATAATGCAAGTCAACTAATTGATAAAATATTGCAGATGTCTCTAGGTGTTTGTTAGATGAGGCGATGGCACGTCCTTCTATACAAAATGGTGGAGGCTTGGCTCACAGACCTGAGCCTCCCCTGTGACCATATCTAATTAAATGAGTCAACAGTGAGTGTCAAGTATTTGTGTGTGTATTTAGGGGCCTGTGTGCAATTTTGGCTCTGGATCGATAAGTCAGACAGGGCTTTAAAACACAGTTCTCCCAATGGAGGCTTATGTTATGGAGCAAGCCATGATTTACCTTTCAGACTAACTGCCTGCTTACAGGTTTGACCGGCTCAGGCCTGCTCCTCTGTTGTCATAGCTTAGTCATGGCATAGTCACTGTAGTTAGGTATCTGTGATGATCTGGATGAAAAATTAATCATCCTCATCTGCCTCTTACTGTGTTATTTATTACTCTGTAGGGAACATTTTAGCGCTGCAGTTAAGTGTCTAGGAGACGGTGTGGTGTCTAGGAGAGGGTAGGGGGGTTAAACAGAAGCATCGTGTCCATTTTTTTCCTTTTTTTTGCTGAAATCAATATTTGGTGGAATAACCCTGATTTCCAATCACAGATTTCATGCGTCTTGGCATGCTCCCTATCAGTCTGTCACATTGCTGTTGGGTGACTTTATGCCACTCCTGTTGAAAAAATTCAAGCAGCTTGGCTTTATTTAATGGCTGGTGACCCTCTTGCTTACATTCCAGAGGTTTTCAGTGGGGTTCAGCTCTGGAGATTGTGATGGCCATGACAGGGTCTTGATCTGGTGGTCCTCCATCCACACCTTGATTGGCCTGGCTGTATGGATTGGAGCATTGTCCTGCACAAAAACCAATCCTTCGAGTTGGGGAACATTGTCAGAGCAGTGATCATCGATCAAGCATAACATTATGACCACTGACAGGTGAAGTGAATAACACTGATTATCTCTTCATTGTGGCACCTGTTAGTGGGTGGGATATATTAGGCAGCAAGTGAACATTTTGTCCTCAAAGTTGATGTGTTAGAAGCATGAAAACTGGGCAAGCATAAGGATTTGAGTGAGTTTGACAAGGGCCAAATTGTGATGGCTAGACAACTGGGTCAGAGCATCTCCAAAACTGTAGCTCTTGTAAGATGTTCCCGGTCTGCAGTGGTCAGTATCTATCAAAAGTTATCCAAGAAAGGAACCGCGGTGAACCGGCGACAAGCTCATGGGCGGCCATGGCTCATTGATGCACGTGGGTAGCAAAGGCTGGCCCGTGTGTTCTGATCAAACAGATGAGCTACTGTAGCTCAAATTGCTCAAGAAGTTAATGCTGGTTCTGATAGAAAAGTGTCAGAATAATCAGTGCATCGCAGTTTGTTGTGCCTGGTCTGATTAATCACGTTTTCTTTTACATCACGTGAATGGCCGCTTACCTGGGGAACACATGGCACCAGGATGCACTATAGGAAGAAGGCAAGGTGACGTGATGCTTTGGGCAATGTTTGGGTAACCTTGGGTCCTGCCATCCATGTGGATGTTACTTTGACATGTACCACCTACCTTTGCATTGTTGCAGACCATGTACACCCTTTCATGAAAACGGTATTCCCTGGTGGCTGTGGCCTCTTTCAGCAGGATAATGCGCCCTACCACAAAGCAAAAATGGTTCAGGAATAGTTTGAGGAGCACAACAACGAGTTTGAGGTGTTGACTTGGCCTCAGTTCCCCAGATCTCAATCCAATCGAGCATCTGTGGGATGTGCTGAACAAACAAGTCCGTGTGTGTGTGTACATATATATGAGAATAAGTAAATAAGCTTTTATATTTTAGAAAAAATGTTACTCATAAGGGAATCATCATATTTGAGGTTCTAGGCATCAGAAATGTGAAAACCTCTGCTATAGAGAAAGTGTTTTTTTATTTTTTTTTATTACTTTGTTATTTGCCCATGTCTGATCTTGTCTAAGGTGTCAAGTGAGCCTGGACTGCCACTGATGCCCCCTCAAAAAATAGCTGCATGACACCCCTGGGTTTAGATCTGTGGTTGCAAAACTGCAAGCATACATTTAATGTTCTGTGATCTTGCATGGCCTTTGATAGAATACTCAGCTAAACTGGACTGAAATTAAATGTCTTGGCAATGTAAATTCCCCATTAGTAAGAAACTTGCATCCTCTGGTGTTACACTGCTATTTCCATTCCACATAAATGGATGCATGTTCGGCTCTTTCTGTTATTCTCTTTTTCTCGCTCTCTTTGTCTAATTATAAATCTCTGAATGAAGACAGAGTAGAGCTGAAGGTGTTTTGAAGCACTGCTCTCTCATTGGTGATTTAGCCCTGGTAATTAGAGACCCTGACTATCTTTCTCTTTCTCTCCTTCTCCCTGTCCCTCTGACTGTCCCTCCCTTTTTCTCTCTCTCTTCCCACCATGCTAGCTAGATTAAACTCAGGGGAATGACCTGCCCCAGATTTTACGCTGCATTGAACTCTTAACAAATTAGAGATGGGTTATCCATGGACAGCTTAATTGCAAGGAGCATATGGTGTATTAACTCATGATCAAGATTAAATTATACATTTCCGAGCGCAGATTTGTTCTTTTCGTATTCCACAGCTGCCCATGCCTCCCTCCCTCCTCTATTTCCGGCATGAGATGAGGTCAGAAAATCTGTATGTTGTGAAATATGTTATTTACAACATGGTGATAATTTGTGTGATGAACATAACCTGGTTGATGAATAACCTGGTCTTTGACAAGTTGGCTCTCATTACACCGGAAACACTTTGAGAGTTGCACAGCTTCAAACAAACCAAACATAGATCTTTCAAGTCAAATTTACCAAACTGTTGCTCCACATTTGCATGTTTCAGTGCCAAAACTGCGTCTTATTCACTAACCAGTGTTGTATTTCAATCAAGTCATCAAGTCAGTGATTGTTTACTCTTCATAATTTGTTGTCTATGTAAATTAGCCACATAATAGATTATTTGTTTTATTCACAGAAGTTGCTATTTACTTGACCTGTGGAAAACAGGCAGTAAATTATGTAAAATATGTTTATGTAGCCCATCTGGCATTATGATACAGTAGCAACAGAAAAGTTGTGGGTTTGATTCCCATGGAACTTATAAAACCACCGTTATAAAATGTGTTCCTTCAATTAGCTGTAAGTCACTTTGGAAGAAAGGCACCAAAACAATGCAAAAAGCTCAAATTCATAAATGGCGTGATACATTCTTGGTGAATTCCCAGGAAGAGAGTTGTCTTCTGCTAGAGGAAGCAAAGCATTGGATATATTGACAATGTTGACAATATATTTCTATGGGGATATGATTTTTTCCTTCTGTACATGTATAATAAACATCAGACAAGGGGAAAAAAGCATTTTGTTTGTTTATATAGAGCTGAAGTGTGAAGATTAAGTCCACAAATAAGCAGAAACAGATCATTTGTCAAGTTTGACTTCCTTTTGTTTCTGTGATGCTTTATATAAATATACTGTGTAACTGAGATTATATGCAAATCATCTTTATTTTTCTAAATGAAAAACATGTTGAATGGGGTAAAATGGTATGACATTCGTAACACCATTGCTTTGTACACATCAAAACTCATTTACTTTGCGAAGGCCTGCGGTTGTTTGCAAACAGTGAGAACATAGATTTTTTTTTTTTTGCCTGGGAAACTGATAAAAAGACAACGTCTCGTCATGTTTCTTTACACCATCATGAAGTCTCATAGAATAAATTATAATGCAGTATGTTCACAATTTAAAACCGATATTCACAAATGGCTCCAACAGGTTAAACAGGTTAAATTGTTTACATAAAAAGTGTGACGATGTTATGATAAACTGCGGCACAGAAAGGAGATAAAAAAAGGCTACAGACAGAAAGATCTTACTGATGTTTCTATTTAATTAAATGTGAGTGAAAGGTAGATGATGAAAGTTCACATCGGATACCGCGACAAGGTAATATCACACGCATCTTGCAATGCAGTCCTCCTCCCTTAGATGCTCTGTCCGATTCAGTAAACATCTCAAATGCCTTTCTTTCACGTGTGATTGAGATTTTCACAGATTGAGGCGCTTGCTCTTGTATGTCCCTGCATTCATTCATTCTTTGCGTGAAGGGGACTGAACCTTCAGTGTAAGACTAGTTTCCCAGAGGTTGACCACATGACCAAGTTTCATTTTCTAGTTTTCATTGTCTTAACTGTATTTTTTTAGAATATTTGTATTATCTAAGACTGCACTATTTGTGTCTATTTTGACCATGTTAGAGATTGTTTCTCTAACAGTAGCATGAACCAGCACTAGCACAATATGTTATAATACAGAAACCATTTAAGTCTCTTACAATAAATAATGCGGCTTCGCCAAAACATACAAAATAACACTTTTGCTGTTACAAATAATTCAGGAAGCTATGTTTTACTAAAATATTCTTAGATTTTATTTCAACAGGTGTAATAAAACAACAATAACCTGGTTAACCTGGTGTGTGTAACAGAAGCACCAGTGCATGTTTTCTTATATATCAGTTTAGTTTCTCAGAAGATGGTAATGCTATTATATGATATGATATGATCTATTTAAAATACTGAAAAATATGTACAGGGGAACAATTATCTTAAGATTTTTTGCACTTTCACTTTAGAACTGTGAGGAATTGTTAGTGGCATATACATAATGATTACTATTGATTAATGTTTAAAGTTTAAACTCCTGCACATCGGCATCAGTGGAACAAAATGTATTTTATGGTCTTGAACTACAAGTTGACAAGTATCCACAAGAACCGCGAGTCGCCAAGGACTTTACTATTCTGTTAGTGACAGTTGTGCTTATGTCAGACATTGTAAACCGTTAGATTATCTGGACATGATACACTTGGATCTCTCGTCCTGTCTTTCCTGTCTATTCCCTCTTTGACAGGAAGCGGTTGTGATTTATGGAAGGTTGTGATGTCTCTCCACTGCTGTTGTGTGGGTGTGGAGAGCTATCCCACAGATCCCCTCTAGAGAAATCATTTGTTTCAGTCTCTGCTTTCTTGCTGGATTTGGCGTCCATTCCTTTAGGCTTCAATGCACATCATTAGCCCTTTGCTAATTACTAAAGTTCTCTCCAGACTGTGTGCGGGTGCGCATGTAAGCAAGTTCAAGAAGAAACAGAAAGTTTTATATTCTATACTATTCTATACTATATATACTTACAGTACTAATAATATACTAAAAGTTTGTGTTTGGTAAGATTTTTTTTAATGTATTTGAAATAAGTTTTGTAGAAAACTTGATATTTTTTTTAGGATTCTTTGATCACTGAATTTGAAATCTTTTGTAACATTATAAATGTCTGTACTGTCATGTCTGATCAGTTTAATACATCCTTGCTGATTAAAAGCATTAATATATATTAAAAAAAAAGACCAACCTTGAAAATACTAACATTTTGAATGATAGTATACACCAATCAGGCATAACATTATGGCCACCTACCTAATATTGTGTTGGTCTTCCTTTTGCTGCCAAAACAGCCCTGACCCGTCGAGGCATGGACTCCATTAGACATCTGAAGGTGTGCTGTGGTATCTGGCACCAATATGTTAGCAACAGATCTTTTAAGTCCCGTAAGTTGCAAGGTGGGGCCTCCATGGATCGGACTTGTTTGTTCAGCACATCCCACAGATGCTCGATTGGATTGGAATTTGGAGGCCAAGTCAACACCTCAAACTCGTTGATGTGCTCCTCAAACCATTCCTGAACCATTTTTGCTTTGTGGCAGGGCATATTATCCTGCTGAAAGAGGCCACAGCCACCAGGTAATACTGTTTCCATGAAAGGGTGTACATGGTCTGCAACAATACTTAGGTAGGTGGTACGTGTCAAAGTAACATCCACATGGATGGCAGGACCCAGGGTTTCCCAGCAGAACATTGCCCAAAGCATTACACTGTCTCTGCCGGCTTGCCTTCTTCCCATAGTACATCCTGGTGACATGTGTTCCCCAGGTAAGCGACACACACGCAAAGAAAATCTGATTCATCAGACCAGGCCACCATCTTCCATTGCTCCATGGTCCAGTTCTGATGCTTACGTACCCACTGTTGCCGCTTTCGGTGGTGGACAGGGGTTAGCATGGGCACCCTAACTGGTCTGCGGCTATGCAGCCCCATACGCAACAAACTGCGATGCACTGTGTATTCTGACACCTTTCTATCAGAACCAGCATTAACTTCTTGAGCAATTTGAGATACAGTAGCTTGTCTGTTTGATCGGACAACACGAGCCAGCCTTCGCTCCCCACGTGCATCAATGAGCCTTGGCCGTGCATGATCCTGTCACCGGTTCACCACTGTTCCTTCCTTGGACCACTTTTGATAGATACTGACCACTGCAGACCGGGAACACCCCACAAGAACTACAGTTTTGAAGATGCTCTGACCCAGTTGTCTAGCCATCACAATTTGGCCCTTGTCAAACTCGCTCAAATCCTTATGCTTGCCCATTTTTCCTGCTTCTAACACATCCACATTGAGGACAAAATGTTCACTTGCTGCCTAATATATCCCACCCACTAACAGGTGCCGTGATGAAGAGATAATCAGTGTTATTCACTATATAACATATATAGACAGTCAAGGTTTGTAGACCTTTTTTTTTCTTATTGAAATTGCTGCAACTGAATATATATGAACACACGTTCTGATTTTGTCGAGTTAGATGCGTTCCTGGATCAACATATTTTGTTGATCCTTGATCAACACTTCTGTCCAAAAATGTAATCCTAGCCATATCCCTACTCCTAACCCTAACCCCATAAATAACTTATCCCTAAAATAAGAGGGAAATGAGAGGTGAATACTCATTTAGGGTTAGATGTTTCTACATCAACACTGATGTAGAAGCACTTAACCCTGGTGTAAATTGTAACATATTTAGATATAAGTTTAGCATGTGCACTATGATGATGCATCAGCCAATGTGTTATTATAGAAAATAAATAACATTTGCTTATTTAGTTGTTATAGCACAAGATGTCAGATATTAAAAGCGAGGTAAGTTGCCCCCCCAAAATAACTGTTGAATTGTTTGTTGAGTGTCATTAATGTAAAATACTAAAACTATTGTATTTAAATTGTATTTATTTATTTATTTTATATAATTATTCTATAATTTAGTTGACAGTTGAATAACCGATGACAGACAAAGCAGAATCCTTGTAAAATAGTCTTATTCTAAGACTTATATACAGGTATGTGAACATTTACATATTTAATTGCCTATGTTTTAATTGAAGATATGTCATATGGCAACACTATTAATGCAAATTTAATGATTTCACTCAACTAACCTAAAAAACTACCCTTGTGTCCACAAATCCCTCATTAACAAATAAACACAAAACACTTTAATATTCAACATAATGCAAGGTCATAGATCACTATTTTCCTTAAACACAAAATTAGATCAACATCAAAACTTCCAACTGACTAAATCTCACAAATGTTGATATTCAGATGAAATGACAAAATGAAAAATAGCGTAGCCATTCATCAAAAGTGCTGAGATGAGATTTTGTGTCATCTAAATAAATAAAAATCAACATAGGCTACTTAACATTTAAATGTTTTGTTTTTTTTTTTTTATTAAAAAAGAAGGGAAGGGAAGGGAAGGGAAGGGAGAACAAAAAAGTTGCCTGCTAACAGACCTGACATTTTCACTATTGTGTTGTAGAGTCACCAATAACAATTATCTTGTAACTGTTTGTTGTAATTATGATGACGCATTTGGTGGCGTGCCAGAGAAGCACTCTCCTGTGCCACGGAGTGTCTTTATTTTATGCTAAAAGAGCTCCAGAAGGGGTCGCGGTGGTCTCGAGGGACTGTAACACCATTTATTCCTGACTTGTAAGACCTCAGAAATGTAAATGTAGCTTTCACTCAGGATATCTGTTGTCCAATTAGGTTTTGTAATG
The DNA here is from genome assembly GCA_039654105.1 of Coreius guichenoti. NCBI lineage: Eukaryota > Metazoa > Chordata > Actinopteri > Cypriniformes > Gobionidae > Coreius > Coreius guichenoti. The sequence goes on from CM077168.1 coordinate 19,099,735, forward strand.
TTGTGCACCATATAAACTGTAAAAAAGAATTTTTCAAAGTTGTAAATTAAACACATTATTGGAGTAAGTTTCTACTTCAAATGACATGTTTAATTCAATGGTTTATTTACCGTTGTTAATTGTGAAATTTACTGCTTTATTTTCAGTGTACGTACTTGCTAAAAGTACTCATGGAATACTTTATTCTTTCTTTTGACCTTAGCCTGAAAGTAAGGCTAGGATTTTGATTTGGTGCCAAGTGCTTATCAAATATACCTGTGTGTGTGTGTGTGTGTGTGTGTGTGTGAGAGAGAGAGACTGAGAGTGAGAAATAGTGGTGTTTCATTTCAGAGGATAAAGAGAAGCAAGGAGAACTCCTCTCAAAGGAATTGCAAATCATGAGAGGTATGAGAGGAAAGCTTGTGGCTAAATGTCTTGTCAGGCACTTTTTGAAAGTGGTCTCCTCTGCGATTGACCTTCTTTATAAGCAAAGCCAGCAATAAAACAAGGTGACCACAGCAGCAAAGCTTCATCCATTTTCTTCTCCTCTCCCTCGTCTCTTTCTTCTTTTCTTTTCTTCCAATTACACAGCTCTTCTGGATCAGTGGGTACAATATTCGATGCAAGAAAACAATAATCGAAAATGTTAACGTCTATTGAAAATTTCTCTCTGCTATGAAAATAAGAGGAAAATAATCTTGATTATTTGCTACTTTTGTTGCCTTTTGCGTTTTTAATCATATTGGTAGGTCCATGTTTTTTTAGCAGACTGTTCCCCATGCCCTTTCCCTGTCTTCCTCTCTCTCGCTCCTTCAGCAAGCTCAGATCCAGCGGATCATACGCCAGTTCCTGTTGCTAGGCAACTCCATCGCAAAGATCCTCCCAGTAGAGTTTTGAAGGTAATAAAACAATGCCCCTAGATAAACAGGAGCCAAGGTCCGGAAAAGCCGCAGCAATGGAGGACGACAGTAACAAACTGTAAATAACTTCTATAACTTCTGCCTTAGTCTATATTTTACAGTGGCCAATAAAAAAATAAAAAAAAGACTGAAAAAAAGAAAAGGGCTTTACTTGGACTGTCATAGTTAATGCTAATGAACTTGACTTCAGTTTTTAGACAGTTAGCCAATTTATTCATTCTGTTCAGTGTGGTTTAACCCCACTGATGCAAGGAATCCAGGTGTCATGATCCTAGCCTGTGTTCCCCTGTCTTGTGTGAGGACTTTTGTTATTTCCTGTCTTGTGCCATGTTTTGTAGTTCTTTGTAGTTTTTCATGTTGATTAGTCTCCCCAGGTGTGTCTTGTTAATTTGTTAAGCTTGTTTGACCCAGTGTATTTAAACCTCTGTACTTCAGTTGTTGGGTGTCGGTCGTTGTGCTCCTGTATGTGTGTTCCTGTTGTTGCACTCCTGCCTGTTTTTGATACCCTCGTTCTTGGATTTACTGTATGTTGTTTGTTATTAAATCATTCATGCTGCACTTGGATTCTCACTCAGCTTCATCCCTGCTCACACGTTACACCAGGACAATGAACAGATTTTTAAAAGCCATTTTAACCCTATATTCAAACCATCATTGGGTGAAAACCTCTGATTCTTACCTACAATTCTGTATGACTGTCCTTTTTTATGTGTGATCGGCCTTCTCTGAAATATTCTTTTGACCGAGTATGGTTGTAACAATTTTTTAAGTTAGAATGCTCAAATCTTTATACAAAGTACCCACATTTGTTTACTACAAAAGGCACCCATTCAAACCTCTGTAAGAATAACACCACCCTTATGAGTTAATGTAAAATACATGGTGTGCTTTGTTACAACCTTCCCCACTACCAAGGTAGGAAGTAACACATACTAAGTTGTAACAATTAGACAAAAGAAGCAAAAACCGTGGCCACACGCAATATGCTTCAAAAACAGGTTTATTGAAACAATCCAAAAGAACAATACAAAACAATGCCTCTCTTTCTGTGACTTTGACTCAGGAGTATGTGTGTGTGTGTGTGTGTGTCCTGGTAAACCCTACATTACAGGGACAAAATGTCCCCACAAAGATGGCAATATCCCAAATCCATTAGTGTGTGTGTGTGTGTGTGTGTAAATTAGTCTACTAGAACAAACTCCCTTAATGGTATTTATGCTTAATGAACACTGGACTCCAGTGTACTTGTGTAAAGAACATAGAAGTATAACAAAAAACACTGTCAATGTGTATGTGAGTTTGCTTGTCACTGTCAGAATATTCTCAGTCAGAGTCACAATGGTGACAAATGAATGTTGTTAACCCTGGAGTGCAGGCTTGGTGGGCCCAGAGACTGCATAGGGCACATTTTACCCACATATCTCACCACTGGTTTTCAGCAATGTCTTCACAACTGATCTGACTGACCTGCCCTTCTTTGAATCCTCATTAGTTCCCCTAGTTCTCCCCTACTACCGACTGTAAAAAAAATAAAATAATCTACAGTATATAACATGAATGTGTGCAGTATGAATGTAATCCGGACGTACTATATTCATCATGGTGTCATTGTCATGTGACCTGCAGCATCAGTTGTGTTGCTTTACTGCCATTCACAACTCATCTCCTGTGGGGTTGTGGGATGGTAAAGTGTCCAGTGGATGCACACTTCAGAATTTCAACAGAAATAGCAGGTCATCTGGGCACTTTTTGCCTACTGTTTTATGAATACTATGAATTCGGCCATGCTACTCATACTGTTTTTCGCCTACTAGGGAAGTTTGCGTAATTGTATGCAGCCACTATGTTTTATAGTTATGAAAACAATAAATCAACATGACTGAAAAAAGAGGTGATGCACCAAGTGATCCTCTGTAGTGTTTACAATATATGTGTAATAATATATTATAATATATATTAGACCTTTTTTTTTTTTTTTTTTTTTTTACAAAATGGACCTGAGTGCCTTAAAATCAAACTATAACAACTACAGAAATTATGAGATAAATCAATTTTTACATTTTAATTTTGCAAAATTTTAGTCTTTGCATGTATTTTATGTCTCCTGGCTATATTTCATATTTATTTTTAAAATTAATGTTTTGAATGAAAGGTGCTTATTTATCAGATATATTTATGGAGATGTTTGGCCTTGATTTATACAGACAACAGCTTACAACACAGTAGTCATTGCTTTACAAACTTTAGACTATACACTCACCTAAAGGATTATTAGGAACACCATACTAATACTGTGTTTGACCCCCTTTCGGCTTCAGAACTGCCTTAATTCTACGTGGCATTGATTCAACAAGGTGCTGAAAGCATTCTTTAGAAATGTTGGCCCATATTGATAGGATAGCATCTTGCAGTTGATGGAGATTTGTGGGATGCACATCCAGGGCACGAAGCTCCCGTTCCACCACATCCCAAAGATGCTCTATTGGGTTGAGATCTGGTGACTGTGGGGGCCATTTTAGTACAGTGGACTCATTGTCATGTTCAAGAAACCAATTTGAAATGATTCGAGCTTTGTGACGGTGCATTATTCTGCTGGAAGTAGCCATCAGAGGATGGGTACATGGTGGTCATAAAGGGATGGACATGGTCAGAAACAATGCTCAGGTAGGCCGTGGCATTTAAACGATGCCCAATTGGCACTAAGGGGCCTAAAGTGTGCCAAGAAAACATCCCCCACACCATTACACCACCACCACCAGCCTGCACAGTGGTAACAAGGCATGATGGATCCATGTTCTCATTCTGTTTACGCCAAATTCTGACTCTACCATCTGAATGTCTCAACAGAAATCGAGACTCATCAGACCAGGCAACATTTTTCCAGTCTTCAACTGTCCAATTTTGGTGAGCTCGTGCAAATTGTAGCCTCTTTTTCCTATTTGTAGTGGAGATGAGTGGTACCCGGTGGGGTCTTCTGCTGTTGTAGCCCATCCGCCTCAAGGTTGTGCGTGTTGTGGCTTCACAAATGCTTTGCTGCATACCTCGGTTGTAACGAGTGGTTATTTCAGTCAAAGTTGCTCTTCTATCAGCTTGAATCAGTCGGCCCATTCTCCTCTGACCTCTACCATCAACAAGGCATTTTCGCCCACAGGACTGCCGCATACTGGATGTTTTTCCCTTTTCACACCATTCTTTGTAAACTCTAGAAATGGTTGTGCGTGAAAATCCCAGTAACTGAGCAGATTGTGAAATACTCAGACCGGCCCGTCTGGCACCAACAACCATGCCACGCTCAAAATTGCTTAAATCACCTTTCTTTCCCACTCTGACATTCAGTTTGGAGTTCAGGAGATTGTCTTGACCAGGACCACACCCCTAAATGCATTGAAGCAACTGCCATGTGATTGGTTGATTAGATAATTGCATTAATGAGAAATTGAACAGGTGTTCCTAATAATCCTTTAGGTGAGTGTATAAACCTTTTAAAAATGGCTAAACTTACTTGTTTTCTATTTAAGCACTTTGTGAACCTATATGAATTATTAATTAAATAAATTTGTTTCATATTATAGTATTATTAATTCATATTTTCTCTTAGCTGCCTTCTCAAGGTTTCATGGCAGCAGCAGTGTTTTTTCCTGCCTTTTAAATGCATTTAAATTTTTATAATGATCTCTTGCGATTCTCTTGCAGGAAGTGAGTCAAATTGACGATCCCATTATATTGCGTGATTGGCTGTTCACTGCATACAGTATGTCAACCGGGTTGAATTTGTTTGGTTTTGTCAACTCTGAAACTTGTTTTGAAAAGTTTGTTTAGCTAGCTTTGTGTAACAGGCCACAGGCTGCTGATGTAAGTGTAAACAATTGCAAATGATAACAAATAAAAAAAAAGAAACACTTTATAATGCAAAATCCCAAAGAGGAGAGCATGACCAAAACACTTGAAATGATTATGATTCCTGACTTGCAGAAACTTTGTTTTATTTCACAAGAGACATTTCCTCTGTTCCCCCTGCCTCAGATACAGCACATTGAGCACATTAGATACAGTAATTGTGTTCAGCTTTCTTTAGCTGACACAGTGTAAAGTGAGTGATGTCCTACCATGTATCAATGATGCATTGCTAAAGATGTCACAGACATAGAGCAGAGACGAATGGGGGAAGTTTCAATGATCCCAAGTGAATGACCACCCATTCAAAAAACCCTCGCCTGTCTTTCATCTCTCTGTTCTTCATTTTTCTGATTTCAAATTGAAATCATCTAATGCCAAATTTGAGAATTTTGTCTATTTGCTATTCTAATCGACATCTCTCTCAAACCTCTCTTTTACTATTGGGACACTAATGCATCTTAGAAGCATAATATGTGAGCTCGCATTGAAAGATGATGAATGTGAAATCATTGTAAAGCAAGCAAGTGCCCTGAAATCACAAACATGCCAAATGAAAACAAGTGAGAAAGGCAGAGTGCGCTGTTGATGCTGATAATGCATGGGCACGAATGCTAATGATGGCATGAGGTAAATAGATCAGTTTGTTCCACTCTGTCAGGGTACGACCGACATCATGGTGCCATGTCTACATTTATTGAAATCATATTTGTCTGAAGTGCTGTTTTGCTGTCAACAAACAGCCTGAACCAACAAGAGTCAGTTACCGCTGTAGAATATATCGGCATGTGTGCAGACTTATTCCACTTTAAAGTTGTATAAATGTCAAAGCATTTTATTATTGATTTGTATATAATATGTTTAGTATTATTATTATTATTATTATTATTATTATTATAAAACAATGAAAAATAAAAACATTACCTAACCATGATTGTTTCTTTATTAATATTATTACAAAGTCATATTTTCCATAAAATCCAATTATAATATCACATAAATTTACTATTGCATACAAATTATGTAATAAGTAATAATATGTACGAATATGTAATAATGATTGGCGAAACATTCATGCATTTAAGGGTTAACCAAAATCTGCATATTGTCAGATTTACAAAGCTGTAAATGAGGGGGCCTTCATTCACAAACCATGTATCCAAGGCCAACACAAAGATGCATAACCTGGTGTAAGGTGTGATGCTCAACATCAGAGATTTCTGGATGCCTGGTTACTAGCTGTCATGAAAGTATTTTGAGTTGCACTTTATTTTAAGGTGTCTTTGTTACAGTGCAATTATACAATTACGTACTGAGTAATAATAGTTAACAACATGTACTTACTATAGGGTAGGGTTAGGATTAGGGTTTGGTTTAGAGTTAGTTGCTTTTAATTATTTATAATTTACTGTTATTACTATAGTAAGTACATGTAACATATGTAACAAAGACAGTGTAAAATACAGTGTTACCATATTTTGTGCATTGCTCATTGATGCTTATGTGATTTGACTGAAAGAGTGTTTCCGCAGGTCCTTAAAAATCTGACATTTTTTTAACCATTAAAAAAAATAACCACAGAAATTAATCAGAATCTTAATCCTTAAACGCATATCATGGGTTTTTAGTGACCCGGGACGTCATTCACTACCCTACTCCTCATTAATTTTTTAAAGTGAGACATCAACCTTCTTAGTATTCCTCAATCAATTCATTATAAACAATATAACAAGAAAAAAATAAAATAAAAGAGTGCCTGTTTTCCCATTAATTTTTTTGTAAAAATTGTATAGGGTCGCTAACGACCCGAGGTGTGTAACAGTGTAAGTATGTTTTTTCTGCACAACAATAATTGAATCTTTGATGACTGAATAAGTGCAATTCACCCTTTATTTCACCAGGTGGCAATGTCTGATACATAATGATGAAGTTATGTTTCACTCATAGTTACCGCAGGCAGAAAACAAAAGAATAGGAAGTATAATCAGCAAAACTTGAAATGGCTCAGCGATTTACTGCAGAGCAACTACTGAACGCAGTCAAATACTAGTGTCACTGTCACTTGATGGTGGATCTGGTGAAGAAGCTTCAAAATATGTTGAAAATGATAGTTTTGAGAATATGTTTGAGATGGCGAATATGAGCCAGATGCTGAATGTACTGGGAAATGAGCTCTGATGAGGACAGTGATGATGGTATAAAACATCTGCTCAAACTGAACCCTACCAAGCTCCAAAAGGTAACAAAATATGCTTTATTTTATTCTTCTGTAAGTGTTACTCTAACATGAGAGTTTTATATTTTTGCGACAGGTAGAGATCCATCCGTGTTAGATATAGATCCGGGTCGCTAAAGACCCGAATATGTAATAATGATTGGCAAAACATTCATGCATTTAAGGGTTAACCAAAACCTCTGAACCAAAGATGATTCCCAATTGGTCAAACCATCCAGGAGGATGGGCAGACATTTTGATTTTTAATCTCAGAACACGAACAAAGAGTGGGTTCAAGGAGTTCAAGAAGTTCTCAGTGCAGTTCAAGAATGTTAAGTCAAGACAAAAGACAGACAACATGACGAATAGATGATCGGACGAAGACGATCGAGGCAGACCAAGATCTGAAAATGGGTTAACGATTTCGTTCAAGCCATCTAAAACTCTCCTCTCACTTTCCTTTCTTTTACTTAAGTTTATTTTCTTTCCGTTGAGTCTCGTGTTCTAAGTTAAGTTTTGCCGCAAAGTTTCTCTCGACGAACCTACAGCAGAGCGCGCTTCGACTTCAAAACACCCACAAGACTTTTCATCCAGCCGCCAACACGCCACGTGATTGGCTTCCCAAGACGTCCATCAAAGACAGGCAAGACCGTCAGCGAATCACCGAACCGGGGAAACCCCTCTCCAGCCAGGACCGAAAAGGGAATTCACCATTTAAAGACGATACGAGCTACAAACACAAGTAACCTCCAGATTCTAAACTGAACTGGTGCATTGATATCAAATTGAATAACCCAGCCTAAGCAACGATAGGAGGGTTAAGTTAATGATTGGTGGTTCATTCAGGTCATGTTAAATGTATATATTGCTAGAAACTTGGGATTTCATAATTTCTCTCTCTTAAAACTCATTCTTTCCCCACTTTCCTCCTTTCTGCAACACGTGTGAATGTGTGTGTGCGTGTATCTGTGTTAGATATTAGTTTTACGTGTTAGAGTAATCAGTAAAGTTTTGTTTGTATTTAAAGATAAGTGTTATTGTGTTATGTGCTTACAAATTTAATGTCTTAAACTGCTGATCTAAGTTACCTGGCTGTTAAATAGTGTTTCACTATTGTGTGGATATTAATATCCACTGCAGAGTTGATAGTTACGGCCCGTTCAAATGAACGCTAGATGAGTCATTTGCTCGGCCGTAAAATAGACTCTTTCAAAATTTCCTATGAATTAATGAATTCATTCATTTGAGCTAAATAGACCTGTTTCCCTTATACAGAGTCCCTACAGGTGTGATGCTCAACATCAGAGATTTCTGGATGCCTGGTTAAGTGATATTTGCTGCCAGAAGGCAGGATGGAAAGGGACACGCATGGTGTGCCACCCCTTGGAATGCTTTTCATCCGTCATGGTGCAAGGGAACAGGGAGATGCTCTGTTAATATCGGTCAGGCTCTCTCCCAATGGAGCCTGGCAAGAGCACTTCCTCTGAGTCTGATATTAGCAGCTCTCCTAATTTGTCACTGAGATGAGACGGAGGTTGTGTGGAACATTGTGTGGATTAATGTCCTGTTCAAGAATCAGCCTGATGCCTGGACCGAGCCAAGCAGGCTCCAGCTTTAGAGGACTTTATTTTGCACAACATTTAAGTGATTGTAGAGCACTAAAGGAATTAATTTCAGTTGCGTGCAGCTTGTAACAGCACTACACAATGCTTACAAAAAAAACTCAAGTAGGTTCAAATTAAGAACAAAAAGTGTTCTTTTGATAAGAAAATAATGTGGATTACTTGCTAAAATGCAGTCATTTACTGAGTACAAGTGTTTTGGTATGTAATCATACATACTACCTAAGAATAATAATAAAAAAAAAAACAGCTTCTCACCCCACAGAAATAAATGCTTATTACTACTTTAGGCTTTCTGTGGTCGCACATTATTTTACAGTACGTGCACTTATGTGCACTTACAGCATTCCTACATAACAAAGAACTGGGTAATATAAGGCAACTACATGGGTTAAGGTTAAGTTTAGGGATAGGTTCATGGTTAGTACCTAGTTTTTACACAGTTATTGTAATCACTATAATAAGTACATAGTATGTACATGTTGAACAGGACTGTAAAATAAATTGCGGTTACACTTTATTTTAATGTGTCTTTGTTACACTGTAATTATACATTTAAGTACTGAGTAATATTAAGTAACTACATGTACTTACTATGGTTAGGATTAGGGTTTGGTTAGTTTTAGTTGCATGTAATTATGCATAATTTATAGTTATTACTTTAGTAAGTACATGTAACATATGTAACTGATACTGTAAAATAAAGTGTTACCTAAAGTGCTACACTATTTAATCTTGACTGGCTCAAATTGACAAAAAAACAAAAAAACAAAAAAAACATTAAAAAAAACAAACAATCTATTCTAACCACCTTAGAATAAACCTGTAAACTGCAAACTGTATCTGGCATTTAATTCAGTATAAACTCTTGTGGCTTCTCTCTGGGCCAGCAAGTCAAATGAAAAGACTTAAAGGTGCAGTGTGTAGTATTTATGAGGATCTATTGACAGAAATGCAATATAATATACATAACTATGTTTTCAGTGATGTATAAAGACCTTACATAATGTACCGTTATGTTTTTATTACCTTAGAATGAGCCATTTCAATCTTCATACACCCTTACAGTGAAATCGCCATTTTGCGCCGTCATGTTTCTACAGTAGCCCTAAACGGACAAACTGCTCTACAGAGCGCTAGTCACCCTAAAATAAAAAAAATAAGTCATAATTTATTCACCCTGGTGGTGTTCTAATGCCGTATGCCCTTCTTACTTTTATGGACCACAAAAGGAGAATTAAAATCGTCCCAATCGCGCTCGTCCATATAATAACAGTGAATAGTGTATTGTTTTTTGTATAATGTTAATGTATAATATAACATTCAATATATACATTTTAAGAGTATTGGTACAATAATCTTTTTTCTTTCTTTAAACACATTATTATGGAAGCCCGTTTCCGCCACAATTGGGTAAAAAAATATAATTCTTTAAGTCATAATAATGACTTAACATCTCATAATAAGGAAAAACTTTCTCATAATAATGACTTAACATCTCATAATAATGAGAAACTTTCTCGTAATAATGACTTAACATCTCATAATAATGAGAAACTTTATTGTAATAATGACTTAATTTTCTCATAATAATGACTTAATATCTCGTAATAATGAGAAACTTTCTCATAATAATGAGAAACTTTCTCGTAATTATGACTTAATCCACGCATGCGCAATTTGCACATGCGGGCAGCAACTTCCAGCACATCAAGCGAGGCGGGCAGCAAGCATTATATGTACTATCTTATTAATTTATTTTTATTATTTATTTTTTATTTTACTATCTGTGTACTGTTGTATCTGTGTAGCTTCCTCTGTCACCAAAACAAATTCCTTGTGTGTGCAAACATAGCCTACTTGGCAATAAAGCTCCTTTTGATTCTGATATTGATTAAATAGGCTACTCTGGTTGAATTTGTCACGTGCGCCATTTATTGAAACATACAATATCATTTTTACAGGAGTATAAGCTATATTTACTGTTGAATGAAAACTGCTGCCCGACCACAACCTCATATTTCTGTTGCAACTGTTCGGCAGCAGAACTCACCGTTTCCCTGTCGGTTACAACACCATCCAACCAACATTTTGTTTGTTTGTGTGTGTGTGTGTGTGTGTGTGCGTGCGTGCGTGCGTGCGTGCGTGCGTGCGTGCGTGCGTGCGCGCGCGCATGACATTGGCCAGAGGTTAGAAGTTGATCAATGAATGTTGCCACTCATGCAGCCACCTCTGTTCTGTTCTTTCTGCGCCAAAGCTTGTTCTTGCTTAAAATCCTCTCAAGAGCGCGTTTGCTCAGAGATAGGCTATTCAATGCCATTCAGATAATAAGATAATAAGGCAATAATTTAATCATTAGTAGCTGAAACCACAGTTAAAATACTCCTTAATGTGTTCACAATTCATCCTGTGTCGGGTCGCAGCAGATCAATGAGCAGCAAGTCATAATTTCGACTTAGTATGTCATAATTTCGATTTTTGAAATTATGACTTAAGTATGTTTTTCTTATGTGCCGGAAATGGGTTTTGACGGAGGCCCACTCTTTGCATGAATCAGCATCAGCAACACCGGCGCCTCAGTAGATAGCGTGGCGCAAGCGCACAATGCATCGTAATGACAGTTTCTCATTATTACGAGATATTAAGTCATTATTATGAGAAAGTTTCTAATTATTATGAGATGTTAAGTCATTATTATGAGAAAGTTTCTCATTATTACGAGATATTAAATCATTATTATGAGAAAGTTTCTAATTATTATGAGATGTTAAGTCATTACTATGAGAAAGTTTCTCATTATTACGAGATGTTAAGTCATTATTATTACGAGAAAGTTTCTCATTATTATGAGATGTTAAGTTATTATTATGAGAAGGTTTCTCATTATTATGAGATGTTAAGTCGAGAAAGTTTCTCATTATTATGACTTAAAGAATTATATTTTTTTTACTCAATTGTGGCGGAAACGGGCTTCCATACATTATTATCATATCAGAATCCAATATCGATTGACCTCTAATCTGTTTGCTTTGATATAACAAGAGCAGTAAAAAGGAAAAAAAAAACTACAGATGTAGTAGGGGAGGCTATGGATGGTTGTAACACTTTTAGCCTAAAGTTTAACTTTTATCTTTTATTTCATTTTATTTCTATTACTGCATTGCTATTTACCTCAAACATTGCTGTGATTTTCCCATGTTTATCTGCAACAAATGAAAGTTGTTTTGAAATGTACAACTTATCCCTAAACTGTGTAAATCAATGTCAAGTACAAAGAGTGCAATTGTTACAACCTACCCCACTACTCGGGTTAGCACATATGAACACTTTAAATTTTGTACATTAATTTTATTTTGTTAATGAAATGTAATTTTTAAAAATGATTTTAGACAAACTCTCATCAACCACTTTTCTCACCTTTACCCCATTTCATTACAAGCATTTTAATACAAAAAATGTTAGAAAAGTATGTTTCATGCAGGTGCAAATTGAGTGCATCAGATGGAAACTGAGACATCATCACTTTTTGTCACGTCCCAATCTAAATGAACTTAAAATTACTTAAAACACAAAATGATCTGAGCTGTTTTAAGCAGATAAAATTGCCAACAATAGACATGCAATGTTTACAGAGAACTGATGACTAATGATCTGAAAGGTACAAAATATTATAGTATTGGTTTTTGTTGATATGGTAAATGCTGTGCACAAAAGGATATTGATTTGTTTACTTGCAGTTTTATATATATATATACATATATATATATATATACACATAGTACCAGTCAAAATTTTGGAAACTACTATTTTTAATGTTATTGTTAGAAGTCTCTTATGCTCATCAAGCCTGCATTTATTTGATCAAAAATACAGAAACAGTAATATTGTGAAATATTATTGAAATTTAAAATAATTTTAATATACTTTCAGTGATGCAAAGCTGAATTTTCATCAGCCATTACTCCAGTCTTCAGTGACACATGATCCTTCAGAAATCATTATAATATGCTGATTTATTATCAATATTATAAACAGTTGTGTTGCTTAATATTTTTTATAACCTGTCATACTTTTTTTCAGGATTCTTTGATGTATAAAAAAAAAAAAAAAAAGAACAGCATTTATTTAAAATAGAAACCATTTGTAACAATATACTACCATTCAAAAGTTTGGGGTCAGTAGTTTTTTCTTTCTTTTTTGAAAGAAATTAATACTTTTATTCAGCAAGGATGTGTTAAATTGATAAAAAGTGATAGCACAGCTTTATATTGTTAGAAAAGGTTTCTATTTTGAATAAATGCTGTTTTTAAACAGCACAACTGTTTCCAACATTGATAATAACTAAGTATCAAATCAGCATATTAAAATGATACTGAAGACTGGAGTAATGGCTGATGTAAATTCGTGTTTGCATCACATAAATAAATTATATTTTAAAGTATATTAAAATAGAAAACCATTATTTTAAGTTGTAATAATATTTCACAATATTACTGTTTTTTTTCTGTATTTTTGATCAAATAAATGCAGGCTTGATGAGCATAAGAGACTTCTTTCAAAAACGTTAAAAATAGTAATGTTTCCAAACTTTTGACCGGTACTATATATTATAAAACATTTAGTATTTACTGTCTGTTTTTACCTTTTTGTCGGTTTTACCTGATCCAGTTCCGTTCCGGTGGTTATTGTATATATAAATGCAAGTTCTCTGAGAATAAAAGAGGTTTAGCTCTTTCTGTGTTTGATGGTTGCTACATTGCTATCTTGATTATTGTCTCCAAAAAGTACCCTTTCTGATTGCTTAATTAAAATAACCCCACAGTGATTTTTTTCATGTTCAATGTTACCATGAATTCTTTATTAATCTTTTAAAAAATATATACTGTCCAATGTATGCATTCAGAAACGGGGATATAATATTAATGTTTCATATATATGCAGCTGAGACAGCTGAGACACTCTTTCATTTTATTTGAGCATTATGTTCATGTGATTCAAAGCTTCCTAATGAGTCATTGGAGTTTATTCCCAGGAAAGATACATAAATGAACACCAGGCGTGAGGAACACATTCAAATGAGATACCCTGCAACCTAACAACACCTGGTATTTGTCTTCCATGTGCTCATCAAAGTATGTGTGGTGAGGATGATATACACACACATTTTGGGTTTCTATGTTTTATGGGGACATTCCATAGACATAATGATTTTTATACTAACTGTATATTTTATCCCCTAACCCTAAACAGAAAACTTTCTGCATTTTTAGATTTTCAAAAAACATCACTTAGTATGATTTATAAGCTGTTTTCCTCATGGTGTTCCTCAAGGATTTCATATATTGCTATATATCTTTGTGGGGACATTTTGTCCTCATAACGTAAGATATACCTGAACCACACACACACATTCTTGAATATGTGGTTTACGGGGACTCTCCATAGGCGTAATGGATTTTATACTGTACAAACCGTGTATTATATAATATTATATTATATATTATACATATAAACATACCCATCACAACATTTTTTGAATTTGAAAAAAAAAAAAAAAAAACCTTTAGTATGGTTTTTAAGCCATTTGGTTTACGAGGACACAGGAAGTTTCTCATAAACCATGTTTGTGTTGTAATACCCATGTCATTATACACATTTGTGTCCTCATAAAACACATATACCTGTACACACACACACACACACACACACACACACACACTTTTGTGTCTTAGTATTTCATTTGTTAAAACTTAGGCTATGTCTACATTAATCAGAATACATATGAAAACTCATCTTTTTCTCTATGTTTTGACCTTCTGTCCACCTTGCAGTTTTGTCCTGCAAAAATTGAGATTTTTTAAGACGCTCTTAAGTGGATACATTTGACAATGTTTTTGTAAATGGTACATGGTATTCAATGACCCATGTTTAGTCGTGACGCATATTGTACCCATGTACCCATTGTACCAATCTTATGGCAATTCATAATTATTCTACATTTTGGCTAATTGATGGCTAATTTGTATGAATTTGTCTCATTCGTGTGTTTTCATACAATCTGCTTACGTCCCAGTGATGGGTATGTTTAGGGGTGGACCTTCATGCTTACTTTTTTTTCTAATAAACGTTCTAGTACGTTTTTGTGCAGTTCACATCGTAAGAATTAATACAAAATTGCCACCTCGTACCATAGTTACATTTTCCCATGTGATCAGGTTGGATATATATGGTTATGCTGTCATGTCCCTGCTATTTGCTTTATTAAGGTTATTAAAAATAAATGATACTTTGTATAATATATATTACATTCCTACAAAGATCACTTTTGAAAACGTACTCAATTGCTGTCCTGTGGCAAAACATGAGGGCATTTGCGTTTTAGACCATAGCGATTTTGAGTGTAACCTGGATGCACCATTGAGTTGGGGGATATTTGCTAATAAAATGATCGTGCCAGAACAATAATGTGAGAACTTTATTATGTCTGGTCTCTCTGTATCATCTCAGTGAGATTTTATTTAGTTTTACTTATGCGTAGTAAGGTGGTTTAAGCTTTTTCAGACATTTCAGTATGGATGAGCAACTTTTGGAAAACATTAGTATGGTTGGGGTGCATTTTAAAATGAAAAAGCCATTTTCAAATGTATCTGGATTAATGTAGATTTAGCCTTAGTTAACTCAAAGCAGTCAGCATGTACTCTCTGATGTGTGAAGCAAAGATATTAAATAAAACAAGCCCAAATTTCTTAAATGAAAATGTGACAGAAAGCAAGAGTGTGTGTGTGTGTGTGTGTGCGCTCAGGCAGATTCGTAAAAGCAATGACCTCGCTGGAGCCAAGGACTCTGGTCCACCTCCTGGAGTAAGATGGATTCAGCAGCCTAGAATGGGCCCTGGATTATCTCTGCTGAACAGCAGCGGATGAGAAAGAAAGGATACGGGGCTCTCCCGCTTCTCTGGGAGGTTGAAAAATGAGTGAGCAAGATACTATTTCTCCTTTAATTCGCAAGGGGTGGCCTGGCTCGGCCTGTGATAAGCCGGCAGTGATCAACTTCCTTTGAGTTCGGACGTGACCGAGTGACCTGCCCCTACCCACGTCGAAACACGTAAACACGCGCACAGTTATCGTTCCGCTAGCTAACTTCCCATCCAGCTCCAGCTCCATGCAACCTTAAGCTCTTTGTTTGGAAGCGAACAAGTATGATATGTGACTACCTCTCTCTGCCTCGTGTTTATTTTGGATAAGAAGTGTTGAAGAAAAGTGGCTGAAGAAGATGAAAGCACACACTCACGCAGCTCGGGCATATGTTCGGTGTTATGATTTATGAAATCGAAGCACTTCATACCCAGCTGGACGTGCTGTGAGCTGGATAGAGGTGCAACATTTTTGCTAACATTGTTTAGAAGCACATTTATTTAAATGTTTTGCTTTTTAGTTTGGTCTCTGAAGGAGATTTACTAAAACTGAATGGCACTCACTGATATCGCTTTTTTGTTTGCATTTTTAGTGACTGATCCATTAAAGGAATAATGTATATAATGGAAAGGCGAATTTTCATTTTGAAAATAGTCGTCAATTGCCTAGCTTACGGACCATTTCTGAGTGCTTGGTTGCAGATAATACAGCAGACTACTGCGATTAGGCGTACTTAACTGAGACCGTACAGCATCCAGATACCAGAATTGTCTCTTTAAAATACCAGGATACAAACAATTCTGTTTACAACCTACATCTATGTGCAGCAATAGTGCAACATTAATTGCAGTTCTATTATCACCCTATAGACAGTGTGTTTGTGCTGAAATAACAAAGATTTAAAGAATAAAAGAATAGTTCACTGACAAATGAAAATTCTGCCATCATTACTCATCCTTATGTTGTTACAAACCTGTATTGCTTTTTTTTTTCTTCCGTTGAACACAAAAGATATTTTGGAAAAAAAAAAAATGTTTTGCCTATAATGAAAGTCAATGGAGTCCAATGCTTTTTTGTAACCAAATGACTTTCATTGTGTGGAAAAAAAAACAGCTTAAATATTATTCAGGTCATACAGGTTTGAAACAACATGAGGGTAAATGATGACTGAGATTAAATTTTTTAATAAGTATCCCTGTAATTTAAATACCCAAGGTATACATCAGCACATTTTGACATGGTTTTGCTGGTGGTTTGTGAAAAAAGGTAGGACTTTGCACTGAATATACCAAAAAACATATACACACTGTTTGGTGAATTCACACCTGAAAATACTCGATCTAATCATGGAGCATTTATGCGTTGTTCTTCTTTAATCTTTCTCAACATCTTCCAGACACATTTGCGAATTTTCACAGGCTAAAAAGATATATTGTCAATAGTGATGTATGAAGCACATCTCACAAAGAAGTCACTTTCGAACCATATGTTTCTGTTGGTCAACGTGGTGAAATGTAACTTAAACTAGTTGTAAAATCTGCATGGGAAAATCTTTTGCCCTTTCATGAAATTCCGATCCACATGGATTCCTATTTAAATGGCTGGATTTGCCGAACAACGGTAAATGAGACCTTTACACCACGTTTAACAAGCTCATTTGCCTATATAATCTTTAAGATATTAGGTTAAACTTATTTGGCTTGCTGTCCACTGATGAGGGGCTCAATGAAGCAGCTTCAACTCGAGCTCTGAAATACCCCCACAGAGACTAAATATAGGATATGATTACAAAGGGCAAGGTACCTAAAACGAAGGTAGAGTTTGGGGAGGTGGAGGGATGCTGGAACAGCTGAGAGGTAAGCAGCTGCTTATATACACTGGCTGTTGATTGAAAGATTAGGTGGGCTCGCTCCTCCCTGACTTACATTTAGGAGCTTCATGTAAGGTTTTTTTTTTTTTTTGCAGTTCAATGGCCACTAGTGATGGGAAGTTCAGATCATTTTACTGACTTGGATCTTTGAATCTCGTTCATCAAAATAAATATTTTTTTGGTCAAGTAATTTCGTTCATTTCAGCAGCATATAATTAAAATGTTACATGTTAATGGCCAAATACCCTAACAAATCTACTTATGCGACGTTGATCACATTTTGAATAAGAAAAAAAGCTAACGCAACCTAGGCCAAATTATGAGAAACAGAAACGATTAATTCATTGCTTAGCTGGGTCTTCAGGCTATGCAGTCAGTTAGTTTACCTCACCTCCCGATTTGAGTCGTTCGTTCTTTTGTCACAGCACATCCCCATAAGCTAAAGTTATGCAGACTATACAGGCTTCGGGTTTGAGTCGTTCGTTCATCCCGTGACAGCCCCATAGTTATGCAGTCGGTACCGGATACAGAAATTATTAGTTCACCTCTCGAATCTTCGGTTTTGAGTCGTTCGTTCTTTTGTCACGTAACTGTACCTATGTTGTTATATGTAGGTACACTATATTGCCAAAAGTATTGGGACACCCCTCCAAATCATTGAATTTAGGTGTTCTAATCACTTCCATGGCCACAGGTGTATAAAATAAAGCACCTAGGCATGCAAATTGCTTCTACAAACATTTGTGAAAGAATGGGTCGCTCTCAGGAGCTCAGTGAATTCAAGTGTGGCACCGTGATAGGTTGCCACCTGTGCAATAAGTCCATTCGTGAAATTTCCTCACTACTAAATATTCCACGGTCAACTGTTAGTGGTATGTGTCAGGTCCGGAGTCAAACCCAGAGTGTGTTGCTGGAAACCCAAGGTTCTAACCACTGCTCTATTGGGGCAGTGTGGACCCAATTGGCAGATAAATCACAAGAGGCAGTTTTAGAAGGGAAAAAACAGAAAGTCTTTAGTTAGTATTCTTGAGCAAACACAAAGGATCCAGCATCAGAGCTAAGTTGAGCAAGATACAAATCCACACTGGATGATGCAGGCAAAAGAGTACAATAACATAAAACAAAGATTACCAGAGAAGTTGGTCAAAAAGGTCTGAGCAAAAAGTCTTTCAAGGTAGACCAAACGGGTAAACACAAAAGCATAGGCTAGGCAAGAGAACTTCAAGACTGAGCAAAAGGTATAAGCAAATGCGAGTCTTTAAATATACACCTGTTAACACTCTAACAAGCTAGGCACAGGTGATTTCATTGAACCAATAACGAACAGTGAATTAGGAAGATGTGGAAGGTCTTGTGCTCTCAGTCTTCCTCTGCTGGACAGACTGCAGTGTGACAGTATTATAACAAAGTGGAAGCAATTGGGAACAACAGCAGGAACTCTTAATGCTTCAGCATACCAAGATATTTTGGACAATTTCATGCTCACGTCTTTGTGGGAACAGTTTGGGGATGGCCCCTTCCTGTTTCAACATGACTGCGCACCAGTGCACAAAGCAAGATCCATACAGACATGGATGAGCGAGTTTAGTGTGAAGGAACTTGACTGGCCTGCACAGAGTCCCAACCTCAACCCGATAGAAGACCTTTGGGATGAATTAGAGCGGAGACTGCGAGCCAGGCCTTCTCGTCCAACATCAGTGCCTGACCTCACAAGTGCGCTTCTAGAAGAATGGTCAAAAATTCCCATAAACACACTCCTAAACCTTGTGGAAAGCCTTCCCAGAAGAGTTGAAGCTGTTATAGCTGCAAAGGGTGGGCCAACTCCATATTAAACCCTACAGATTAAGAATGGGATGTCATTAAAGTTCATGTGCATGTAAAGGCAGGTGTCCCAAAAATTTTGGGAATATAGCGTATCTTTGCTTTATCAAATTGATTTTACCCATCATATGGATAAAGTTGACCAACTCTTTACCACATTCAATGTTATGGAAAACAAACACAGAAATTCACAAATGTATAAATTGTAAGAACAATTTGAGACCAGAAACGCGTCACGTAACTGTAAGAGTTAAAAAAATAAAAAAAATAAAAAAAATAAGGACATTTGGGGATTATTAACCATTTTCTGTATCCAATATGGCTATTATGTCACATGACAAAAGAACAAACGAAACCAAAGACTTGGGAGGTGAACTCGTTGTTCAAAATGAACGAATCGTTCAAGATCAACCCATCACTAATGGCCACCATAATTTGGGCACACATCTTAAAACAAAGTTTGGTTGTTTTCCAAAAAAACTGAGGAAAGATGTTAAGATGAAAAGTGAGTGATGTGGAGATTCCTTTCTCCTTCTTTATCCTAACTCCTTCCTTATCTTAATCAGGATTACCAGACACACAAAACTCACTTCCCTCTTAGCTCAAAATACAAACTTCCTAATTAGTTTGCAATAACTTATTTATCTCAGTTTATTGCACTAGATAATTGTACATCTTGACAACTATATATGTGATCCATCACAGCAAATAACCCTATAATTGCATTATTCCAGTGTGAGAGAGAAACTAATTGCCAGAAAAATACTAAATCTGACAAAATCGATCCTTTTAAAAAAATATACAGCAAATATACAACAACAGAAAAGTTCAGGCTTTTGTTAGTTTCAGCTGCCAAGTTGTGTCATCAAAAAAGCAAAGTAATTAATGGTCTAACCAATCTGTTTGTGACATTATTTGTCTCTGTGAATTAACTCTAACAAGATCATAAATGTCTATTTAAATTTCTTAATAGTGTTATTTACAATGAGATTTGGTTCAGAAAGCAGTCTGTGATTCAGTTATGCTGTTGTGTTTTCTCGGATGTGGGGTTGTGTTTCTTTAGAGGTGGGGTGTGAGGGGGATTTGGAAGGTGTGCATAAATATGGAATCTGTTTCCAAGACAGCTGCAGTATTCAAACTTAGTACAAAGAAAAATTGAGGAATTGAGAAATACATTTTTCCTTGATCCTTTGACATATAAGAGGTCATTGTACTATAAAAAAAATATACGTTTCAGAAGTCAAAACTTCCTCGTAGTCCAAAAACAGCTTTTATTGAAACCAAGTTGTCTAAAAACATTAAGAAAGCGTAAATGAACTTTATTATTTAATATACTTTAATATACTTATACTGTAGTGCCGCAGGCAAACTCTGAATAGTTTTGATTTGCTGTTCTTTCTTTTGCTTCGGCATTTATGGGGTCAATGCGAGGGATTCCTGGATGTGGAAGAAAGCACGTAGAAAACGCTGCTTTTGTTATTATCTAAGCCATCCTAAATAAAATCTTCAGTGAATGAGATATTCTGTTCCCTTTCAAAAGCTACACTTAATGCTGCGCTGCTTAGAGCTAATGGGAAGTGTCTTATCACGACCAGCTGTGAATAGTGTGTTTAACATGTCAATAAAATTGACCCGGAGGCATTATAGCCTCGGCTGGTGACGTCATCAGCGCACCTGCTGCACGAGGCTATAAATAGATGAGCCCCAGCTGCATGCCTTCAGGTCTTTTTGTTTTCAGACCATTCTGTGTTGGTGTGCAAAAACAATCTCTCTGAAAAATCTCTCTACCTTTCAAAACTCGACTTGAGATCTTTGTTAGGAGTTAGTTTTCAACTGGCAGTGTGCAGATTTCTCTCTTTTTCATCTCTGTTACAACATCAGTGAAAAGAGTTCAAGCTAAAAGAAATCTATATCAGTTGAAAATGAGTCAGCAGTCTTAGTGTTGTGTTCCTCCATGCTCTCGCCCGATGGCAGACGTGGATACACACGATTACTGCTTTGTGTGTTTGGGGGAAGAGCACACGGTCGCTGCATTGGAGTCGGGCGAGTGGCGGCATTGCGAGCTGTTTACAGTCAAAATGCTGCGTGCTCATCTTGGCTACTTTCAGTCCGCACCCGCATTACCATCGTGGGGCTCTAGAATGCATCTGGCTTACGAGCAAGAGACGGGTCCGTCCCTTTCGCTTGCGCGTTCACCAGATCCACACATCCCCTCGCGTGATCTCAAAGCGCGCTCCGGTGCTTCTTCGGTTTGCGCAGGGGATGATGATGATTCTCTTGGGTCTGCGGACTTCGAGCAGCCAGTCTCTGAGCGTTCCTCGTGCGATAACAAATCCGTTGAGGAATTATTAGAGGTGGTTACTCGCGCAGTGGCCAGGTTGCAGCTTGACTGGCCCCGTGAACAAGAGATCCCCAAACACAGTAAGCTAGAGGATAGGTTTCTGTCCGGTGGCAGGGGGGAGAGAACGCAACATCAGTCTCTCCCTTTCTTTGAGGACCTCCATGACGAACTATATAAGTCATGGAGTAAACCATATACCTCACGTGTTTTTGTGCCCTCAACGTCGACTTTTTTGACTATCGTGGGTGTGAAATCACGTGGGTATACGGAGATGCCACAGGTCGAAGAGATGCTTGCGGGCTATCTCTCACCTGGGTCGGATGTCTTCGTTAAAGAAACCTACCCTCCCCACAAAGCCGTGCAGAACAACATCGGTTCTCATGGGTAAAGCTTACCAAGCTGCAGGTCAGGCTGGTGCTGCGCTGCACACCATGGCGGTGTTACAGGCGTACCAGGCTGACCTCTTGAAGGATTTGAGTGCGGGGGGGACAATCGATGGCGAAGCGTTCATGGAGCTTCGCCGAGCCACAGATTTGTCTCTTTATTCGTCGTCCTCCGCGTTTCAACGGCGTGGTCTCCACTTCCGTGAAGCCGGAGCTGGCGCATGTACTGTTACAAGAGCTACAAACTCTTCTGAGCAAAGAGGCCATAGAACATGTTCCTCTTCCAGAGAGAGAGTCAGGCTATTACAGCAGATACTTCCTGGTTCCCAAGAAGGATGGGGGGTTGCGTCCAATCTTAGATCTTCGAGGCTTAAACCTTTCAGTCAAAGCACTCAAGTTCAAGATGTTAACCGTAAAGACGGTCGTGTCGCAAATTCAGCATCGCGATTGGTTCGTCACGATCGATCTGAAGGACGCGTATTTCACATTGAAATGCTGCCACAACACAGGAAGTTTCTGAGGTTTGCTTTCGGGATTCGATCACGATGCGGGCACAACTGTCTCTCGCTCGAATCGAGAAGATTCAGCATACCCTGAGCAAAGTCAGGCTAGGCCAAAATCTCACTGTTCATCAGTATCAAAGATTGTTAGGTTTCATGGCATCAGCATCCACGGTGATCCCTATGGGGCTGTTGCACATGAGACTGTTTCAGTTGTGGCTCAAAGCCAGGGGATTTCATCCAAGGGCCAATCCTCAGAGGCTAATAAAAGTGACGCGCCGCGGGCTTCGTACACTAACTATGTGGCTCAGACCCCGGTTCCTTGCCTTGGGTCCCACTCTAGGAGCGCCTTGTCGTCGCAAACTGCTAACGTTCAGTGGCCGTCCAGCCCAAGGGGAATGGGAGTGTCATCAGCTCGACTGGCACATCAACTGCCTCGAGTTGATGGCTGTATTTCTGGCCCTGAAATACTTTCTCCCTCAGTTAAGGGGCTGTCATGTCCTAGTGCGGGTGGACAATACAGCGACAGTCTCTTACATAAATCACCAGGGAGGTCTGCGCTCACGTAATCTAAACAGGATAGCGAGACAGATTTTTCTCTTGGCCCAGGACAAACTCCTGTCACTCAGAGCAGTGTACATTCCAGGGCAATTGAATGTGGGAGCGGATTTACTGTCCAGACAGAAATTGCAGATGGGGGAATGGAAACTCCACCCAGAAGTGGTCAAGCAGATCTGGACCAGATTTTACGAAGTGGAAGTGGACCTCTTCGCCTCTTATCAGACAGCGCAATGTCCCCTCTACTTCTCTCTCTCACCCAGCCCCGCTGGGGCTGGATGCGATGGCTCATACATGGCCCAAGATGTGCCTGTATGCCTTCCCTCGAGTCGCTCTGCTCCCAGGAGTTCTAGCCAGGGTTCGCCAACAAAGGTCTTGCCTCTTACTGATAGCGCCGCGTTGGCCGAACAGAGTGTGGTTCTCGGAGATAGTGTCTCTCCTCAACGGCTCGCCATGGGCGATTCTGGCGAGGAGAGACCTTCTGTCTCAGGCAGAGGGCACGATATTCCATCCCAGGCCCAACCTGTGGAACCTTCATGTTTGGCCCCTGATGGGCACCAACTGAGGGACACTGGGCTTTCGCCTGCAGTTATTGAGACCATCCTAAGTGCTAGGGCTTCCTCCACTAGGAAAATTTATGCCAATAAATGGGGTGTCTTTGAAAGATGGTGTACGGCACACAATGCAGATCCAGTTAACCCTCTGGACCCTAAGGATATTTTGTGGCCCTGAAGAAGTTTGACATGCTCTGACATTTGTGTTTTTTTCAGTTGCTTTAAAGCATATTAATGGCTAAAGTCTGATTACACTGTATTCAGCACAAACAGGGCTACAGTAATATGTGAGTAACATGTACATAAAAGTTTGTAGTTTTGAGAAAATAATGTTTATGCATAGTTTTTGAAAAAACTAAAATGTTAAATCACTGAAATAAGGCCATATAACACACAGTAAACATTTGTTCACAAGGCTTTTCAGAACTGGATGTTGTTGCCTAGAGTTTTTTCTTCAAAACAATGTGAAAACCATTTTGATCACTCATTCATACAAAACAATATAGTCATTTAACTTTTGTAAGACACTTATTGTCAGAATGGCTGTATGCGGGGAGGGTGTGGACCATCATGAATAATGCTGTGATTCACACCTGAGGCGTCAACGACTCCTTCCCTGAATATCAATGAGGAATGTGACAGAGGGAACTATAGAGAATGAATGTGAGGAGACTTCATGATTGAATGTAATGTAGCTTATTCACAAAATCACGTTTAATTTAAAAGAAGTAATCTGACTATACATTTTCTTTACATAAAGACTTTAGACCTACAGTACCGTTCAAAAGTTTTAGATCTGTATGTTGTTGTTTTTTTTTTTTTAAATAAGTCTCTTCTGCTCACCAAGGCTGGATTTATTTGATCCAAAATAGTAAAAACAGTAATATTGTGAAATATTTTTACAATTTAAAATAAATGTTTTCTATGTGAATACATGGTAAAGTGTAGTTTATTCCTGTGATATCAAAGCTGAATTTTCAGCATCATTACAGTCTTCAGTGTCACATGATCCTTCAGAAATCATTATAATATGATTATTTGCTCAACAAACTTTTATGATTATTATGAATGTTGAAAACAGTTGTGTAATTTTTTTCAGGATTCTTTGATAAATCAAAGATTTAACACAGAGGGAATGGAAAGTTCAAAAGAATAACATTTATCTGGAATAAAAAGATTTTGTAACATTATAAATGTCTTTACTGTGTTTTTTGATCAATATGAGGCATCTTTGTGAATAAAAGTGTTAATTTCTTTCAAAAAACAAAAAACAAAACAGCAACAAAAAAACTAAACTCTTACTCAGAATGGTAGTGTATAATGTTACAATAGATTTCTATTTCAGATAAATGCTGTTGTTTTGAACTTTCTATTTATCAAAGAATCCTGAAATAAATTGTACACAAATGTTATATCCAAATAGAAAACAATTATTTTAAATTATAAAAATACTTCGCAATATTACTGTTTTTGCTGTATTTTGGATCAAATAAATGCAGCCTTGTTAAGCAGAAGATTTTTTTTTGAAAACATTAGAAAATCTAAAACTTTTGAATGGTAGTGTATATAGCTACTTGGATTTACACATGAAAACAACACATAGAGCAGTGGTAAAAAAAAAAAAATACATATGACAAAAACTAATTTGTCTATGACAAAACTAATTAGTCTCTCTATTTGAGCGCGCTTGTCGCGCGTCTACATTTAAAATAACGAACTTGAGCGTGCAAAAGACACAACATATGTGAACGGCCCCTTAGTCAGTTACATCAGCGTAGCAGTCAATAAACGGGACAGTCATGTACAGGACATTTAGGCCCAATAAACGGGACGTCCCGACTAATACGGGACAGTTGGTGTTTAATATTATAGAGCATAAAATATCCCCATGTCTTTATTTAGCATTGAAAGGTTGCCTACCTATTTCATATTTCAACATGTTTCCGTTGATTTCACACATTTTAGTCTGGCAATAGTTCAACTAGTAGCCTACAATGTGAAGTTTATGCAACAATAACGTTATATAACGCTATAATATAAGTGAGAAGAAATGTTTTACCTTAAAAATTCTCATAAATCACGTTCTGTTTCTTCTGAGGTAAATCCAAGTCAAACTCACAGCGTGTCTTCCAAACTCGATGAAAATCAGAAGAATGAAGAAGCTGATTCTTTGTTTTGAGGTGATCGGGGCGTTTACAGGTTTGCGTTCCTTCCTCGTGGACGATTTGCATGTGAATCGCTTTGAGCACGCGTGGGTGTGGTCACATTAAAGTTAATGAGGCTCCGCTTGAGGAACTGTACCTCTCGCTGTTTTCATACGGATTACATAAACAGAGAATATTTGTTTTTTATATAAATGACTTCATTTAAAAGTAGACATTCCAAGCTTTATAAAGATATATCTGTCGTGTCTGTGTGACAAGTATTCTCTGAGTTCTGAGTTTATTTTCAGGCGCATTTCAGAGTAGACATCACAGGGAGACAGACGGGAGAAGGCACATCCTGTTTGTTTTCTTTATTTAGCGAAAAGCACAACATTTAGTTTTTATTTTGAGTGTACATAAAAAAAGTAGACACTTTAAGCTTTGTAAAGACATATCGTTCATGTCTGTGAGGCCAAAAATAACTGAGTATTTTAAGTTGTTTTACACTGTCATGAGGAAAAATCCAGCAAAACGCGCGGGCGCGTTCTTCAGGTTCAGGGGGTTAACTGCCAGATTGCTTCAGTTCTGGACTTTCTGCAAGAAAAATTGTCAACAGGCTGTAGCAAATTAGCTCAGAGGGGAAATATTAATAATTATTCATAACTCATTATGATTATTCATTATGATTAATTATGAATATTTGAATCAGTTAAATTGATTAACTTGATGTAGCTACATTAACATTACAATCAATCAATCAGTTCATCCTGTGAACGTTCAGTATTGATTAATAATTAATTCTAAGCAAAAGGATATTTTTCATGGCCACAGAAAAATAATTCTTCCTTTGTAATTACATAAGCGCTTAGAGCGCATAACAAGATCGATCATTTAAGTGACAATTTGTTTGCAGGCAGGGAGTCAGAACCAACATATATTGTGCACAAACTTTAATAACTAAATCGCGGACAAGATTAAACGGACATAAAACATACAGACACAAAACATACATGGCAAGAGGTAAAGTTAAAGTGGTTAGAAGAACCGGGTCAGTACAGATGGATGAAGTTATGCAAAGAGTCTAAACCTGGGAGAACCATCCCTGATAAGCTCCTTTGTCTGAGCAAAGGAGTTTACAGTTTTACTAACTACACAGCAACTTGTATTTCTTAGTACATTACTTGCATTTGCCCGGGAAGGCGTCCAGATATACAGTTGCAGGAGAAAGTCTTGATGGTTCCGTCCGATGGCTTTGTAGTTGCGATCGTTTCCTTCTGTGTTGAGCGAAGGAACGACGGTGAGCTTGCATGGTTGCTTTGACTCCATCGAGGTTGAGGAAGTTGCACACGCCGTGAAGAGTTGGGCCTGCTGGATTTCAAGCAGGATTCAATGGGTCTGTGCCCATTTATACTCCAATTAATGCAACAAACACATACTGCCTCTTACAAGGAAGTGACATACATGAAAGTGTAAGTCGTGAAGTGGGCATTAATTTGATAGGAGACACGACATATATGAGGTTACATGAACTAGCAAGTTGCTCATAAGACATGCATAAACGAAATAACATACAAGGGACACTTTACAAGACAGTTATATGCGTACATACAATGTCCTGGAGTGCATGTTCATTTATAGACGGTTTATCTATAACTTGAGGCAAAAGCGTGTGTTTTACAGGCTTTGTGTCTTCACTATGACCTTTTCCATGTGGCCACATTTTTTAGGGCCATAAAACGTCTTATCAGTTGGTATCCAGGGTAACTGAGGACCTTTCTCTGTTGTGTTGGGGGAAGGTCTGTTACTAAGCACAAAGCATTTAAAACATATTTGTTAAATGTAACAGCCGATTATGTGTCTGATTTGCCTCAGTCGCTACAAGGCACTTGCCCCGCCACTCTCAGGGTTTATGTGGCCGCTCTTTTGGCATGCCACGCCTTGGTGGACGGGGTGCCGCTTGGGAGGCAACCTCTGCTCGCTCGCTTCATTCGTGGAGCCAGGCAGTTGAGGTCTTCTGTAAGAACCAAGATCCCTTCATGGGACTTAGCTATAGTCCTCGAGGGTCTGGTTGAGACCCCCTTTGAACCTTTAGAGTCAGTGTCTGACAAACTTCTGACTTTAAAAATGTTTTTTCTTTTTAACTTCCTTAAAAAGATTTGGGGATATGCAGGCTCTGTCGATATCGCCATCCTGCTTAGACTTTGCCCCAGGAATGGTGAAAGTGATTTTGCATCCTCATCCTGATTACCTGCCTAAGGTTCCCTTTTCGACTGTACATCCTGTCACTCTGGAGACCTTCTGCCCTCCGCCGTTCACAACGCCGGATCAGGAGAGACTTCATAGACTGTGTCCAGTTCGTGCTCTTCAGGCCTACGTCCACTGCACTAGCCAGTGGCGTAAGTCAGAGCAACTTTTCGTCTGTCATGGGGGCCGTAACAGAGGTTCTGCCGCCACGAAGCAGACCATGTCACATTGGGTCAGGGATGCTATTGCTCTTGCCTATGAGGCGCTATAACAAGCTATATGTTATAGGGCCTCAAGCTTCGCCAATAGGCTTAAGGGCTCACTCCACCAGGGGGGTTGCCTCCTCTACTGCATTAGCAAGGGGGGCCCCCTTGCAAAGTGTTTGTGATGCGGCAGGTTGGTCCTCTCCGCACACATTCATAAGGTTTTATAGTTTGGATGCTCATGCCACTCCGGGCTCTCATGCCCTTGAGTCGACATCACAAGCTAATGTCTGAGGCTTTCTTGCGTTCTTGTGCACACCTACACAACCGTAAGGGGTCCAGACACCATCAAGCACGGCGGCGTGGGTATTCTCGTATTAGTGCTAAGCAGCGCAGCATTAAGTGTAGCTTTTGAAAGGGAACGCTTGGGGTTACTTGACTGTAACCCTGTTCCCTGATAAAGTGGAACGAGATGCTGCGCTACTCTGCCGTGCTGATGATGTCCCAGGACTGCTCTTCAAACAAAAAAGACCTGAAGTCATGCAGCTGGGGCTCATCTATTTATAGCCTCGTGCAGCAGGTGCGCTGATGACGCCACCAGCCGAGGCTATAATGCCTCCGGGTCAATTTCATTGACGTGTTAAACACACTATTCACAGCTGGTCGTGATAAGACACTTCCCATTAGTGCTAAGCAGCGCAGCATCTCGTTCCACTTTATCAGGGAACAGGGTTACAGTCAAGTAACCCCAAGCGTTTTGTCGTCAGTAAGACATTATTGTTCAACATCAGAAGTTTTAAAAACAATTCCATGTAATAGCAGGGATGTTGAAAATTATTTTAATATGCAAAACTGCTGCCCAATCATAGCAGTGGGCGTTTATCTAAAAGTCTTGATTGTGTTTGAAAAAGAGGGTCAAAAACAGGATAGAAAATATCCTATTACTAAACAAAATTATATATTTTTATGTAAAAAATCTCGATAAGATTACAAGTGGGCCTCAGAGAACATTATAAAAATAAATGCAGTTCATGACCTCTTTAAGGTGTCCCTGTTACGGTGTGATTATAAATGTAAGTACCGCGTAATATTAATTAACATGTACTTACTGTAGGATTAGTATTGGTTTGGGGTTAGTTGTATGGAATTATGCATAATTTATAGGTATTACTATAGTAACTTCTGTACATGTATCACGCCTAACACTGTAAATGTTACCAAATTGTATGTTTTACCTGGAATCTGAACTGCAATTTCACAGGCATCTATTCTGTCAGGCATCTATCACTGGTGTCCACTGACTTCTTCAATTGACAGATGAAAAAATATAGCGATGGACCAAACATATAGTTATGACAAAACATAAAAACATACATAAAAACCTAAACAAACATAAAAACCACAAGTCAAGTCAAGTCAAGTCACCTTCATTTATATAACGATTTTTACAATACAGATTGCTTCAAAGCAGCTTTACAGTGATTAATGGAATTAATGGAAGAGAGATTGTTTTGCCTCTAGAAAAAAGTTATTGTCCAGCTAAAGTAAATTTTTGATTGATTAATTTCCATTGTAAAAAAAAAATCATTAGTTATTTACTTTGGGGCCAACTACACGACACCATTTTCAACTAAAATAGAAAACTTTTAATGCGTTTTGGACGTTCATTTGCATGGCAACAGTGTTTGGCGGCTTGAGAACGCAAACTTTGAAATTGGTTTTGAAATAGTTTTGAAACGATACCATTATCATCTTCGTGTAAACTTCAAAAAAAGTTGAATCTGTGAGAATGGTGACAGCATGCATGTAAGCATTACGTGTTTAGTCTACAGGCAAGCGCGTCTGAATGTTTCACAACAAACTTTAGGCCTGTTGGACCCACTTTATATTAGGTGGCCTTAACTATTATGTACTTACATTTAAATTAATCATTTGATACAATGCACTTATTGTGTACATACATGTTTTTACATTGTACTTACATTTTAAAAAATACCTGCATGTAATTACATCTGTAATTAATTTCTGTAGTTGCATTTTTAATTACACTGTTGACACTTCCCTTACACCTAACCCTACCCTTAAACTTACCCATACCACCACACCTGTCCCTAACCTTACCCGTATCCCACCTCAATAGCAGCAAAAGTGTTTTGCAATGCAATATGAACACAATAAGTACATTGTACTTATTTTTTGATGTAAGTACACAGTAGTTAAGGCCACCTAATATAAAGTGGGACCGGCCTGTTTTTCTTTATAAAAATACCCAAACCTCTATCTTTCTCTTCTCTTGAAGCGACTGTCTATAGTGGAAAGCACTGCAAGTTACTGTTTTGATTGTAGTTGACTTTCAGTTCTAATATTTCTTTTAGCTTAATATCAGTCCAAGGTGACTTCCAGCTGTAAAAGCAAATATAAAATATAGCTGTGGGCAGCAATTATCGGGGTTCAAGCGCTATAAGGCCTTTATGATGTCGATGCTGTTGGGGTCTAGGCTGACCTGAAATGTAGGGCTGACACCATAACACATTCACGGTGGAGAATACACTTAACACAGACATGCACACACACACACACACGTCTGGTTTACTATCTTTGTGGGGACTCTCCACAGACGTAATGGTTTTTATACTGTACACACTGTATATTCTATCCCCTTACACTAACCCTACCCCTAAACCTACCCTTCAAACAAAACTTTCTGCATTTTTACATTTTCAAAAAAAAAAAAAAAAAAAAAAAATCATTCTGTATGATTTATAAACTTGTTTCCTCATGGGGACCTCAATGTAGGTCCCCACGGTGACACGAGTCCTCATGAGTCAGTGTGCATTCAGGTTGAAGTAAAAACATGCGCACACACACACACGTTTTATATATATATATACACTCACCTAAAGGATTATTAGGAACACCTGTTCAATTTCTCATTAATGCAATTATCTAATCAACCAATCACATGGCAGTTGCTTCAATGCATTTAGGGGTGTGGTCCTGGTCAAGACAATCTCCTGAACTCCAAACTGAATGTCAGAATGGGAAAGAAAGGTGATTTAAGCAATTTTGAGCGTGGCATGGTTGTTGGTGCCAGACGGGCCGGTCTGAGTATTTCACAATCTGCTCAGTTACTGGGATTTTCACGCACAACCATTTCTAGAGTTTACAAAGAATGGTGTGAAAAGGGAAAAACATCCAGTATGCGGCAGTCCTGTGGGCGAAAATGCCTTGTTGATGCTAGAGGTCAGAGGAGAATGGGCCAACTGAGTCAAGCTGATAGAAGAGCAACTTTGACTGAAATAACCACTCGTTACAACCGAGGTATGCAGCAAAGCATTTGTGAAGCCACAACACGCACAACCTTGAGGCGGATGGGCTACAACAGCAGAAGACCCCACCGGGTACCACTCATCTCCACTACAAATAGGAAAAAGAGGCTACAATTTGCACGAGTTCACCAAAATTGGACAGTTGAAGACTGGAAAAATGTTGCCTGGTCTGATGAGTCTCGATTTCTGTTGAGACATTCAGATGGTAGAGTCAGAATTTGGCATAAACAGAATGAGAACATGGATCCATCATGCCTTGTTACCACTGTGCAGGCTGGTGGTGGTGGTGTAATGGTGTGGGGGATGTTTTCTTGGCACACTTTAGGCCCCTTAGTGCCAATTGGGCATTGTTTAAATGCCACGGCCTACCTGAGCATTGTTTCTGACCATGTCCATCCCTTTATGACCACCATGTACCCATCCTCTGATGGCTACTTCCAGCAGGATAATGCACCATGTCACAAAGCTCGAATCATTTCAAATTGGTTTCTTGAACATGACAATGAGTTCACTGTACTAAAATGGCCCCCACAGTCACCAGATCTCAACCCAATAGAGCATCTTTGGGATGTGGTGGAACGGGAGCTTCATGCCCTGGATGTGCATCCCACAAATCTCCATCAACTGCAAGATGCTATCCTATCAATATGGGCCAACATTTCTAAAGAATGCTTTCAGCACCTTGTTCAATGCCACGTAGAATTAAGGCAGTTCTGAAGGCGAAAGGGGGTCAAACACAGTATTAGTATGGTGTTCCTAATAATCCTTTAGGTGAGTGTATATATATATATATATATATATATATATATATATATAGTGTATATATTTTTTTTTTAAATACACAACAATGGTTCTTGAGGCAAAGTTGTTCAGAATGAGGAGATCTAACTTATGATATGAAGTGTATGTGTGAAATGTTGCATAATATACAATCATACAATATACAATCATAATATATAATTTTTACTGTGACCTCAGATTGAGCTCTTACATATGTGTATCGAGTTTGGTGCAAATATCTCATTCCTTTCATGAGTTATAGTAAAAGTCGCCCCACCCATTTCGAATGTTTTGGCGCCCTTTAGGGTGAATCTAAAATTCAACTTTTTTCCCTAATAATTTTTTATTATTTTTTTTATTACAGTCTCCAAAGAATGTTTCTGCACTGATTGGTTCACAAAAGTAGGTTCAAAATGACAGAAAAAGGATTCCAATTATATAATACACTTGAGTCTACAACAAAAGGTTTAGGAGTTATGAGCCATTTTGCACTTTCAATCACTGTAGCACCCATTATTGGCCAATTGGGGCCATACCTTATCAATCTCTCCCCAAATTGAGAACTGCCACCTGGCCAAGTTTCAAGTCTCTAATCCTTACGGTTTGGTCTGCATGATCAGTTTTATGGCAGAATTATAACAAAAATCCTTACAAGCGCTACTCACTTGAACCCCTCATGACACAATTAAGTGGCCACCCACTTAAGGGGCTTTGACTGAAACTAATGGAGTACATCCTCCCTATAGCCCCCCTGTAATTTGAACATGACATGTATGTGAACAAAAGTATTTTAAAATGCTCTTTTAAAACAGGAAAAACAATAGTATTTCAATCCTATGGTTAAACTGGTTAATAATATTGTAGTATTGACTCTGAAGTTGACCTGTATCCATGTAATGATGTGTAAATGGTTAGATATTACACCACAAGTTTAACCCCAGCCATTAATCTTCCATTCCTGCCTATTCCATAACCTCTAAAAACTTGTTTCGAAAGCACTACCTGACATTTCAAACTTTTAAAGTTTAGAGTCATTCCTACAGTTCAAGTTCACTTCTTTTCTTTTTATTTCTGTCTTTCTCTAGAGTTATTGTTTAGTCTGGGGCCATGGCAGCTGATTTCAGGCATTATAAAGTACAGGAGCTGCTAAAAATGGTCTACAGCACCAGCTTTGTGTGCAACTAAGGAGCCATCTTCTCTAATCACTCTGACATTTCATTACATTCCATATTTGTTGCATAGGGTTATTCTACACTTTGAAGGTCACTACTAAATTATCTTAAAGCATGCAAATTGGACTGTCCCTTCCTCTGATTTTAAAGCCATGGAAAATTGACCCTTAAATGTCTGCTAGCTTTTTATTTTTCTCTTTTGGTCTGCGAGCACTGTGAAAGGATGCTACTGATTCTTGAACATATCATGCAGTTGTCAGGAAGGCCTATATGTGCATTCATATATCACTTGTTATGTGCAGTAGGTTCTGACCCAAGCCAGAACCCCGTCAACCACTCCGAAGCTGTTTATATGTGCAAATGCTTCATGCCCTTGGCTTGGATTTAATAGCAAAGTTTCACTCTTACCTAGGACTTGTGGTTGGACTAAACTTTTGGATGTATGGCCCCAATATTGTTCACTGTAGTTCAGACAGCCATCATTTCAGTAATGCCACTGACTGGGCCATGTGTGCTTGAATATTTCATTGTAGACAGATGAATTTCTAATCTTAGCTCCAAGCTGCAGCATTTTGTCACAGATCCATTTCCTGTCTGTCTGGTGCTTTTTCCACTTGCACATAAGAAACCATATGCATAAACACACAGAGAAGCTCATGAAAAATAATAGCTTATGCTAGATTACATTTTATGTAATGCTCCCTTCCACTACCCTAATGTATTTACAAAGAGGTATTACACACAAAGAAGAATGATATCCTGAAATCTTCATTAATGACCATGTCTCATTAATGGAGGCATTCTATGTTTCCCTAATTAGAGTCAAATTACATACTTCACTGTTCATCAATAACTAATCTATGCTAACGGATCACAAACGTGGCACATACTATATAGACATTCAAAGAACTAGAAATCAAAGCAGTTTTGTTGCCATGGTGATCTGTTATAGTGAAGGCACATTTTTCAATTTTCAGTAGAAATACATAATTCTCATAAAATGAAACTGGAATCATAATGAATCAGGTCAAACAGCAAAAAAGTCTTTGGTGTCACAGTTGATGGCATCCTGAATTTAGACCTTACCTTTCCCTGAGATTACAGTCTCTATTATATAGTATAATGGATGAGAAAAAAGAACAATTTTTAAGAGCTCTAAGAATCTTACACAATCTCTCCTAGGTCTTCACTTATGGACACTTAAACTCACAGCACACATTTTCAATGGGGTTTAGGTCAGAAAACTGTAATACATTTGGCAAAATCTTAATATTGTGAAAAAAAATCTAAACCCCAAGGCAGAGACAGACAGATTTTGATCTGAAATCTATGTCTATGGCACACAGCATCCCAGAAAGTTTACCAGGGTCTTCGGAAGATAAAAAGCCCCACAACTTCACAGGTCCACCACGATCCTTCACAGCAGAGATCATGCTCTCTTCTGCTTGACCTTGGCTCTTTTTACTCTAAACCCACTTTCTCGTGTTTGTAGCCAAAAAGCTAGTGGGTGAAACAATGCAGGCACCTGCAAAATATGCATATATAAAACCATTCACAGCAGCTCTGCCCACGACAAAGAGGTTTCCAAAGGCATAACTATGGATAATGATGGTGAGCCCTGGTACAGTGGTATGCAGGATTCCATTAGGGGGTATGAGAATAGCAATTGTTGCAAACGCCCAGAGTTTAAAATTCATTATCTAAATAATTTTGTGGTGGAAGAAGAAATGGAATGTTTAGTTGTCTTTGTGATTTGAATTAAATTTTTTGAATAAAGTCTGATAGCAAAAGTCTGATAATGAAATGCTTCAAAAATATATGAAAGCCATTGATATGAATGAACACAAATATCCAGTCGAATTTTCTAAGTGACGATTTAAAGGTAGAGTAGGTATTTTTTTCAATGTTTTTGACATTGTTTGACAATGTTTTTCATAAACACTTTTTGTTATGCTGGTTGAAACTCTCTTTACATCCTGATAGCAATCAATAATAGAAATGGTCTATATATATATATATATATCAATATTAAGAGAAATCAATGTTAAGCGGTCTCTTAATTTTTTCCAGAGCTGTATATACACCGATCAGGCATAACATTATAACCACCTTCCTAATATTGTGTTGGTCCCCATTTTGCTGCCAAAACAGCCCTGACCCGTCAAGGCATGGACTCCACTAGATCCCTGAAGGTGTGCTGTGGTATCTGGCACCAAGATGTTTGCAGCAGATCCTTTAAGTCCTGTCAGTTGCGAGGTGGGGCCTCCATGGATCGGACTTGTTTGTTCAGCACATCCCACAGATGCTTGATTGGATTGAGATCTGGGGAATTTGGAGGCCAAGTCAACACCTCAAACTCGTTGTTGTGCTCCTCAAACCATTCCTGAACCATTTTTGCTTTTTGGCAGGGCGCATTATCCTGCTGAAAGAGGCCACAGCCACCAGGTAATACCGTTTCCATGAAAGGGTGTACATGGTCTGCAACAATGCTTAGGTAGGTGGTACGTGTCAAAGTAACATCCACATGAATGGCAGGACCCAAGGTTTCCCAGCAGAACATTGCCCAAAGCATCACACTACCTCCGCCGGCTTGCCTTCTTCCCATAGTGCATCCAGCCTTCGCTCCCCACGTGCATCAATGAGCCTAGAGAATGACCCTGTCGCTGGTTCACCACTGTTCCTTCCTTGGACCACTTTTGATAGATACTGACCACTGCAGACCGGGAACACCCCACAAGAGCTGCAGTTTGGGAGATGCTCTGACCCAGTCGTCTAGCCATCACAATTTGGCCCTTGTTACGCTTGCCCATTTTTCCTGCTTCTCACACAACTTTGAGGACAAAATGTTCACTTGCTGCCTAATATATCCCACCCACTAACAGGTGCCATGATGAAGAGATCATCAGTGTTATTCACTTCACCTGTCAGTGGTCATAATGTTATGCCTGATCTGTGTATATATATATATATATATATAAGTAAGACATCTTTTGTTGATCCTGGAACAACATTACTGTCAAAAACTCTACTTGGAGCTGTTCACGTCCTCGGACTCGGAATTATGCGTTTCTATGGCAACACTATCAAAGCTGAAATGAATCTGCAGCAGTCAGGTGGTAGCAGTCATAGATTATATATATATATATATATATATATATATACGTAGATGCCTCATTACGACTTTTTATATGGGCTGCTATACATTAGCCGTCCTTCATTTTTAAACGGTCAAAGCCGGTCGTGAGCACGCTTTGTGAACATTAAAAAACAAATTGCCTGTGCATCTGCATCCGTAGTTATACCCATGCATGTATGAATAGCTATCTGCAATAGACTGAAGCAGATGATTTTATAGGATTTTTATTTCATTAATGGTAGATAATTCTGCATATGCTAAAAATATTGGTTAAAGATCTTAACATCATCTTAACATCATAAATATTATTGATCATCAGAGAACCCTACAGACACATTGCTCAGCTTTTAATGAAAGCAGTGAACTCGTTATAAACAAGTTAATTGGAAAGAAATCATAAACCATCAACCAATCAGCCATCAAAATAAATAAATTATAAAAATAGTAATAAATTAGTAATGTGTTTATTAAACATCAATATAGCTTATTTATTCAAACCATGTTTTAAGTAATCATCATAAACTAGGTATAATTTAAAAGCTTAAATTTCAAATTTAAAAATCATCCTGTTTTGCAATCGTTTTATAAAAAAGTTTTATAAAATTATGAACATCACATTACTGCATTTAAACCATTTTTAAGAACAGCGATGAGTCAAAATGATAAATTATTATACATTTATTTAAAATATGATTATATATACTTTATTCTTCTATGTTATTTGAATGCACATAGCTTATCAATCCAACAGTTAACATTTACAACACTGTGTGTAAGCTGTGTGAAAATAGGGGTCATCATGGTCGATCTTTTGCATTCGTCTGAACAACAACGACAGCAGACTCGCTGAATGAAAATGCAATTTCACTCTCTGACAGTAGGGTGCGCTTATGGAACAGCAGAAATATGTCGGTTTCTCTTCTTATACTCTTAAATTTAGTTCAAGTTTAATTTAAGCACTTTCAAAGACCAATGTTTGTTTTCACATTTTCCAGTCCTTGAATACTGTGTCTGAAATTCAAGAACCGTGAAGCCCTGTTATTAACAATAGGTTACTGTCGTAACCCCGGTTCTCTGAAACATCGAGTGGAGAGATCCACCTATGGGAAGGGCATCCGTACCTGACCTCTGCAGAAGCATCCAATTGCACCAAGTCTGGCAAGACAGACAGAAGCGCTACTGTTCATCAGTAAGTATATTCGCTTCTCGTGCAGTAAGCCGGGGTTACGACAGTAACCTATTGTTCTCTTTCATCATCTCGTGTTCGAGATCCACCTATGGGAGAGACATGGACCCCAATACACTCACAGTGAGGTTCTGTTAGCCAGAGAAAGACAGTCACCCCAAGGGGCGGTGCTTGACACGTCTCATAATCATGAACCTGCCACACCGACGCACACACATAACTGCGGTGTACAAGCAGGGCATGAAACGTGTGTGGCACACACAAGAGAAGGCAGGGTTAAGACGACCCCACCCCCAAAACCGAATGTGCTACCGTGGTTCTGGTGACATCCAGCCTGTAGTAACGCACAAACGTATGGGGAGAAGCCTAGCTGGCAGCAGAGCAAATGTCCTGCAGTGATACTCCCCTGAACATCCCCTGAGCTCTGATGTCCCCTGGGGGCTGCACTCCCTTCGATTCATATGCCAAAATTATAGCGTCCACAAGCCAATGTGAGAGGTGCTGCTTAGATAGGGGATTCCCCTTGTGGGGAGGTGCCCATGAAACAAAGAGCTGGTCACTTTTCCAGAAAGCACTGGTCCTAGCCAAATACGTCTGTAACGCATGGACTGGACACAGGGCATTCAGCCTTTGATCCTCCGTGGAGGAAAAAGGCGGAGGGTGAAAAGCAGACAGCTCCAACACCTCCGATGTGAATGCAGGGAAACATTTCGGCATGAAGGCCGGATTAGGCTTAAGGAAAACCTTATCTGAGGGATGAACCGAAAGTGCATGTAATTTACTGACACGTTTGGCTGACGCCAAGGCCAAGAGCAAAGCTGTCTTGAAAGACAGCAACTTTAAGGAAATATTTCCCAGAGGCTCAAATAGGAATTGAGACAGAGCCTCCAGCACCATGGGGAGATCCCATTAAGGGACCATTCTCCTAATGACTAGCAAAGAGCGACGGGCACCCTTCATAAATCTGCGGATTAGAGGATGCTGCCCAACCGTTGAGCCCTCAAAACCCACATGACAAGCAGAGATAGCTGCCAGGTAGTCCTTAAAAGTGGAAAAAGACCTGCCTTTATCCATAAGGTCTTGGAGGAAACACAAAATATCAGGAACAGAGCACTGATATGATGTGAGACCACGCCCATCACACCACTCATCGAACACCTGCCACTTACAGCCATATAAGTGTAGAAACAGCCCTGGCATTCTGTATAGTAGCAACCACACGCGGGGGAATCCCTAGTGCGCTTAGGTTCGCCCTCTCACAGGCCAGGCCCAGAGAGCCACCCTGTTCGGGTGTGGGTGATAAATCTCCCCGTTCGCTTGAAACAACAGGTCTGTGCGGAGGGGGAGGAGCCACGGCTGGGCATGTAACAGAGGGATTATCTCCGCCAGCCATGGTGTTTTTGGGCAACCTGGGTGCTATCAGAATGAGAGACAGGCCCTTGTCTCTCACCCTGGCCAGTGTGGGAATTATCAGGCACAGGGGAGGAAAAGCATACAGCAGCACTCTGGGCCATGGGTGGGCCAGTGCATCCACCCCGAGGGACACGTCCATGTCCTTTAGTGAGAAGAACATAGGACAATGGGTGTTTTCGCGCGAGGCGAATAGATCTACGGATGCCTGTCCGAATCTCATCTATATCATGCCCACTATCTGAGGGTGTAGGCGCCAATCCCCGTAGAGCGGGTTCCCCCTCGATAGAAGGTCCGCGCCTCTGTTCAGAATGCCCGGAACATGAGTCGCACGTAACGACAAGAAAAATTGTCTGCTCCATACCAAAAGCTTGTAAGCTAGAGCATGAAGTTTCGACGAGCGCACGCCGCCTTGACAGTTGATATATGCCACTGCCGTGGTATTGTCGCAGCGTATGAGCACATGATGTCCCTGCAGACGAGGCAGAAAATAATCCAGAGCTTTCCAAATGGCCAGAAGCTCTAAATAATTTATGTGCTCTGAACGTAGTTTGCTCGGCCACAAACCATTCACAGTTCTGCCCTCTTGGGTGGCACCCCAGCCTGTTAAGGACGCATCCGTCATCACAACTTTCCGCAACATAACCGTCCCCAGAGGGGTACCCTGTGCGTAAAAGTCCGCGCTCTTCCAGTGGCGCAGAGCTGTGGCGCAGGTGCGCGTCTGTTACAGAGCGGCAAAGATCGTGTAACGGGCTGAAATGTAGTGAAAAAACCCATTTCATGAACGCCCTCATCTTCAGGAGTCCCAGTGGCAAAACCACAGTGGATAGATGAAGCCATAAGACCCTGTAGCCTGAGGCATGTGCGATATTGCACCTTCGCCCTCAACACCCGGAGGTCCAGAATGGGCCGGAGAGAACCGTCCTTCTTTGGAACCAGGAAATAACGAGAATAAAAACCCTGGTTTATCAGATTGGGGGACACCACCTGAATAGCACCTTTGTTCAAAAGGGAGAAGATTTCTTCCTTCAGAACGTGAGCAGCGCTCTCCTCTGTGTGTGAAAAGAGAACGCCGCTGAAATGTGGGGGTTTCATTGCAAACTGCAATCGGTAGCCCTGCACAATTGTACGCGTCACCCATTCGGGGGCCGCTGCAGTTTGCCACGCTGACACAGCTCGCGAGTGTACCCACTCGAGCCATGCCGGCTTCGTGTACGCCCAACTGGCTTATTTGTGATGCAATACCGCCCTCTAGTGGGAGAACTAGGGATGGCATGCGGGGGTTCAGAGAGATCCGTTCATTCATCTGATTCGTTTGATTTAATGTGTTTTTTGTGTTTTGTGTGAAGAATGTGCGGTGTGGTTCAGGGGGTCTGTTGTGAGGAAAAGTGCAAAAGCAGTGTTTTGCACTTTTCCTCACAACAGACCCCCTGAACGTGGGGGATGAACACACATCGTCCACTGAACACATGGGCTGGGCAGCCTCGGGAGGGTGGTGTCCTCCACAAGAGACCCTCCGTCTTTTGGACAGGGGCTCTGGGGCAGGAAGAGAGTCCAAAGAGCTTG
Source organism: Coreius guichenoti (assembly GCA_039654105.1). Lineage (NCBI taxonomy): Eukaryota > Metazoa > Chordata > Actinopteri > Cypriniformes > Gobionidae > Coreius > Coreius guichenoti. Next base: position 19,140,476 of record CM077168.1, read on the forward strand.
CCGCTCGTGAACGTGGACTCGAAGCCCCCATCGGCCGAATGGCCAAGCACCATGGAGCGCCCGCAGTTTTGGATGGCCTGACGAGCGTTACGGAGGATGAGGTCATTAACAGTGATGCTCTCCTTCCACAGCGCGGGTGAGGGAGACCCCTTGTCCAGCTGTTGACCCAGGTCCTCCAAAATCTCCGCCTGGTAAGCAGAGAGGAGGGAGCAGACATTCAGGGCCCTAACAGCTAAGGCCGAGGACTTATAGGCGGCCTGGTGCACCGAGGTAGAAAAATGGTTCATCTTGTTAGGAAGGACCGGCTTCGGGGGAGCGAGCAGCCCTCCCTGGACTGGGTTGAGGTGCCTGGCGATCGACGGCTAGATAGCGGGCGGGTCGCCCATGCCGAGAGCCGCCAAATCCTTCACCTCTAGACCCGCGAGGCCATGTTTGAAATCGAGCAGTCGCTCCAGTAGTGCCTCATGTGCTTTGCGCACGCTGGAAGGACGGGGAAGAATTGTTTCCTCGGGCCGGGAGGGGCTCCCAGCACTTTCCCGTCATAAATGTCCCTTTCCTGGTCGGTGGCGCCCTGTGGAGCTGACCACTCAATGTTGAGGCGAGTGGCCACTTGCTCACACACTTCCAGGAGGATAGACTGAGGCAAGGCCACGGGGGTGCTGGCCTCGGGAATGCCAGGTGGCGGGATGGCCTCATAATCCTCTGAGACCCCGAGAAGGCCCGCGTTGTCGTCGTTACCGGACCTGACCGGTTCGTCGGCGAGCGGGAGGTTGCCCGAGAAGATGTCCTCTTCGGGGAACTCAGGATTAGGCTGGTCAGCCCAGATGAGAGATGTTGCGCCCCGGGAGGTCCCCGGTAGCGCGTTGTCGTCACTGTGTCCCACATCCGAGTCAGAAAAGTCGAGCTCGACACACTGGGTAGCACCAACTTTAAGACGGCGTCGCAAGAGTTTTTTAGGCAGTACCAGGCAGTGACTCTTCTGCGTGCTTGAGGCCCAAGCAAACCACGCAGAACGGAAGAAGGCCCTTCACGGCGATCAGCGCACCACACGCGGCCGGGCAGGCCCGTAAAGAGCTGTTCCCGGGAGAAGCGGCAGAAATAGAGAGCGACATACCGAAAAACTCAGAGAAATCCGTGGCGGGCAGCCGTGGGAACAGGTGAGAAGATGCGAGAGAGTGGGCGGCTCCGAGAGCAGACACAGCTAAATAGGCAGAATAGAAACTGTCATGCCTGGCGGAGGCTGATCTGGTGATTTGTCCTCCTGCAGACAAGAAAGTGAGCAGCGTAATTCCAACCGAGCTGTGTCAGTGCAGAGAGTGCTTCTGTCTGTCTTGCCAGACTTGGTGCAATTGGATGCTTCTGCAGAGGTGAGGTACGGATGCCCTTCCCATAGGTGGATCTCGAACATGAGATGATGAAAGAGAACAAATGTTACGTGTTTTTGTGTAGATCCAAACATTATAATTGCTAAACTAACACAATACATGAAGAACGCGTTAGCCAACACGACATTAAATAGTAACCATAGTTAAAAACCTGTAATATTGAGTTAATACATAGGCTATAAAAACACAAACCAACACATTCTCACCTGTGAAAGGTTATCCCATTTCTTCGGGAATTTAAATCGCGCCAGGTTTTACAGGGGCTGCGCAGTGTTGTTGTTTTGTTTTTTTTATGTGAGTGATGACAACATCTGAAAAGTTGACGTGTGTTGGCCGTTCCAAAATGGGAATCTACGTATACATATCTATGGTAGCAGTCAGAGCTCTGTAAGGTGTTTACAGTCATTATTATTGTAATGTTATTGTATGTGCTTTGAGACACAAGGTAATTTAACGGCATCTCTCGTGACACTTTGCAGACTCTTCTCTGGCTGTGCATGTTCATGTGTTTTGGAGGAGGCGTGGCTTTGAAGAGCTTTCTGAAGGGAGGGTGGGATCTTATGCATTCAAAGCTATTTGCTATTTGAAATTGCTATTGCTAACCTCTCCGAAATTGCCAATCCTATACCTTCAAGTAATAGAATCTTTAGGATCAAAAAAACAAAACAAAACTTTGATACACTGAAGGATTTTTTTTTTTTTTCAAAGTGGTTATCTGTAACAAAATGAAATGTTACAGAGAAGCAAATGAAGTTGATTAAAATAAAGTGATACTACGAACAGTAATACTAAGAACACTAGTTGGTCTATGGCCTTCCATGTTTATTAAATTATGTTTTATTCCATACTAAGTACTTCAAACCTTGACTCCAATCTTTTCTCAAACTGTTACCAAGCTGTACATTATTTGCGCATAATAATATCGGAAAAATGAAAAATGTTTTATCCACAATAAGAATTCAAGAAAAATTATTCAAAGTGAGTAAATAAATTAGTACCTAATTAAAACCGAATTACTTGCAGAGTTGAATCCACTTTAAGGCAAAAGTCTTTGAAATGTTATGAATGGTGCTACACTTGGGTTTTAATTATGAGAGAAAAATGTGAAGTGGGAAGATGTCTTTATTTAATGTGGGTAGTTGTGCGGCTTTGAGGACTGTAAGCATGCCCATGGTCTATTTGTTAAATGTTTTAATCCCAGAGTTTGTATGGACATGTTCATTTTCTATCACAGTTGTCTTATAAAATCATTGGGAAGCAAAGCACTACAGCAGTATATAATATGAATTAAAACTTGTTTAAATCTATGTTAAGTCTCATGCTTTATGATAACTAACAAATGTGTTGTGGGTTATGTGATCAAATCAAGATGTTATGATGTTATTTCAGTGACAGACATGCTGAATGGGTAAAATGTATTATACTTTATCAACTATGGTGTTATATTAAAATTTCAAGGTTCCTCTCTAACCTTTAAATACTCTAAATACTTGTACAGCATATCATTAAATGTGGTAGAAATGAATATTAATGAATAAAATGAACATGAAAAGGCTCATGTAACATTTTTTGTCTGTATCTTTTATGAGACCTAACCCTAACCCATCATTTACTCACCCTCATGCTGTTCTAAAACTTTCTTCTCTGAAAAACAAAGGAAGATATTTTGAAGAATTTTGGTAAAAAGGAGTCATTTCTCAAAATATCTTCATTTATATTCCACAGGAACATCTTATACATAGATTTGAATTGATGTCTTTAAATTGTGTATGTTTTGTATGCTGCCTACAAAAAAAAAATTAATTCCTGCTGTGACATTTTCTCTGCCTGCTCGACTGCTCTCTGTTTCTGCTTGGACTATTATAGCAGCTGAAATGATAAGCATTTAAATTTTAACATTTTAAAGTGTAACTAAATTAAAATTCCTAATGCATGTGCACAAGTGTTAAATAACTGGTATTTAAGGAATGATTAATATAATTAAAGATAATATGCTATTGGTGAGTTTTCAGTAGACTAGTCTCAGACTCAACCCAATTGGGGGTTGGCAGTTTATTTCCAGAGAAGCATAACTTTAGGGTCCTAAAGGTGGTTAAATGGTTTTAAAAAATGCATTTACAGTATAGTGTGATTGTATCTATAACTATTGAGGTTATACTGATTTAGAACATGATTAGTCTGATATTCTCCCCAAACATTGTTCCACAATTTCTGTATTGTGGTCTAAATACCACAAAATAAGCAGGCCTAGAGCCTAACATGGCTCTAATTATGAAATGCTGTTGTTTACTAGAGGAGCAGGGTTTTATTTCAATGTTACAATGTTTGGTTGAAACGTTTCTGTCAGAAAACGGAATACTGCTATCGTGATACTAAAAGCGCCAGATGTAAACAACAAATGCTCACTGCAGTTACATAACTGCCTACATGGTTGTTTGAAGAGTTAAGTCTCCTCCTTTTTGAATCAAGTTAAACAAAGCAAATGAACCACATAAATGAGGTAACAGCATGGAAATCCTGGATCCAGATTAGCTTAAATGTTAGGGAAAGTGAATTAGTAGTTTCTTTATAACTTTGTGAAAACATTTACCGTGGTGTAAGGCCACACTGCAAATCACTCTGAAAGCTTTGCCAAAATGATAAGCGAAAAACGTTTTACCAAGCACTCCCTCCTTCCATTGCAACCGTGAAATACGCACGAGGGGACATTAAACAGACAGGGTTCTCATAAACACGATTCTATTGCATTCTTGTTTGAGAGTAGAAAAGGCTTTTCCTATTTGCCAATCAAGCTCAGCATGTTTTCCCCCAAGGCATCCTGAAAAGTGTACAGTTTTTCAGTCAGAATGCCTTCACACAGACAGACAAATGTTTACCGACTTTTGTGTGTTTTAAAGAGGCACAGTAGAGGTGCCGGAGGTTTGTATGGCAGTTGAAAGGTGACACTGGAGGTGAAAATCTCTCTCAAGAAAAGACAAATGGAAAAAAAACCAACAACAAAAACACTAGTTATGAGAACGCTGTTGTCACCTGTCAGTAACAATTCTCCAAAAAGCGGCTGGATGTTACTTTGAACCTGACAGCTGTAAAATGGCTGTATTGTTGTGGAAAAACTCAGATATGGCTCCGTGCTTTAACAATTTGCTGTTGCTCAGCTAAAGACAGTGTAGTGGTTATATTGATTATTTTTACTTTAACATAAAGGTTCTGATATGACAAAGAGATTGACTAGACAGACAGACAGTCAGTATCAGGCAAAATTAGATATTTAATTGTGCGCATTCATTTCCAACTTTTTTCATTAAATGTAATATCTAGCATGTGTCAAAATAAAAATCCATTTTTATACGGTACATTGTACTTTTGTGATGCCTTAATTCCCTTGTAGCAACTTTTTAGTCAAAATAATACTGAATTTTAATATAAGCTATTTATCAGTTATTGGCAATAACATGAAAATAATTATCAGCTTGTCTGTATTGTCTAGAATGTTTATATCAGAATATCCCCTTATTTTTGTGTATAATCAGTTCTCACAAGAAAACCCCACCTGTTTGTCATATTAGCAAAATTTTGCTGGCATTTTTCCCCCCATTGTCTATTGTCAATAGTCAAGTCAAGTCACCTTTATTTATATAGCGCTTTTTGCAATACAGATTGTTTCAAAGCACCTTTACAGTAATAACGGGAAAATAATGCAACAAAATTTGTTTCAGCTGTACAGCCTCTCTGGAGAAAACAGTGATGTCATTGTCCAGCTCAGTTCAATTCTCATGTGGTGTCAATGCAGGCAGATCAGTAATATAGTTGAATATTTAGTGTCCCCAACTAAGCAAGCCAAAAGCCAAAGGCGACAGTGGCAAGGAACCAAAACTCCATCAGGTGACAGAATGGAGAAAAAAAACCTTGGGAGAAACCAGGCTCAGTCGGGGGGGCCAGTTCTCCTCTGGCCAACGAACGAACATATAGAACAGAATAGTGATGTATAAAGCACAGCTCACACAGAAGTCACTTTCAAACTAAGCAGCTTTCTGTAAATGTGACCGCACCTTTAAGCTTTATTTATCATGGTATCAAAATGACCTTGGGGTTTCTGACACCCTAAACGGAACTGGAAGGGAAGGACCCTCTAGACCGGATGTAAAACTCTGTCCTTTGCCTTTTACCAGGTACTGTTATACACAAACACATTATAGTAATTAATTCCAAACCGCCCCTGTGACCTCTAACATGCAAAATATGTATGTTTACATTTACAGAGGAGAAAAATTAAAATCTGTAAACGGTGATCGGTGGCTTGCTCCGATATGGAAAAGTGGGTGTGATGTGTTACTTGCGTAAATGCCCTGGACACAGCCCATTTATCAGGCCCATATGCAGAGTATGCCTGTGACCTAGATAAGTTTGAATGCAAATAGATGAAATATGTTCCCTGTTGGGGCTGGGAACCAGAGAGCTGAGGGAGGAAGGCCATGCAAAGACCCAAAGCTGATCTGTCACTGTCAACATATACTATAGAGACTTCAGAACACCTGGGCAATCTCTTGATGACACAGCGCTGTGTTAGACAGGGAGGCCAAGCTGATATCTATGGTCACCACAATTGTGTGCATGATGAAGCTTGGAAGAGTAGTCAATGGGAATTAATTAAAAAAATAAATAAAAGGTTTGCCTCTTAATTTCAGTGGCCTTGTGGAAGCTTTTCACATGATCTATTGTGGCTAAAAGAATGAAACCTGTGTATATCACTGTGAAAATTAGACTGTGTGGTTTATTTTCAATACGTGCACAACCTGAAAACATCGAGCTCTGGTGCCAGACGCTTCTCTCATCTTCCTGTTCTCCCCTCATTCATTTATTTATTCTTTCACTGCTCTTCTTTGTCAAACCACACTATTCATCTACACAAATGCATGTCTGCATTTCTTTGGCTTGACTGAGTGCGCTATAGAACAAACCTGGGTAGAGACGTTTATTCTTTGTTGTTTATCTTGATATGCTTTATTTCATCAGTGAAATGTTGCGGTATGTGTTTGTCAGAGAGATAAAGCCTCACAAGAAATGAGCCACAACACTCCACTCTGCTAAACAAGTTGCCCCAGATATGAGGATGCCGTTTGCGTGAGAGAAAAAGCGGGAGTTGGAAAAAGTAAACTCGACTGAGGTGTATTATTCATTAGTGAACAATCGAGGACATTTGGTTTTATTTCTGTGCGTGCTTCCGAGTGAATCCTCAGTGAATATGTCCCTTGTTGCTTGGTACAGCTCCATGATCAGAAGCGCAAATAAGCTGCATGAGAGTCACCTAAAGCTCATCAGCACTGAGCACAAAAGAAGTGCTGAGGAATGAGCGAAGGACGATTCTAACATCGGTTTCTCCTCTTTCTCTTCCGCAGAGTGTCTAGACCAGGATGCACAGCTCACTTTATGGTACCACGGCACTTCCTCGCCCATCAACGTCACTCAAAGCACTGCAAAAGTCTTGAGTGCTTTCCACAAGCAGCGACTGCCACCCATGCCAGTGCACGCTTTCACTTTCACCTTTATGTATTTAAAAATAAATGCTCCTTCAAGGTAATAAATAATGAAGTCTGTGTTCGGGCCTTGTTCCTCCCACTGTATTATTCACACTTGTATGAACTTTATTTTTTTATTATTTATTTATGGACTTGTGTTTACAAAAACAGAAAGTTTTTTTTTGTGAGAGATGGTACCTTTAAGTCAGACTTGAATCTGAATCTTCTACAGGCCTGAACTTTAATTTTATCTTTTATCTGTTGTCTCTTAGACAAAACTCACACTTAAAAATCCACTCTGAAAATTCTGAATCCGTTCTACCTTCTGCTATATATTTTCCTCTTAACTGCTAATGAGAACCCTTTTTTTCTTTCTATCTTGATCATTGATCATTGTTCTGAATCCGATCCAGACATAGTCTTTGATTATCTCAGCTTTTTGCTCAAAATGTTGCTTTTTTCATGAAACTTACTCACATTCAAGTGTTGATAAAAAAAGAATGCAAGTCAGAATAAAATGTTTTATTATTATTATTATTGAAAGCAGAGGGTCTGTTCTTTCTTTTGATATATTGCATGTTCATATATTCATACAACAAAATATTATATTGTTTACATGTCTTAGTAACTGTTACGGCAGGGGCATTTTTTTTAAATATTTTTAAATTACATTTATCTCACCTAAATGTATGCTCACTCTATGTATTTTTTTTTTTACAATGGGGTAATTTTGTTGCGCATGAGTTCACACTGCACAAGGAAGCTTGATTTCAACCTTGAAATTAATTTACAAAATAAACAAGAACAAATAAACAAATTACAAGCCGAAGCACAAATAAATACAATACAATAAAATACAAATGAAATAAAGAGTGGTTTAACCCCTAGAGGACTGCACAGTTTTGGGGCCCTTCTCTGACATTTGTGCTTTTTCAGTTGCTTATAAACATATTAATGACGTAAGTGTCATTACACTGTATTCAGCATAAACTGGGCTACCATAATATGTTAGCAACATGTTTGTGCATGCTTGTATTTTTGAGAGAATAACGTTTATGCGTGGTCATTTTCAGGTAGGTCTAACAGTATTCAGGTACAGGAATATTACAGATTAATTCTTCTCACTATCTTTTGTTCTTTGATTAACATTAAGGACATGTAAGGGTGGGTCGCCTACAGTGGTTCAGGCTGCAGGGTTGCTGAATGACTAAAGAAACGTTATCAGCAAGAGGATAGAAAACTGTACATTTCTCGTCTTTACCACCCACTGCAACTTATACCAATGACGGAAATAAGCGCAGTTACAATAGCAAAATATGTGGGAGAGCGTTGCTAGAATGTGACTATATTGAATTGCAATAGGTAGCACTTCAAAGTCAATATCAAATCAAAACTAGTTAGCACATCATTTGTAATAGAAAGGATTTAATGACAAAATCTGGTTATGGTTACACTTAAAATAGTTTCAAAATAGGTGTATGAGATGATAAAAACTTATACCATTTATCGTACCCAGCATGAATAGAATGTTACCTGAGGGATAGAAAGTGAGAGAGAGGGAGAGAGAGAGAAAGAGACAAAGAGAAGAAGAGAGCAAAGAAGAGAAGATCCAAAGAGAAGGCCCCCAAGAAGAGAGAGAGCCAGATAATCAAGAGAGACAGAGAATAAAAAAAAGAGCCAGAGCAACAGTTACATCTTCTTTTTATCTGTTCCTTGACCATTTGACTGAAACCCTAATGTGAGACATTCAAACTGACCAATCAGACCAAACTTCCCCCACTGTGCTAAAGGTGTGACACAGTTTGGCCTACAGGCCTTCAGCATCTCTTTGTCTTTAGGAATTCCAAATGGCCCTTCTGATAAGAAAGATGGGGGTTGAAAACAGTGAAGCAAATGTCTTTGTTCAATTTCAAATATCAAATATCAAATATCTTTGATTATTTTCAATCCTACAGACACAGACAGCAGCAGGTATATTAGGCTGCTGTCACTTTAAGAACTAATGCACCAATCCAATATACTGTTACGCAACATGCGCTTTCTTTCTCAAATAAGACATCACCGACGGGCATTTTGACATAATGAGTTTCTGACCGTTTTAACGCAATAAGTCGCAAAAAAGCACTCAGTTTGGTACTCACGAGCAGTTTGAGAGGCGGCTTTATGTGTGTGCACTCTGGGTATGAGTGCACTGCACACAGAAAACCGTCTCTTAGAGAGCGTGCAAGTACTACTGAATAACTTTAAAATCGTTCAATGTTTAAATTGAAAAGTTGTGCATATGATAAAATTTAGTAACATTGCAACACTAGCCTGATTGTGCAAGTGACAATTCTGTCCCAAAACGTGAGCGAAAGTGATTTGATCTGATAGTCTGTGTGGATTAATTTGCTCATTCAACCAACAAGATAATTTAATAAATGTTTGAAGGAATTTCCCGCCTTATAAGCGTGAAACCTGCGGGAATGAGTAAAATTATGTGCGATGCTTGAAATTCGAGCCCTGTACGTTTTCAGTCTATAGGTGCATAGTTTTTCTTTACAAAGTGACATCGCCTGGCATGCATAATACAGTATTTTAGTTGCTTTCGCAGGTTCTGTGTGAACGGGGATCGCTTTGACAGCGCTGTCGTCTGTATGCTAAAAACTCAAAGGAAAAACGTTTCAGTTTTTAGTACATTGTTGTTGTGTAAACGTACCATCTGTGAATTAAAAAAATATAGCGCAACCAGAGAAGTTTGGTTGTGAGCTAATGAATTTTGAGGTGTTTTACTGAGCAAAAAGCACACAACATGACTATGTATGTATACACTCAAACAACGCAACCAAAATTCTAATTTTGTCTTATCTAAACCAGAATTGTTAATGTGTTACGTTGTACTAAAGGTTTGTGAAACTTAAATCAATCTGACTGGATCTTCATGTTAGGACTGGATGTTATAATATCAATGAATTACATATGTTACCACATTTTTGTTATTTGTTGTTTTATTATAGTGAATTTTATCCCAGAAAAGAAAATTGCATTTATGTTTTCTAATTGTTATACCATTTCTCTCCCTACTGCTAAGAAACTTTCATTTTCTCAGTAGCACATGGCTCACCATGAATATCAGTAGCACATGGCCTGATGAATATTTTGTATTTGTTCATTAAACACTAGCATATGTGGAGCAGTTTGTGCAAGGTGACTCTCCTCTTATAGCTGTGTGCAGGTGTGATCATTTTAAAACAGTTTTATATTATTTTGGATAATTTGCAAAATCTCTTCAATGTTGGGCCTCTTAGCGCAGCCTGTTGCCATGGCCACCCTTGCTACCTCTTAATTTGGGGAATAATCTGAGATGCAAGGTGTAGTTTCAATGTTTTGTTCTCCCATGAGCTGACACTCTCTCTTTTAAATATATATAATCTCCAGATAATGGGTATTGATGCAGGTCTGCTTAAGTGATGGGAAAGGATGTGAGGAGAGGAAAGCATTGATTGGGAATGTGGGACAGAATGTGAAGCGCAGATTGATCAGCGCTGTTGGATTCACAGCAGTGAATCTGAGAAATCCTCTTTGAATATGAGAAATAAAGAGAAAGCTGTAGAGTTGGTGAGCATTTCAAATGAAATTGTATCCTCAAATCAATTTTTAATAAGGTTAAGTAGGTTAGTCACATGGTTAAGAATGGTACTGATGACAGGCGGAGCCTAGATGACGTCACTCACCTGTGATTAATAAGAAGGGGGTGTCTGCACACAGTGTATACTTCTTCTGTGTTAGACTAACTTAGGCTTGTTTACATGTCTTACGTCCTGTGAATGGAATTTTGTTGTTTTGTGTGAAAAGTATTGCCTATGTCATCGTTTTCACCACTATAACTTTACACCCTAACTTTTAAAGTGAAATACACAGATGCCAACACTAGTCCAAATCAAAACATAAGAATTGTCATGCGACCGGGATGGAAAAAAGCAAATCCAAGCAGCACCAGTGTCTGGATATTTTTATTTTTCAAAACCCAGTCAACCTTTTCCGAAGTCTAGCCCATTCATTATAAGAATTTTAAGGCAAGACACAACAGTTGCCTGTTGCATGAATCTAGCTGAACAAACTCTGAATTTCAGAGTAGGTTTAGAGTTGACAAAACCATACAAATCCAACCTAGTTTAGATCAGGTTCAGCGGGCACAACGCTTGGTATAAACATTCTCTGTCAGCTCATGTTGGTAACACTTTACATTAAGGTTCCCTTTGTAAATAGTTTATAAAGGTGTTTGTTAATGGCTAATAAGCCATTTACAAATGCATTATAAATCACTGATAAACAGTTATAACTGCATGAATAAAAGGGGCGACTTTAACGCAATACCTGCCAAATAGTGAGCCATCGTTAACTCACATGTTATAAATGCTTAATAAATGTATTTATTTACACCTATTTAACTCAAAACCAGATTACTGATTTATTTCCTGATGCAGCAAAAATGTGGAAATTTTTAAATGGTTCACATGTGTTCACTTTACATTAACCCTTAAATGCATGAATGTTTCCCCAATCATTAGTACATATTCGGGTCTTTAGCGACCCAGATCTATATTTAACACAGATGGATCTCTACCTGTCAAGAAAATAGAAAACTCTCCTGATATTAAAGTAACAATTTCAGAAGAATAAAATAAAGCATATTGACACCATTATCCGTCTCCTCAGCACTACAACTCCCAGAATCCTCCCTGCTCACCACCTGCACACACTCCACCCATGGGCGTAAATTTCATCAAAGATTTGGGGGGGGACAATAAACATAAAATTTCTCAAGGGCAATTTTTGTAGGGGACACAAATAATAAAGCCAAAATTGTACTTGTAAGGATACGTTTTGGTGCACTGAAAAATTATCTTATGTCAGTTTTTCTTTTCTCAGTTGTTTAAATATGAGTTATCATAGGTTCACCACGCGGTAATATAATCTTGCTTCTTCCACATAGTATTGAGCAAAACCCAACAGCGGTAGATCTGCAATATTAGCCTAATATCAGTTCACACAAAGGGCCAGATTTACTAACAGCTTGCGCCAGCGCAAATCCTCTTTTGGAGTTAAAAAACTACTTTCAGGATTTACTAAAGACATGCAGTGACAAAGACACTGTTTAGTAAATCTGGCCCATAGGCTTATCGCCGTGTTAGTTGTAGTGGGTGACAAGCTACCAAACAATAATTGCTAACATATTGGACTCATGGAAAAATACATTGCTTATCATCATTTTTTGTCATTGCTTATTCACAGCATTGTCTGTATTAAAGAGAAAAGAATAATTTCATCCGATGTTTAAAGTGAATAAAATAGACTTAACTGCTACTTACTGGAGTTCCACAACTACTGAAGAACTCTGTTCTCGCCCATCGGACTTGTGTGTGTGTAGGTGAGGTGCGTGGTGGACCAGACCACTATGAGGCAAGAGAGGAGGGACTCAAAATGTTTCTAAACTTAAAACGCATTTTTTGCCCCGTTTGTATTGTTTTACTACTTACACAGTTATTTTAACCCCTAGAGGTCGACGGTCGCGCCAGCGATACCACCTCGCTTTTTTTCTTATTAAATCTTGACACTATATGATAATTGAAATGAGCTGGATGACATCACCGTTTTCTCCAGAGCGACTGTACAGCCGAATCAAATTCTGTTGCATTATTTTTTCTGTTTAACACTGTGAAGCTGCTTTGAAACAATCGGCATTGTAAAAATCTCTATATAAATAAAGGTGACTTGACTTGACTTGACTTAGTGCGAAAGAGACTCCATCGATTTTGGATTTTGGATTTTGGTCATACAGGCAAGTGTTATACATCATTATAATCTGTTAAGTGTCTACTTTTATTTATGTATACTCACAATAAAAAAAAAAAATGTTGTGCTTTTTGCAAAATAAAGAAAGCAAACATGATGCGCAATCTGGTCTCGTCGTTACTACCCGATGCTAGCCTGACTACCTACCGGTTCTACCCACCTGTGTTACTTACCTGAGATTGCCTTCATCTGTCTTCTGTCATCTGTCATCCGTCATCAGTCTTCTCCAGATTCACGTTCTCCATCCTCATCTGCAAACAGAAGGAACTCAGTTACCATCCTGCTAAGTCATCTGCAAACTATCAGACTGCTGTGATACCATTGATTCACTCCTGCTTCTTCCGGTTTTGGCTCTAATAAAGAACTGTACTTTTGCTACTTACCTTGTTTGTCTCCTTCTGTTGCATGACGCATATTTTGTTACCTTTTGGAACTTGTTCAGTTTGAGCAGATGTTTTATACCATCATCACTGTCCTCGTCAGAGCTCATTTGCCAGTACATTCAGCATCTGGCTCATATTTGCAATCTCAAACATATTCTCAAAACTATCATTTTCAATCAATATTTTGAAGCTTCTTCACCAGACCCACCATCAAGTGACAGAGACACTGATATTTGATTGCGTTCAGGTACTTGCTCTGCAGTAAATCGCTGAGCCATTTCAAGTTTTGCTGATACTTCCTATTCTTTTGTTTTCTGCCTGCGGTAACTGTGAGTGAAATGTCACTTCATCATTATGTATCAGACATTGCCACCTTTTGGGATAAAGGTTAATTGCACTTATTCAGTCATCAAAGATTCAATTATTGTTGTGCAGAAAAAAATATACTTACACTGTTACACACCTCGGGTCGTTAGCAACCCTATATAATTTTTTACAAAAAATGCAACGTGCCTAGTCGAATGATACCCAATATTCCCATATTGGCCATTTTGGCCGTCGACCACTTTAAATTTTGTCGTAAAATGTTATATTTTAAGAACACATTGGCATATCGTTACGAAACTCAGTATGTGTCTTCGGCACAATATGCCCTGACAGTACTCAAAAAGTTTCATGACAGTGCCACCTTGTGGTCAAAAGTTATAATGAAATTTTCAAAAATGCTAATAACTTTGGATTAAATTTGCCTATTGTAATGAAACTGGTCTTGATATATTCCTTGGGTCATGTCGAGAACATAAATACAAATTTTGCCATATTTGGCCGAACTTCCTGTCCGCCATTTTGATTTTCTTTAAAAACCTACTTTTTCTAACTCCTCCTAGACCATTTGTCCGATTTTCACCAAAATCGAATCATATTATCTTCAGACTGTGCCGACAAAAAGTTAAGGATTTTGTGTCAATAGACAAAACCGTTTTCGTATGCTGCAGCAACAAAGTTGAGGCATTATGCCAAAATTAATCTTAGGCTGTAGCTCTGCAATGCTTTGGCACATTGATACCAAACTTTGTATGTATCATTGCCACCTTACTCTGACCACACCACATCAATTTAGTCACAGCGCCACCGATTGGTCGAAAATACTAAACTATTAAATCATTATTATTGACTATATTTATGATTTTTCAGCCATTTTGCCCAAAATCATCTTAATATGTCTTTAATTGCTCATTGTTGCAGTTGTTCTGATGCCCAGCCATGCTTGCATGACTTTGTGCTTGGCCCCTTAATTGCTGCTTGCAGCTATATTTTTTATTAATTATTATTATTAATACACCATCAAGTTATGGTTGTGCTCTTGTGTTTGTGTGTTTTTTTGTTGTTTTTTTTTCAAAATAAAGTTTGATAATTTCATCTTGATAAACAAGAAGAAATCAGTTTTTATACATTGCCGTGTAAAGGCGTACACAGTAAGAAAAGAGATTTAAGTCATGAGGTATTAATGAGTAAACCACAAATACAACAACACCCTTCAGTCTCACTATGATAGCCAATTTTTGCTGCATCAGGAAATAAATCAGGAATCTGGTTTTGAGTTGTGTGAATAAAGTGTGAATAAATACATTTATTAAGCATTTATAACATGTGAGTTAAAAATGACTCTATTTGGCAGTTATTGCGTTAAAGTCGCTCTTTTTATTGTTTTGCTTATCAATGATTTATAATTCATTTGTAAATGACTTATTAGTCATTAACAAACACCTTTATAAACCATTTACAAAGGGAACCTTAATGCAAAGTGTTACCCTTATGTTTAATAGTGAAAAAATTAACTCTGGGAGAGCCGCATAATTCACTTCTCTGCTGAAGATTAAGAGATCATTATGAAAAAAAAAAGAATGAATTTAAACATTTAAAAGACAAGAATAAACACCACTGTTGCAGTGAAAGTTTGAGAAGGCAGCTGAATGAAAGTATCTGACTATATCAATGCAAGTGAATCAACTTAAATTTAAATAATTTATATAGGTTCACAAAGAGCTCAAAACACTTTAGCTTGGGACTGGTTCGCACAGACATAGACAATGGAATGGGGAAAAGACGCAAGGTCTCGAGATTATAATTCATATAATATAAATATAATAAATCTTTAGAGGGCAATTTTTTCTAATTTTTTTGTTCACTATAAACTGCTTTAATTTGGAGCAAGAGATACAGAGGAGTTGTTTTATTGCATCAGATGATCGGTCTATTTTTGGTTTGTGATCTCTAACCCAGAATAAAACCCCCAGGTTACCATGACGATGAACACTGCTAAAAACCAATCCACCTCCTTTAGCCCAAAAAAAAAACTGTTTGCTCAAACTAATCTCAAATTTACCTGGGTAGGAACAGAACTGAAAGTGGCTTCATGCAACAGGCCTCAGGTGAATAGGGTAAATATATAAACTAACAGATACCATATTTTCCCCAGTTTATTAATACACAATACATGTAAAAACTTTGAAAACATAGAGAGGAATAAAACGATTGGTTTTGTCTGTAGTGTATTGCCTTAACTTAAAAAAAGGGTAAAAAAAAAAATACTACTTTCAGATATACTCGTTAATATTGCTTAAAATAAAATCACTATAGACTACATTTACTAACCCTCTTTTGACTTGTCACCCTCTTTTTCAGCAACCCTCTTGTCAGGATTTACTGAAGACATGCAGTGAGAAAGTAGCAACGAAAAGGCGTGGACACAGTTATTTTTGTGCCTGACCGTATTGCATATGCATTTGCAGGAGTTTTACTTTCAGACCGCAAAATTTAAATGAATCATGCAATTGTCATGTTTGGTCTGTGTTTCTGTTGGATTTTGATTTGGTTTGTCTCTGTTTCCAGCTCTGTTTCCTTGTTTACATTTGTTGCCATAGTTGTTCATTGTTTGATCAAGTTGTAACACCTGTTTCTTTTTTCTTTGATTGGTTTGAGTTTGTATATAGTCCTGATTTTCAGTTGTTCTTGGTCTGATCTCGTCTATACTGTGGTTGTTCAGTTTCCTGTGTTTTTGTTCCCCAGATTTCTTGAAAAAGTGTAATTTTAAGTTTATTCTGATTACTTCTGATTTATTATGATTGCTTGCACTTCTTTTATTTACGTTTTCAACCCATCACTGACAGCAATGTAATTTATTACAGTTTGTGGTGTTTTTTTATTTAAAAAAAATAGCCATAATTTGTGCATTCTCATTAGATCACCCGCACAACTTTCCACTCCCATCTGTGCTTTTATTAGATTGCGGCCACACGCTAATTTTCCCTTTTTAATATCTGTAGCTCATTTCTAAATGGTACAACTGGTACAACATTTCTAAATGGTACAACTGACTCACATGTCCCTGTCTCTCCTAAGTCATTACTCATCCTACCACTATTTAAGTGTCATGATATGTCAGTTGTGTTTGTTAGTTTAATTTTCATGGACTTTTAGTTTGTTTTCATTCATCACATGTGTTCCTTTGTTTGAGTTTTCCCGCCACTCATCAGTTCCCATGGACACGAATCATCACAGCTGTCTGTCATATAGGTTATCACCATGTGTATATTAGTGCCTCAGTGTTTGTCCTCTTTTACGTTTTATGTGTGTTACTACCATCTGTTTGCCTGTGGATGATTGTTAAAATTGTGTTTGAACTTTATTCATCATCTTTGTGCCTTCTTCAACACACTGTGAAAGTAAGCAGCGATAAATGCGTTCCCTTTTTAGTCGGTCATGTTCGACGTACGTCGGAACTGACCGACGAATTGGGGATCATTTTCAGAGACCAATCTACTTCGAGTGTATAAAAACGAGCCAATAACGTTGGCATGCGGTCCACGCACCGCCCCGCAGCGCGGGTATAAATACGGAAGTGGAATACCGCATCCTCGCTTTCAACTTCGGAGCCGAACGGTCTACAGTCAGTCTGTTGCTGTTTTCCAAGAGTGTTCTGTGCGAGTCTTTTTGAGGGAGATCGCTCTCTTGCTGGTGCTGGTGCGATTCAGCGAGTGGCCGCTGCTGCGTACACTGTGTGTGTTGGTTGGCTGGGCTTTCCGTTTACTGAGTGCTCACACGCGGGCTTGCACTATCGGACCGCTGTGAGCCGCGGCCATCTCCCTGAGTGCCTCAGCACTCCTAAAAGAGCATTTTTCCTTCCTAAAAGAGCAACACGGTTTGACCCTGCGTATTTTTCAAGATGTCGTTCAAACCGTGTGTTTCTGGATGCCGTCGTTTTCTGTCCCCAGTTGACGGTCATGATCGCTGTCTCACGTGTTTGGGCGTTCAGCACGCTGAGGCGGCGTTCGTGAATGACTCATGTTCCCATTGTGGGAACATGACCATCGCAGTTTTACGGTCTAGGCTCGAGTACCTCAGAAGGGGTGGAGTCCCATTGCGCATCCCCCGATCTAGTGGTCCTCCCGCTGCAAAGCAGAGGGCTGCTACTTTGGCTGATGCCTTTGGTGGAGACCTGAGGGTGACTGTGAGGGCTTCCCCGACGGGCCAACAAGCCCCTTGGGCCCCTCCCCCCTCCGCTGCGCCGGTGGAGTTTCCGGAAGAGCGGCCTGGTCCTTCCCATGCGGGGCCGACCGTCTCTTTCGGGGCTCCGGCTGAGGATATGATCTCGATAGCTGCATCGGAGGATGAGCTAATGGGCTCTGGAGATGAGGATTCGGCTGCGTTACCCCCTTCGGGTGTGGTACCGTTGCCCGAGTCAGATCCAGAGCTTACGGCTATGCTTTCCCGGGCCGCCGCGAGTGTTGGGCTCGAGTGGAACCCTCCACCGTGTCCCGAACCCTCGCGGCTGGACGATTGGTTCCTTGGGACGGCCAGTGCTGGTTCTCAGCGCCCCGCCCTGGTACCATTCTTTCCGGAAGTGCATCAGGAGCTCACAAAGTCGTGGACGGCGCCCTATAGCGCCAGAAACCGATCTAGTGACTCCTCCGTCCTCACTACAATCGATGGTGGCGCGGCTAAGGGGTACGTGGGGATTCCCCCAGTCGAGCGGTCCGTGGCGTTGCAACTGTGTCCCAGGGCCACTGCAGACTGGCGGGCTAACCCACGTCTCCCCTCCCGGGCGAGTAAGTTCTCGTCCAACCTAACGGGCAAGGCCTACACAGCCTGCGGGGAAGCTGCATCATCTCTGCATGCCATGGCGCTCCTGCAGGTCTACCAGGCCAAAGCGCTAAAGGATCTGCACGAGGGTAGTTCCGACCCAGGCGTGATGCAGGAACTGCGCACAGTGACGGACCTAAAAGTCACTGCGCGCTCCCTGGGTCAGGCGATGTCCACTCTGGTGGTCCAGGAGCGCCACCTGTGGCTGAACCTGGCAGACATGCGTGAGTCCGACAAGGTTCGGTTCTTCGACGCCCCTGTCTCCCAGGCCGGCCTTTTCGGCGACGCCATCGAGAGCTTCGCCCAGCAGTTCTCGGTGGCCCAGAAGCAGACGGAGGCGATTAAAAATATCCTGCCCCGGCGACCAGCTGCTGCCTCCACCCCGTTGCCGGCTGCAGCGCCTCCGCCTACTCGTCGCTGAGGGCGTCCCCCTGCGTCTGCCTCCGCCCCTGCCTCCGCCCCTGCCAAACCCAAGCAGCAGCCTCCACCCGGGAAGCAGGGCGCCGGACGCAAGGGTGCCGTCCAACCCGCTCAGGGTCCCGCGAAGTCGGCCGGTAAACGGAAGGGTAAGCGGCCCTGAGACGGGCAGCCCAGGGACGGATGGATCTGCTCGGAGGGAGATGGTGTCCGCACTCCTCCCCCTCCCCGGAGGAGGACCGGGGGGCCAACATCAAAACTCTGCCGCTGGCTGCTCGGAGTTCAGCGGTACCCACATTTTCAATAAAAGACCAGTTTCCGTTGTCCCTGGGCTCCAAGAGGGCCAACGCCTGTGTGCGACGCCTCCGGGCCTTGCCACTCCTGGCTCCCCCTCTTTTCGCCAGGGGGCGGTGTGAGGCTAGAGGACGCCCCCGGGCCTTCTCTCCCACACACTGCCCCACCCTGGAACGGTCAGACAACACTCCAGGTCGCCTCCGGGCCGTCCGGGTCGGGTCTGAGCGTTCCACCTCGCTGCCCCACCCCGGGTACGGGTCGGGTCTGAGCGTTCCACCTCGCTGCCCCACCCCGGGTACGTCTGTGGTGCCGTTGGTCCCGCTTGCATGGTCTCTGGGGGCCTGGGGAGCGCTAGCCAGGCCCCCGGCTACGCGATTCAGTTCGCGTACCGGCCCCCCAAGTACAGGGGCATCCTCTTCACTTCCGTGCGGAGCAGCGAAGCCCACGTCTTGCGGTCAGAGATCGATGTCCTACTGGCGAAGGACGCGGTCGAGCCGGTTCCTCCAGCCAATATGAGGTCGGGGTTCTACAGCCCCTACTTCATTGTACCCAAGAAAGGGGGTGGATTACGGCCAATCTTGGAGCTGCGTGTCCTGAATCGGGCCCTGCACAAGCTTCCGTTCAGGATGTTAACGCAGAAACGCATTTTCGAATGCATCCGTCCCCGAGACTGGTTTGCAGCGATCGACCTGAAGGACGCGTACTTTCATGTCTCTATCCTTCCTCGACACAAACCGTTCCTACGCTTTGCGTTCGAGGGGAGGGCATATCAGTACAAAGTCTTGCCCTTCGGGCTGTCCCTGTCGCCTCGCGTCTTCACGAAAGTCGCAGAGACAGCCATTGTTCCGCTCAGAGAACGCGGCGTTCGCATCCTCAACTATCTCGACGACTGGCTCATACTCGCCCAGTCTCGGCATTATCTCGGCATTGAGTTGGACTCGGTCAACCAGACTGCGCGCCTCACAGAGGAGCGAGTCTGGTCAGTGTTGAACTGCTTGAATACGTTCAAAGGCAGGACGGCGGTCCCACTGAAATATTTTCAGAGGCTCCTGGGGCATATGGCATCTGCAGCCACGGTAACTCCGCTCGGATTGCTTCATATGAGACCGCTTCAGCACTGGCTTCATGGCCGGGTCCCGAGATGGGCGTGGCAGAGCGGCAAGTACCGGGTCCCAGTTACTCTGTACTGTCGCCAAACCTTCAGCCCGTGGTCAGACCCTTCGTTTCTACGGGCGGGAGTGCCCTTAGAACAAGTGTCCAGGCATGCTGTGGTTTTCACGGATGCTGGGGGGCCACGTACAACGGGCATGCAGTCTCGGGTCTGTGGACAGGGCCCCAGCTGCATTGGCATATCAATTGCCTGGAGTTGCTTGCAGTACGTCTTGCCCTAAGCCGCCTCAAAAAGCCGCTTCAGAGCAAGCACGTACTGGTCCGTACGGACAGCACTGCAGCCGTTGCGTACATCAACCGCCAGGGTGGTCTACGCTCCCGTCGCATGATGCAACTCGCCCGCCATCTCCTCCTGTGGAGTCAGAAGCATCTGAGGTCGCTTCGGGCCATTTACATCCCTGGTGCGCTGAACCAGACAGCCGACGAACTCTCTCGTCAGTCGACACCTCCGGGAGAGTGTCGACACCTCCGGGAGAGTGGCGACTCCACCCCCGGAGCGTCCAGCTGATATGGGACCTTTTCGGAGCCGCGCAGGTAGACCTGTTCGCCTCTCCGGACTCGACCCATTGCCAGTTGTACTATTCCCTGACTGGGGGCACCCTCAGCACGGATGCACTGGCGCACAGCTGGCCCCGGGACCTACGCAAATATGCGTTTCCCCCAGTGAGCCTTCTCGCACAGACCCTGTGCAAGGTCAGGGAGGACGAGGAGCAGGTCTTGCTAGTTGCGCCCTACTGGCCCAACCGGACCTGGTTCCCCGAACTCACACTCCTCTCGACAGCCCCTCCCTGGCCGATTCCCCTGAGGAAGGACCTGCTTTCTCAGGGACGGGGCATTCTATGGCACCCGCGTCCAGACCTCTGGAAACTCCATGTCTGGTCCCTGGACGGGACGCGGAGGTTCTAGGTGGCCTGCCACAAGCGGTGGCAGACACCATCGCTTCTGCTAGAGCCCCCTCTACGAGGCGCCTCTATGCCCTGAAGTGGAACCTGTTCGTTGAGTGGTGCTCTTCCCGCCGGTAAGACCCCCGAAGGTGTTCAGTTAGTGTCATGCTTTCTTTCCTGCAAGATGGGCTGGAGCGAAGGCTGTCTCCCTCCACCCTCAAAGTGTACGTCGCAGCAATAGCGGCGTATCATGACGCAGTTGAAGGTAAGTCCTTAGGGAAGCACGACCTAATTGTCAGGTTCCTCAGAGGTGCGAGGAGGCTAAATCCTCCTCGTCCACACTCAATACCCTCTTGGGACTTAACTCTGGTGCTAAGAGCACTTCAGAGCCCTCCCTTTGAGCCTTTGCAGTCTGTAGAGTTAAAAATTCTGTCCATAAAGACAGTACTCCTGATTGCATTGGCCTCCATCAAGAGGGTAGGGGACCTGCACGCACTTTCGGTCAACGAATCGTGCCTAGAGTTCGGGCCGGCCAACTCTCACGTCGTCCTGAGACCCCGGCCAGGATACGTGCCCAAGGTTCCCACCACTCCCTTCCGGGACCAGGTGGTGAAACCTGCAAGCGCTGCCCTCGGAGGAGGCAGACCCAGCCCTGGCTTTGTTATGTCCCGTCCGCGCTCTTCGCGCTTACGTTGACCGGACTCAAAGCTTTAGGACCTCAGAGCAGCTCTTCGTCTGTTACGGAGGCCAGCAGAAGGGAAAGGCTGTCTCCAAGCAGAGGTTAGCCCACTGGATAGTGGATGCTATTGTCTTAGCGTACCAATCGCAAGACGTGCCTTGCCCGTTCGGGTTGCGAGCACACTCAACCAGGAGTGTGGCTTCCTCCTGGGCGCTGGCTCAAGGCGCCTCGCTGACAGATATATGTAGAGCTGCGGGCTGGGCGACACCTAACACATTCGCTAGATTTTATAGCCTCCGTGTAGAGCCGGTTTCTTCCCGTGTACTCGCCCCAGTGGCCGGTAGACGCGAAGTGCCCGTTCTTGTGTCGGCTTGCAACGCCACTCCCGCCCGCTGGGCCGGATACGTGCATCTATTTGTCTCCAGTTGTGTTCCCCAGAAATGGCTAACCCTGTCGAGCTCCTCCGACACCCCTTCGGTGTCAGACGTTGCGGCCGTCTGACGCCAGGCCTGCACCCGTATGCTTGTGGAACGTGTGTGTAGGCTGGGTTCCATATGTAGCGGTCCCTACGGCGACCCCATATGTGTATTCTCCACGGTACCCGCTACCCTACTCGGCTAGCCCTGTGTCTTTCCCTTGACAGAGCTCGCTCTGTCATCTCTGGTGGTGTTCTTTCCCCCCTGGGACCAGGTTGGATCCACCCCAGAGACTGCCATATGTAGCACTACCCTGCTAGGTTAGTCCTTATGAGTATTCCACCTCTCCTCCCTGGAGGACGTGGCTCCGCAGCGTTCCGTCTCCCTGAGACAGGCACGCTTTCCCAGCGTTATCCAATAGTCACACTGAGTGGGTCTTGCAGAAACAGCAGTGACGGACCTTCCCTGCTTGGAGACTCCTGACTCCTGCTCCAACCTAGGTGCACTCCAGCGAGCTCAAGCAGGGCGCTGGAAGGGCCAGCCTCCCTGGCGTGTTGGTAGGGATCCCCAATTCGTCGGTCAGTTCCGACGTACGTCGAACGTGACCGACTGAAAGGGAACGTCTCGGTTACGTATGTAACCCTCTTTCCCTGAAGGAGGGAACGGAGACGTACGTCCCGTCGCCAGGTGCTGTGCTTCCGCTGAAGGGCCGAGTCACTCTTTCGGCTCCTCAGTTGGAAAAGCGAGGATGCGGTATTCCACTTCCGTATTTATACCCGCACTGCGGGGCGGTGCGTGGACCGCATGACAACGTTATTGGCTCGTTTTTATACACTCGAAGTAGATTGGTCTCTGAAAATGATCCCCAATTCGTCGGTCAGTTCCGACGTACATCTCCGTTCCCTCCTTCAGGGAACGAGGGTTACATACGTAACCGAGACGTTTTTAGAAAGCTTTTTCTTCATAGAATGGGCATCATTAGTCAATCCTCTACTTCAAAAACTGAAATCATGAGTATCTTATTAAGGAAGTGAAATGCTTGGGAAAAATCATCATGGCAATCACCCTTGCGCTTCTGAAATCTGAGTGCTGACTTGAGTAGGTATACTGTTAATTCTTTTTTTACAGGCAAAACATGAATAAATAAATAAATGCTTGGCTATATAATAATATCTGGTTTGTCTTTTTTTTTCCCAAAAAAAAAAAAACAAGAATATAGCAGGCCTACATGTATAAAATTCTAAGCAGGTGTAGCATGCTACCAAATAACACATTTTTCTGCATTCTGAAAAAAAATCCACATAAGTTTTAAAAAGCAATCATTTTTTTACACAGTTGATGTTTTGAGTTTTATAAAATGTGTGTATTTAGCTTTATGCTAAGCTAAAGTGCTATTTGTAGCCCTTATGCACCTAGTTATAATATTTTATGTTTTATTGTGTCAGGATATGCCAGGCAAGTCTTCTATTGTGTTTCTAGGCTGATTAGTCACCAGTGTTTCTAAATATACATTGGTTTATTTTATTAGTAACAGTTTGAACAGTACAAACTCCTGGAAACAATGCTGGGGCTGATTGTGGGCTGAAATGTTTCTTGTCTAGCTGACAGTAAAATGACATAGACCCTTCCATTTGTGGAGAGGGAATGAGTTTTAATCGTAGTGCTGAACAGGTAGTGAACTGGAAGACCCGAAAGCATTTTCACCCTATCGTAATCAAACACAGACAATAAAAGCAATCGTCATTGTGTGCTCATTGTGATTGCCGTTAATTAGCAGAGAGCGACAGCTTAAAGAACGAACAACCGCAACATCATCTTCTCGTTTCCCCCCTTCTCTTCTAGTGCACATTGCCGCCCGTCATAAATCGGACACCCAGAAAAGCCCAGCTAATGTCAGAGAGCCGAGAGAGAGAGAGTGACACTAAATGATTTTCAAGTTGACAGGCGCAGTGCCACAGCTTTGACAGTTTTTGGTCTCACTTGTGAGGTCTCTGTTGTTGAGGATAATTGAAAGTATAACTGAGTTTTCAAAGCAGTCAGAACTGACAGAGAGAAAAGCAGAAGAAGGACAGTGAGAGAGGAAAAGTGAGTGAGAGATGTGTTATTGTCAAGATCTTGTTTTCTTCTGCCTTCATTGTAAGAAAATAATGATGTGGTCCTGCCATAGCTTGCAAAAATGAAAATCAACCCTGTTGGAATAAAAGATAACTTCAAAGCTTTGACACTGTCAAAGGAACAAAGTAAAACAAATAGATCAACTTTGCACCGAAGGCTTTGTTTGTTTGTGTTTGTGTGTGTGTGTGTGTGTGTGTGTGTGTGCTGTGTTGTGTGTGTGATTTTGTTGACTCTGCAGGATGGTAATCTTGGCTTGCATTGTGAGAGATGGGAGATTTGATCCCAGGGTTGCTTAGAGGTGAGAGAGAATCACAACCTGGAGGAACTGGAAGATTCCCTGCCAGCTTTCGTTATGGTGAAAGAATCTTCTAAATAAATTTCAAAGTTTCGTATAAATTACTAAAAGTCATGAAAAGTGAATTCAGCAGTTATATGCTGACTGTAAAGTGCTCAGAGATGACATATTTATCCCAGCTACTTTTCCCCTTACCGTAAGTGTCAAAAAGCAACTCTTCTCAGAGTAACATGCAACATACTTTTCAAAAACGGGAACCAAAACATCACTGCCAAAGCATAAGAAAGAAAGAAGGCATTAAAGAAACTGTGTTCCTTTAAGGTGACAAGTCTCATCAGTCATGCTCTGATCCATCACGACAGAATATCTAAGCTAAATGATGTAAGGTATACAGTTTATCACATGGCAAAATCTGTTATTTATTTACTGGTATTATTACAGTTTTTCTCGATTGCTAACACACTATAACTGATTCAGTTGGCACAGTTTCCCAAACCGTTCATTCAATTCTCAAAACAGAAACATTTCACCTGTTTTTCATAAAAATAAAAAAATAAAAAGTTAACCAAACACATAACCAGTGCTGGGTTAGCATTAATACTTACAAATTGTAGTCTGTTACTGATTCCAAGTTACATGACAAAAATTTTAGTTAGTAACGTAATTCATTGCATTAGACATTTAAGGTAATATAATCTGAATACTTTTTGATTACTTTTAGACTACTTTTGGCCTAACTTGTTTATCAAATTGAATTGAATAGGATATTATTTTACCATATCGATATAAAAAAAAACGTAGAAAAAAGAAAATATCCATTATTTATTATCATCAACAATGAATGTCACAGTTATGTTTAGTTTTCATGGACATTCAGTTTGTTTTCAATAGTCACATGTCTTCCTTTGTTTGATTTTCCCGCCACTCCTTTGTTACCATGGTCACGTCATTATGAGTTTGTTTGGTTCAGCTGTGTTTAATTATCACCTTGTTATCTGCACTACTTAAGTTCCTGCTTTTCTTATGATTATTGTCCAGTCTCGTATGGTTGTGTTTGCATTGTCTATCTTTATTGAGTACTACTTTGTGGAATTAAATTACATTGGAACCTTTCATCTTTGTCTTTGTGCCTTCATCTGCAGAGCAACCGTTACAGAAGACTGGACCAAATATGGATTATACAGCAAAGTTTGCTGTGGTGGCTCAAATGAGCCATGACTTTTTTGTGTTCACCGATCAGTTCTTTCATCTTGCCATCACCTGCCCCTACAATGAAACCCTGAAATCTTTGTTCTGGATTGGGGCCAATTACCACCGCCCTATAGATCTCCTAGACACCGCTGGATTAAACTGGAGAGAAGCCATCATCCGGTGTCTGGAGAACGTCCATCTCTGATCCAGAAAACAGCAGGACCCAGAGCCTATTACACCACCTGCGACCACGGAGAAATTGCGTGAGCCCCGCGCAGATGGAGAGCTACCACCACCCGCCGCGACGCATCAGCCAGAGCCCGAGGACGAGTGGACAGCGTTGTCGCTTGCTCTGGAAGAGGAGTTCCCAGTGAATCTGACTAGGGGTGTGAGCCCGCAACATCAGTGGCCGAGGGTATATTGGTGGAATTAGCGACTGAGGACTGGCTGATGGACTTCAGTACGGCAGTATCGTCGCCCACCCCACACCACCCCACACCACCCCACACCACCCCACCCCACCCCACCCCACCCCGTTTCTCATTCGCCAGCGCTGTTTTTAGACAGCAATATAGACAGTTTGGACCGTGTCAACCAGGATAAACTGCACAGAGACTTGTATGGACGATATGTTATTACCTGCACCCCTTCCCAGTCTCCATCTGCCTCTGTCGCCGACCTTCTCAGCCAGTCCTCCAGCCCTGCCTCTGCTGGAGCTGTGCAGCTCTTCGCCATCTCCGGAATCACGATGCCGTGATGTCGAGCAACCTCCATCAGCGCCGGAGCGAGTGGATCCTGTGGCTCCGCCTCTGGCCTCTGATCGCCCTGCTCCGTCTCGGCCCATTGACCTGCCGGCTACGCCCTGGCTCCTCCCACCTTTGGCTCCACCAGACCCCTTCTGCCTTTCGACTCAGCCGGGTTCCCTCGTCCCAGCGGCTCCCCCTTGGTCAGTCGTCACACCACCTCCACCACGGACTTGCGGATCTTCTGCTACGCTCCGTTACTCCACCCTTATGGCTGCAGGGGGCTCCTTCTTCCCTTCGGACTCACCTCGGTCCGTGGTCACACCGGCATCATCTCAGTTGCCGCGACGTTGCCTAGGCCTCCGACATCAGGCCTCCGACATCACTCTGCTCCATCTGCGCCCTGGGATCCATCAGCTACGCCTCCGCCTCCTGCCACCATCCCTTTACCACATCCTCGCCCACCTCCAGAGCCCCCACCTTCCCTTCCCTTCCTTGTCTTCCTTTGTTTGATTTTTCCCGCCACTCCTTTGTTACCATGGTCACGTCATTGATTTTGTTTGGTTCAGCTGTGTTTAATTATCACCTTGTTATCTGCACTACTTAAATTCCTGCTTTTCTTATGTTCATTGTCCGGTCTCGTACATGTATGGTTGTGTTTCTAGTGGTCAAATGCTTTGTGGCCTCTCAATTTTCCATATAATTATAGCAACCTTACTAGCGGCTGGTCTGTGTGTGTAATTTCACTAAACTAGAAGACTTTCTGAATGTATATAAGTGATGTGCTTGTTAAGAAAGGAAAATTTAAAACATGAAAAAGAAGAATTATAGGGAAAATCAAATTAGGAATGGTTTACTGCCATTGTGTGAATATGTAATCAATAATAAAAAAAAGTAACTGTAGTGTGATTACAAGTATTTCAAAACGTAATTTTACTAATTTAAATTACTAATTACAAATTTTTGGAATCTGATTACATATTCCAGATGACATGTAATCAGTTACTAGCAGCACTGCACATATAATTAACTCAAGCATCACAATGTAAACTCAGATAGCACACATTTATCCATGACATGAGTTAACATTAAGTAGCAAGACTGATGACACACCAATCAGAATCTCAGGATAATATAAAGAGGAGCACAGGTGATTATGTGCTTTAGAAAATGAATCCTAGAGAAAGCTGGAAAAATCATCTACAGGGTTTTTTTTTTATACTACTTACACATACAGTATAATTACAGTAAACGGTAACAGTACTTTAAATGAGGGGATTTTTACTATTCTATGTACAGTAAACTGTAGTACATGTTGTACACCCTCAAACTCGTGATTGTCACTTTTTTTTACATATACTGTATTTTTATATTATATTATATACTCTCTAAGGGAGGTAGAGGAAAGTCTATTGTCAGAAGACCAATAAACTGCTATATTTATTTGTTTACTTACTGTATTGTAATTGACAGTATACTGTATTGTGTTGCATAACGAGTTCATATTCAATTCTTTGGTGTTTGAACTATTTTTCTAGTGCTTTTCATCTACTGTAAGATCACTTTACAATACTGTAATGAAAATATATGTTGATAATATATAATATAAAAATATTTGATATTGACATGCCAGTTTGAGGTTTGTACAAGTTGGTGTGTAGTTCTGAGAGTGTTTATAGTTGTGAGAAAACGGTGAATTGTTTCATGAATTCTGTTAGCAATCAAGAAAAAACTGTATTATTATTATTTGAATTTATGATTTATAATATATATAGGGCACATACCTTACCATTAATCTTTACTGTTGACATATTTTCTATTCTTTATGCATAGTACTAAATCTAATATGTATCAATATTAGATTCAGGATTATGCATTAAAAAATAAAAACATAAGTACATGAAATAAAAATGAAATGCAAAGATTAGCTTAAGGGTAAAGACTCCTGTATGAGTTACGATTTCGATTATTACTATTGAGGTTTCATGAAAAATAATTTTGTAATACAATACACAAAATTTAGATTTTATTAAAAAGAAGGGAAAAAAACCCTGCAGCTGCATTTTTTGTGTGTGTGTGTGAAAAAGCCTGCATCAGAATGCTAAACCCATTTTGCTGAATGTGTAGGACAATGAACATGAATAAGAACTAAAGAAACTTGTATTATTCAAATTGTTGTGTGAGCCACAACAGACCGTCCTCTTTTTTTCTGACAAGGTTAAAGGTTGCATACAGTTGCCTGTACAGAATAGATAACTTTGGTGTCAGTACCAAAAAAAAATATCCTCATAAATAATCATATACACCGATCAGTCATAACATTATGACCACTGACAGGTGAAGTGAATAACACTGATTATCTCTTCATCACGGCACCTGTTAGTGGGTGGGATATATTAGGCAGCAAGTGAACATTTTGTCCTCAAAATTGATGTGTTAGAAGCAGGAAAAATGGGCAAGCATAAGAATTTGAGCGAGTTTGACAAGGGTCAAATTGTGATGGCTAGACGACTGTGTCAGAGCATCTCCAAAACTGCAGCTCTTGTGGGGTGTTCCCAGTCTGCAGTGGTCAGTATTTATCAAAAGTGGTCCAAGGGAGGAACAGTGGTGAACTGGCGACAGGGTCATGGGTGGCCAAGGCTCATTGATGCACGTGGGGTCATGTGGTCTGATCAAACAGACAAGCTACTGTAGCTCAAAGAAGTTAATGATGGTTCTGATAGAAAGGTGTCAGAATACACAGTGCATCGCAGTTTGTTGTGTATGGGGCTGCATAGCCGCAGACCAGTCAGGGTGCCCATGCTGACCCCTGTCCACCGCCGAAAGCGCCAACAGTGGGCACGTGAGCATCAGAACTGGACCACGGAGCAATGGAAGAAGGTGTCCTGTCTGATGAATCATGTTTTCTTTTACATCACATGGATGGCCGAGTGCGTGTGTCTCGCTTACCTGGGGAAGACATGGCACCAGGATGCACTATGGGACGAAGGCAAGCCGGCGAAGGCAGTGTGATGCTTTTGGGCAATGTTCTGCTGGGAAACCTTGGGTCCTGCCATCCATGTGGATGTTACTTTGACACGTACCACCTACCTAAGCCTTGTTGCAGACCATGTACACCCTTTCATGTAAACGGTATTTCCTGGTGGCTGTGGCCTCTTTCAGCAGGATAATGCGCCCTTCTACAAAGCAAAAATGGTTCAGGAATGGTTTGAGGAGCACAACAACAAGTTTGAGGTGTTGACTTAGCCTCCAAATTCCTCAGATCTTAATCCAATCAAGCATCTCTGGGATGTGCTGAACAAACAAGTCGATCCATGGAGTCCCCACCTCGCAACTTACAGGACTTGATCTGTTGCAAACATCTTGGTTTAACTTGGTTTAACATCTAACTTTAATCCCCAAAGTTAGTACCTTTATTTTTCCAATGCCCTTTGACAGAATACATATTAAAAAAAAAATTTCCCAGCAAAGGTAAACATAAAATAAATTGAATTGTAACCTGTGGTGGCTGTAATTGGTGCACAGCAATCAGACAGTATAACAAAACAGTCTTTATTAAATCCAAAAGGAACAGGCTGGAGAAAATCAGGAGTAACAATAAAACACAACTACGTAATACTAATACAACACGGAACAATCAACAGAAGAAACTGAAGGCTTAAATATACAGCGATAACAAGGTAACTAAATGAACAACAGGTGAGTAATCAGTAACTAAGGGAACTAAGAAGCAAACAGAGTCTGATCAGGGCAGGGAACACAATAAAAACAAAACCAAAACAATGAAATTAACAGACTGAGATTGTTACAAGAATGTCCTTAAAGCAAAATAAAAACTCTCATAATTCAATCCTGTTTAATACGAATAGCTTCTGAATTTTTCATGTGAATTGGTTTAATAATAAATGTTAAGATTAAAAATTAACAGACTTCTTCCTGCTGAATAAGTGAAAGAAAAGCTGGCCCATAAAATCACCTGCAATTTAGTATTCACATTGACAACTATGTGCATATTAACTGATCACATTCAGTGTTTGTGGTAGTTTTCTGTGGGATCAAAACAATAATAATAATAATAATAATAATAATAATAATAAAAAAAGTCTGCTACTCATCTCTCATTGTCCAGCTTCAAACTTTCTCATCGTTGTTAAATTGATTGCAGATGAATGCCAAGGAACCAGGATGGGGTCAAACATTTTATTAATGGAGTCTGATATTAATAAATTTTTGTGAGACACACACACAAAATGTCAAAGGTGGGCATACAAAGGGATGGGTCATGTGATTCATGCTCTCTGTCGAGAGTTTTATGACACATCATAATTTAATAGATTTAAAGAAATCAGTTTGACTCCGGCAGCAGCTTAACAGGCAGTGGAGGAGGAGTGAGATTGTGAGAGTGAGAGTAGTAGAATGAGATATTAAATTATAGAGAATCTCAAATGAACAATTTGTCTTGTGGATGTGATGCTGAAGATTTTGAAACTGTTCTAATCCGTCTAGTAGAAACAGTATACATGGCGGTACACCAAAATCAACATAGAGGACTCAGGAGTAAAAAAAAAAACAATGTTCAATCCTCATTAACAGAATTATGTTGTGCTTTAAAATGCTAATAATTTAATGCAAAAGGTTTGTAAAATGGTTTGAGATCATAGTTTACTTTAGTTATTATTTGTTTTGTTTTTTGGACTAACGCAAGTGGTGGGACAATTGAAATGGCATTAGCTAGTCATACATGGCATTTGTTCGCCACAAGAATGTTAATAATAGGGTACAACGGGGCTAAAGGCACACCTTAAGAAAAATGTGCTTTTCACAACTGATAGCAGAAAAATGATCTATGTTTTTATTGAACATTGATGGAGCAACATATTTTGTGTGAAAATAAATCATATTTTCAATCTTATGAATGTATGAGGTGGCAAGGTGAGCCTTTTACCCCACACACGGCACAAAAGGCACAAATTTACACAAATCCTTTAGCTAAAATAATATGTTTTTAATAATGTCTAAGTTAGAATAAAGTCAAATGTGCCTTTTACCCCAGTACGCCTTTAGCCCGGTTGTACCCTATAACTTCCACTATCTTATTGAATAAAGGCAAAAAAAGCAATGTTCCCATCCCATGTGTTAAAGAGAACAAAATCGCCACTTCCTGGGAAATTGGCACAAACTCTCTCTAATAAAAATGGAAGTTGCTGCAATCAACTTCTCTTTTTTTCGTATTTAATTGCACCTTAGAGTGCGCAGATGAAACACAATAAATGCTGTCATGTTATCTTTTGTTCAGATGTCTGATGTTTGAGAATGCAATCATTTGAGACAGTCCTGGGAGGGAATCATACCTAACCATTTTGATGACAGACTTTGGCTCAGGCATTTCAGAATGACCAAACCAACATTTGAGATGCTGTGCAATGAAACTGGTCCGTTGAATTTATAAATTTTTTTCCGTACATCAAGGGATTTACATAACTACTGACACACTCATAAAGACTGTATCTGCATCCAAAATCGCATACAGAATAGGTATTACATTTGATGAGGAACTTAATTTGCTAGCGGCACATACAGCTGTAAGGTGCATACCACGATCCTTCTGACCTGAGAAACGTTTCCCTGCTGCAAATATTTCAGCAATTATTATGTGTCTAGTATTTCTGTGGACTGAACCAGCAATGGCAATCATCTGTGAATTAATCATTCTTTTGAGTCGGTTCTTTCTTTTCAGTGAAATGGTCATACGGGTTTGCATAACGCTCTGAATCGATTCACATTCATTTGGACTGCTCTCTCTGAAGCAGTTTCTCAGTCAGTATTGAGGTATTGTACTTAAAAACACAGAGAACAAACAATACAAAAGGCTACTTTTTGAGAGGTAGCTTTGAGATTATATTCAACTCCTGCTGTGTCATCTGAATAATTATAACCAGTTTTTGTGTCCGCTCACACTGTTGTTCAGTTGTTTTCAAATGTGAACATGCATATGTGTTTTAAAACTTTTAAAATGTGTCTAGAGACACCTTCATTCTGCTCAGGTGTACCATTCCTCATAACAGTTGAATTGTAAACATACTTTTTCTTGCAACTGTATGTGAACCGCTTGCAGAATCTGTGAAAATGTGAATAATTTTAACAAAATAAAAGAGATCATACAAAATGCGTTATTTTTCATTTAGTGCTGTCCTGAATAAGATATTTTACATAATTTTTTTTTTTACATATAGTCCACAAGACAAAAAAATAGCTGAATTTATTAAAATGACTCGTTCAAAAGTTTATGAACCATTGATTCTCAAAACTGTATGTCGTTCCCTGGATGATCCACGGCTGTTTTTGTGTTTTGTGATGGTTGTTCTTGAGTCCCTTGTTTGTCTTAAGTAGTTAAACTGCCCAATGTTCTTCAGAAAAATCCTTCAGGTCCTGCAAATTCTTCAGTTTTCCAGCATCTTTTGCATATTTGAACCCTCTCCAGCAGTGACTGTATGATTCTGAGAGCCATCTTTTTACACTGAGGACAATTGAGGGACTCAAACACAACTATTAAAAAAGGTTCAAACATTCCTTGATGCTCCAGGAGGAAACACGATGCATTAAGAGCCGGGGGGTGAAAACTTTTGAACAGGATGAAGAGGTCCAAATTTTTCTTTTCTTATTTGAATATCATTTTTTTCATTTAGTACTGTCCTTCAGAAGCAACAGAAGATACAGTGGGGAGAACAAGTATTTGATACACTGCCGATTTTGCAGTGCATGTAGAAGTCTGTAATTTTTATCATAGGTACTCTTCAACTGTGAGAGACGGAATCTAAAACAAAAATCCAGAAAATCACATTGTATGATTTTTAAGTAATTCATTTGCATTTTATTGCATGACATAAGTATTTGATACATCAGAAAAGCAGAACTTAATATTTGGTACAGAAACCTTTGTTTGCAATTACAGAGATCATACGTTTCCTGTAGTTCTTGACCAGGTTTGCACACACTGCAGCAGGGATTTTGGTCCACTCCTCCATACAGACCTTTTCCAGATCCTTCAGGTTTCGGGGCTGTCGCTGGGCAATACGGACTTTCAGCTCCCTCTAAAGATTTTCTATTGGGTTCAGGTCTGGAGACTGGCTAGGCCACTCCAGGACCTTGAGATGCTTCTTACGGAGCCACTCCTTAGTTGCCCTGGCTGTGTGTTTCGGGTCGTTGTCATGCTGGAAGACCCAGCCATGACCTATCTTCGATGCTCTTACTGAGGGAAGGAGGTTGTTGGCCAAGATCTCGCGATACATGGCCCCATCCATCCTACCCTCAATACGGTGCAGTCGTCTTGTCCCCTTTGCAGAAAAGCATCCCCAAAGAATGATGTTTCCACCTCCATGCTTCATGGTTGGGATGGTGTTCTTGGGGTTGTACTCATCCTTCTTTTTCCTCCAAACACGGCGAGTGGAGTTTAGACCAAAAAGCTCTATTTTTGTCTCATCAGACCACATGACCTTCTCCCATTCCTCCTCTGGATCATCCAGATGGTCATTGGCAAACTTCAGATGGGCCTGGACATGCGCTGGCTTGAGCAGGGGGACCTTGCGTGCGCTGCAGGATTTTAATCCATGACGGTATAGTGTGTTACTAATGGTTTTCTTTGAGACTGTGGTCCCAGCTCTCTTCAGGTCATTGACCAGGTCCTGCCGTGTAGTTCTGGGCTGATCCCTCACCTTCCTTATGATCATTGATGCCCCACGAGGTGAGATCTTGCATGGTGCCCCAGACCGAGGGAGATTGACCGTCATCTTGAACTTCTTCCATTTTCTAATAATTGCGCCAACAGTTGTTGCCTTCTCACCAAGCTGCTTGCCTATTGTCCTGTAGCCCATCCCAGCCTTGTGCAGGTCTACAATTTTATCCCTGATGTCCTTACACAGCTCTCTGGTCTTGGCCATTGTGGAGAGGTTGGAGTCTGTTTGATTGAGTGTGTGGACAGGTGTCTTTTATACAGGTAACGAGTTCAAACAGGTGCAGTTAATACAGGTAATGAGTGGAGAACAGGAGGGCTTCTAAAGAAAAACTAACAGGTCTGTGAGAGCCGGAATTCTTACTGGTTGGTAGGTGATCAAATACTTATATCATGCAATAAAATGCAAATTAATTATTTAAAAATCATACAATGTAATTTTCTGGATTTTTTAGATTCCCTCTCTCACAGTTGAAGTGTACCTATGATAAAAATTACAGACCTCTATATGCTTTGTAAGTAGGAAAACCTGCAAAATCGGCAGTGTATCAAATACTTGTTCTCCCCACTGTACTTACATATTTCCCGGAAGACAAATTAAGTACAATTTACCTTGATCTTCAAATTCAATAAGTTTTCACCCCCCGGCTCTTAATGCATCGTGTTTCCTCCTGGAGCATCAGGGAATGTTTGAACCTTTTTTAACAGTTGTGTTTGAGTCCCTCAATTGTCCTCAGTGTGAAAAGATGGCTCTCAGAATCATACAGTCACTGCTGAAGAGGGTTCAAATATGTAAAAGATGCTGGAAAACTGAAGAATTTGCAGGACCTGGAGGATTTTTCTGAAGAACGTTGGGCAGTTTAACTGCTCAGGACAAACAAGAGACTCAAGAACAACCATCACAAAACACAAAAACAGCCGTGGATCATCAGGTGACGACACACAGTATTGAGAATCAATGGTTCATAAACTTTTGAACGGGGTCATTTTAATAAATTCAGCTATTTTTTTGTCTTGTGGACTACATAAAAACATTTTTTTAAATGTAAAATATCTTATTCAGGACAGAACTAAATAAAAAATAACATGCATTTTGTATGATCTCTTTTATTTTGTTAAAATTATTCACATTTTCACAGATTCTGCAAGCAGTTCACATACTTTTTCTTGCAACTGTATATTAATGCATACTGAATTTTTGAACTTTTAGTGTTGTTTTTGCAAATAAAAAAAAAAAATCCTGCTGGGGCCCAGTACATCAATGTTAAAAAGTATGTTCTATATAGAATGAATATGTGTATGAAATCCGGACATACTGCATTTCCCATTTTGTCACTGTCATTTGTCTTACACTGTCAGTTGCATCGCTTCCTTGCTGTTCATAGCCCTGTCCCTATATATTAGCCACGTTTCCACTGTCAGGCCAGTGCAAGCCAGGGCTTTCAACGGGCTGGGCTGGGCTATATAGCCCTGGACCTGTAGCACCGAGCCCAAAACCACGCCACCATCGGGCCAGAAGCTCAACGGCCAAAAAACCCTGGCCGAGGAAGCCCCGACGAGGCCCGATCAAGCCCTGGAAGTGACAGTGGAAACGCGACTAGCACGTCCGTTTCAGGCCTGAAAGTGGAAACGCGGATATTATGTGGCCTTGCGGACTTGCAGACTTACAGTAACCACCTCATGCCTGTGTCTGTTAAGTCCACAAGTGTCCCATGTCCCATTGTCACTTTTCAGGTGCTTACAAGCACTCCCCAGGCTCTTGTACATTGCTGCCGACCCTGCACTGAGGTGAGGTCAGCAGCAGACTTCTACCCAACAGTCAAAGCAGCATTACATCACGAAAGTGTGGACAAAGAGGAAGACTGCACAGCCTTTCCCTTGGCTTCTTGAAATAGTCCCAAAATGTCCATCAGATGTGCAACATTTTTTTTTGGTATTTTTCACATCCTTTTTTTTGACGACTTTGAATTTTAAACTCTTTTCACACAGTAGTGTTGCAGACACCAGAACCCCTCCCAACGTGAGAACGCTATTTCCACCCCAAAACAACACCACAGATTTCACATACTGTTTTTGGCTTACTGAATGCCAATATTTGGATGAGGGCAGCTAATTCTGAAATTGCATACTTCCCTACTATATAGTATATATATATATATATATATAATATAGTAGTTGAAAAACAGTATGTGAAAAGTGTAGTATGTCCTAATTCACAGTATTCATTACAAGGTAGGCAAAAAATACCCAGATGACCTACTACTTCCAGTGAGATTCTGAAATCTGCATCTGATGGACACATTACTATCTCATGAGACCACAAGAGAGGGGCTGTGAATGACTGTGAGGTGAGGCAAATGACGCTGGTAGGTCACATGACAATGGCAACATGATGTATATTGATGTCCGGATTATTAGGGGCCAAGCACCGAAGGTGCATAGGCACCTATTGTATCCGTTGGTGTTCTTATTCTTCTTATTCTTCCGTTTCTTCTTCTTTTTCTTCTTCTTCTTCTTCTTCTTCTGCTCTTGAGTCTATGGCAGCCCATAGAACCGTATGGTACAAAGTTGTGAAATTTGGCACACTGATAGAGGACAGTCTGAAATCGAAGTCTCAAAACAAACACATTGGTGTATTATTACGAAACTCGGTATGTGTCTTCGACACCATGTCCTGACAGTACTCAAAAAGTTTTGGGGCAAAAGTTATATTGAAATTTCTAATAACTTTTGATAAAATTTGCCTATTGTAATGAAATTGGTCTTAATATATTCCTTGGGTCATGCCGAGAACATAGATACCAATTTTGCCATATTTGGCATAACTTCCTGTCCGCCATTTTGTTTTTCTTTAAAAAGTTTATTTTTCGAACTCCTCCTAGACCATTTGTCAGATTTTAACCAAAATCGAAACGTATGATTTTCAGACTGTGCTGACAAAAAGTTATGGATTTCATGTCGATAGATGCAAAGGTTTTAGTATAGCGCAACAACAAATTTGAGGCATGATGCCAAAACGACTCATGAAGCTGTATCTCTGCAATGCTTTGGCAAAATGACACCAAACTTTGCATGTGTCATTGTCACCTCACTCTTACCACATCACGTGAATTTGATTACAGCACCATGTTTTGGTCGAAAGTGATAAACCATTAAATAATTTTACCTGTGACTATATTTATGATTTTTCAGCCATTTTGCCTAAAATCATCTTAAAATGTCTTTATTGCTTGTTGTTGCACTTGGTCTGATGCTGCCAGCCATGTTGGCATGACTTGTCATGTTATTTGTGCTTGGCCCCGATAATTGCTGCTTGCAGCTATATTATTCATACTACATTTATACTATGTAGAACATACTTTTTTTTTACTGTTGTGAAACAGTAAAACAAAAGGACTTTCTCAGAGTATGTGATTTCGGACACAGCCACTGAAAAATCCTAACCACTAATGACAGTCTGTCTGAAATGCACAAACACAGACAAGCGGAGTGATACAAACAGTGAAGAGTGCTTTTGGACTTTAATATCAGCACTTTTGGAACGCCATTGAACAATCAGCTTTCAAAGACTGCAGCAGTTAATGTGAAACAATATTTTCATGGCTGGGTAAAGCACGCACACACAAAAACATGCCACAATTTAAATGTTTTTTTATATACAAAGTCATCAAAATAAAACGTTCACAATCACCACAATCACCAACAATGCTGATGTATGCAGCTATGCGAGCAAAGAGGGCACCGTCCCAAAGTCACATAGTACTCCAGGGTTTGCACCGAACAAGAACAGTCGACTGAAAGCTTTCTCAGATTTCCACAGAGGCTGTAGCCTTTTCCACCCTTTCCCTCAAAGCCTTTTTTTTCCCCTTTCCCCTCAAAGATAACAGGGTCAGAGAGCTTTGTTTACTGTTTTCTCTCCCCTGTTTAATTAGTTAAATGAGAAGAGGGTTCATTTTTGGAGCCGTATACTGTATATTCATGAAGGGCGCCAGGCTGTGACTCTAACTATAAAGTGCCGTGGGGGCTTGAAGGCATTTA
Organism: Coreius guichenoti; assembly: GCA_039654105.1. Lineage (NCBI taxonomy): Eukaryota > Metazoa > Chordata > Actinopteri > Cypriniformes > Gobionidae > Coreius > Coreius guichenoti. Next base: position 19,178,708 of record CM077168.1, read on the forward strand.
TTGGTGTAAACCCTGTTGAGTTCATTAACATCCACACAAACAAGTGATTATTAACCTGAAAATCTGTGCCACACATCCCCTGAGCCTCCAAATCTCCTTGCCAGCTGATGCCTTTATGTTTGTTATTACATGTTTGTAACCGCTTTATATGTTCCACAATTTGGGTCTAGGCAGAAGGTCATCTGGCAGCTGATATTTTATTAAATTATTGCTGTTCCCCATTATATCTGTTAATTATTGCACACTAATTAAGTGACAGATGATGTTCAGCAATGTGAGTAGGGATTTTGTAGGTTGCTGATAAGCAGGCAAGCAGATATATTTGTTATTTGCCTCAAAATAAATCTGTTCTCATGTCTTTTGGAAATGAGTGTAACAGCTAATACGAGTTATCCTGAAGCTGTCAAGTTGTGCAAACTTTTCAGTGTCCAGTGCTCAGTTGGTATCATCATAAGCTTTTTTATGGAGTCTTGTAAGCTGTAGTAAGTTGCATGTTCATCCTGGCTGCTTTGATACCAGGTTCTGTCAAAGAGTTGATATGCTTGTGTGAAACTGCTTTAATATGTCCACCTCGCTAAGCTAATTTGTTCTACATCGTGTTTACGATTTTCATGCAGCTCTAAATGAGGTCACCTTTTTCTACTGGTTTCAGTTTTGCTCATTTTGAGTATGCCGAAATAAGTTGAGGATGGAAAAAAAAAGGCGCTGAAATTCACAGAAATGTCAAATTCTCAGTGAATCTAATTACATCATATTTCAGATGCCAGTGTGAATGGGAAAGCTCAAGTAAATCTTCAAAATTTAAATTTGAGCAAGATACGTTGAGCAAGACACTTAAATATAAAACTGTTTTTAAAGTTTTTTTTTTCTTTGGGTAAGCTCACAGGATATTCGCATTTAGGTAGGTCTCATATTTGATTTGAGAGCTTCAGTAGAGGTGAAGATTTTCAGTCAATAAAATGTTTAAAATTACATTTCAGTTAGCTGGTCACACAAAATTTTAGAAGACTTGTGATACTGTTATTTTATCATTATTTATATACTATTATAGTATTTATTGATATTTTATTTCAGTTCGTTGCCAAAGCAACAAATTTCATTTTGGTTTAAGTTTTATTTACCTAGTTCTGGCATGAAACTAGATGACGCAGGCTGATATGTCTTTAACTCATTGGTAGCACAGCTCATTGGTTGCTGTTGCATCAGGGGCCAATGAGCTGCGGCTCAACATTCAAACAAATACCGGTAGTGTTGCTGTTAGCAGTCTGCAGCGAGCTCTCAGAACGCATTTGAAATCGACCTAAGATAAAGAATGATCTTTTATTCCAAATCTCTGTGCATATTGTGTGGTCCGGTTATAAATTCTTAAATGGAGCAATCTTTACAAGTTTTAAACTAGCTTTATGGTAGAAATGTTTTAAACTAGTGTCATGTCAACAGTTGCACAAGTGAATCACTGAAGCATATAAGCATCAGTGTTTACTGCATGTGTTTATGCAGCAGCAGCGTTCTATTGTATGTTATTGCTATTTTATTTGCTGTTTAGCACGGATATGAAACAGTTACATACAATCAATACAGTTAAACTAAGCGTTGTGTTTATAGTCTTGTGGAGTGATTTATTAAAGGGGTGGTTGATCAGCTTTTTTCGAAGGCTTGATTGTACTGTAACATGGGTTCATGCTTCACGTAACATGCTTCGTTTGAAAAAAAAAAAAAACGCATTATTTTTCAATTTAGCTTTATTCTACACCACTGTGTCCCTTCTCGTAAAAAAAAAAACGGTTTCCTGGTTCTATGAAGCCCCTCCCTCAGAAATACGCAATGGGCTCAGATTGGTTAGCTGGCCCAATGAGTTGTGATTTGCTAACTGCCTAGTGCACGTTGTCCGGAAACGTCATGCCCCTTACCATTATGGTTAGTTGCATATGCTCAGGTGTACTGTAATAAACAATGGCGTCAATATTGCCTTATCCATTTGAGCCCGAATCAGACTCAGAGAATATTAGTGAAGAGGTTCGAGCAGAACCTGCGCAAGAACAGCTGTTACAGGACGTTTTTTTATTTGTAGTTGTCTCATACTTTGTAGATACGCTGTTATTTGTAAATGCTACTACTGTATATGTTAGCTTTTGATATATGGTTTTAGCCTTATTAAAGCTTTAGTACAGCAGAATACATGATTGCCTTGTAGCCTTTTTTTTCATATAATCGTTCTAACAAATGATACTACAGTTCTCGAAGGGATTTTTTGTTTACAGACTGGATCTATAGTGATTGTTACTGACTGTATAGCACCGTTAGTTTTGTCTTTATACAACGTGTGTAGCCAAATATCTGTCGCCAGAACTATGAGACCATTATGAAGACTAATCATGGATTTATTATAGTGGCCATATCAAACACAGAACCATGTTTAGGGTGCCTGTATTTACACTGATCACTTAAACGCCAACAAACACCAACATTCAAAGTTCGCTAGTGGGATTAAAAAGAAGTTTGTAGGTGTTTGTCGGATAAATTTGAATTAGCAATTAGGTAACTGGCTAGCGGAGCCAAACAGCGTTTGCCTTTGTTTACGTCCTTGCTACAGCATAAAAATAATGATAGAAACTATTCATGGAAAACACATCAACAAAAAATGAAACATACTTACAGGTTGTGGCCCATAAACAACAGCTTCTACTTTTAAAGTGGGAACTGCTGTCCTCCGTGCCGCACAGAGAGCTATATTTGGATTATAATGTTCAGGAACTCTTCCTCTTCTCAACATGGCCTTTGTTGCATGCTCCCGGGGACGGGGTTTATGTAAATTAACACATAGCCTTAGGTCACTAGTGTTAAGCAGGTCTGCAAGGTAACCAAGGCACACATAGCCGTAAGTCACTAGTGTTAAGCCGGTCGGCAAGGTAGCCCAGGCACACATAGATAGTAAAAGTAGATAGTACATATGTCTTGGCGATAGATCTGCTTGTTTTGGGAGGTGTTTTGCCCTATCCCTTCCTGTCTATGTCATCATTGTGCAGATATATGCAGACATGCAGATGCAGAAGCTTGTTTTCTCACTCCACAGCATGTGTATATTACTTGTATTGTCTATTTCTCCCATTACCCTGTGCAGCTGTGTAGGGTGAAAAGTTGCATTACAAATGTATAGCAATAGTCTTTTTTTCAGTTGCTGCACAACAGTTTTATTGGCATTAGCTGTACAACCTGTAAATTATCTGATTAGACGTTTGTGTTGAAGAGCGCTCTACCCTTTTTTCTTGTCTCACTTTGTTGGGGGGTTAATTCATGTATGTTACATGTGCAACAGCAGCTGCATGTCTTACATGCTCACAGCAATGTCTGTGAATGTATTGGCAGTAGCAAGTCTCGGTACTTGCTCTGCAGCAGCAGCAGCATAGCAGATCTATTTCGCAAAGACCAAATACATTAACATTGCCACATCCAATACCATTCCAATCTCTGTTACCATACCAATCTCTCCAAAAAATTGTCATGACAGAAAATAAATTATTTTATTTTATTTCAGCTTTATTCAATTAACGGAAATTATTTTTAATAGTTTTAGTTTCAGTTTCAGTTTAACAATAACAACACTGCTGCAATCCATCTCCTTTTGTGTTTTAATGGAGAAAAAAAAAGTAAAAAATAAAGACAATAATATGGCTTAGATTTACATTAGGGGGGCGTAAATACAAATAATAACATTTTCATTTTTAGGTGAACTATCCCTTTAAGAAAGCTACCTTATAAGGTGGACAGATTCTTATTTTGTCCCATTTACTAAAATGATGGGTTAGACAACTGAATGTGTGAATAGTCATGCCACAAAAATCATTATGGAATAGATTTTAACATTACAATAACCATGTGTTTAATGAAAGCTATAATTTGATTCGTTATTAATAAATCTGTCACGTTTTGTCAGTGTTTTGGTTTCATTTTCAAGGACTTTTAGTTGTTCTCTCTCGGTTTCCTTCATTTGCTTTCTAGTTTTGTATTTAAATCTTTTATTTGCTTTAATGATAGATCTATTACGCCTCTCGCCTCATCTTCATCATCATCTTAAACGTGGCAGAATCAATGTGCAGTTGTCCATGATTCATGATTGCATCCTCATTCAGGTTTGCTAATATTGTGTTGTGTGCAACTACATGTCACTGTTACCAGCAGGGTGCTTTAATTAATAATAAAAAGAAGAATCAAATAAAAGATAATTTCCATATTCAATTAGCGGAGATGATTATCATTCAATTAGTTCTGACTTTCAACAAGATATATTAATTTGGGGCATACATACAGTACATACTGGTTTAATCAGTAATAATTAGTAAGCAATAAACCTGTTATGTTTAATTTATTGCATTTTATTGACAAGGAAATGAGAGGGGCACTTATGGAAAATATATCTTTCAAAATCTCCTGTTAAACCTTGCAATGCAAGAGGCTTCTCATATGAATAATTTTCAAATGTAGGGATCAGAGAGAAGCAAATAGGAGTGCTTTTATAGCTCATCCGAATTGCACAGGAAATTGTGCCTGATGGAATTCCCTTCTGTTTCATGAATAGAAAAACATAGCTTTGTGTTTGACCCTAAGAGTAAAACAGCAGAGAGTCCCGGTGCTTTATATATGCTGATTATAAAACACATACGGTATCTGCCATCATAAGACAAATATTTATCAGGCTCGATGGCTATAAAATATTTATGTTCAGCTCCAGAGCATGACACAACTACAATCTCCCCTCTGTGTACCTAATAATGGAAAGATTAAGCATAGCGAATGATCGGTCAAGTGACAAGCTATCTTACTGGCACACAATATGTGAAGCTGCTATTGTTAGAAAGGTGGAACATATCCCAAAGGCTCTGATGAGTCCGACCTGAACTTTTGTCCTAGATATTCAAAATGCTGCAATTACCTCGGCCTTAAAATACTGCAGACTCATTCTTCTCGCTAGACAGCTGAAAGTCGAGCCACTCGCATCAAACTAACAAGTGCATCAGTAGTGTCAAGTTGCATCGGATAATCCAACAAAACAGTCCTGCGGATTACTCTAAGCTGATTTGCCCTTAATTTGCACTTCACCAGCTGTGGTAAACCAAAATCTCTCTTCACATGCATGGCTCCTCATATCAGTGGAGTTTTGGAAACCACTGAGAGTGTTGATGGGTCAAATATGATACAGAATATTGCAGCTGGGATGTATTTTCAGAACTGTGCTGGAATCCAAACCGGCATAAATGGCCTAACTCTTTCTTCCATGCTATTTGAAAACCTTTTACAATGGCATATTCTGACTATACAGCCAAGATGATATATCTTTCAAAATTTCCAACTCGTTTTTAAGATAGTATAAGGTTTAGATTTAAGGAAAAAAATTCTAAACTGGTCCATGCAATCTTGTCGATGTAACTTATTTAAAGTGAGCCTACAATGGAGCCCTAGGGATATGTTGGAAGATAATCCTTTTACTGTAGTTGTACTTTATGAAAGTTATAAGAAACATATACTAATTTTCCTCTTCGCCAAAACTATTGAGGATTGAGTGTATTTTACTTCACATATATGTCATGATACTTCAATAGGGCTGAATTGTTCTTGGAAGATTTGTTCTGATATGTAAGACTAGCAAAATCACCCTCGTTCAACTTTTCCGGTAATGAATATATTGTATATGTGAGAGGCAGTAATGACAGAGTAGCTGTCTGTTTGCCGCATCTCCATGTTGTGAAACCGCACACCAGATTCTTGAGCTTCCTGCCTTTGAAGTGGCAGGCCGTGGGGGGGAGGGGGCGGCAGTGGATGAATCTCCAGGAATGTGAACCTTCAAAAGTGATTGTGCAGACGTCTTATGAGTGTTGTTTGCTTTCTTAGTAACGTTTGTCAGCCCTTCCGCTGTCTCTGTGACTTGAGGGGAAATGAGTGCCAACTTTTTGTGTAAGCATTAGTTTCTGATTTACAAAACAAGTGTCAGAAACTTTTCATTCATAAACTTTTCATTCATGAACTCTCTGAACTTCTGTCATCAAGTTTTCTGTTTGTAAATTTGAAATTTCAGTTTTACAGCATCTTTTTGTGTTGGGCCATATATATTACATTAAAAGGACATTCTCCTTGCTTTGAAATACTTACAGGGTCATTCTACAGGTGTTAAAAAAATGAACATTTTTACACTACCACTCAAACGTTTCTGGTCGGTAAGATTTTTCAATGTTTTTGAAAGAAGGCTCACACCTAACAAAACACACACACACACACACACAAACACACACACATACTCGGTTTCGTTATCTTTGTGGGGACTCTCAATAGGCTGTAGCGAGTTAGCTCAAAGGGGAAATATTAATAATTATTCATAACTCGTTATGATTATTCCTTATGATTAATTATGAATATTTGAATCAGTTAATGAGATTAACTTGATGTAGCTACATTAACATTACAATCAATCAATCAGTTCATCCTGTGAACACTCAGTATTGATTATTAATTAATTCTAAGAGAAGGGTATTTTTCATGGCCACAGAAAAATAATTCTTCCTTCAATTTACAGCGCTTAGAGCGTGTAACAAAATCGATCATTTAAGTGACAATTTGTTTGCAGGCAGGGAGTCAGAACCAGATATGTATTGTGCACAATTTTTATTAACTAAATCACGAACACAACTAAACTAACAGAAACGCATATATACAAATCACACATACATGGGTAAGATGGAAAGTGACCAAATGAAAAACCGGATCGGAACAGAGGAGTGAAACTATGAAAAACACCTGGGAGAACCATCAGTGACAACAAGCTCCTTCGTCTGAACAAAGGGGTTTACAGCTTTAACTAACTACACAGTGATTTTGTATATTATACGTTACTTGCGTTTGCCTGAGTGGTTTGGCATAAGGCCAAATCTTCCAAGCAGGAAGATTCCTCTGTTGGAGATTTTATGGCTCTTTGTTTCAAGCGTGTCCCTTTGCGTGTACAGCTGGATTGGTTGCAGATGAAGAAACTATTGAAGATTCTTGTAATACTAATATGTTGCGTAGCTATCGACACATCATATACAATTTCAATCTTCAAAGTACAAATTTATAGAGACCAAACATGGACCGTTGGTTCTATTATGAAATATGCATAAAACAAAAATACCATACAAAAACACACAATGTCCTGGGGTGCAGGTTCAATTATAGAACAGTTCTTCTATAAATTGATGCAGGAAAGTCTGTTTAAGGGCTATGGGTCTCCCTATGGCCCTTGTTTTTCACATTCTTTCAAGCCATAAACAAGGTCTTACCTGATGGTAGCCCTGGTAACTGAAACCTTTCCTGCCCTTTTGGGGGAAGGTTTGTTACTAAGCATAAAGCATTTAAAGCATATTTGTTAAATGTAACAAGTAATTATGTGTCTGATTTGTTTCAGTCGCTACAAGACGTAATGGTTTTTATACTGTACAAACTGTATATTCTATCCCCTTACACTAACCCCACCCATAAACCTACCCATCACAGAAAACTTTCTACATTTTTACATTTTCAAAAAAACATTATTTAGTATGTTTATTAATCAATTTCCCTCGTGGAGATCGCTGACTGGTCTCCACAATGTAGGGGATTTCAGGTTTTACTATCCTTGTGAGACATTTGGTCCCTACAATGTAATATAAACCTGTACACACACACACACACACACACACACACAAAACAGTAAAATTGTAAAATATTATGCTTTAAATAAAATATTTTTTTATAATAAAAATAAAAATAAATTTTTCCTGTAAATTTTCAGCAACATTACTCCAGTCTTCAGTGTCACATGATCCTTCAGAAATCATTCTAATATGCTGATTTGCTGCTCAAGAAACATTTCTTGTTATTATCAATGTTAATACTATTGTGGAAGCATTATTTTTTTATGATTCATTGATGAATTGAAAGAACAGAGAGAAAAAACAGCATATGTTTGAAATAGAAATCATTTGTAACATTATAAAAGTATTAGTTATTATTTTTTTTTTTTTAAATTAATGACACAAAACTTCTGAATGGTAGTATAGGCCAATTCATACTTCACCGACAGACGCCGATAGACGACAATGGACACTTGGGTTCTGTTGGATCAGTGTGTTACCCCTGTCAGTGTCTGTTGGAGCTTGTTTTCGCCGACTAAACATGCTGAATCGGTGCTTGTCGGGTCATGGAATGTCTGAGAAATGGAATAATCTGGTGATTGTCTGCGTTGGTCAGCGCAAGGATGCCTTTTTAGGTCTGTTTTAACCCGTGTTTCCAACTTCTTCATAAAATATGCACATTTTGATAAAAACATTTAAAACATTTTTTTTTTTTTAAATAAAAGCTAACATTTGTTCTTTGATCTCTCTCTATATTTATTTTATAGTTGACATAAAAGACTTTGCACCTAGGCTATGAATCAATCGTGTTATTAGTCGTGTTTGATCGTGTAGATAATTTAAATGTTGATATTGGCATTCGATTCTAAGCACCTTGTAGTTTCATGACCTTCAGCACAATGCTTGTAAAGTACACTGTACAAATGTGAACCCTGTTACTGCCAACTTAATTTGGCATTAATATGTTCCTATATCAAATTCTATTAATTTACCTGACCTTTCACAGAATGACAGTAAGCAAGCATACTGCTCTTTTGTTCAAATGACCACAACTCAAGATCTTCCAGTATGTAACGGAAATGTGTGAGAATTGAATACATTCATTCTCCCATGAAGAGTGTATATTTCTCCTTGACAATGTGTGTCTGAGTTTGTCTAGATCAGAATGTGTTACAGATATGCATATGTCCGACAGCAGCACACAGAGAGATGTTTTGCTCTCCCATTGATTAGTTTAATGGAAATCCTTCTCTCTGGGGTTCACGGCGGCTTATCTGAAGGGAGTGGCTGGCTGTGAATCTCTCTCACTTGCAGCAGTGTTGCTGCTCAGGCAACACAACACCTTTTACTGTGTGTCGCACAAAAGCCCTGCAGCGGAACTGTGAATAGAAGATAGCGAACGCATCCTGCAACTTGCACGTTGACACATACATGCATATGGTTAATGTACAAGGCACTTCATTGTTTGACTGATAATGCAATGGGGTGGCATTGAAATCACACACTGGAGAACAGGGAGTGGGGGGCTGGATCTGTCTAGATTCAGGAGACTTGAAATTTGATGCAGTGAAGGGCTTTGTAGAGTGTGAGTGAGGTGAAAAATTGATGCAGAGAGCAATTATGAGTGTGATGAATATGGAGCATTCTACTGCAGCAGCTGTGAATCCAATCTTCTCTGAAAAATGTCTGACAGATGAGTGCACTGCATTTCTAATAAATAATCAAATAATAATTTATTTAAACAAATACTATTACATTTAATTCTAAACTGTTATTATTAAAAAAATATATATTTATTATTATTATTTTAAATAATTAACTGTGAATCCAAAATGTATGACAAATATCAATAAATAAATTGCATTTCTATTAAAAATTCATTATTAATAAATGACTTCTGAATTTAAATATAATATATTAATTATTATTATTATGTTTTAAATATTCAGACTATTCAAAATGTCTGACCGATATCTATCAAAGCATTGTATTTCTAATGTATTATACAAACCCGATTCCAAAAAAGTTGGGACACTGTACAAATTGTGAATAAAAAAGGAATGCAATAATTTACAAATCTCATAAATTTATGTTTTATTCACAATAGAATATAGATAACATATCAAATGTTGAAAGTGAGACATTTTGAAATGTCATGCCAAATATTGGCTCATTTTGGATTTCATGACAGCTACACATTCCAAAAAAGTTGGGACAGGTAGCAATAAGAGGCCGGAAAAGTTAAATGTACATATAAGGAACAGCTGGAGCACCAATTTGCAACTTATTAGGTCAATTGGCAACATGATTGGGTATAAAAAGAGCCTCTCAGAGTGGCAGTGTCTCTCAGAAGTCAAGATGGGCAGAGGATCACCAATTCCCCCAATGCTGCAGCGAAAAATAGTGGAGCAATATCAGAAAGGAGTTTCTCAGAGAAAAACTGCAAAGAGTTTGAAGTTATCATCATCTACAGTGCATAATATCATCCAAAGATTCAGAGAATCTGGAACAATCTCTGTGCGTAAGGGTCAAGGTTGGAAAACCATACTGGATGCCCGTGATCTTCGGGTCCTTAGACGGCACTGCATCACATACAGGAATGCTACTGTAATGGAAATCACAACATGGGCTCAGGAATACTTCCTGAAAACATTGTCGGTGAACACAATCCACCGTGCCATTCGCCGTTGCCGGCTAAAACTCTATAGGTCAAAAAAGAAGCCATATCTAAACATGATCAAGAAGCGCAGGCGTTTTCTCTGGGCCAAGGCTCATTTAAAATGGACTGTGGCAAAGTGGAAAACTGTTCTGTGGTCAGACGAATCAAAATTTGAAGTTCTTTTTGGAAAACTGGGACGCCATGTCATCCGGACTAAAGAGGACAAGGACAACCCAAGTTGTTATCAGCGCTCAGTTCAGAAGCCTGCATCTCTGATGGTATGGGGTTGCATGAGTGCGTGTGGCATGGGCAGCTTACACATCTGGAAAGGCACCATCAATGCTGAAAGGTATATCCAAGTTCTAGAACAACATATGCTCCATCCAGATGTTGTCTTCAGGGAAGACCTTGCATTTTCCAACATGACAATGCCAGACCACATACTGCATCAATTACAACATCATGGCTGTGTAGAAGAAGGATCCGGGTACTGAAATGGCCAGCCTGCAGTCCAGATCTTTCACCCATAGAAAACATTTGGTGCATCATAAAGAGGAAGATGCGACAAAGAAGACCTAAGACAGTTGAGCAACTAGAAGCCTGTATTAGACAAGAATGGGACAACATTCCTATTCCTAAACTTGAGCAACTTGTCCCCTCAGTCCCCAGACGTTTGCAGACTGTTATAAAAAGAAGAGGGGATGCCACACAGTGGTAAACATGGCCTTGTCCCAACTTTTTTGAGATGTGTTGATGCCATGAAATTTAAAATCAACTTATTTTTCCCTTAAAATTATACATTTTCTCAGTTTGAACATTTGATATGTCATCTATGTTGTATTCTGAATAAAATATTGAAATTTGAAACTTCCACATTTTGGAATCGGGTTTGTATTTAATATGTATATATTAAAATTGTAATTATACATGTTCTTGATTGTGTCGTGTAAATTTGACTCATGCAAAAGAAAAAAAAAAAGCTTAGCATAACATCAAGTATGTAGTGCAAGTTTTAGGTTGGGTCACAAGCCGCAAACAAGAATGGTCAAACAAAGCGAGCGAGGGACACTGAAAAAGACAGAGAAGACATTTGGAGAAAGAGCGAAAGATAGAGATAATGGCTGAAGAAGGAAAAGAATGAGACAAAGAATAGGAGGAGACAGGCCGAGAGAAAAAGAAACAAAAGGGAAGAGCACAGATGGTATCGGGCCTGTAAGCAGGATAAGGTTTCGCTGAGACAGTGAAGTGGAGGACAGGACCTCGTGAGTAATTGAAAATCAGACAGACAGGATGTGGTGGTTACCCTGGAGATAGATTGTTCTAAACAGGGCAACAGGGACAAAACAAAGAGATGCTGTTTTTTCTCTCTGAAATCCATCAGGTAATAACATAAAAGCTTTCCTCGACACTGTCAGAACTATGTTTGTTAATGGAACGTTTGATGTTCTTAATAAAGAATGATAAACAAATAGCTTTATCTAACTTTCAAATGCAATGGGAGTAATTTCACCATCCACAGGGACAGAAGATCTCACCTAAAAAACCTTACTGTATTTATTAACAATTACATATATGTAAAAAATAGTTATTCAAATAAGTAAAACCAACATAATCTTCAAATTAGTAAATTAGCTAAAGCCCATGGCACAAAAAGGCTTACTGTTTGATGTGTCCAAATCTCTTTTTCATACAAAATATAAAATTCAGGCAGGCTCATTGGAAACATGTACAAAATGATATTACATTGCTTCTTGCATGTTTCACAACACTTTCAAAGTGCCCAGTGTTTCAAATGTCCAGGGAGTGGGGCTAAAAACATGTTCAGTCTTATCTGAAACGGTGAACATAAATCCAAGATGCAGCCTGTAGTGAGATGACGTATTGGATTAAATCCAATGGACACGTGATTTTTGTCTTAAACCAGATTAAGGTTAGGGTGTAGGCAGTAGTGGGCTATGCTATGTTTCACCCATTTCACTTGAAACAAGCCTCGTAACATAAGGGGCATCCGCTTGCACTCGAAAAAGATTCCAGTCCCCCGCCATCATGCCATGCACACAGCAGGGTCGGAAATTAACTGGGGCTTGGGGCAAACATGCCACCAAAACTGATAAAATGCCCCCAAAATCCACAATATGGTGCAAAAAATTTTGCTGTATAAGTTCTTGTTTTTAATATTTATAAGCAATACCACACGAGCAAGAGTTTGTTTCCATGAATATCAGCATGTCTGCAAATGTGATATTGGTCCCACTTTATATTAGGTGGCCTTAACTACTATGTACTTACATCAAAAAAATAAGTACAATGTACTTATTGTGTTCATATTGTGTTGCAAAACACTTTTGCTGATATTGAGGTGGGATACGGGTAAAGTTAGTGACAGGTGTGGTGGTATGGTTAGGTTTAAGGGTAGGGTTAGCTGTAAGGGAAGTGTCAACAGTGTAATTATAAATGCAACTACAGAAATTAATTACAGATGTAATTACATGCAGGTCATTTTTAAAATGTAAGTACAATGTAAAAACATGTATGTACACAATAAATGCATTGTATCAAATGATTAATCTAAATGTTAGTACATAGTAAGGCCACCTCATATAAAGTGGGTCCGTGATATTGATATACAACAGTTCAATAAAGAAGAAGTTAATATTAGGTGACTTACATTTTAGACTAGCACTAAAATCCACTATATTGTGTGTCTCTGAGCAACACAGTGTAATGTTTTGTTGCTGAATGAATCAGTCTAATTTACAGGTGTGTTCTACTTAAAGCAGCGCTGCGAAGAACGTTCGGTGCATGACATCAAAGTACCACAAGAGCGATTTGAAAGCATACGAAACAGTCTGCTCTCTAATCGCTTGTGCAGTACGTCATATACCATTTGATGTCATATACCAAACACACCTAATGCCTAAACGACTCACTCATTAAGGCTGCATTTAACTCCACTTTTAGACATACACTCGCAAACTTCCTTAAGCACTTCCCCTCGGGGGAATCCCCGCCACCATTTTGAAGTGCGTTCAACTACGTCAAGTAGGCGAGGGAAGTTTATTTGGACAGACCCTCGACCCCTCGATTTTGACCAAGGAAACAAGTCTACTCAATATGTACACATCAGGCAGATCCATAGACCACATTGCAACATGATTGCGACCACCCCACACAACTCTAGTGCATGATATTGGAGTTATTTTGACATTTAACTGCAAAATAGCTACCTTAAGCTGACTGTTGCCTAGTTTATTGTACTGTTATCATTTTCGTATGTTTAATTTTTTTTATGTTTTCTCCAACAGCCTACAAGCATACATAGTGGCCATAGAATGGTGCATAAAACTAAAAAAAAACAACAAAATAATAAATCAGCTCCATTGCGGATTCCAAGTGATCAAGGGTTTAGGGTGTTCCATTTGAACACATTGCAAGGGTTCCGCCAATAGTGGGCACTCGTGCAACGTAAGTAATGACATACATCCAAGTAAACGAGATGGAGGGAAGTTAGCGCGGGAAGGCCATAGAAAATTGGACTTATGCAGCCTAAGACAGCTGCTTTGTACCTGAAAGAATCAGCCATTTTGAACGAATTGTTTGACTGAACGATTCAATGTCTCACCCGTTAAGACAATAATTTGCCACCACCTACTGGCGGTTTTGGTTAGCCTCCGACTGTTTCTTTGAAACGGGCCTCAGATTTGAAAATATATGATAAGCTCTTCATGTTAATAAAAATCCACATGTTTTGTATAAAGACGTGTTTGCTAACTGGATTAAACTATAATTTTCATCAAAAATGTATAGTCTACGGTTAGGGTTGTGGTTAGATGCAATTCAAATACATCATTTATAATACTCCACACAGGCATGCAAACCAGGATTATGACACAAGCATTAGCAATCTATTGCTACAATGTAAATGTTTAGACTCTAATGTTCCTTAACCATAAGTACGATTAAAAAATGTTAAGCAAATTACAGTCTTGGACTTTCCTAGCATGAAATCTTTCTTTCCACTAGAACATTGTATAACACTACTGTCATCCCACATTTCTGATTTCAACAATCTTCCAATTGTAAATGTGTTAGCTCCCTATAGTAAGGAAACATTTCAGGTAGAGGTTTTGCTGACATTGGCATAGCTGTTTAACCTGAGGACAAAATTGGATCAGCTTTGTCACCCTTGATGAAGAAAGTTCTAGAGATAAATCAAACAAGATGGAGGCCAGGTAAAAGCCAATGATCGCCAGTAGCAGTCATTGACATGTCCCTGCCCTCGCTTAAACACATGAAATACAGCTAAACACTGCAGTCCTAACTTTATTCATTCTATCTTGAGGAGGATTAGACAGAAACACAGCATCAATTTCATTATAACACCCAGCTTACTGCACATTCTAATCTTGTATAGCTACTCTCAGCCTATGATGGCTTTAACACAAACTAGATATCCATGAGCATAACTGTATAATCCACACTGTTTGCACATAATGCTGAAAGTTGGCAGCTGGCAATGCAAAGCCAGACTTTTGACTATTGGAATTGTCTGGTCCAATTTACAACTCATTCAGGCAAAGAACAGCTTACTTAGACTTACTTAGGAAGGGTCTGTCTGACCAAGCAAACAACCACAGTTGGTTTTATTGTTTTGTGCCATTTAGAGATTTGGCCCTCCAGCGGTTGAGGTGTAAAATTGTAAGTTACTCATGGAGGAAGATTGTTTTGGTAATTACGTAATTTGGGTTTCGGCTCAGATCTACAGCACAGATGAATATGATGGTTTGAGGTTTACCGATGTACCTGTGGTTATAGCTGATCATTTTATCAGAATTAACGTCACTCGCAACATCAAAACTCACCCTCTCCAAAAAGAAGAAATATAATCTGTAAATAATGTCTTTTGAACAGGTCTTCTACTGTTATTTTGATTAATTGGAAACCATTTTAAAATAGATAATGTAACAAAAGTTCGGTAACGCTGACATTCGACAATGTTTGCTAGATATCTTATCTGTCAAGTAACAAAAAGGCCTCAATCTCTGGGCAATTTTAAATCTATTGAGGTCTGGAATAAGACTCTCTGAAAAGCAGTCCAATACAAGCTTTAGTACGGCCAAATTGAGGCAAGGCAAAGAGGGTTTTTGAACGCTGATTTTTAACCGAAAAAATAATCATTTGCGTAGTGCACCTTTAACATTTGTTTTCTATTAATAAAGAAAACTATCCTGACATTGACCTATTTACACATTATTATTATTACTATTATATACTGAGCAATAGGAGTTTTTACAATAAGCTTTTTCTTCCCCATGGAAAGCTGTTAAAAGAAAATACTTAACCCTTAAATGCATGACTGTTTCGGCAATCATTCTTACATATTCGGGTCTTTAGCGACCCGGATCTATATCTAACACAGATGGATCTCTAACTGTTGCGATCATATAAAACTCTCCTGAAATTTGTGTAACAATTACAGAAGAATAAAATAAAATATATTTAGTTAACTTTTGGAGCTGGGAAGGGTTCAGTTTGAGCAGATGTTTTATACCATCATCACTGTCCTCGTCAGAGTTCATTTCCCAGTACATTCAGCATCTGGCTCATATTCGCTATCTCAAACATATTCTCAAAACCAATTTTTTCAATTCTTGAAAAAAATCATTTTCAACATCTTCAAAATCAATATTTTGATCACTGACAGTTTCTTCACCAGATCCACCATCAAGTGACAGACACACTAATATTTGATTGTGTTCAGTACTTGCTCTGCAGTAAATCGCTGAGCCATTTCCAGTTTTGCAGATCATACTTATTACTGTTTCGTTTTCAGTCTGCGGTAAGTATGAGTGAAACTTCACTTCATCATTGTGTATCAGACATTGCCACCTTGTGGAATAAAGGTGAATTGCACTTATTCCGTCATTAAAGATTCAATTATTGTTGTGCAGAAAAAAAAATCTACGTACACTCTTACACACCTCAGGCCGTTAGCGACCCAATACAATTTTTACAAAAAAATGAATGGAAAAACAGGCATTCTTTTATAATTTGATTTTTTTTTTTTCTTGTTATATTGTTTATAATGAACTGATTGAGGAATAGTAAGAAGGTTGATGTCTAACTTTAAAAAATGAATGAGGAGGAGGGTAGTGAATGACGTCCCGGGTCGCTAAAGACTCGAGGTATGCATTTAAGGGTTAAAGGGGTCCTATAATGCCCATTTTAACAAGTCTCTGATGTCCCCAGAGTGTGTATGTGAAATTTTAGCTCAAAATACCCCACAGATCATTTTTTATAGCATGTTAAAATTGTCACTTTTTGAGGGTGAGCAAAAACGCGCCATTTTGTGTGTCCCTTTAAACGCAAATGAGCTTTCAAGAAGAGGGCGGAGCTTCAAGAGCTTGCAGCTCCGATTATGCAGACACTCACTGAAAATGTCCGAAACTGTTCAGCCTTTATGTCATTGACTAGCATATTCTGTCTTGATAATCTATAAATTGCTCACGTGGGAACTGTTGTAAGATGCCTTCAGAGCCAAAGAATATATGCTGCATTAAGATAGAACAGGTATCGTTTAGTTTAATTACGGTTATAACTTATGTTGTCATCTTGTTTTTATGACATACTATTGCACTTGTGTTACATACTGTATTGCAATAAATGTGAAAAGACGGATGCTTGAGCAGCTCCCAAACAACTACAACAACTCTTCCTCTTCTCTAAAGCAGCCCAAAATGGCCTCACCCCCTTTGTTGCGTGTTCCCGGGGAGTTTATGTGAATTATGTAAGCTTGTTGTAGTCCCTACCATTCGTTTGTTGTAGTCCTTAAAAAGCGATTTCTTTAAAGGAAAATATCTCCCTCTATCTTTGAGCATCGTATCTTTGCAGGTGTTGTTTATGGTCAAACAGCAACATTACACACTAACTAAAGTTAAAAAAGTGAAATCATAATCAACCACCCCTTTAACTTGGCTTAATGTATCAAATTCAGTATACACCTTATTGATGATGCATACTATATACAGGCAAGCAGATGAGTCCAGAACGCAACGTGCTAAGTTGCGCATTAAGCGTTTTCATGTTTTTATTGTTTTCTATGGGAAAACACTTGGACATTTTGTATCATGTTCATTATTCTGGGTTTATCTGCTTACCTGTACATATATAATATGTTTTATTAATAAGGTGAATTTGGTCCTCCAGTAGCATAAAGCCACATTAGGGATTTAGGGGAGGGGAACATGCTTAACATGCAATTTAAGTCTATACTGAATTTGGTTACACTTTATTTTAAGGTGTCATTGTTACAGTGTAATAATATATTTAAGTACTGAGTAATATTAATTAACAACATGTACTTACTATAGGGTTAGGGTAGGATTAGGGTTTGGTTGAGGGTTAGTTGCATGTAATTATGCATAATTTATTGTTATTACTATGGTAGGTACCTGTAACATTTGTAACAAGGACACTGTAAAATAAAGTGTTACCCTGAATTTGGTCTTTTAATATCACTGTCTTAGTACATTAATCTACGTTAAGCATGGACAAGAAATTCCTCATTGCCAGAGCAAAGGTAAGTGCTAATTAGCTACCTAACAGTGATCAAACCCGACCTTCTCTTCTAGTCGGTTAGTGCATCCGATTAAACAACAACTATTGGCTAAACAAACAACAGTGGAGGAAAAGCCTTGTTTTGCCCTCCAAGTGGCCGTTCCTATAAGGATGTGACATCATGTGAAAACTATAAATGGTGGAGATTTTTTATATAAGTTACATCCTTCAGTCGGTGGTAAAAACTGACTGACTTTGAAGCAAGTGATTTGACTCAAGTTTATAACAGTTATTTGAACTGTTGTATAAATACAGTATCATGCAATCATAGTACTCTTGGTCTGGATATTAGCATATCATATTCTTGTGTGATATTCATTAATTATATATAAATATTTTTGTAAAAATTCTCTGTGGTTTCTGAGACTGTAGACAAGTGTTTAGGAATGCTTTAGTCTCTGAGTGCAGGCAAAATTCATTAGCTTGTAATGTTATATGTGGTGGGAAAGTTTAAGCAAAACTACGCTTTAAAATGAAAAATCAAAGTAAAAGAGTACCAACCACTTCAAAACATGCAGGAGTCAGCTAAGGTCAGAAAGGTGTGTCCATAGACTGGCTTGATTCATGACTATCATTTGTGTATGAAAAATTAATCTCAAGTTTGATGAATTATCTGTGATAGGCCTTTGACTAAATCATGGAAGCGTGAGCCTTGCCCTTCAGTGGTGCCTCACTTCGACAGCAAGGTCATCCGGAGCACAAGAAACTTCAGACAGCTTCTCTTTGAAAGGAGATATACTGTATGACATTTAATCAAGCGGCCCCAGTAAATGCAAATCTGCACGGGACGGCTAGGCTGTGTCTTAAGACCTTAAGAGACAGAAACAGGATGCTGCGAATGAGAACGGAGCCTCTGGTGGCTCTATAGCTCACAATAAGGCATGATTTATGATACACAACTCAAATGCATTTGCAGGTAATACCACACCCTTTATCTGAATCTTATGCTAATGATGGTTAGTCAAGAGAGTTAGTTAGATTGCAGTCCTATTGTGAATCAGTTCATTCACCATCTCCGACTGCAGAGTCCCTCAGTACAGTCGGGAATGAAGAAAGCCCCCCTCTTTGAAGGTGTGATGACCTCTTCCCCCATGTGAAAAGCCCAGAACTTTTTACATAGCAACGTCTTTCAAACCAGTGAGGGCAAGACTTGAATCGGTCGGGGGATTCTTGCTTTAATTTTTTAACGCTCTTACAACCCTCTTCGGGCTTACCCGATAGTGTACACGCACACATACACACTTTTCTAAGTGATGAGCATTATAGCTGGGGACAATAAACTGGTGGAGGAACCAATTACATGAGGGATGATACGGCTTTGGTTCAGAGGCTTCAATATGTCATTATCTCTGAATCGACATATCTAAGCTGCCCTGACAGTCCATTTCTGCCGGCTCGGCAGGCAAGCCACCATGATCAACCATTAGTTGGCAAGAAACAGGAGAGAAAAAATGAGTGGCCATCCATAACACATAGCCACACTTGTCTTTTCGCCATTCCATTCCTCATTTCCCCACCTTAAAGTTAATGCATTAACATTTCAGGTAGTTTCGTGCTCCTCGTCCTCCCCTTCCTCGCCTCTCCTTCACATCAAAGTTTCGGACAGATTACTCTCCTTAAATCTGAAATGGTAATTGTATTTTTCTAATCTAATCCTGTTAGAACCCTATACTTCCTCTGGAAACTGCCTCCAGGCAATTATGGCAAATGTCAATGAATTAAGTAATAGCTTGGTGAGAAGCCAGGCCGGCTTGCTGTAGATCAGCACTGTCAGCAGAAAAGCACATCTGTCACTGGCCGAGCGAAAGGGTTCAGGCGAAGGAGCAAACACACACGCGCGCTTACACAGAACCGCAGCATTACACATCATTTAGCTCCTGCCTAAATTGCTAACATTATTTTCCAAAATAGGATGTCAAGACACATAAGAGGAAGCTAATAGTAGGTTTGTGTGCAGGCTTGTGTGTTTGTGTGGGCAGAAAAGCTTTTACCCATAGGGAAGAAAAATCACAAATGAGATCTCTTAATATCTCAAGTTTTTCCTCCTCGACGGAAATGTGATTAAATGGAAAACATTTGCTTAAGTCTCCTGCTCAGATTTTTCTCCTAAGAAAAAGGCCCTTGTTATCTCACATGAGTTTCAGAAAAGTGTCAAAAACTGTGCTCAGATAAGCCAAAACGCTTGCAATCGGACGTCAAAGAAATTTTAATATGAACTCAAACATTTCAAAAGAATCAAATTTTTCCATGGCCAATCTATCTGAACTATACTATCTAGACATATTTTATAGCTCTGTTCTCTTTCTATATGTCAACAATTCACATTTCCATTTTTAAGGTATTCCTACTTTTGAGAGACGAGGCATGACTACATAAACTGAGTTAGGAAATGTGTTCTCTTCTCAATAAGAATTCTATATGACTTTATCTGTTCCCAATCCAGCATATCCACCCTACTTTTTTTTCCCTCATTTGAGAAGCTCTTTCACGCTGATATACGTTATAATAGGGAAGAAAAGACACTCAGCATAAAGTGAAAGTTCTGATCTGGTTTCTTTCCTATTGTGATGTATATCCTAGTGGAACGGCTTCTTAAGCAAGAAAAATTTAGGAAGGGACTTTTGTACACGGGGAATTGATTGGATTGTTGGATCGTTGTTGTCTGCTATTGCTGTGATGCAGTTCTTCAATTAGTATTGATTCCACCTAGAACAGTTTATCCAGTTCTTGTGAAAAATAATATAATATGAGTTATGCTATCTATAATACATTAATTTATAGGTCTATAACTCTTATTAACTCTTTCCCCGCCATTGACGGAAATGTACGTAATTTGTGAGAAAACCATAGACTGTATAAAACAATAGATGTAGTGTCTATGACGTCACCCGTAGGTTCTGAAGAGCATTTTTGAAGCCCATCTTGACGGCGCTTCACCGCACGTCACTCCGGGATAACCGAAAATGGGCAAAGAGGCCGGACTAACAGACAGCAGACAAACGACTAGTAGTGACAGCAGCGGCAATCCACCTGTCACTCAAGTGGCCACTCCCTTAATTATGCAGAACTTTAAGGCTTAATATATTTTAAACAGATGAGTTTAAAAAAAAATTCACCCCCCTCACAGTTATCATGAAGGGCAAAATTAGCTATATAGACCAAAACCACTTTTTGTACCAGGATGTAAATGTATTTTTTTTCTGCTGTAAAGTTGGGCATTTTAATATGGTGGATCTATGGGATTGACTCCCTTTTGGAGCCTGTCTCTAGCGGCCAGTCGATGAATTGCAGTTTAAGTCACTTCCGTGTTGGATTCAAGAGAGAGACCGGAAGGTTGCTGCTTGGAGAAAACGCTTCCCCGTCATTGACAGAATTTTCCGGCTTTCCGTTTTCACTGTTATACGGTAGGGGTGCTATTACACAACTTCTGAAAGAGTATTGAATCTCCTGATCAAAACACATGCGAAGAAGATGCAGAAACAAGCAATATCATATGCATATGTAAAATAACACGATCACCAACATTAAACA
The DNA here is from genome assembly GCA_039654105.1 of Coreius guichenoti. NCBI lineage: Eukaryota > Metazoa > Chordata > Actinopteri > Cypriniformes > Gobionidae > Coreius > Coreius guichenoti. Next base: position 19,200,152 of record CM077168.1, read on the forward strand.
GCATATAAATTAAAACTGCCTAATGTTACTGGATGAAATGTCGACCCAGGATGAGGTATAGGACTGTGCAGGCTTTGGGGGTGTTGATAGACTCTGGATGGATCTACTCCATATATGTTTTGATCATCGTTCTGAATCCAATCTGGATGTAGTCTTTAACAAAAACGATTTTCTCAGCTTTTTGTTCAAAATGTAGCTTTTTTTATGAAACTTACCCACATTCAAGTGATTAAAATAAAATAAAAGGAATGCATTAAGCTAGAATAAAAAGGTTTTTTTTGCACAGGGTCTGTTCTTTCTTTTTATATATTGCATGTTCAGATATTCATACAAAATATTCTGGGGGCCATGGAATATATGTGAAAATGGTCAAAAACGCTGGCGGTGGCTGGCAACTTTTTTTTTTTTTTTTTTTAACTAGCGGGGAAAGAGTTAATATATGTCAACAATTCATTTGTTTCCATTTTTTATTTCTCCTAAGGCAGGGGTGTCCAATCGTGCTATACTGGAGGGCCACTGTCCAGCAGATGTTAGCTCTAAACCCAACTGAACCAGTTAGTCTAGGTCTTTAATAACCTCCAGGCAGGTGTGTTGGGGCAAGCTGGAGCTAAACTCTGCTAAACTCTTGGCCCTCTGGGATTAGGTTTGGACACCCCTTTACTAGGGAGTTTTAGGACACATCTGAGACAATGTAATTACATAATTTAAGCCTTCTGAGCTTTGAGAGAGTAACTTCTGAGTAAAAGGGAAATGTGTTCTCTTTCTAATAAGGATTCTGTATTGCAGCGTTTCTCAATTTAGCTTCTAGGGACCCCCAGGACAGTCATTAATGTGACACACACTAGTGTGAGGTCTTGGAGCCTTTACTAATGAGGCGATGTGTTGAATCAGGGGTGTAAGATAAGGAGACATCCAAAATGTGCAGTGCTGGGGGACTCCAGAGCCGGACTTAGAAATACCACTCTATCAGGTCTCCGTTATTAACTGGAATTTATGCATGCTGAGTAGTATGTAGAAGCCTCACAGACATTAAATTCATATTTAATATCCATAATTGTTTTGATTTTTCCATAATACCTGGAACCCTTTGGTGTAAATGTTAACGTATGCTGATCAGCATAACTTTGGACTGACCTAAGTGATTTTGATTCTCTGAAATATTAATATCCTTCTCATAACATATCAATTTCTGACCAACGTCCACCTATGTAATGCATAATTATATTACTATATAAATCAATAATTCATCTACAGTAATAACACATTCATATTTAATGTACATGCATAAGTTCCAATTATGAAAGAGTTTGGGCTGTGTAGTTGTGGTGGCCCTGTGCTTCTGGTTACATTATGTACATATTTTATCAAACAAACCTGTCAGCACTTTTACAGGTCAAATTCTGTGACCGCAGCTGCCGGGGGGTAAAAGCACATTTGTGGCACTCATACGGGGCTTAGGAGGAAGCACAAAGGATGTTGTTTAAGAATATAGCTGCAAACGTCAGTATGCTATTATTTGTCCCAAAACTGTGATTTGATTCCATTTCCACATGCACTTTTCCTTGCTTAAAATGTGGAAAATGGCTTATAAAAAAAAAAAAACTGGTGTGTGAATTGACAGAATATCCAGTGACGGCTTCCATCATACGCTCAACACCTGCTAAATTCTTCACTACATATATTTTAAGGGATTTGAATTTTTTTGTAGCCAACAAACTGTTGTGAAACTTTAAGTGAAGAACTTGGAGTTACAAACTTTTACTTATAGAGGCTTCTTTAATTAGTATTGATTCTACCTATCAGTACAATCCTTGAAACAATGTTGTGTTTTAGTGTAAATATTGTGAGCCTCTGTGTTGGTAGTATTAGTTTGTTTTTTATTTGTTTATTTTGAGATTTGTTATATACTGTATTAATTTAATATTTCAAAATTATTTTGTATTTCTTCTTTTGGCTTTCTTCTGCGGACTACAAAATAAGACATTTTTCAACTGTTTTTGTCCATAAAATCAATGCCTTTTTCAAATTATCTTCTCTTGTGTTTCAAAGAAGAAAGTCATAGATGTTTGAATATGAGGGTGAGTGAATATAATGACAGATTTTTTTTTTTGGTTGACTATCACTTTAATATCAGAATATAATTTCATACTTTGCCCTGGTCTTTTTTACACTTACTTTTTACACTTTCCAAGTTCTCATAGTAAAGCCATAGCAATTTCTATGCTAACAGTGTGTATTTTATTTGGTTTCAGAGTTTTAATGTTGAACTACATCTGTTTGCAACCCTATTTCCAATCTACTTTTTTGCCATCATTTGCTTTCTGCACCAGCCGGGAAGGGAAAAAAATGCTTCGATACACCACATTACCGTTGCAAACAACACTCTGAGAACATTGCATTGGCAGGAACACGTGGTGTTGCGCCAATTATGTCCCAACCGCTTTATCTGGTCCAGTTAGCAGCATCTACCTGTGAGTTCCCACTTGCCGGGTACAGAGGGTGCTGTTGAAACTGAGTGAGCGCTTGGTGGTTATGGGCCACTGATGTGGTGAAAAATAACATCCTTAAAAAAATTCAATGCTTCTGTGGACTCTCTGTCCGCACATAGTCTGTCACTCCTCATAAATGTCAGAGTTGAGATAAGGGAGTGGAGAAAATAAGAGTAAAATGGGAATTTATAAGGGAAAAACAACCACAGCTTCATAGAAGAATCTCTTTAGTTTCTTCATGAGGTGAAAAGGGGGGAGAAGTTTTGGCAGAGGAGCAGAGGGTAAAATAGCAGCCCTGCTGAAAGGAAGGTCTACTGCTGTACTGTGAAAAGGGCCTCAGTTTGTAATTATGGTTGTGTAATGATCTGTGTTACCTAAACCAAAACTCACAGAGCAGTGCCTGCCTGTCAAATCATTGGAAGTAAAGTGGTCAAATTGTGATTTTAAAAAGACACATTTGATAGTTTTTATGTTACCTGTGATTTGAAGTGGGAAAAAAAACATACAAAATTATCTTTTGGGGATTTTATTCTGGAAGCATAACAAAAATAGGTATTTAAGAGGGTATTTTTAAGTACCTATAACTTTAAAAGTCCTGATAGGTTCTTTGGACACAGTTAGACTTCCATAGAAACCTTCAATTGAAATAAAACACAGACACAAATAAAATTGGTTAAACAAACATTTCTTGCAAATTAAACAAAACTAAATTTCCAATTGCATCCCAAGGATTCCTTAATACTTAGATTCCTTAATACTTATTCCTTAATAATCAGATATGTTCCAATTATACAAAGTGTTCAGGCGATATCTGTTCACAACAAAATCTGTTCAGTAAGAACACCCTGCAAACAAAGATGAAACTCACAGATTAGGGGTTTCAAGTATGATGACATCATATTTAAAAGTTTGCTTTTGAATGAAGTCTCTTATGCTCACCAAGGTTGCAACACAAGCCATCAAGAAATACAAGTCATCCAGGTTTTATTAATATGATATTCTAATATTGATCTATCTTACTGCAATGTGCAACAAGTGTCTCATACCAGCCACAGAGTAACACATAGAGTAACAGTATAACATAACTTTCAACACAATCAAACGTATTTTTAGTATGATTGTTTTGACCAGGTAAAGCAGCGCTGTGTTTCCTCACAATTTTAATTAGTCAAATAAACTGACCTGTATGAATAATTCAGCACTTGCGGCTATTTTGCTGTGAATTTAAGTGATCAAGCATAACTATAACAAAGTTCAAGTTCAGGGAAAAGGAGGCTGTTCAATGTAACTTTAATCGTAAAATAAACATAACAAAACAAAAGGAGCGACTGCGGAATATAACGTAAAATGTGCCAGGCTCTCGGCCCTGCACTGCATCATACCACAATAACGTTAATAAAACTTTAATACATAAGCTCATCCATGAACATGATTCCTGTAGGATTGCTTTCCATTGTCTGTGGAGGTGAAGACGACAACTCCCATGATTCCACGCTTATGCCGAGTTCACACTGCCCGATTTTAGCCCCGATTTTGACTCGCCGGCAGGTTTTGCGAAATCACCGACAAATGCCCGAAATCATAGGCAAATCGGTGCTCGTTCACGCGAGTGACAATCACTCAGTGTGAATTATCAAAGGCGCGATCTGAGAGAATCGCAGATAAGTCGCCGACCCTGTGAGATATTTGGCATGCTAAATATATGGACCTGTCTGCGATTTAAACTCCTGCTGTGTGAAATGTGTTCTGACTGAAAAATACATCGGCGATGACCTACAGCCAATGAGAGCGCAAGATACAGGGCAGCGGTAGGTTCAGGAAGGAGTTATAGACCAGAATATCAGTATTTTAATAGATATATTTACAATTCTATCAAACAGAAACAAAGCACAAAAATTTGCTTGACCAGCCGCAACAGCAGCACATTGCAAAATGATTTATTTACCTCCAACTCTCTTTGCAGAACACAATCCTTGCTCCCTGTGTCTCCCCAACCATTTCCTCCACCATAATCTTTTTTCTTTTTCTCCTTTTCGCTGCAAATCAGCGCACAGACAATTTGGATCGCAAACTTTCTGCAGTTTATAATTTTTAATAACAACTCCAGTCTGACGCACACGCGTGATCTCGCGTTGTTTACTTGTCACTTCTCACGCGTGTTTGCTTGTGAAACGTCCTTTGCGCACCGGACAGAGTTGTCGGCGAATCTTCCTATTGTAAAGTCGTGCAGTGTGAAACCTCCCGTCACGATCCATCGTGCAGTGTGAACACAGCAGTGACTGAATGCTACCCCAGATAGTCGTGCAGTGTGAAAAGAACTGTGATCTGACGAGTTTGAAAATCGTGCAGTCTGAACTCGGCATTATTCGCGCCGTCATCAAGCTACGCTTAGTTATTGTTTTGAATACGCGACCTCTAGTGGTGAACCTTACGTACTATGCCTTTAAAATAACTGTTTTTATTTTATTTTAATACATTCAAAAATTACATTTATTCTTCAGTCACATGATCCTTCAGAAATCATTTTAATATGCTGAAACATGTCTCCTCATGATCAATATAGAAAATAGTTGTGCTTCTTACTATTTTTGTGGAAACCGTGATATGCTTTTTTCAGGATTCTTTGATGAATGGAAAGTTCAAAATAACAGCATTTATTTGAACATTAACATTATACATTTCCTAACTGTCACTTTTCATCAATTTAATTTGTCCTTGCTGAATAAAAGTATTACATTTTCTTTCTAAATCAGACCCCAAACTTTTGAACAGTAAACTAAATAAGAAAATAATTTTGAGCATATCAATTGCCATTAAACTGCATTAAGATTCTTGATAAACCAAGCTCTAAACAAATAACAAATCCTTTACACAAAGAGATGTAATAAATCTCTGAAAAGTCAGTAACTGATGACACTTTAATGCTCTATATACGAAATAAGATGCAGCCCCTGCAGACTCATAGACACAACAGCAATCACAAATATGGAAGACTGCAAGTATGCCATTTGGGACAGGGCATTGGTGTAGTACTGAGATGGTATATGCAGTGACAGATTGGTAAATTTCCCTCTCCACTTTCTGTGAATTGACCCATCAATCCTTATGCCGTTTGCAGTGCCTTTTGGACTAATACGCACTTTACAATTTGGAACTTAAGATGGCTTTACTTTGCAGGACACTATATGGCAATTTGAACACACAGATGAATTGTGAACTTGAACACCTGGGAGCTCTCACATGCAAACTGGCATGCGAATAGGGTGTTGCAAAAACTCAAATAAAGGGGCCATGTCCAATTTGTGCCTTTGAATTATCTCTGCTACATTGATGTTTTCAGAGTTTTCAGAAAAAAAAAAAAAATCTATGTAGTACAATATAGTGGCCTACAATAGATCAGCAAATGTTCTTTTTAACTCTCTCTCCGTCTCTCTTTCTCCGTTTTCTTCTCTCTGTGTAAATGGGTTATTATAAAAAAAGAAATAGATTTGGTTCAATGATTCTGATCTTGATTGTCTGCTTACTAAACCAATCCCTTCTGCTGTCAATCCATGTCTGACTCCTCCCTGCCCAAACTGTCACGTGAGTGAATGGGAAGACGAAGGTTAACACTGTTCACTGGTTTCTCCATCTGTGTTAGCTGCCTGTGTGTCAGCCCTGTTAGACAAGGATGAGATAGTGGTTAGTGTTTCATCAAAAACAGAAGCTTCTGCAGTTTTACACTAATACAAACCATTAGGACTTTTACAACAAATACAACAAGGAATGGAAAATCAATGTTGCTGTTGTCAATTGCATAGAAAATGCTTTCCTGAGTAAAGTTTAAAATTCACCCAAAATCCCAGTTGTTCACCCAAATATATTTTATGAACTGCTACTGTTAAATGATAGCCTACTTCACACTTTAAAACACTATTACATTATATACAGATCAGTTTAAAAGTTATAAATCTCATGAGTATCCCCGAAATGTATTTGACACATACACCACACTTAACATGTGAATGTCTTTATATTAGTTAATAAAACATCAAACCAAATTACATTTATTTTAAAGACAAAAACTGAAAACGTATCATTTCTGACACTCTTCACACGAAGAAGAAAGAAAATCAAACAGTATATTAAGTGACGTGTGATGGCCAAGTATAGTAATCCATACTCAGAATTTGTCCCCTGCATTTAACCATCCAAGTTGGTGAACACACACACACACATAGCAAACCATGAACACACACACCCAGAGCAGTGGGCAGCCATTTTGCTGTGGCGCCCGGGGACCGATTGGGGGTTGGGTGCCTTGCTCAAGGGCACCTTAGTCATTATCTGCTGGTATTGAGAATCGAACCTGCAACCTTCAGGTTACCAGTCTGACCCTCAAACCATTAGGCCACGACTGCCCCATTAATACTTGCTTTCAAACAGCTATTCAGATTTTTGTATTCGCTAAGGTTTATCCAACAATACAAGTGTACAGAGAAAAGAGAGCTAAGTTTTATTAAGGTTTTGTCACCAAGCCGTAGATGGCCAGCTTTAGTTAGTGAAAAGAGATTAGAACACCTCTCTGTAAAAAATTTGCATTAAAGGATTAGTTAAAATGTAAAGGTAAAAGGACTTTAAAATGTAAATGATCCCATGATTTACTCACCCTCAAGCCATCCTAGGTGTATATGACTTTCTTCTTTCTGATGAACACAATCAGCGTTATATTAATACATATCCTGATGTTTCCAAGCTTTATAATGGCAGTGAACATGAGTTTGAAGCTCAAAAAAGTGCATCCATCCATCATAAACGTACTCCACACAGAAGCAAATCAGTGGGTTTTTGTAAGAAAAATATCCATATTTAAAACTTTATAAAGTAAAATTTCTAGCTTCCGCCAGACCGCATTCCGTATTCAACTTACGCAGAAAGTGTAATGCCTCTCGCAGTTCAAAATGCTTACACTACGTCCTTCATTATCAGTTGAATATGGAAGGCGGTCTGGCAGAAGCTAGATATTTTACTTTATAATGTGTTAAATATGGATATTTTTCTTACACAAACGCATTGCTTCGCTTCAGATGGCCTTTATTAACCCCCCGGAGCCGTGTGGAGTATGTTTGTGATGGATGGATGCACTTTCATTTTCACTGCCATTATAAAGCTTGGGAACATCAGAATATGTATTACATACCTGCAAACTAGTCGCTTTTCGGCGAAATTCGCCGTTTTGAATCAAAATATAACATTTATTTACGTTTATGAGTTTTTTTCGGGCTGGGGGGGGCACTGTTAACTTAATAATAATTGGAAATTAGCTAATTTCCCATTGACTGGAGTGAGACCATATAGATGTCTCTCGAGCTGTCGCAATCTTTTTTGGCGCTCTAATGTGGCGTGACCATAGACCGTAAAAAAATATGGACGACGTGACTTCATTCTGTTCCGCTGAGGAAAAGTGAAGCCTCCAGAGGTCCGAATATGGCGTTGACATCTTGCGCAGATTTGGGACCGAGTCTGCGCAGTAGTGACCTCGGGACCGGAGTCTACGCAGTAGAGAGCAGGAAGTAGAGGAAGTAAAGCCCGCCCACACTCTTGCAGATGCAGAACAATTCATTATGTCGGTGTGAAATAAACAGTTACGGAAATGTAGAAATTAAAGCTAAAGCTCCAATCTCCTCCCGAAAATCCCCAAAAAAGTCCGTTGGTGCCTCAGTGACAACTTCACTCAAAGAAGCTGTCAATCTCAACTGTCAATCATGACGTCACACCCCCTGTTTTTATAGCATCAAATAACTAACTAAAACTAAACTTATTTAAAAAACGAACACTTGAAATGAAATCAGCATGATAAAAACTGCGTAAAATGACAGAAACCAACTTTGGGAAAAAAAAATTATTTTAAGTGTAATTTGATTGTTCAGTTTGTCTCGCGTCCATTAGAATACACGGAGGGGCGGGGGTTATGACCTATACTGGGACCAACCACCTGGGGGCGATCGAGGCGTGGAGGCTTCAGTTTCTAACACGAGTGCTGCAGGTTTGGGCGTGGCATTCACAGATCGCTGTAGCACCTCAGTTCAAACAAATTGAATCGATCGCCTCCGCTTTACAGCACGAAAGAAATAATGAATGAACACAGGGCTCGACGACATTAATGTTTGTCCGGGATAAGTAGATTTTTGAAGGGGCAAGTGAAAGAGAATTTTACTTGCCCGAGTCCGACCGGACAAGTATCTTAAAAGTTAATAAAATAACCAGGGGGAAGCATCGAAACGCGAGAATGATTCTGATTTCATTACATTCAATGTAAACAGCGATTGATAAGATTCACAGAAGAAACATATTGTGGTAAAAATTCAAAATGTTTATTTTTTTTTATTTTTTTTTATTTATAACTTATTATATTGTTAATAACACGACGAAGGGAGCTGTTTTGCTGAATATTATCACGATTGCAAATGTTACATTGAATTTATAGTTCAATAAACAAGTAGCCTAGTTAATATTAAGTTACTTACATTTTAGACAAACATGACTTTTTTGTTCTATTTCACCGACGAAAATAGTTCCAAAGGAAAGCAACACTCACGCGCGGTGTTTTGATTCTAAATGATTCAGCGTTTTGAATGAATCGTTTCAATCAATGACTCACTCATTAAGACGGTCACTTGCCGCCACCTATTGGCGGTTTATTTTCATGTTTAACACTAGAACCGGGGTAAAATTTACCCATGGCTGTTTTTCAAATGTACATGACAGATTTTCAATAAAATATCCAAGGCTCCCAGTCATTGACTTTTACTAAAATTGTGTTATTTACAATCCCCTGTTGTTAAAAATGGTTTAGATAAAACCAGATTTAAAAAAATGGGGCATTTATACCTACAAGGGCCAGCGGGTCAAATTTAGCCCTGTATAATTCCTTTATTTTCACGCTGTATTTGAGCAACGTGTCGGCTTACTGTAGACAGTCACACAACGCACGATCAGATGAAGATGTTTTAGCTTATTTATAAATGTTCAAACTTTGGATTAATTATAAATTTTTGTTATCGTGTATTTTTTGCTACTGTGTTGCTATTTATTTAAGTCTGCCCGTTTCCTGAAAAAAACTTTTGACATTTTGAAATGTCATGCCAAATATTGGCTCATTTTGGATTTCATGAGAGCTACACATTCCAAAAAAGTTGGGACAGGTAGCAATAAGAGGCCGGAAAAGTTAAATGTACATATAAGGAACAGCTGGAGGACCAATTTGCAACTTATTAGGTCAATTGGCAACATGATTGGGAATAAAAAGAGCCTCTCAGAATGGCAGTGTCTCTCAGAAGTCAAGATGGGCAGAGGATCACCAATTCCCCCAATGCTGCGGCGAAAAATAGTGGAGCAATATCAGAAAGGAGTTTCTCAGAGAAAAATTGCAAAGAGTTTGAAGTTATCATCATCTACAGTGCATAATATCATCCAAAGATTCAGAGAATCTGGAACAATCTCTGTGCGTAAGGGTCAAGGCCGGAAAACCATACTGGATGCCCGTGATCTTCGGGCCCTTAGACGGCACTGCATCACATACAGGAATGCTACTGTAATGGAAATCACAACATGGGCTCAGGAATACTTCCAGAAAACATTGTCGGTGAACACAATCCACCGTGCCATTCGCCGTTGCCGGCTAAAACTCTATAGGTCAAAAAAGAAGCCATATCTAAACATGATCCAGAAGCGCAGGCGTTTTCTCTGGGCCAAGGCTCATTTAAAATGGACTGTGGCAAAGTGGAAAACTGTTCTGTGGTCAGACGAATCAAAATTTGAAGTTCTTTTTGGAAAACCGGGACGCCATGTCATCCGGACTAAAGAGGACAAGGACAACCCAAGTTGTCATCAGCGCTCAGTTCAGAAGCCTGCATCTCTGATGGTATGGGGTTGCATGAGTGCATGTGGCATGGGCAGCTTACACATCTGGAAAGGCACCATCAATGCTGAAAGGTATATCCAAGTTCTAGAACAACATATGCTCCCATCCAGATGTCGTCTCTTTCAGGGAAGACCTTGCATTTTCCAACATGACAATGCCAGACCACATACTGCATCAATTACAACATCATGGCTGCGTAGAAGGATCCGGGTACTGAAATGGCCAGCCTGCAGTCCAGATCTTTCACCCATAGAAAACATTTGGCGCATCATAAAGAGGAAGATGCGACAAAGAAGACCTAAGACAGTTGAGCAACTAGAAGCCTGTATTAGACAAGAATGGGACAACATTCCTATTCCTAAACTTGAGCAACTTGTCTCCTCAGTCCCCAGACGTTTGCAGACTGTTATAAAAAGAAGAGGGGATGCCACACAGTGGTAAACATGGCCTTGTCCCAACTTTTTTGAGACGTGTTGATGCCATGAAATTTAAAATCAACTTCTTTTTCCTTTAAAATGATACATTTTCTCAGTTTAAACATTTGATATGTCATCTGTTGTCTTCTGAATAAAATATTGAAATTTGAAACTTCCACATCATTGCATTCTGTTTTTATTCACAATTTGTACAGTGTCCCAACTTTTTTGGAATCGGGTTTGTATTATTGCTCTTGTCTATTTAGGGTATTTTAGTAATTTAAATAACATGGGTTATCTTAATATGTGATTAACGACATTTTATTATAATATTAGGCTACACCACCCAAATATGTATTTATTTCTTTCTAATTCTCGTTGTCATTGCAGGCTGATTTAGCCTATATTCACCAAAAAGTGATTAGTGTAGCCTGCTTAAAATAGCATAAAACAACAGGACAAAAACATAGTTGATGACTAAAAACAATCATTTCATGACTCTAGACATTACTTTATGAAGACAGTGGCATAATACACTGACATATTACGTTTTTTTTTTTAGCCGTATCAAAACAGTAATCATCTGCATGGGTAAATTTTACCCGCTGGTGGTTTTAGGTATACAGCGACCCCTGGCGGTTCTAGTGTTAAAAGTATCATTGCATTTTTTTTCTTATTTGTATATTCGAACATCAATATCGTAACATTATTTATTGCAGTTATAATTTTGCAGTGTATTTAATTTGATTGGTAACAGCCCTATAGTGTCTCATTATTATAACTGAATGTATTGATCAAATGTAAGAATTTGACATGAAAGATGATGCATACATTTAAAAAAAAAATAGCCTTTATAGAAGTAAATAATGCCCTGGGGTAAATATCACAAATATGCAGAATTAAAAAAAAGCTGAGAGAGAACATAGAATCATAGGACCTGATAGGCCCCAAGTTAATATCAAATCAAATTTTGAAATCTATGTCAATGCCCAACGCTATAGTGTAAAGTTTTTTTTTCTATTTTTATTTTTTTTACTTGAAGCAAATGTTGTCTTTTCCCTTTATTTTCTTGTCAGAGTGCACCAGAATGCTTCGTTTACATGTTAAAATCACAAAACATTTCTACTGGCCCCAGACCCCCCTATACGTATTTAATTCGGAAACATGTCACCTTTTTCACCACTTGTGAGTTTGCAGGTCTGGTATTAATGTAACTCCGATTGTGTTCATCAGAAAGAAGAAAGTCATATACACCTAGGATGTCTTGACGGTGAGTAAATCATGGGCTAATTTTCATTTTAAAGTGAACTAATCCTTTAACAGCATGCAAATGCTTGTGTCGGTCTATATGTAGTAACAGTGATTCATTTTAATTAACATGTTTACGACACCAAATTTTCACACCGAACATTCGTCTTGGTATGAACAGCCCTTTAGGTGTCCAAAAGTGTCCAAATACCTTTTGGGACCCTTGCACATTTCTATTTGAAAGTACATGAAGCACTGAACTGTTCTGCATTATTTGTTGTTTCTTCGTTTTTAATATGAGTATGCCTCAGTAAACTAACAGGACTTGTGAATGTCAGCCAACTCCTCCTATAACAACCACATCCTGGAACAAAAGTCCTAAGTGAGGATGAGCATGTGTTAGAGGGGGTTTCACAAAACAGGACCCCCACAGGAGGCCCTGAAGGGATGTTTCAATTAGAGCCATTGTGATGTCCTCCACTGTGAGGTCCATTGATCATTGCAGTGCATCGGCCCTCCTCAGCCCTCCAAGCAGAGCAAGGAGATGAAGATTTTTTTTCTTCTTTAATAGGTGACAAAACTCACAGCGTGATGGTTTTGCTTTCTGCTCTTTCCTCTATGTCTTTGTCTTCTTTTTCTTCTCTCCTCTCTCTCTCTCTCTCTCTCTCTCTCTCTCTGGGAAAAGAAGAGAAATAAAGGAGAGTGAAGGAAGGGGCTTGGTACACGTGTCAGACAGGCTTTGCAGCCTCTCTCCTTTCATCTCTATGGTTTGAGGGCTTTGATTATGGAACAGTCTGTCATTATCAAGAGCTGGCTAGCTTTTCAAATCATGCAAGCCAACATTATGTGTGGAAATGACACTCCAATGGTGACATTAAAAACCCCTCAAATAAAAAAGGTGTAATTGTTCCAGACATACTCATGCATATTGCAGTCTGTTTCTCGAGCTAGCTAGCTAGAACTAATTCCCGCTAACTTCGGTTTACACTGTGAGCTGTAATAATGTATATTATACATTCATAGTGATCCAAACTAAATTTACTTTTATAATATGCCACTAGCCTTAATTCATTGCCCTTTTCATATATTATGCTGTTATACTCTGGAAAAAGCCATACTTCCAGGCTATAACTCTATAAATCAGTGCAATTTGGTTTCTCTTTTTTTGTTCTTTTCTTCAAGGCTACTGTCTTTATCTCCCTACAGGCTTCATAACAATATGATTCGTGTGCCCCAGTCTAGCACTCAGTCCCACTGTGATGTGACCTCCACAATGCAATATAGTTAACTTTGTAGATCAAATTACATATCCTTCTGACATAAATATGCATTCATTTCTCTGCTGCCCTGAGAGAGAGGAAATTATTAATTTGCATTTTTGCTATCGATTTTCAGAAAAGAATCCTGGCAGCAAATCAACTCCAAAAGTTTTGTGGTGGGGTAGAGGAGGACAGAAATAGTGGGTGTAGTGAAAGGCTGTGAGATGTGTTTAAAAAGAATGTTAAATAATAAGTGGAAAAAAAAAAAAAAAAACATCCATGGGAATGGAAATATTGTGCTATAGGGGTCATAGAAAAGGGGTTCGGGTTAGGTATTGGTCTGATGTATGATGCCTTTACTGCCGCTATGGCCATGTGGGACTAAGGACACTCTTTTGGACACTCTGTTTTCCCTTTTTAGTATTTATTTGAACTTTTATTTAAAATAAAATGTCTTTCTACGGTCCGATGAGTGGTCAGTGAAATATTTGAAATAATCTTTCCTCTGACTTTTGTTTCTTCCTACAACAAAATGGGGGGGCATAAACATTGTAGTCTCATTGTTTATTAGTATCGAGATGTTTACAAACACATGGATATGTACATACAACGTAATGATCACAAATGTGTTTTCTGTTAATGCTAAACAATTACAGAAAGTTTTAATGAACAAATACACTATCAAAAACACTATCACTATTTAGGGTTAGTACGATTTTTTTTTTTTTTTTTTTAAAGAAATTAATACTTTTATTCTGCAAGGACACATTCAGTTTATCAAAAGTCACAGTAAAGACATTTTTAACTCTTAACTATTTAAAGCCTTTATATATAATGCATTATAAAAGTATTTTAATGTGTTAATTAACGCACCTTATAATACATTGCATGATCTCATGAATAATTGTAACCACAGAACATTATAATACTTATGCTACGGCTTTAGAAAGTATAATGCATTAAAAGACATCACAAATAATCAATTTCAGCTGTAACAAGGAATCTGCAAATATTATAATGCATTTTAACTTTGGTTACAATTATTTAGGAAAATATATAATGAATTATGATATACATTATGAATACATTTATAATGCAGGATTGTGTGACACTGAAGACTGGAGTAATGGCTTCTGAAAAACACAGGAATAAATTATATTTTAGAGTATAATACAATAGAAAACAAATAAATGGGGCCTTGGTGACCATAAGAGACTACTTTTAAAAACATAAAAAAAACTTAACCCCAAACCTAAGCAGTAATGTAATAATAATGTATTTTTTTTTACTGTTTTTACCACTCAAATATAACTGTTCCTCCTTCCACTATTGATCTTCAGGTTTCTTTATGCTTTTCAACCAGATCTATTGTATTCCATTGATACTGTAAACCTTTGAGATGCCGGTGCTCATGTTCATAGGCTTTGATTCTAGACATATGCTGGTAGTCACAAAAGTGCTGATTAACAGATGGTTTCACAGTGACAGGGGAGCACTCTAATGCTTCCTGTCAAGAAATGAATTAATAACAGCGTACAGATAACAGATAGACACTTTTCTCACTAAAGTACGGCTAAAAATAACATCAAGTTATTTGTTTCTGAGGAAAGACTGTGGTTCATAATGATTTGATGAGCACGAGAACTTTGTTCCATTAAGTTTAAGTGAAAAATCATCTCATTAGGTCAATTAGGATACCCAACGTCCCAAGTAAAACATAAATCATTATCTGCTATGCATCAGAAAAATTAATGCAGAGCACTGAAGTTAAAAAGACACCCATACAGTCCTTCCTCTACTTGTTATAAAATTTTGCTTAAAATATCATTATTTTGTGTATTAAATCTGTATACATTAGTAATTATGGAGAAAATTTAATTTAGTACCAGGCTCAGCACATTACTTTACACCCATCATTATTTTCCAATCTGGCATAATTCCGAGAAGAGCAGTAGAATATTTCAGACAAAAAACATTATCGCTGAATGACGATGTGTCGTATGATAAGTAATATCTTGTAGCTCAGCAGTAAACATAAGGTGGTGCGTCATCTTGGCAGGTATAAGCAGAAAGGTCATATGGAAAGGTTTCAGATAAACTACTTAAGAGTAGAGCGCCTTCTCAGGTTCATCATGTGTCACATACATTATGCATAAGAAAAACAGATGCTCTGCCTTGTTTGCATAATTTACCCTACATGCACCTTGAGCTGGGATAACCAAACACCACTTGCGGTGTAGGATGCACACACACACACACACACACACAGACACACACATACTCGGGTCACTGGGATCTCGTCTTGTACAGTAGAGCCCTCTCTGACTTGTTTCTGACTAACACATACAAACTTACATCAGGGGGGTATTCCAGAAAGCAAGTTTAACTTGCCGTCACATATACCTTGAACTCTCGGTTGATTAACCCAAACCTTGCTTACTTGAGGTATGCTGGTTCCAAAAACGAGTCCAAGAGTAAGTTCAGACAAATCAGAGTATGTTCCTGGTTAACACACAAGACATTCTCAACAGAGCAACGAATCGATGATTCACCATGGAAACAGACAAACAGAGGAAACAGATGCTAAGAATTCTACTTCCTCTTCTTCTTTTGTTTAATGGCGATTTACATAACCTACTTAGTGCACATCCCACCTATTTGGTGGTTGTGCAATCATTTTTTCAATCTCTTTGTTTAATAAGTAGTCTTTATTTACTGAGAATAAGGGTTATATTGTTTGTTTGATGCTAATTAATTGAATGCAGATCCATGTGTGAGATGACAATAAAATAAATAATAAATATATTTGAATTGAATTAACATTTAAACATTACCTTGTTACAATAGTGCTTTAGAATTAATATATAATATTGTATATTATATAACTGTAACTATATAACAAATTTGGTTATATTAGTACAACTATTAATTATATAACACACATCTGAATACCTCTTAAGCAAACTAACCCTGCTCTGGAGCAGGTTATGTTCAGAGAGTGAGTTACTATGGCTACTTACATAGCCTGAAAGTTACCTCCGTTTTTGGAACCGAAAGTTGAGGTTATCAAAAACATACCCAGGTATGTCACATAACCTGCTTTCTGGAATACCCCCCAGGGGAACTCTGATATCATTTAGTGTCAGTTGGGAACAGAAAAACACCTAAGACCATGTAAATAAGCCTCACACTTCTTCTGTTTGTTAAGGGGGTCCTTGCACAGTATGGGAGACATCCAGTGACAAGTATAAGAGACACAATCTGTTCAGCTCTGAGATTTCACTTACATTTTTCCCAACTGGCAATTATCACAAGATCAGTTCACCAGAAACGTTCTGCACTGTTAGACTGATCATGGACCAACTCCTTAGACAAATCAAAGCCTTATCTGCTCCAAAATGAATCCCAGATTAGTCTCAAGAGAAAACCCACTGACAGACAATAAACGATGGTAAGGATTCCATTATAACCACATTAATGGTCAACATCTGCTCTATAGGTAAACTTTCCTCTGCCTTTAGGATTTAGTTATACAACAGTTAGTTCCGGCCCTGCTACTGATATGCACTCTCATGAGATCGGGCTGGATGTTCAGAGAAGCGGATTCTGCTTTGTTTGGCACTATTTTTTGTTGACAAGTAACTTACAATATTGTGTCTGAAATATAAGTTACTTAGTATTAACTGTTTGTTTAGTGGCAGTTGTATAAAAGC
Organism: Coreius guichenoti; assembly: GCA_039654105.1. Classification (NCBI taxonomy): domain Eukaryota; kingdom Metazoa; phylum Chordata; class Actinopteri; order Cypriniformes; family Gobionidae; genus Coreius; species Coreius guichenoti. The sequence goes on from CM077168.1 coordinate 19,217,180, forward strand.
AGTATCACAATTTTGTTGATATTCAGTAAAACAGTATCAGTAAAGCATGCTATTCAGTATTCTATTCAGTACACTTCTCCTCAAGTGATATCTGCTTAAATATAACATTTATAAATCAGAAATTGTCATTTGAGTGATTCTTCAATTATTTAGAAGGGGAGAATTCCCAAAAATAAAAATGCTGTTGTCAGTGGAGTTTAACGCAAACCATATACCACATACTTGTGGCTTGTAAGGGCAAAAGAACCAGGATGAATGAGGTTTCTGTTCTCCACAGAGACTGAGAGCTTGCATCTCTACTAAAGCAACATACACAGGGTGACAAATAGGAGTAAAAAATAGGAGTAATAGGCCACAGAGTAACAAATAGGGAAATGAAGAGAATGCATCAAATAATAACATGACAAAGAAGAGGATTAAAATAAAGAAGAGAAAGTGGTGTGCAAGTTAGAAAATCAAAAGAGGAAGAGGAGAAGGTTGCATGGAGGAGACTTGTTGAACATAAATCCAGGTTTTTGTTGGCAGAAAATAAGAAAATAAGTAAGATCACTGACTGAGCTGATATTGGTATAACCGCTGACGCTGAAAGTGTGTCTAGAAATGAGAAAGAGCGCATATGTGTGTGTGTGTATGTGTCAGACCTCTTATGACCTCTGTCAACATTTGATGTCCTCGAAGGGCAATTATAATGAACAACTCCTCCATACGAATGGAACATTAAATGTGAATGCGTGTTAAGTAGTTCTGCGAAGTGATTAAGAGATTTGAGAGAGGAAAAAAAAAAAAAAAAAAAAACGTAAAAGAGCAAGATCTCTCTTGCATTCTCCGGTTCATTGTCTTGCTATGCACAATGGTCAGAGCTGCTGTGTGCCCCGCCAACATTTATATGTGGGGACCATATGGGTATGAAATGGGCTGAAAAATGGGCCCCATATAGGATTTTCTGCGGGTTCCATAATGGCCCCATGTTAATTGCCCAGATGGATTTCATATAGGATGGCACTTGCCACTAGGTGGGACCCAAGTGGGTAACATGCACAAGACCCATCTCGGTCCCAGCTTTAACCCAGACAACATTTATATGTGGGGCCCATATGGGTTTAAAATGGGCTGAAAAATGGGCTCTATATGGGATTGTCCGTGGGTTCCATAATGGCCCTTATGTTAATTGCCCAGATGGATTTCATATAGGATGGCACTTGCCACTAGGTGGGACCCAAGTGGGCAACATGCACAAGACCCATCTCGGTCCCAGCAAATTGTAGGTTAAAAATACTTTCTTCTATCCAAGCTTAATGTGCACAGATTACTAGAAGTAAGCCAAAGGTTGATTTCCTAGAAAAGTATAAACACCATCAAAACGCCCCTCTGCTTGCTTTGTGTAACGGCTGATAAATTAACAAATGCAAACTTTATTTAATGGAGCAAATTAGCCCAAAAGGGAATGATCATATTAATTATGATCAATAAAAGTATTTGGATCAAGTAACTGATTTGGGGGATTCCTGGCAGAATCAGTCTTAAATGTCCCACCAGCTCTCGTCCAGCAAAGTTTAGTGAGAACAGCTATAGACTATAGTAAGATATCACTCTCTTGGTCATAGACAATAATATCCTAATACTTATCCAACAAGTATAAAATAGTCCATGTGTCTACAGTGGTTCAACCTTAATATTATGAAGCGACGAGAATACTTTTTGTGCGCCAAAAAACAAACAAAAATAACTCTTCCATGTCAGCCTCTTACGCTGTTGACATAGTAAACACAGTGCAATGCTTCTGGTTTCTACATCAGAACGGCGGCTCATTATTAATGAGCCAGAGTTCTGATGTAGAACCTGGAAGCGCTGCACTGTGTTTACTATGTCAACAGCGTAGGAGACTGACATGGAAGAGAAGAAATTGTTGAATAAAGTTATTTTTGTTTGTTTTTTTGCACAAAAAGTATTCTCATTGCTTCATAACATTGTTGAACCACTGTAGTCACATCAACTATTTTAACGATGTCTACCTTTCTGGGCCTTGAAAGTTGAAATGACGTTGCTGCCTATGGGTGGTTCAGAAACCTCTTGGATTTCATCAAAAATATCTTAATTTGTGTTCTGAGGATGAACAAAGGTCTTACGCGCACGCGCAGTTTGTCATGGGAAGAGGGTTAAAGCTGAAGCAGAGTAAAAAAATAAACGCAGGAAGTTATGGCTGTATTTGATATTCAGCAGACCAACAGCCTGAAAGAAACACCAGATTCTTCATTCTAAAACACCTTTGTGAAAAGGGGTAGGTGTTACTTAGTCTATCAAATAATAAGACAAAGTTTAATACTTGCACGTCTCGATTGTTGAAAGAGAGTCCTAATGCAACTTGAGGTTTCAGTTGATCTTTGCTAAAGTTGTATTGATGAGAGAGAGAGAGAGAGAGAGAGAGAGAGAGAGACAGAGAGAGAGAGAGAGACAGAGAGAGAGAGAGAGAGAGAGAGAGAGAGAGAGAGAGAGAGAGAGAGAGAGAGAGAGAGAGAGAGAGAGAGAGAGAGAGAGAGAGAGAGAGAAAACCAGGTTAATGCAGAAGGTCTTTGATTGGAAAAACAAGGCCACAGCCTGGTGCAAACCTAGCTGTCCTTCAAAGACTTCTAGCACATCATCCTCATCATGTCAGAATTTCTGAGAATCAGCCTGTGATCTTATGATCAGTGACCTTTTAAAGTGTGAAGGTGAGTGAGCAAATAAGGAGTTGTACTTTCGGAGGGCCATTTTAAGATCCTTTGTCTTCTAGCAGGGTGTTTTGCACATAAAATTGGACTTTTTATTTTAAAAGAGAAGAACTTTTAAGATTCCTATAATACTAACAACATGCCAGAGTTAGCAAAATATAATGTACATGACCATACAGGAAATTAAAATTGCAGCACATAGATACAAAAAAAAAAAAAAAAAATGCTATAGATGTGATCTGTGTTAAGGGGCCCTTTACACAACACTGTTCTCAACTTTAAACAGAAAACTTATGCAATTTGGCCATTCATTTACATGACAACGACGTTTTGGGGGCCTGAAAACGCAAACTTTTTGAAAACAATGCCGTTATCGTCTCCGTGTAAACTACAAAAATGCGAATTTGTGAAAATGGTGATGTCATGCGAATGCGTATTATTTGTTCAGTCTTTACAAAGTGACATCGACAACTACTGACCTGGCATGAATACAGCGTTTTAGACTTCATTTTTGCAGATCTGTGTTAACTTGGATTGTTTTGACAACATTGTCATCTGTGCGTGAAAAACGCAACGGAAAAACTTCTTTTTTTTAGTACATTGCTGTCTTGTAAATGTACCCTAAATCATTCTGTCAAAATTAATACATACACAAAACAATATAAAAGGAAAATCATGAGATTGGAAAATTGGATACATGTTTATACATTACAGTGGTTATATAATTTAATTTAATTAATTTGTTACATTTATATAGTGCTTTTCTGGGTACTCAAAGCGCTTTACATATAGAAGGGGGGGGGAATCTCCTCAACCACCGCCAATGTGCAGCATCCACCTGGATGATGCGACTGCAGCCATATTGCGCCAGAACGCCCACCACACATCAGCTGATTGGTGGAGAGGAGACAGAGTGATGAAGACAATCAGTATATGAGGATGATTAGGAGGCCATGATGGACAGGGGCCAATGGGCAAATTTGGCCAGGATGCCAGGGTTACACCCCTACACTTTATCAAAGGATATCCTGGGATTTTTAATGACCACAGAGAGTCAGGACCTCGGTTTAACATCTCATCCGAAGGACGGTGCTTGTTACAGTATAGTGTCCCCATCACTATACTGGGGTGTTAGGACCCACACAGACCACAGGGTGAGCACCCCCTGCTGGCCTCACTAACACCTCTACCAGCAGCAACCTAGTTTTCCCAGGAGGTCTCCCATCCAGGTACTGACCAGGCTCAGCCCTGCTTAGCTTCAGTGGGAAACCAGTCTTGGCCTACAGGGTGATATGGCTGCTGGCTACATACAAACCCGATTCCAAAAAAGTTGGGACACTGTACAAATTGTGAATAAAAACAGAATGCAATGATGTGGAAGTTTCAAATTTCAATATTTTATTCAGAATACAACATAGATGACATATCAAATGTTTAAACTGAGAAAATGTATCATTTTAAGGGAAAAATAAGTTGATTTTAAATTTCATGGCATCAACACATCTCAAAAAAGTTGGGACAAGGCCATGTTTACCATTGTGTGGCATCCCCTCTTCTTTTTATAACAGTCTGCAAACGTCTGGGGACTGAGGAGACAAGTTGCTCAAGTTTAGGAATAGGAATGTTGTCCCATTCTTGTCTAATACAGGCTTCTAGTTGTTCAACTGTCTTAGGTCTTCTTTGTTGCATCTTCCTCTTTATGATGCGCCAAATGTTTTCTATGGGTGAAAGATCTGGACTGCAGGCTGGCCATTTCAGTACCCAGATCCTTCTTCTATGCAGCCATGATGTTGTAATTGATGCAGTATGTGGTCTGGCATTGTCATGTTGGAAAATGCAAGGTCTTCCCTGAAAGAGACGACGTCTGGATGGGAGCATATGTTGTTCTAGAACTTGGATATACCTTTCAGCATTGATGGTGCCTTTCCAGATGTGTAAGCTGCCCATGCCACACGCACTCATGCAACCCCATACCATCAGAGATGCAGGCTTCTGAACTGAGCGCTGATAACAACTTGGGTTGTCCTTGTCCTCTTTAGTCCGGATGACATGGCGTCCCAGTTTTCCAAAAAGAACTTCAAATTTTGATTCGTCTGACCACAGAACAGTTTCCCACTTTGCCACAGTCCATTTTAAATGAGCCTTGGCCCAGAGAAAACGCCTGCGCTTCTGGATCATGTTTAGATATGGCTTCTTTTTTGACCTATAGAGTTTTAGCCGGCAACGGCGAATGGCACGGTGGATTGTGTTCACCGACAATGTTTTCTGGAAGTATTCCTGAGCCCATGTTGTGATTTCCATTACAGTAGCATTCCTGTATGTGATGCAGTGCCGTCTAAGGGCCCGAAGATCACGGGCATCCAGTATGGTTTTCCGGCCTTGACCCTTACGCACAGAGATTGTTCCAGATTCTCTGAATCTTTGGATGATATTATGCACTGTAGATGATGATAACTTCAAACTCTTTGCAATATTTCTCTGAGAAACTCCTTTCTGATATTGCTCCACTATTTTTCGCCGCAGCATTGGGGGAATTGGTGATCCTCTGCCCATCTTGACTTCTGAGAGACACTGCCACTCTGAGAGGCTCTTTTTATACCCAATCATGTTGCCAATTGACCTAATAAGTTGCAAATTGGTCCTCCAGCTGTTCCTTATATGTACATTTAACTTTTCCGGCCTCTTATTGCTACCTGTCCCAACTTTTTTGGAATGTGTAGCTCTCATGAAATCCAAAATGAGCCAATATTTGGCATGACATTTCAAAATGTCTCACTTTCAACATTTGATATGTTATCTATATTCTATTGTGAATAAAATATAAGTTTATGAGATTTATAAATTATTGCATTCCTTTTTTATTCACAATTTGTACAGTGTCCCAACTTTTTTGGAATCGGGTTTGTATATAGAATGCACAGTCAAACCAAAATTTATTCAGACACCTTCACCACTCACACCATCACAGTTTATTCGCTATAGTTTAGAAAATGGTAATAAAATATGTTAAACTGTGTCAGAACAAATAACAAATCAACCAATCAGCTGTCAGCTGTTCAATTTAAGTACACAATTAGATAATACCAATTTTGGTCAACTAATTAACAAGCAATGCTTAATTTTGTTCAGTCTGTGGTGTAAAAGGTCACATTAGCAATTAAATAAAAAACACTTAAGTAAAACATGGCCAGGTCAAAGTGTCAAAATAATTTTAATCAATTTTACTGGTAGTCCACTGTATGAAGAATTTTTGGATATAATATGTCACAGTTTACTTTATTTTGCTATCCTCACTTACATAAAATAACTATTGTAACAATGAGTCCACTGCAGGCAAGTTGATAGAACCCAAGTGCAGCTTTATTTACATCCAAACATGGAACAGAAACTTGGCGTGGCGTGGTGAAAACAGGAACAGGAAGTTACAGGAACAATCACAATACTAGACAAAGACGCATGACAAACATGAGGGCTTAAATACACAGAGACTAATGACTAACAAGACACACCTGTGAACAATCAAGACCATGATTAGAATGAACCAATGACAGAAATGAACTGAGAACCCACATGACTAAATCAACCAATGGCTTGTTTGACTTGATACAGCGTTGCACAGACCAATTGGCGGCTGACTTGAAGCAGTGCATGCCGGTTAGAAATTTTGTCCGACTTGAGGCAGCGCCTCTCCGGAGCAGCTGCACGAGCTCTGATGATGACACAGCTGTTCCACGATTGGCCGGATTCACCGCATGACAGCGATCACGTGTGTTTCGTGTTTATTCTAAAACCTTCAGTTCCACTAATGCTCGCAAATCAGTTTTGTATAACAGTAAAACCTCTTTTCATGTAGTCGCGATGTTATATTGTCATGTTTATCAAAATAAAACTGATAAAAAACGTAGACCCCACTTCATTGATAGTGTAGGCTTATGTTGAACTTTATTCTTGTACAAACACACACTGTGTTAAGTAGTGCATAAAGTATTACATGACAATAATGCCTCTGAAACATCTGTGTATTGCATTTATTTCAGCTGTGATAAAGTATGCAAACACAGCGCGAGAGTCACTACGGGAAGTAGAAAGTGTCCGACTTCACGTCTCCGTTTGCAGCTCCTCCCTGCCTGCACGCGGCTACTCTCGCCGATCGGTTGCATCCAGCCGCAGTCGATGTCGAACATACCTGATATGACACAAGAGACTAGGGAAGCACATGACATGATCACATGAGGGCACAATGGAATCACATGACAAACCAGGAAACATGACTGATTAAACTCAAACAGAAAACATGAAATATATACATGATACAAAACCAAGACACTAGACATTACAACTATAGTGTCCTGCACCCACTAGAAAAAAATTATATCTGGTGTCTGAATAATTTTAAATTTGACTGTATAGGATTAAGAGGGTCTATTTGTGTGTTTCAAAGTAAATTAAGTGAGAGTAAAACTCTCTCTAAAATTACTTTGTGTAAAATAGTCTTATCTTGCTAATGTGTCTTTGCTGCTATGGTAACTAATACCTGGTTCTGCATCTGGGTATTACTTGCAGTTTGGGGGTAGTTCCATACAACCCCAACACAGTTTGATTGTGTGATGGGTGAGGGGTATTGTGGATTGTTTATTAAATGGTAAATAATTGCATGTCTGATCTGTCTCATTCACTACATTAAAGATAAGACTGGTGGACGTAAGGAAGGAAGGAAGGAAGAAAGGAAGGAAGTTAGGAAAGAAAGAAAGGAAGAAAGAAAGAAAGAGAAAGAAAGAAAGGTTCTCTCCAGCACACATACTCACACAAACATTAATCTAGTCTATCTTGGTTGCCTAGTTACAATAAAACTAAGTTGATTTCACAACACTTTCCCTTGAGTGAGTCCACCATAATGACATTTTTGGGGGGCATAAGCTGTTCATCATTATCATGACACTAGCACATTGTATACACACACTTGCATACACACATGCACACTCCCTTACTCATACCTTCACAAGTCTATCTCTTGAAGTTGACTACCACCCACGCAAACAAACACTCCCACAAACACACACAGACACACACACACACCCATAACATCCACCCTCTGCCCACACTCCCTCAACCAATGTGCACTGTTGCCCTGAATAATTTAACAGCCCCAGCAATGCAGGGATATTTCACAACAATTTACACCTGCACACATAGACACACACATTCACATTCAGATACAGGTTCAGTGAGGGCTTGTATCTGAGCTACACATACCTTGTGTTGCCCCTGGGATCATTTGTTAAAGAGTGGTGCTTGTAAATTACTTGGCTATAGGTGTGTGTGTTTTTTCTACTGTCGCTTAGCAGTTGTACAGTATAATGTAGGTATGAAAATAACACCATTCATTGACAAGGTGTGCATTTTCCTATTAGGTATGTTTATTGGAGCCATTACTGTAAACACTGTCTCTGGCCAGACCATGTGTGTGTTTACGCAATATGTACTGTGTTGAGTGAAATGGTTAATGCAGTTGGAAAAGCAAAAAGCCCAGCTGAAGCTTATTAGACCACTTGATCACTAAAAGACAAGATGAGAAAGAAAAAATCGGGAGTGTATAAACACATTGACAGACTAGTACAGATAGATAGATGCTTACTAGTATTCTCTTTTCTAAGTTCGACAAATTGCAATTATTGGTTACATTTTATTTTAAGGTGTCCTTGTTACAGTGTAATTATATATTTAAACACTGAGTAATATTAAAGTGCCCCTATTATGCTTTTTCAGATATTAACTTTCATGCATTGTGTAATATAGCTGTTTGTGAATGTAAAAGGTCAGCAAGATTTTAAAGATAAAAGTGCACGATAAATAAAGTTATTGTCTCCCAAAAGAAAGAGTCGATTCTGAACAGTCTCAGTTATGTAACATTCATACATACCAATGTAACAAATCTGCATGATGGCCACCTATGGTCTTCATTGGCTGCCCGCAAACAACGTCTACTTTGACCCGCCCTCAAACGCTAGCTATGTTTATGCCCAAAGTTGTGAATTTAACTGGAATATCGCATAAAACGTGCAAAAATGTTTCCATCCAGTGAGCCGATGAGAACAAAATCGTCACTTCCTGATAAACTGGTGCTAAATATCACTAAGAAAAATGGAAGTTGCCGCAGTAGGAGAAGCCACTGTATATTATAATTCCATATATCATAATTTACTTGCACCTCAGAGCTCACAGACGAAACGCAATAAATATATTTTTCTTTCGGAGGCGGATGCCTGCTGTTTGGGAACACAATACCCAGGAGGTAAACAGTTCTGGGAGGTAATTATACTGAACCACTTTGACGCTCAGGCATTTCAGAACAACCAAAACAGCATTTCAGATGCTGTGCAACGAGATCGGTTCGCTGGTTTGTCCAGTTATGCCATCCCATCGCAAAGTCACGTCTTTTTTTAATGCGCATCGAGGAATTTATTCTGTAAATGTGTTTTTGCGAATTTTTAGAATTTATGCGCATTTTGCCGTTTACATCCAGCGTTTTTTATGCGATATCCCAAAATGTGCATAAAAATAGGTGGATGGAAACATACTGTAGCTGGTTTGTGTTGCGTACATGTCGAGAAGACGCCGTTTTCAGCGCTTTAAAAGCATATTCTCTTTGTATACACTATGCACAAGGACTAGAATGTGAAGAGTCAGCGGGTAAAATTACCACAGCAATACAACAGCAATATAACCGATTGCTTCTCAAATCTCTGCAAATTCAACACGGGATTTGCAAAACGCTTATCCATTAAAGATGGGACAGTACTCACTTTATTCGGACCAACTTTCTCCTCAGGATTACAGCCTGTGAGTATGATTATTTATTGACGTGTATATTTTCTACCGGGTGTTCAAAATCTTACTGAAATAGTTCTGCTAATCTGCTGTGGGCCATATTACCTACAATTGTGTCCATTAATGCAGATTGTCTGTCGTTCTTACTACTTTGAGTAATGTAAAAGAATGGAGCAAGATTTGTTTTACAAACTTTGTTACATCAGTCATTCATGTTTTGTGCTCAGCTAACGTATGCACCGTTATTGATACAGTTTCTCACAAGTGCACCTCAATAAATTAGAAATATACACAGTTTGTTGATGGACATACACTTGTCAATGCTGATGTAGAGGAATTACAGTTGTAACATCTCATTATGTACGAAAAACTGAGTAAAAACTTCCTGTTCAAGTCGTCCTTGCGATGGAGGTTTGGGTTGAATAAATAGTTCTTCCAGTGTTTCACTCACGCTCGAATTGATATGGTAAATTCGATGCCATCATTACTGTCTTTACAGTGTGTACAATCGCTGAGGATTTATGAAGCCTAAGCTGAAATTCACTTGGTGATGGGCTTTTCGTTTCCAGCAGTAGACCTTTCGTAAGCAGTAGACCAATCACAACAGACTGGGCCGTCTGACCAATCAGAGCAGAACAGGCTCGCAGAACGGAGGGGTTTACAGAGACTAAAGCTTCGGACCGCTTTGGACGAATCATTTTAGAGTCATATTATGAGAAAATTTTATTACTAAGTGTAACAAGGACACTGTGAAATAAAGTGTAACACAATTATTTATAGGATGTGGTCCTGCACTTTCTCACCTGTATCCACATTGCTGTTGGTCTAAGAGACACGTTTTCCTTCACTTCTCTTCCCCCATCCATCATTAGTTTAATGGAGGAACAAGATGGTCTACGAAAAGGATGTTTTCCCTCTGTGTTAGGAGAAAAGAGACTAGAGGTCTTCATGGAGGGAAACGGATATGATACCACCCCAGAATTCATCAGAAAAAAAAATATATATATATATATGATTCTGCATCTGAGTGTTATATATATATATATATATATATGCAGGTTAAAATAAACATAATTGAATAAAACTAATAGAGATTGAACTTTTGCAGGATATAGAGGGTGTATAGTGAAACTGTATGAAATAGTACAGTCTGTGCTGACCAGATTTCCATTTACCTGCACAGTCCAATGCATTTTTTAATGTGTTTACCATAGTATACTGTCGAATTTAATTCAAAATAAAGAAAGCATACTGTTAAGCAATTTGCACAGGAACACTTTGCAATATGGCTCTATACATTAATATTAGCTATATTATAGAACAAATACTTATTATGATATAATGAAATAAGCAATTAATAATAATTCAAACAGGTAAAATGACTCGAACATGGTCTCATGATATATACTAGTTTAAAAAGATGGTTTATACATAAGTTACTTATAAAATGTAGGCTATTTTGAGACAAAAACAGAGCAAATTGAAAGCAAACTAATTGAAAAGTAAAATAGAGTATATAAGTGCCAGTATAAGGAGGTAAGCTAACTGACAGTTTACATGCACTCCCATTCGCTACACTGCTAATAGTATGCCATCTCAGAAATAACGTAGGTAATCCATTCTTTAAACTATCTTCTGTCCTTATATGAAAGCAGTGCCTCATTGTGTCATGGAAAGCTCTGTATAATACAAATATGTCGTCCTCGCCGCCTCCTCTGCTCACTTTTTATTAAGTGCAGTATTCCACGAGGACCAATATTTTAGAGGCAGCTCAAGTAAGGGGCCATAAATAATACAACATTAATCATGAAAGGCCCTGTTCGACTTGTCAAATTTATCACCTATCTTAATACCATTGTGTTTTAAGAGCAGTTTTTACACCGTTGTACCACCTCGGGAGTTTTAACGACAACCTCACTTGGTGCGGTACCGCAGCCTTATCACAGGGTTCTTTCAAATAAATTGCAAATAAAGAGTTTTATATGTCCTAAAATACACTTTTAACTTGTCCTCAAGTTTTAATAGGGTGAAGAGGAATAAAAGTGGTAAAACATTTCCTCCAGAATGTTATGGTTAAATTATGCAGAATTGTGTTTCTCAGATAACTACAGATGTGTGTGTGTGTGTGTGTGCTAGAAGCAATGGGTCTCATTCACTACTAATTGCGTGGATTATTTTGTCTTTGTACACACAGGAGAACTTCTCACAAAAAAATTCCAACTAATTCACAACACGTGCGTACGCACATGAATTAACCTTGTTTGAATGTTAATGAATTTGGACAATTATAAATGAGCTACCGCATGCCCGAGGTTAGTTATTTGCATAAAACACGCCCAAACCATCTCCATATAAGGGTTTTCCACAAACTTTCCTATACAGCATTTCATCACTCTCAGAAAACATATGATGCTCTCTCGCCTGAAACACGTGCATCAGGATCCTCAAGCAATGCCAGTCGTGTCATCCTCAAAATCAATCCAAACACAATAAAAAGACCTTTTATACAGACTCAGATTACAGACCTCTTATCAGCCAGCTGTACATACGCATATCTGCGTTGTTATACTGAGAAACCTGGCAGCTTGAGCTATAATGCAGCCTTTCTTACTCTTTCATTGTATATGATGAAATATATTTAAGATGAAATATGTATGTATAACATATTATCTTAACATGATTATAAGGCCACCCAGAGTATGTGATTTTTGACTGCATGTGGTTTCAGTTGTTCATACATTTTTTGTAAATTTAGAATACATTTTAGCACAAAAGTATTGGTGAATCATTTGTTTGTGAAACAATCGTACACACGCTTAGTGAATGAGACCCAATGTCTCTATATGACCTTTTCTAAATTTGTCTCTAAATTTGATTATCATTCATTAAAATGGTCAACTATTGGTTTCCTGGCACAGGAAGTCATAAACTAGCGATTTATTCATACTACATGGCGTTGAATCTCAAGTTGGTACACTGTCCCTGTAATTTATGTACTGTACATCAGAAAACATTTGCAAAATGAAAAGTATCTATGTAACAATGTATTTCTTCTGATGTCTAGTCTGGAAGCAGAACTTTAGGTCCAATGTATACATTTTACATCAGCACTCTTACTGTAATCTCTGACTGCTGAGTAGTATTGGATTGTATTTTAAAAGACAGAAAGAGGAAGAAGGGTAAAAAAACATGGGAGATCTCCTGCTGTATGGAGATCTGCAGGGGAAACTAAGGTTGCTATTGGAAGGGGTGTTAGTGACACCAGCAGGGGGCACTCAACCTGTAGTCTGTGTGAGACCTAAATCCCCACTATAGTGATAGGGGCACTATACTGTAAAATGCCACATCCATTTGGATGACATCCTGATTCCTCATGTCCATTTAAAATCCCAGGGAGTAACACTTGGCACAGTTGTCCACATCCTTAATAATTCTTAATTTTATTCAGAATAATCTATGAATCACTCTTACTATTTCTGCAGTATAGTATATTATTTAGTCTGCAGTATATTATATATACACACTTCACATTTTCTCTACGCATAGGGTGACAGAGGCTGAATTTGGAATATCACAGCATATTCTGACTATTTCTGCATTTTATTAATGGCAGAAGAAGAAAAAAAAAAAAAAAAGTGTAGTATGTTAGAATTCAGCCAGACACATTTGCCAACAAATACAACAAATCTTATTGAATGGAATCATGTATCCCACAATGCAATGCAATACATCTGAAATTCTGTTTCCAGAGTGATTTTATTTTTAAAAAAAAATAATAATAATAAAATCATTATTTTATAGGTCTGTCAAACATTTCAACATTTTTATTTAAAATTAAAGCCACAATGTAACTTTTCACCGCTAGAGGTCACTTATTCAAAACAAAGGCGTCTTGATTTCGCAGAGCTTTTTTAATAGTAGACGACCGCTTCCGCTCATGCATGTGTGGGGTAACGCGGTGCTGTTTTATCATATTAGATACATTATTTGTGTCACGGGTGTGTGCAGGCAGGAAGATGAAGACGGGCTGATACAATTCTCAAACCAAGTTTAATGATACAGGATTCTCAGGTGAGTAATACAAGCAGGTGCAACACACTCTACACATAGACGAGACCGGACAGAGACTGAAGGGAACAGGAGAACTTAAATAGGGAACACTCTATAGGGAGCTCCTGTCTCTCGTCCAGAGTGGACTCCGCCTCCTGTCTCTCGTCCAGAGTGGACTCCGCCTCCTGTCTCTCGTCCAGAGTGGACTCCGCCTCCTGTCTCTCGTCCAGAGTGGACTCCGCCTCCTGTCTCTCGTCCAGAGTGGACTCCGCCTCCTGTCTCTCGTCCAGAGTGGACTCCGCCTCCTGTCTCTCGTCCAGAGTGGACTCCGCCTCCTGTCTCTCGTCCAGAGTGGACTCCGCCTCCTGTCTCTCGTCCAGAGTGGACTCCGCCTCCTGTCTCTCGTCCAGAGTGGACTCCGCCTCCTGTCTCTCGTCCAGAGTGGACTCCGCCTCCTGTCTCTCGTCCAGAGTGGACTCCGCCTCCTGTCTCTCGTCCAGAGTGGACTCCGCCTCCTGTCTCTCGTCCAGAGTGGACTCCGCCTCCTGTCTCTCGTCCAGAGTGGACTCCGCCTCCTGTCTCTCGTCCAGAGTGGACTCCGCCTCCTGTCTCTCGTCCAGAGTGGACTCCGCCTCCTGTCTCTCGTCCAGAGTGGACTCCGCCTCCTGTCTCGAGAGGACAGGAGGACGTGGACTGGAGCGGGTTCTGTCCAGAAGTCGATTAGCCAGATGTCCAACGCTGGCTCAGGCTTAGGCACTGGAAGGGTGGCGGCGTCCATCTTGGCCAATGAGAGCTTCTCTCCAGCTCAGTCCAGTGGTGTCTGGGAGGTCCACAGGATGATGGTAATTTGCCCCAAACCAGAACAGAGACTTAAGTGTCTCGTCATCAAAAGGGCTGATGATGGCGACATGGAAGAAATCCACCACGAAGGTGGACAATCCGTGGTTCTTCTGGGCCACGGCCACAAATCTTGCAGCATAATCCATTCTTGGTCCAGTCTTCTGTCACGGGTGTGTGCAGGCAGTAAGACAAAAATGGGCTGATACAATTCTCAAACCAAGTTTAATGATACAGGATTCTCAGGTGAGCCATACAGGCAGGTGCAACACACTCTACACATAGATAAGACCGGACAGAGACTGAAGGGAACAGGAGAACTTAAATAGGAAACACAAACGAGATGAATACACACAGCTGACACAGATGAACTCATAATGACGGTGACCATGGAGACAGATGAGTGGCGGGAAACTGGAACAAAGGAACGTGACAGAACGACAACACAAACTGACAGGCATGTGACAATTTGAGTGTGTTCAAATGTTATGTTATAATTCTACTCTGTGCGTTCGCTCGGCGGCTACTATTAGACACTTGTTGCACACTGCAGTAAGCTAGATCGATATTAGACATGGTAAAACATGGTACTTGTGGTAAATCAAGAAAACAAAATTTAAACAATAAGACTAATTGTGTTGAGCTATATAACAATGATTAGAATGTATCCAAACAGTTGCTCACCTGTCTAATAAAACACATAATGTATTAAAGTGTCTTTGGTTCCATGATTTCTACAAAATAAAACCGGAAATCGAGGGTAACGCGGGTATGATGTCATTGATAGGCGACGCGCGGACATGGTCCGTGTCCTGGTTAAAATTGCTTATTTCTCTGGATTTAAACATTCCTAGAAACATTTGGGATAATGTAAGTACACAAGTCAACAAAATATATAACACTGTTCTAGTGGTTTTTGGATATTTTAATCCAAAAATCTTACATATTGTGCCAAATTCAAATTCAATGTAAAATTCAAATAATAATAAATGCTGCTTTTTTCATGAACAAAAGTGGAAAAGTAGAAATGTAGCATACTTCTGTCTGAATCATTCATCTTGGAATAATGCTAATGATCTACTTAGTATTAAGCAGCACATACAGTATAGCATTCCTTTGTAAGCATATCCTCTGTCTCTTTGCACTATAACCCGGATTAATTTTTTTTACTCACAATTTTTTACACAAAAAAAATCTTTAGAGCTTGGCATAACTAGAAAAACATGTATATTTATTGTAAAAAAAAAAAATACCCGTGGAGTTAAGAGATTTTATTAATTTACATGACTTTCCACATAAAGAATCTAGATGTTCAAAATTAGGCTACCTCATATAGCCAGGTTTTTCAGAGAAAGAACAAAAAAAAACTGTTGTTGAGGGAGTGAATTAAAATTTTATTTAAGATTTTATTTAAGAGTGCATTTATGTTTTGGCTTATTTCAATGCTTATTTTAAATAATTTTATGTAATCTTGAAGCCCCCTTTTTGTTTAGTTTGTTGAGGCCCCTAGTGGGCCCCAGCCCGCTGGTTGAGAAATACTGCACTATACAATAGCTTCTGATGCATAATTGCAGGCTGATGACTAACATTAATTCTGTCAGGACCACTATCGTCAAAGATGATTGACAATTAGCATATAGTTTGGATTGGCGGTATGGTTCTGTTCTGGGCAAGAACTCCCTGCACATCCATGCAGCCTAGCATGGATGAGAGCAGGGAGAGTAGCAATAAACCCCCCTTAGGGTAAACAGAACAGAACCAACATAATGTATTGCAGATATCATTAATGTCAATATTAAAATGTACAACATAATTCGTGAATTTAGTCTGATTCAGGGGGAATCAGAATTAGAGGTCTGCACGGGCTTTAAAATGAAGCCCGAACCCGGCCCGTACCCGCGATCATTTAACCCGACCTGACCCGACCCAACCATTACATTTACATGTTAAGCCCGAACCCGACCCGAACCCGAGGTCCACTCCGTTTATCACAGCAAATACCATTTTTGCAATATGTTGTATTTAATGATTGCTTGCAACGGTAAACAAATACATGTACAAACACAGACGCAGCGGCCCTATCAGCACAGCAGTAAGAGAAATAGCACGGACTTACCAATTACGTAACTTTGCTGTGGTCGAACAGGTGTAACAGTCACAAATTTCTCTGGAACTCAAACTTTAAACTTCAAAAAGTTCAAAAAGTGAAGGAAGAGAACGGCATCGACAGTTGATGGTTTCAGCGCCGTCCTCCTCTGATTGAAAGTTAGTCCAGCTGCACTGAAGTTCCTCTCGCTGCTGCTGCTACTTGCAGGGATGCTGAGGATACTACGGTCCAGTTTTGACAGTAACGGGAAAACACCGCTGTTGTTCCATGTCGTGGTTGCGGCTGGTGTATTGCGTAACTTCATCTACGGTTTCACTGAGGGGCACGTTTACCCACTCCTCAAACTCTGCCACTATCTTGCTTCTTTTTGTGGCCTGTTCAGCCACCCGTTCAGCTGGCTCGTTGCCTTTGGTAAAGCTGGCTATCCGACACCTGGCTTCTTGCTGGATATCCTCTCTGTCAGGGAGAGACAGCATGCGGAGCTGACAGAACTTTGGCCAAAGGAATATGGCAAGCTTATGTAGTGTCTGGATTTTGATTTTGCAGTTCAGCCATTCAAGATGCCGCTCACGAATGATGGCCTGATGAGGACTGTCTGACGCCACAGGTCTGCAGTGGCGCTTTAGCCTCCCATGCCACAAAACAACCAAGTTAAGTGTGGGGTACTGGTCACCTTCTAGTTCCCTCTGAGCCTGGTAAAATGGGCGAAGATATTCCAGCAGGAAATCTAAGACATCTGGAGATATTTTGGCGATTTTTCGGCTTTCACCGCGGCTTTCAAGTTTTTCTCGAAGCTCAGCATATACCTGCTTAATTGAATCCAAGGTAAGGAACACCGTGCTAAACCTGGTGTCTGACATTTGCCTGACAGTTGTTGATAACTGACTTATTATACCTGTTTGCTTGACATATCTCACAAGTGCCTTTGCTGCCAGCAAAGTCTGTGTGACCTCTGGTGCGCTGTCTCGTAGTTCAGCAGAATCAAGCGCGTTTGAGAACTGTGTTATAAACATGGTCCTGACAATCCAGCCGATGATACGGCGCGAGTGCAGCAATCATGTTTGATCCCTGGTCAGTGACCCAGGCGACTTTGTTCATAACACAAGCATCAAATCCTAGTACAGATACGAGCTCTCTGTAATTCTCCCTGTATGTTGTCACCGGTTTTTCGCTTCTTCAGGAGGGAACATCGCTGTTGTAAGGACTCTGCTTCGAAGCAAAAAATCAGGTGTGATGTAGTGGCAAGTGATTGTTAAGAAACTGATCTTGCGATAATCGTCAGTCCACATGTCGGTTGTCATCCCAACACTAATATCAGACATGATTTCTGATATTTCTTTGACCAGCGCCTGTCTTTTGGAGGCCGCGGTTTCCTTACATCTCCGATAGATGGTTGTGGGATCATGTAACACACTGTCCACTGAGACGCGGCCATATGTAGTCCCCTACATTTATTAGGTCTTGCGCTAGGTTAATAAAACCTCGTCCAGCAACCGTATGAAACGATCTAATATCCCGACAGCAAAACTCCACACATTTTTCTGTTACATTAGATTTTACAGAAACTGGTACTGACTTGGCTGTTGGAGATAAATAGTCCGAAAGAGATGACTGTCTGTGGTTACTAGCTGCTAGGCCTGCTTTTGGACAAATGCATCCACGATCAGTGTGTCGCTATAGAGAAGATGTACCTGTCTTTTTGCTGTCATATGCCAAGACAGCTTTGCAAGCTCTACACTGTACGTAACCACTGGGCTCTTTACTGGTTGAAACGACAAGATCATAATTCTTCCAGATTGCAGCTTTTCCTGCATCATTTGGAACTGTCATAAGTTTTCCCTCAGTAATTTTTTGCTTTATCACACTCATGGTTTGCTTGCTGTCATCTGCTGTCTGTGTTGTGACCGAAATAGCGCGCGAGAGCGGTAGCACATGCGCAAAACAGTTTTGCGATATAAATGATATAATGATAAAATAAAAATGTATTTTTTATATATATATATATATATATATATATAGCCTGTGTGTGTGTGTGTGTGTCTGTGTGTGGGTATGCACGTATTAATCTGCGCATGAGCTTTCTCTCTCTCGCGTGCTCCTCCGGTCACAACACAGTAAGCAGGCAAAGCACACGGCACGCAAACTATATGTATAGCCTATTTAGCTTTTCTTAGTTACAAAACCGAACCCGACCCTAACCCGAGGCTGTTCGTTAAACATTAACCCGAACCCAACCCGAAACCCGCACGTTTTTCGGGACCCGTCGGGCTCGGGTCGGGTAGCAGACCTCTAATCAGAATGCCAAGCTGCTGATAATACTGAAGGAGCTTATATATGCATGCTGTGATAGGCATCGTATTCCTGTAGGTAGACGTGATCAGCTGACAGTCAGCTGATGCGAGCTTGACTAACGTGACCTGCCAGAACTAACGCTATGCATGATTTCTGTCAGGACCACTATCGTCAAAGATGATTAGCATATAATTTGGGTTGGCGGTATGGATCTGTTCTGGGCAAGAACTCGCATAAGCCATAGCAACAAGCATGTTGCCAATACCTGAAGATTAAGCAGCACAGCATTTTTCCATGAATGATATGCCATCTGGAATAAAGAAAGTGAAGATTGAGTTATCAAAATGAATTAGGCGCTGCTTGTTTATGGTTGTATATCAGCAGTCCACGTTCCAGTTCTTTGAGTGATGAATGCTACCACCACCTGCTGGTGTGGACTGTTATTCCTCTCATGCAGGTGCAGATGTGCATGCTTGTTGGCTGTAGTCTTGTGGTAAACCTTCATCCGTGCAAGCTGTCTTTAATAATCTTTACTCAAAATGTGAAGATGTCTTCCCTTCTGGAGTGGTGTTCCTTCTCTGACACGTCAGATGGCCACTGGGCAAAACATCCTTAACTGTGCCTCTGCAACCACAACTGCTGTGAGCTAGAGATGAGAGATGGAGATTCCTCTTCAAATATCCTCTTCACTTAGAAATACATCATAATACTGAAGTAACGTTGGTGACAACTTCAAGTTCACACAGACTTAGGCAACAACATGTCACCAATAAAAGCTGGATGGTTAAATGCAACAGCGTGATGCTGATATCTATATACAGTATAGGCATGAATATGTAAGAACTGCATAATTCAGAATCACTAGAACGAATTATATATTGTTGAACAAACAAATTGTATCCCAAATGTTTCCAACATGTTGAAGTCAAGAGAAATCCACCATTCCAACCAGTGAAGTGGTCCTCACTGCGTCGCTTGTCAATGATGTCATCTTTGTTATACTTGGTGGACAGTAAACTCCTGTAGAATGGTTAATCCATCCTGATGTTAGCGGCAAATGTTGAGCACTATAGATCCAATCTTATGGGCTCTATTGGGGGAAGCTTACACCCCTAGCGGCAGCAAAAGTTGATACAACAAGCATGTTGTAATCACAGAACTAGTATTAAACTAGTCCGGTCAGGGAAGCATACACCCTGCAGCACAGTTCTGACTAGCGACAACAAATCTGATACAACAAGCATGTTGTAATCACAGAACTAGTATTAAGCTAGGGGTAGCCTGGTCGGGAAACATACACCCTGCAGCAACAGCTCCAAGTTAGATGCAACATGCAGCTAGCAATAAAATACAGTGTGCTTCCTCAATCATGATCATGATTCTGCTCCTGTCGGGGTGATTCTATCGGTTGTGGAGGAGAAGACGACAACTCCTATGGCTCCACACTCCTTCACGGGATCATTAAGCTACGATGTTGTTAGTGTTGAATAAGAGACTTCTTAGGTGAAACGTACCTACTGTGTATTCAAGCACAAGCATGTTACCGATACTCTAGATAAGCTTTAAGCCATAAGCATGTTGCTAACATTAACACAGCATGTTGCAATGTAATCGTGTTCCCAATAGCAACTATAGCTATAAGAACAAACATGTTTCCAATAGCAATATAGCTTTAAGAACAAGCATGTTTCCAATAGCAATAGCTTAAGAACAAGTGTGTTTCCAATAGCAACATAGCTTTAAGAACAAGCGTTTCCAATAGCAACTATAGCTTTATGAACACACCTGCTTGCAATAGCAACTATAGCGTTAAGAACACACCTGCTTCAATAGCAACTACAGTGCGGAAAACAAGTATTTGATACACTGCCGATTTTGCAGGTTTGCCCACTTACAAAGCATGTAGAAGTTTGTAATTTTTATCATAGGTACTCTTCAACTGTGAGTGACGGAATCTAAAACAAAAATCCAGAAAATCACATTGTATGATTTTTAAGTAATTAATTTTCATTTTATTGCATGACATAAGTATTTGATGCATCAGAAAATCAGAACTTAATATGTGGTACAGAAACCTTTGTTTGCAATTACAGAGATCATACATTTCCTGTAGTTCTTGACCAGGTTTGCACACACTGCAGCAGGGATTTTGGCCCACTCCTCCATACAGACCTTCTCCAGATCCTTCAGGCTTTGGGGCTGTCGCTGGGTAATACGGACTTTCAGCTCCCTCCAAAGATTTTCTATTGGGTTCAGGTCTGGAGACTGGCTAGGCCACTCCAGGACCTTGAGATGCTTCTTACGGAGCCACTCCTTAGTTGCCCTGGCTGTGTGTTTGGGTCGTTGTCATGCTGGAAGACCCAGCCACGGTGCAGTCGTCCTGTCCCCTTTACAGAAAAGCATCCCCAAAGAACGATGTTTCCACCTCCATGCTTCACGGTTGGGATGGTGTTCTTGGGGTTGTACTCATCCTTCTTCTTCCTCCAAACACGGCGAGTGGAGTTTAGACCAAAAAGCTCTATTTTTGTCTCATCAGACCACATGACCTTCTCCCATTCCTCCTCTGGATCATCCAGATGGTCATTGGCAAACTTCAGATGGGCCTGGACATGCGCTGGCTTGAGCAGGGGGACCTTGCGTGCTCTGCAGGATTTTAATCCATGACGGCGTAGTGTGTTACTAATGGTTTTCTTTGAGACTGTGGTCCCAGCTCTCTTCAGGTCATTGACCAGGTCCTGCTGTGTAGTTCTGGGCTGATCCCTCACCTTCCTCATGATCATTGATGCCCCACGAGGTGAGATCTTGCATGGTGCCCCAGACCGAGGGAGATTGACCGTCATCTTGAACTTCTTCCATTTTCTAATAATTGCGCCAACAGTTGTTGCCTTCTTACCAAGCTGCTTGCCTATTGTCCTGTAGCCCATCCCAGCCTTGTGCAGGTCTACAATTTTATCCCTGATGTCCTTACACAGCTCTCTGGTCTTGGCCATTGTGGAGAGGTTGGAGTCTGTTTGATTGAGTGTTGGGACAGGTGTCTTTTATACAGGTAACGAGTTAAAACAGGTGCAGTTAATACAGGTAATGAGTGGAGAACAGGAGGGCTTCTTAAAGAAAAACTAACAGGTCTGTGAGAGCCGGAATTCTTACTGGTTGGTAGGTGATCAAATACTTATGTCATGCCATAAAATGCAAATTAATTATTTAAAAATCATACAATGTGATTTTCTGGATTTTTGTTTTAGATTCCGTCTCTCACAGTTGAAAATTACAGACTTCTACATGCTTTGTAAGTAGGAAAACCTGCAAAATCAGCAGTGTATCAAATACTTGTTCTCCCCACTGTATATAGCTTTAAAAACAAGCGTGTTTCCAATTGCAACAATAGCTTTAAGAACACACCTGCTTCCAATAGCAACTATAGCTTTAAGAACAAGCGTGTTTCCAATAGCACATAGCACTACAGCTTTAAGAACAGCGTGTTTCCAATAGCACTACAGCTTTAAGAACAGCGTGTTTCCAATAGCACTACAACTTTAAGAACAAGCGTGTTTCCAATAGCACTACAACTTTAAGAACAAAAGTGTTTCCAATAGCACTACAGCTTTAAGAACAAGCGTGTTTCCAATAGCACTATAGCTTTAAGAACAAGTGTTTCTAATAGCACTACAGCTTTAAGACCAAGCGTGTTTCCGATAGCACTATAGCTTTAAGAACACACGTTTCCAATATCAACTATAGCTTCAAGAACGAACATACAGATAACAGAATCAACGCTGCGCTGACTCAGCTGAACAATGACTGTTTACTATTGTCTTTTTAGAGCTGCACCACAGAGAGAAATGATCCCGTTTGCACCATGAATCGTTACTTCCTGTCCCTCACCGCAAGCTGCTTGATCTGTGCCGTAGTGCCACAACAACAAAAGCAACCTGACTTAAGTTTAATGCACAGCAGTTGCAGCGACAAGCAAGTTGCCAATGACAACAGATTTAACGCACATTTGCCACTATGATCACATAAACCTAGCACAAGCATTTACTGAAAATGACTAGAAGCCTAAGCAACACGGATGGCCTTAGCAACGAGCAGTTGCCAATACCCTGATAGCTTTTAGCAATGAGCATTAAAAAGGAACTTAGCTTAGCTTCGTGAAGTATTCAGGGATGAATGTTGAGTGAAATATAGCCAGTGGTGACGTTGATGTTTGATCTTCTCTTGATATCCTTCTTCATGCAGTGAGTGCAGATCTCGTCTGAATTGTTCTTAATTCAGTTACTTAGTATAACTTCAGCGAGTCCATGTGAACAATGCAGCGATGTGAGAAGCAATGCCAACTCAGTCACTTCCAGATCAGGCAGCTTACAATCAATGCAGCGAATCGCGTGTTCAAGTTCGCGAACTTGAATGAATCTGAGGTGAAATCCATGTGGGAAACGAATTTCTCTCGCTAAATCCAGATTGCACAATTCCTAGTGAGATGATGTGGTTTCACCCTCCGAATTTGCCATTAATTAGCTCTGGAGAAACGCGATAGCTGCTGATAATACTGAAGGAGCTTATATATGCATGCTATGATAGGCATCGTAGTCCTATAGGTAGATGTGATCAGCTGATAGTCAGCTGATGCGAGCTTGACTAACGTGACCTGCCAGAACTAACGCTACGCTTGATTTGAGCAGTTTCTCAATGTAAAGCTTTTGAGTCGAGTGCCAGAAATGGGCTATATAAAAACAAAGAACTATTGAATGTGCTTCATATTACAGTGTTAACAGATTGCATCTTCCAGGCTTTGTCAAACAGCTGTTCTCACTAATAATAATAGGTACATCTGCTGTGGTGATTAAAAACAGTGTGATTGTCAGACGGTGCTACAGCATGGAAGAATCTCAACTAGGTGATAATGACCAGGTGCAGGTAGGAGAAGACAGTGTCGCTCGTCAACCCTTATCACAGCCTTGGTGCACCGTTCACCCTTCCCATTTCATTCACTCCTCTATTGTGGCTTTGGACGATATAGTTTGATTGAGCTGTCCTGCTACAATGGGGAATCAAATGAGAGCAGACAAGATAAAGAGTCAGGTCATGCACTCCATCCCTCCATCTTAAAAAAGGCATGAGGGCCTGTCAACCTTGTTGTTAGCATTCAAAGGACCATCGTTCAGACAGACATATTAGAGGACAGGGAGTGCTTTTCTTCAATTCACCATTTATATCACAGGAGCACTGGATGGGGATAACAATTACCCTAAAAAGAGCGGTTTCAACTTATCTGACACTTTACAAACTGTAACAAAATCGGGAGGAAAAAGTTAACTTTTAATGTATATTTTTTTTTCTCATTTCTCAGTCAAATAATTATCATGGTACCTGATCTTTCTTGCATGATTATTCATGAAGTAATTATGATTATGAATTGTAAGCATTTCCCCAGCCCTGCCACGACTGTCTGCACTTGTTAACACCTGGTTTATTCGCTCTGAACATCAAAAACAAATCACACTCCATAAGCATTATTCCCCTCTTTGTCTCGTCACAGCTAAACAAGTTCTCAAAACAATGCAAAAGAACAAAAGATGTACAGATGAGAGGTAATTAATTCTGACTGCATAATGATGATGCCATAGTATTATTATTATTATTCTAAATATCAATGTGCCCTGGAGACACTAACCTTGCAGTATGAAGTTCATTTAGATAAATCAGAGGTTGTTGTCTACCAACTTCAAAAACATAATTGAAAAAAAAAAAAAATAGATAAAGATGAGTGCTGATATAAGCACATAACATAACACTTTAGATTAGGGAACACATTCATTATTAACTAGGAGTTTTCCCTCAATAAATTCCTAATTACTGCTTACTGAGTTGTTGTAGTATAATGTTTAGGTACGGCGTAGGGTTAAGGGATGCACAATATGGTCATGCCTGTATAAGGCATTAATATGTGCTTTACAAGTACTAATAAACAGCTAATATGCTAGTAATATGCATTCTAATAAGGAACTTTATAGGGCCCTATCATACACCTGGCACAATGCGACGCCAGGCGCGACACAATTGTTTTTTGTTTCAGCCCAAAAACACCCCCACGAGGTGGAGAACCCAATGCTTCAGCTGTCTGGCTCTGAGGAGTCAGATGTGCTGAGCATCGAGGCGGGTGCAGTGGAGTTAGAATCGCCACTTCACTCACCCGCTCAGGAGGAGCTGGTGGAGGTTTTAACCCGCACTGTGGCCAAACTCAAAATCGACTGGCCACAGGAAGAGCAAGTAGTTCAGCCACCAAGCAAGCTGGATGAACGCTTTTTCAAGCGCCGGGCTCAACCTCCACGCCGGGGCCTTCCGTTTTTCACAGACTTGCACAATGAGTTGTGCAAGTCGTGGGAAAAACCTTATTCATCCGACTTTCGAACCCCCCAGTGCTCGGTTTCTCTAATGTGCTAGGGGCAGCGGAAGCTGGATATGGGACACTGCCACGTGTGAAAGAAGCTCTCGCGAGCTATCTTTCGCCCGAGGCCGCTTCGTCCCTTAAGGCCCCGGTGCTGCCCACCAAGCCATGTAGAGACACTTCCTCGCTGGTGGGCAGGGCTTATATGGCGGCTGGGCGGGCTGGTAGCTGCCTGCACACAATGGCTGTGTTGCAGGCCTACCAGGCCGACCTCCTAAAGGAGTTAGATGAGGGCGTGGGTCCCTCTCCAGAGGATATCACAGAACTTAGAAAGGCCACCGACTTGTCTCTCCGCATCACCAAGGAGACGGCCCGTTCCATCGGCCGCTCCATGGCTGGTCTGGTATGCGTGGAGAGGCATCTCTGGTTGAATCTGAGAATGAGAAAGAAACACTTTCTCCTGGATTCCCCGATTTCACCTTCTGGCCTCTTCGGCGGCGCGGTAAACACCGTCGTCGAGAGGTTTCAGGAGGTGAAAAAGCAGTCGGCGGCCTTTCAACAATACCTCCCTCGCCGCCCTGACTCCTCGGCCGTCTACCAGCTCCTCGCACCGTCAGGTACAGTGCTGTGTTCCCGCCGTCCACTATGCTTCGGGCCACGCTGATTTCCCGTGCACGCACACCACTTCAGCAGCCTCGAGAAAGACCTGCGGCTGGGCGGTGAACGTGTCCGCACACCGAAAATCATTCTCGACTACTCCCTGCCAGACAGCCGCTTCAGGGGGTCGGGGACGAGGCTCGGTTGACACCCGAGGCCAGCCTCGAGAGGCTGGTTCCCTTAGCAGATTATCTCGCCGCATGGTCATGCCTTCCGAATATATCTGCGTGGGCCCTGCGTACTGTAGAACTGGGTTACAGGCTGCAGTTCAGCTCCCCTCCCCCAAAATTCAATGGGGTGGTCTGGACTGTGGTCAGCCCAGAGCAGATGCGGGTTATGGATCAGGAAGTACAATCCCTGTTGGTAAAGGAGGCCATAGAACACGTTCCTCCGCCAGACAGGGAGTCAGGGTTCTACAGCCGGTACTTCATAGTTCCCAAGAAGGATGGGGGGTTGCGTCCAATAATAGATCTCAGGCACTTGAATTGTTCTCTGAGGAGATTCAGATTCAAGATGCTCACAATCCCAGCCATCGTGAAGCATATCCAGTTCGAGGACTGGTTCGTCACGATAGATCTAAAGGACGCATACTTCCACATCTCCATCCTTCCATGTCACAGGAAGTTCCTGAGGTTTGCTTTTGGGGGCGAAGCATTCCAATATCGGGTTCTTCCTTTCGGCCTAGCTCTTTCCCCTCGCACCTTTACCAAGTGCATGGATGCAGCACTGGCTCCACTAAGACTCCAGGGCATCCGTGTACTCAATTATATCGACGACTGGCTTATACTAGCCGAGTTGCACAAGATGGCAGTTTGGCATCGAGATGTCGTTCTGGCCCATATCAGGTGCTTGGGGTTGAGACTCAACACAAAAGAGTGTGTTGTCGCTCTCCCAGAGGACTACGTTCCTGGGGGTCGTATGGGACTCCACGACAATGTGGGCACAAATGTCCCCCCCGCGCGTGGAGTTCATACTGGCGATGGTCTCCAAGGTGAAGCTAGGCCGCAGCCTCACTGTGAAGCAGTTCCAGAGACTGCTGGGGCTCATGGCAGCAGCATCCAATGTGATACCTTTTGGCCTGCTACACATGAGACCCCTACAGTGGTGGCTGAGAGCCAAGGGGTTTTCCCCGAGGGGGAATCCGTTCCGTATGATCAGGGTAATGCACAGATGCCTTCGTTCCCTCGTCATATGGAAGAAACCTTGGTTCCTGTCCCAAGGACCAGTGCTGGGAGCATCGTGTTGCCGGAAAACCGTTTCAACAGATGCCTCCCTCACCGGTTGGGGCGCGGTCATGGACGGCCAATTTGCGAGAGGTCTGTGGGAGACCCGGCATTCCTCCTGGCACATCAACTGCCTGGAAATGCTAGCAGTCTACGAAGCTCTGAGGAGCTTTTCCCGGACCTCCGTGGCCACCATGTCCTGATACGAACAGACAATACGTCTGTGGTTTCGTATCTGAATCGTCAGGGGGGTCTGAGGTCGCGCCCTCTATGCAGACTGGCACACCAGATCCTCCTGTGGTCCCAGGGGAAACTGTCGTCTCTCAGAGCGATGTACGTCCCCGGGGACCAAAACCAGGGAGCAGATGTCCTGTTGAGGCAGGGGCTGAGGCCCGGGGAGTGGCGACTCCACCCAGAGGTGGTGGAGGCCATGTGCGTGAGATTCGGCCCAGTGGAAGTGGACCTGTTCGTGTCTCAAGAGACGTCCCACTGCCCACTGTGGTTCTCTCTTTGGCATCCAGCTCCGCTGGGGCTGGATGCCATGACACAGACGTGGCCGAGGCTGCGTCTGTACGCATTTCCCCCGATCGCTCTGCTCCCGGGAGTCTTGGAGCGGGTCCGCTGAGAAGGGATCAGCCTACTACTAGTAGCGCCCTGCTGGCCGACCCGGGTATGGTTCTCGGACATTATAACACTGCTAGACGGCCTCCCGCGGCAGGTCGCTCTGAGGAGGGATCTGCTGTCCCAGGCCGGGGGCACAATATTCCACCCCCGGCCAGACCTGTGGAACCTCTGGGTCTGGCCCCTGAGGGGGCTCAGTACCTAGGGGCTGGCCTGTCAGCAGCTGTTGTCGAGACCCTACTCAGCTCCAGGGCTCCTTCCACCAGGAAGCTGTACAGCCTGAAGTGGAATGTGTTTTCCACTTGGTGTAGAGAACGTGAGGTCGACCCAGTTAACTGCCCAGTGGCTTCAGTGTTGGAGTTCCTCCAAGATCGTTTCTCCGCCGGGCTTACCCTGTCCACACTTAAGGTGTACGTGGCTGCCATTGGGGCTTTCCACTCGCCTCTAGGTGATGGGCCTTTGGGGAAGCACCATCTGGTTGTACGGTTCCTCCGGGGGGCTCGGAGGATGAGGCCTGCGACTCGTTCCAGAGTCCCAACCTGGGACCTGGCAGTGGTACTTGAAGGGCTGGCTGAGGCCCCCTTCGAGCCGCTGGAGTCGGCCGAGGCAAAGAACCTGACCCTGAAGGTGGCCTTTCTCCTCGCAGTTACCTCTCTGAGGTGAGTGGGGGATCTCCAGGCCTTGGCGATTACGCCGACTTGCCTGGAGTTTGCC
The DNA here is from genome assembly GCA_039654105.1 of Coreius guichenoti. Classification (NCBI taxonomy): domain Eukaryota; kingdom Metazoa; phylum Chordata; class Actinopteri; order Cypriniformes; family Gobionidae; genus Coreius; species Coreius guichenoti. The sequence continues at coordinate 19,245,602 of CM077168.1, forward strand.
CCTGACGGAGTGAAGGCCATCTTACATCCAAGACCGGGCTACGTGCCCAAGGTGCAATCTAATATGGCACGGTCAGTGGTTCTTCAGGCCTTCCACCCTCCACCTCACGGGACGGCGGATAAGGGGAGACTTCACCTGCTCTGCCCGGTCAGAGCCCTTAAAGTTTATCTGGAGAAGTCTTCACAGTGGAGGAAGTCAGACCAGTTGTTGGTGTGCTTTGGCTCACCCAAGAAGGGGCTGTCTGCATCAAAACAGACAATCAGTAACTGGATTGTCCAGGCAATAGCCACGGCTTATCAGGTGCGCAATTTGCCTTCACCTATAGCCGTGAGGGCTCATTCCACCAGGGGCATGGCCTCCTCGGTGGCCCTCCTTTCTGGAGTCTCGCTTCAGGAGATTTGCGAGGCGGCCGGGTGGGCCACCCCGCACACCTTCATAAGATTCTACAGTCTGCAACTCCCTGTGACGCCTGGCGCCAGAGTGCTCGTGCCCTAAGTGTGCCTGGGTTCCAGCTTCACACTAGGGCGGGTGTGATTGCGGTGTGGCATAGTGGGTATATTGTTCCCAAATTTGTCGTCATCATGACGCAGTGCGAGTTCCCTCGAAGGGGAACGTCTCGGGTTACGACTGTAACCCTTGTTCCCCGAGAAGGGAACGAGACACTGCGTCTCGCCGCCACACCTATCACGGGCAGAGCGCTTGCTTCATCACAAAGCTAATGTGTTGTGCAAGCCGGCGTCCCTTTGTACCTTCCGGGTACGCCGTCATCTACTACGTTATGACGCAGCACCAATCAGGATTGGAATAGATTTCATTCATGCTTCAGACGCGCTACGCTGAGGGCGTTCCCAAAGTGTCGTCATCACGACGCAGTGTCTCGTTCCCTTCTTGGGGAACAAGGGTTACAGTCGTAACCCTAGACGTTTTCTGTAGTAAACACATTTTTGATTAATAAAGTTGGATACTTTTCTCAATAGAACTAGTGTGTTTGTTGTCTGTAGCCTTGAACAAGGTCTCGGAAAGTTTTGTTTTCACTCAAGGTGGGACAGCTGCAGATAACACCTGCTAAGGAGTTTGTTATTGTGTTTTTGTGTTATTTTTTGTATATTTTTTTGTTTTTTGTTTTGTTTTATTTATTATGAAAAATTGTCTTTAAAGACCGAAATTAAAAAAAAAATCTATCTATCTAAAAGTCCTCACCCACTGAAATGAGAGTATAAAAGAACGAGTGTGAGGCTTCCACTTTGTCTTTCCTGACTGCAGACAATCTGCATGTCCGAATTGACCTTCTTGGCAAGAATAAAAGCTTTTAAAGACACTTTGCTTGTCTTTTTCAATTCCAGCTTCACCATGATAATGATTAAAGTGTCTTTTTTCCACGACACTAGCAAAAGTGGATTCGGACACACACTAAGTGCACCTGTGCAATACGCTTCAGACCATGCGCTCAGATCGTTGAAATAGGGCCCATGGCCATGATGGTGAATATGTGTTCCCTAATCTAAAGTGTTGCCGAATATAAGATCTTACTTGAGTTTGCTCGAAAGTTTGCAATGAAAGGTAATTGTAAGCCCTTTAACTGTTGATGGATTGGATGTCCAGTGTAGTTAGAAGACTATTTGCCATAATCATTATTTGGGAATGACAATACATAAATAAAAAAATAAGCCCTTTTAATGCCTAAGTTTACTTTAAATACATTGTTCTTTGCTGCTATAAAAAATACATTAAAAAAAATCTGAAATTGATACAAAAGGAAAGTGAGCCGTTTGGAAGAAAACAACTACGAATCTTTCCCTCCCACACTTTCTTTCACCTTATTTGTCCCTCTCATCTTTTCTGCCCTTTCCCTAAGACTTGATTGATTAATTTAGGATGTTTTGTTTTATCTGCAAGCATGTACACTGATGTACACATGTTTCTCTCAAAGAAATTCCCCACATTAAAAAAAGGCTACAAGGTGGTTTTACACAGAGGAGAAAACAGCAATCCTTCCAACTCCAAATTAGGTATACAATGAGCGAGAGAGTGCTTTTTTTAACTTGCTGACCTTGTATCTTCACACCTGAGCTCAAGTATTATCCTTAGTCCTCATAACCCCCCATCTCTTGTTTAATTCGTTCTCCTCAATTTGTGAAAACTTAACTGCTATGTTGTAAAATCACTCTGAAACATAATGATTGTTTCTCTTTCCTTTGGGCATCGTCAGAGGGGGCAATTATGGCTTCATGCCTAAAGCAGCATCAGTATACCGCCCATTAGTAAGGCAGTAATGGGTAATACTGTACTTCTGATCTCAACAAAATGGCTTATCAGCAGTAATGAGACGGCATGGATTCATCCTTTGTGATGATAAGAAATGCATTAGGCCCTATGGAATTTGCTCAAAAGAAATGCTATACTTTGAAACCCATTTCACAGATGAATTTCAACTTGTTTGCTGTTAAAGGTGTAATGCTGTGATGTGGCAAAAAAAAAAAGTCTGTTGAAAGGCAACATGCTGGGATGGCGTCTCTTGTCTTCTAACATCAAAAGGATTTGGCATGTGCCATCTGATCAAGGGTATGATTGAGTGTCATGGAACACCTTGCCATCCTTCAGTGAGTTGAGAAAGGAGAATACATTATTTTTCTTGGCAGAACTGAAGACAATGACGTATTGAGTAATTGTGTAAGGCATGCAATTCATGTCCCATTGAAAGGCACATAAATGCTTCGTTGTTCCATAAAAGTGTCCAACTTGTGGCTCTCAGGTGTGCCATATTGTCAGCCAATAAAGCATTTATGTTACAACAAAACCCTCCCATTGGCACCTTCATTTTGAGCGTCAGGATTGTAGCCAAACATCTACTCAAGGTCACTTTCCTCTGAGCTATCATCTGCCAGTAGCAGCAGGCAGTTCACCAGACGTCAGTTATTAGACCCTGGTCTGCACTAACCACAGGCAATAGCAGAGGCAATAGTGGTCTCTGCTCCTCATCTCACCCCTGAACACCGACTATCATTCACCATTGCTTTTTTTCTGGGTCAAACTCTCCATCCTGCGTGAACGCACCCAAATCTTGTTTGTCTGAACACCACTGACAGATCAGGGGCACAGGTGACAGGAGAAGGTTGCATGACAGTTTTGGATGAAACTAGCTACTGTGTTCCACTGAAAGCTTCTCCTAGTGGCAGGTTAGACACCCCTCCTACATGATGCCATGTTGAACTTTGACTCCACTTATCAGTGTGCTCGGAGCTTATGCCACTGGATGTGGGAGGGCTAGCCAGTTTAATTAACCTTCCACAGTATTAGAGTTGCCACTGGAATGGGCAGCTGTCCGGTCTCTCCTCATACTCAATTCCTTTCTGTACAGACTTAAGCCCTATTCGGACGGTAATTGTTTCTCACGTGGAAGTCCGTAAAAATAAATTTGCATGCCACCTCAGTGATAAAACTCGTGCATTCGGATGGTGATTTATTCATTTTGTTATATTATTCATATTGCTTTGTGATCCTGCACACCTGGGAACGCGCTGCTCACGTGGTCAATAACATGATTGTATGCTGTAAATAAAATGTCATATGCTTGGTATAATAAGAATAAATGCATATTTAATTTAATAATAGGAAAATAATATCCTAATTATTATTTAATTATTTAAATCTGTTTAAAAATAGGAGGATATATAGATGCACATTATAGTTAAAATGGTTTTCTGTCTTGTATTTTATCTCAAAATAAAGGATGTCATTTTATTCCACATGGAAATGAGCGGAAATAAGTTAATACAGCCTCTTATTTACATGAGGTAAACATAAAGCTGCTTGGCTATTTTAACATATATAATTGCTGCCGTAATAACGGCCCATTTCAAATGTTTACGTGCTTTTCTTCTTTTTATTTTTTTGAGCGGTGATGAAATATATTGCTCTTGTAAATACTTGCCAGCATTTCAGTAATAAAAGTCTAGATCTTTAAAATGCATCCAAATTACAGCGAAGCACAACTGTACGGTGCTCTGTAGTAGTCAAAAAGGATATAAACAGTGAATTTTGAAGTGATATATTCTTGAAAACTCAGAGATGTGGATTCGGATGGCAATTAGATTACCACACGACCTTGGTGTTTGTCAAAAAACAGTAGGTAATTCGGTGGGAGAAAAACACTGACATATAAATAATGCACAGCCGAGGTGGTAATGCAGCCACATCGCAAAGCAATGTACTTAGCTTGCACACCTCGGGTGTGCATTGTTTTTCTAATAATTCAACGGCCCGTAGTCAATTATTCCGCTTATAGTATGGTTACCACACCTCAAAACTTTGTTCAGATGATGTATTTTAAGATATTTGTCAGGTTTTTTTGCTTAAAACGCTCTTGTATATAGGTCTAATTTTTTACACATCTAATCCCAAGCCTTTGCTAAGCTCCAAGAACAACGCTGTTATTACCTCACTAGTGAGAAATTCATGTAGCTTTTGAGTTGTTAAACTGTTTTACTGATAAAATTGACTGCATTGTTTGCATGTGTTTATTTCCTATTGTCTTTTATAATGGCTTTTGACGTTAATTTAAAGGGGTCATGAACTGGCTTTTTAATTTTTTTATACTGTTGTCTGAGGTCAACTTATGACGTTTGCGTGGTTTTTACATTCAAAAACATCATAATGAATAAGTAATAGGCTATTTTCTACCCTGGTTTTGAGCCTAGCTCCTGAAATGCTCAGTTTTTATGGGCGTGCCGCATTTAAGACTTGGAAGTAAATGCCCACTGCTATGATTGGATAACAGTTTTGTATATTATAATGAGTTTCGGCTCCCCCATCAGTACACGTGAGGAATTGTTTTGAAAACTTCCAATGTGGAAAAACGGCAACCGGAATGATTCGCCCACAGGGCTCGCAAAATGTCTTTATCAAACAAACACGATTTATCTCATCCAGCCGCAATTAATTGGAATGTTATTTTTTATTACTTTGCGAGCCATGGCCCAGACATGTTCGAGTCTGATCGCGAATCGTAGGACAATGAACCAACAACACTTCAAATACAAAGGATACTCCAGACTGTGACAGCGTGGTAAGTTATGTTTAGTTAGACACATACACATAATCAGTAGATATCAAACGTAACAATGCAGTACTATCACATATAAAAAAAAAAAATTTACTCACATAGTTGTGTTGCATCATTCCTGTTGGATCCAATATAGAAGGCACAGCATCGTCTTTAATCTCCTTCTGTCTGCAAATCCAGTCTCTTGTTTACAAACAAATCCGGCGAACAAACACGCAATGTCTTATCCACGTGAGCTGGAACTTCATTAAAAATAAAGTTCAACCATGCATTGGTAATATTGGAATCCGAAGGAAGCTTATGGCATGTTCATTGCTTGGTAGCTCAATCCGTTTTAGCTCCACGTAGGCCTATGTTATTTATCTATTACATGTCATGCGCGAGTCGGTGGGCAGGGCTACAGAATCAGGCGTCAATTTGAGATTTGAATCCGTGGCGGAAGGAAGTAGTTCTGCACAAAAGAGTGTTTTTAGAGACACTCCATTGTTGTTTCTTGTTTATTTACTCCCTTGTGCCGTCAAACTGTTGTAAAAAAAATCACAGCCGTGCCGTGCGATATGGCTGTCATAGATATAGATATAATCTATGTCTTCTATAATTCCACTTTTTGGATTAATTTTTTTTTTTTTTTTTATCATTATATCTTTTATGTTCTTATCTGACTCTACACAGTGGACAGTGTCTGATTGGTGGACATTGGAAAATATGTTTTTTCTTTTTTCTTCAGAGTATTAAACTATTTTCACTTTGTTTTGCCAAACTTTGTGGACCATGAAATCATGCTAACCTCTCATACCCTCACAGAACGGCCTCATAAAAAAGCTAAGAATAACTAAGATGAGTGGCAATTGTTACTGGAACATGTAACACCTGACTCACAGTGTCTGTCTGCTTCACAAAATAAACAGTACATAAAGACAAAGAAAATGGAAGTTTTCTCTTTAACCCACACATTTTTATCCAAATCACAATCACAGTTGAATAGAAAAAAGAATATAGGAGCATATCTTTGAGTGATAGGAGAATATTTGTGATTACTGTCTATATGACACATAAAATCTTACAATTTATTAAATCCGTGTAAACCGGTCTCTGATTTTCTGAGTGTGATAAAATCTTTTGCATAGTAAATGAGGAGTCTACAGGTCATAGCCATTGGCTATTACTCTACACCTGATGGTTACCATAGAAATGTGCTCATAATGAGAGTAACCTATTGATGAGGCTGTTGAGGTATCTGCCCTGTGCCCAAGAGTCACTCACATCCATGAGCACTTTGAGCTCTCTCAGGTCTTCTATTCTTCCATTTTTCATCATTTGAATGTCAAGAGAATGACTAGAAGGTTGACTATTTCTGTCTTCTGTAAATCTTGCTCACTTTCTATAGCTTTCTGCCCTTGTTGCATGTCAGAAGCACAGACCATAGCTCTTTCTTGCTTTTCATTCCTCTATTCTGCATAACTCACAGCCCTCATAGATGTCAGGCGGGGGCCTCAGTGGGGTGCCTTACATTGCTATAATTTTATTCCATTTTCTTGTAGCATCTTTAGCACCGGTGTCTCTCCTCCAACATGTGTCATAGTTTTCTTCCAGACTTTCAGATGGGGGTTAGAGAAAAAAGGGAAAAAGATGAAGAGGTGAAGGGAATGACATGAAGCTAAACGATGCTGAAGTGGGTTGTGGTAGCATGCAGGTGTCCGGCTTAACAAGCTCCATAAGAAGCTTTACAATGAGGTTAACTTTCTCTTCAATGCCACAACCCTACCAGACCTCTCCAGAGCCTTGATACAGAGAAAAAGAGAGACGTAAAAAGAAAGAGAGAGAGAGTGTGTTTTATATTCCATTTTGGGACCAGTGCTGAATAGTGGAGGGGAGAGGTGGAGGTTATAATGGGGACCTCTGAGCCCATGACCATTTCCTTCCACTTTCCATTTCCCCCTTCCTCTCCCCCTCTAATGGTGTACTTAGAGACGGCTAATGATGTACTAAGTCAACATTTCCAGAAGTAAAGTACACATCTAACTGCAGCATGGCAGTGATTGGTTAAAAGCTTGTAAAAGGAAGCATGTATGTGTTAATGCAACAAAGCTGTTGCATCATTTTAAATGGGTAGCATGCATGTGTGTTTCTGGTTTACCTACAGTACATGTCCTTATAGTGTATGAAAACATGTTGTGAGGACATCTCTACTGTCTCCACAATTCACAAGGCTAAATAAACATACCTAATTTCTTACATTAAGAGTCTTTAACTACTATGCACTTATTGTGTACATACACATTTTACACTTTAAAAATACCTGCATGCAATTACAGCTGTAATTCATTTCTGCAATTACATCTATCATACTGTTGACCCTTGCCTTACTCCTTAATCCACTCTTAAAGGGGTCATGAATTGTGAAATCAACTTTTCCTTGAGCTTTTGATATATAAAATGTCATCGTAATATAAGAATATCCTGTAAGTTTTGAAGCTGAAAACTTCCTTGTTAGCCAAATAAAATATTTTATTGACAGCATTTTTATCATAGGTACTCTTCAACTGTGAGTGACGGAATCTAAAACAAAAATCCAGAAAATCACATTGTATGATTTTTAAGTAATTAATTTGCATTTTATTGCATGACATAAGTAGTTGATACATCAGAAAAGCAGAACTTAATATGTGGTACAGAAACCTTTGTTTGCAATTACAGAGATCATACGTTTCCTGTAGTTCTTGACCAGGTTTGCACACACTGCAGCAGGGATTTTGGCCCACTCCTCCATACAGACCTTCTCCAGATCCTTCAGGTTTTGGGGCTGTCGCTGGGCAATACGGGCTTTCAGCTCCCTCCAAAGATTTTCTATTGGGTTCAGGTCTGGAGACTGGCTAGACCACTCCAGGACCTTGAGATGCTTCTTACGGAGCCACTCCTTAGTTGCCCTGGCTGTGTGTTTCGGGTCGTTGTCATGCTGGAAGACCCAGCCACGACCCATCTTCAATGCTCTTACTGAGGGAAGGAGGTTGTTGGCCAAGATCTCGCGATACAAGGCCCCATCCATCCTCCCCTCAATATGGTGCAGTCGTCCTGTCCCCTTTGCAGAATGATGTTTCCACCTCCATGCTTCACGGTTGGGATGGTGTTCTTGGGGTTGTACTCATCCTTCTTCTTCCTCCAAACACGGCGAGTGGAGTTTAGACCAAAAAGCTCTATTTTTGTCTCATCAGACCACATGACCTTCTCCCATTCCTCCTCTGGATCATCCAGATGGTCATTGGCAAACTTCAGATGGGCCTGGACATGTGCTGGCTTGAGCAGGGGGACCTTGCGTGCGCTGCAGGATTTTAATCCATGACGGCGTAGTGTGTTACTAATGGTTTTCTTTGAGACTGAGATTTTATTGACAGCTGGCTCATCAAACGATGGATCTGCGAATTTGCCTCCCTGTGACGTCAGAGAGCAGCAAAACGGCGCCTCAACAGAAGAAGACCAACGCCTAATTCTGTAGCCCCACCCACCGATTCGCGCATGGCATGTAATAGATAAATAACATAGGCCTACGTGGCACTAAACCGGATCGAGCTACAAAGCAATAAACATGGTGTTGAAGCATAAGCTTCCTTCTGATTCCAATATTAGGAATGCGGTTGAATTTGGTAACACTTTAGAATAACGGTCCGTCATTAATAAGTAACAGGAAGTAATGCAGCACTAATGAGTAGTACTACATTAACACTTCAGCTACTACTATTAACTAATATGCAAACAAGCTGAACTAATCACTATTACAGTATAACTATTAACTAACTGACGATTTATAAAGAACATTATTGTGTGTCTGAGACGTAATCAGTCATCTTTTTTACTCTGAATAAAGTCATAAAATTCATCACTAATTACTCAAGTGTTACCTAGTCATTATGCAGGAACTACTAGTGACCTGGACCATTATTTTAAAGTGAAAAGGATGGTTTTTCACTTTAAAATAATGGTCCAGATCACTAGTAGTCCTTGAAGAGGTACTTGAGTAATTAGTGATGCATTTTATGACTTTATTCAGAGTAAAGAAGGACAATCAAGAGCATTTCAGGAGCTAGGCTCAAAACCAGGTTAGAAAACAGTTTTACTTATTCATTATGATGTTTTTGAATGTAAAAACCACGCGAACGTCATAAGTTGACCTCAGACAACAGTATAAAAAAATTCAAAAAGCCATTTCATGACCCCTTTAAACCTAACCATATATTATATTTTACAGAAGAAAGTCATGAACATTTTCATTTTTTGGGTGAACTATCCATGTAAGTTCTTCAGGATAAGATAGATCTGTGAATATAGACACGTATAAATCACTGAACACACACGTTCAACACACTGCTTGCTCTTCTGTTCCTCTTCCCTTTCTTAATATTTGAGTTACTGATATGCTCTTTCCATCTCAATGGGCTCCTCTATCCCTCATTTTCATGGCCATATAATTTTCATTCTTTCCTGGAAATTGTAAAAACAGATTTTAAAGACCACGATCAAGTGTTATTCATCTGGTCACTATTACACCGCATGAGCAAGACAGTCTTTTTCTGGTTCCTGTCTTAAACCTCACCAGCTTAAGCAGTATTTTTAGCTTACTGTCAAACTAAGAGGGACAAAACTTAATTTAAGTAAGCTCACATACAGTATATGAAGCACAGTTGATATGATGGGTGTCTTAGGGATACTAAATATATTGCACGAAACTGCATTACACAAGACATAGGGCCAATGTCAGCAAAACCTGCTCAAGATCATTTGAAGACACAACAGGTTTTAAAGCCTTGCATACCACAATAATGACGAGCAGGATATAAGATTAATTTATGAGTTGGGCCTATTTTTAAGGGTAACTAATAAATAACTAATAAAATATAATGCAAATTTGAACAGAACTGACAATCAAAAGTAAATGAGACTTCATTTATGACTAATTTGCTATTTAAAATGGGACTCTCTGGCATAATGGCCAAAGCATCATCATTTGATGACCTTCAAATTCTATAATAGTCTCACTTGAAGACCCTTGAATTGTTTTAATATTAAGTATGAGCACTGGACATTTCAGTGAAAGGAAGTCTAAATATTTGATGCAACACATTTTTTATTTAACTATAAAGTAATATATAATTAATACTTTTCTCAATGTCATGATTATGATGACATTGAGCGAAAGTCATGACATTTCATTCTTTGACCTGTGATCCAGTCCAGCTCGGCCAGTCGAGACTTCCTGAAGTGTGTTAAATATTAAGAATCTGAGAAGCCAACAGCACTTCACCTGCATCAAACAGCTGTCATATGCTGTTAAGTGTTGAATAATGCCTTCTGCTTCAGTGTATGTGCTACACTTAATATCACTAAACACTGTTGGAAGCTTACATTGATTTCCTTCAAAATTTTTTCACACACTTCAAAATGAAGGCAAATATATCTGTGCGAACAAGCAAACACACATATGGACACACCCACACATGTATACACGTTTTCTCATTTATATCTGGGTGAGATTTGCGTATGGGTGTACATATGGCTTTATGATCTCTTTCACTCTCTTTTTCTGTCTCTCCCTTTTAACAAATACACATGCTGACATTATAAAGGCCCAACTAAAATTACCTGCTGCTCTGAAAGAACATTAAAGTTCATTTTAAATTGTAATGACTCCCTTCAGCCACTGAAGCTGAAATGCTACAGTTCTTCATACATCACTACCCCCACCCTTTGATTTAATCATTCAAATAACTTTCCAGAACACCTGCCTCCACATGCACCCCAAAGGCCCTCTGCCTAAAAATATGCTTTTTAGTGTTAAGAGTATTTAAATTTGGGCTTTTTGTCATCCACTGGGAGCAGTCTTGCAACACAGAAAGCTGAGTGACAGAACGTCAATCTAAAGAGATGAAAGATTCAGAGCACCTGATTCTGTTAAAATTCCCACAGCAGAATATGTCAATGATCAGATTTTTTTTTTTTGGTTCCAAATGAGTAGATTTAGAACTTTTATTAATAATATAAGAATCTGAAATGTATGAACAAGACCCACAGCTGAAGCACTGTAGGAGCTGAACATGATGATAAGTTTTTAAAGAACCATTTTTCACCTTGAAGATTTAATGATTTTTGAGAACTTCATCAGCTCACCAGAACACTGAGAAAACCTAGTTGAAGTCACCAACAAACCACTGTAATTTATTATTAGAAATTAATAAAGTGCAGTAGTGACCAATGTTTGAATATAAAATATATATATATAAAATATATCTTAACGGCTATCTGCATTGCCTCTAATCCCAATGGGTTTTAGTCAGTCTCTTGCTTGTCTAATCAATGGGAATCGACAGTTTTAATTGATTTCTGTAGGAAAGAAGGCCATCTTCATCTTTCTAAAGGCCCTACTGCTCTCGGCAATCCTTTAAATGAGCCTAGGAATGCTTTGTTGCTGCCACTAGGTTTAATCCTCATTAAAAGTATGTCAATATGTGTTTATATTGTATAATACTGCTGATTTTTTAAAACTGAATCAACGGCCTTGAGTCTATGTATTGGGCCTTAGAATTTCCAGGTTTTATACCCTCTTTTCATAATGAACATTAAAGGAGATATATTGTGTATCATTGCTCCTTATTACAGCAGCTGCTCCCAAAGACACTCGCCAACTGTTTTCTTTCGTCATAAACTCATTCCCTCCTGCTCTCTGTGCTTCTAAAATGTAAATATTAAGCAGCTATAATCAAATTGCTTTGTAAAAGAAGCTGAAAGAATAAATGAGAAAGAGAAAAAAAGCAACATTCACCATTATAGTTATATTATTTTTTTTATTTTTTATCAGGGCTCAGGAAGCCGACTTTAAAAAACATTTAATTCGCTTTCAGTAATTGCATTACATTTTTGCAGGTTCATAATTTCTCTGGCATAAACTGTTGATTAAATGCATTAATCCAGCTTTACGGATTTTGCCACAATCATAAAATGGTTCTATTATTTTGCAATTCTAGAGGTATGAGCCCTCACCTGAAATGAGAGCGTTGTATTATTCATTGGACTAAGGGAATATTATTATTAAGCTTTTTCACATTTAACGAAAGGGGGTGAAAAAACAAGGGATTTGTGTTGTGTTGTGTTGTATTATTTAGCAAGCATTATCTGCTTAGCATTTAATATGCCTGTCTGTCACCTTTGACATTGTCACATTAGACAAAGTGGCTTGGTATTACGAGAGCATCGTATTGAAAAAGGGAGAAAAAAATATACTCTTTGGGAGGGTTATGAACCATTTGGTACTGAACCCATATTTCACGGCATACCTCACAGGTATGATTACATCTGAGACATAAATATTCAGATGTAAACAGCTTTTAATACAAATTGCTTCAGACGTTGACTCATAACAGACAAGTTCACAGACACTGAAAGCTGTGATTATATTTATCAGAATTCATTTTCTGTTAAGTTGTTGTCAGACCCTTGGCTCCCTGCAAACCACGCAATATATAATTCTAACTTTTAGAAGGAACTTTTTTCTCTCTTTCCTTCTATGCTTAATTGAATGTAGACAATGGAAAACAAGAAGATTGCTTTGAAAGCTTAAAAAAAACCCATCAGCTGACAATGAAGGCAAAACCCATCTGATTGGGTCTGATTTAGCATTTTTATCTTTTTTTTCTCCTCAAACGTTTACATAATATTCTCACATTTGTCTGCAACAAATTAAAGTCATTTTGAAAATCAACCCGTTTCTCAACTCTACATTTCATTTTAATTTTAATTACAAAGGGTAAAAAAAGACAAGAAAATTATTACTCTGAAACAGCAAATAATACAACAATATTGAACAAATACATAAAACATGGACTAAGAATTAGAAGAACAACAGTGTATCACTTTCATGTCACATTCTGTCTGTGTTTAGTTTAATTTTTATGGACTTTTAAGTTGTTTCTCCTCAGTTACCTGTTCCCTTTTTTCCATTTCTCCCCTCTTCATTTGTTACCATTGTTACTGATTAATTAGCACGGCTGTTTGTATTTGACCTAAGCAGGGAGGCCTGAAAACGGACACTGAGGGTGCTTTATTTCGTCTCTTCACAATACATATTGGTTTTGCTGTGTTTCACAGAACTAAGATATGCTTTTGCTTGAATATATTCATGTGTCATCTTCACTTGTGTCACAAGTCACCTCAGTTTGGACTTTGTTTTCATTTGTTTCTCCCTGCCTTGTTTGTTGTCATAGTTACAGATTTGATTTCTTCATTCAGTTCAGGTGTGTGTGTTTAATCATCCTTGTTTTCTGTTGTATATAAATTCATGTGTGTTCTTCTTGTCTTTGTCGGGTCTCATCTATGGTATATTGTGTTGCATCCCTCTCTTTGGATTTACCTGTAGATGTTATTAAACACTGTTTTGAACTTGAACCTTCTCTGTGCACTTATCACTACACAACTTGTGACCACTTGTTTGTTCATTTGCATTATTATTATTATAATAATAGTGTACGTGAATGTGGGAGCGGAGGCAGCAAGATAGGGTGTGATCCTTTTGGGTAGGGGCATGTTTGTTTTAGGGGTTTCAAATATCAACAGCATTTACCAGAAATCACTTACTGCACCTTTAATTTTGAACCCTGATTGTCTTCATCTTCATTGGACTTTAATATAGCGTTTAATACATACATTCCATTTTGTCCAATCTGTGTATGTCCAAAAGTAATGTAACAACACTCCAAGCCTGCTTAGCTGATATTTTACTTTTTTTTTAAGTTGGGAAAATGCTGTATATCAAATCAATCTAGTTTTTACACAAAAAATTGTTTTTGTTATTCACATTTTCTTAAGTTTTTTCAAATGTTTTCTGTCACCTCGAGAGGGTGATAGTCATGTTGATTTACATTTAAATGTATGCATTTGGCAGACACATTTATCCAAAGTGACTTGCGTTGCATTCAGAGAATACATTTTATCAGTTCTTACTTTCCCTGGGAATCAAACCTGTCTTTGGCATTGCTAGTGCAATGGTCTATTGGTTTTAACCCCAGAAAGGCTATATGACAGTGATTTCATAGTGATTTCCCTGTACCTAATTTCTTAGTTAAACTGACAGTATTACAACCTACCCTGTTACATTCCACCCTGTGTTACAGCCATCCTGTCTTCCCTAAATATTATGTTTAGAAGTAAATACGATTCATGTCATTTCACAAAACACAGGCACACATTAAAAAAGGGGAAAAGGGAAATTATCATGTATCACCTATCCATACTTAGTCAGGGCTCAAAACAAGCACTGTTCAGTGAGTAAACCAAGGAAGATGCTTATTCTATCACTCTCCTTACAGAGTCAAACTCTCACTTTACTGTGCTGGCTAGAAACCCCTGACAGCTATTTCTTCTGCAGCCATTGATCTGGAAGCAGCTCTACACCTTCAAAGCATCTTGAGCACCACTCACAGGAGAGATATTACAACACAATGTGACAGGTCTGTGGATTGCAGTGGTCCTGTAGTTCAAAAGTACTGTGGGGTATCTTTTGCTTGTCTCCAAACATCTTATAAATCAGTGGGCTGGACTTGAAGGTGACTATTATGGTACCACTTGGTCAAGAGCTTGTTCTCAGGAGCAGCAACAGCACCTCCAGCTTTAGTTTATGCCTTCTGATCATATCAGAACTTTTGAGACCATCTCATAATTCCATCAATTATTTTCAGCTCCACAGAGGTGACAATGCTTTGGGTCCTTCCAGTGTTCTCTCAGAAAGCCCAGGGGGCTTCCTGCTTGTCAAGAGTAAAGCAGTTCAAACAGGAAGAATCTTGCTGATGACTGAGGAATCTCCCGGTGTGTGGAAAAACAACTAGGGAAGCCATTGATCCCAGCCAACAGTCATCTAGCAGAAAACAAGGTGATAGCAGAGGACAGTCAAGACTGGAACCTAATTCTCTCTGACATGTGAGCTGTACTCCAGGCTTCCACAAGGCTAAGCCTCTTTGAACCATTGTTTGAGAGAATGCTACAGGGGCTCCAGAATGTTGCCACAGCAGCTTGGGAGTAACAGCCATCTCCCCACTGGTCAGTGATCAAGCACATGTGGGGCATGAGAGAGCATTGATGTTGATGCCCTTGGCAAGAGAACACAAGCTGGAAGCTCAGTGCTCCCAGCAGAGCACATACAATAAACCTGTGCGATTATGTGAGTTTCACCCCAGTGATAAAGTGTTGCTTCGTATTCCCTGTGCTAATTCAAAGTTTTTGGCTTCTTGACAGGGGGTGTATGCTGTAACTGAAAGTGTGGAGCATGTGAGGTACCTAATACTACAATTGGAGCAAACTCCTGATGATTCGGAAATGACTGGATACTTTCTGGTGTTAGGTTTCAAGTATGTGTTAGACAGCAACTTCATGACTTTTTTTTTTTTTTTTTCCAACTATGACATTAACCAAAGGGTTGTTTCCTCTTTCTCCCTCTGCCTTGGAAAAAAGGGCTTCCAGCCCCTTGGGCACTGGCAATACTGGGACCTCCTGATCAGCTTGGACAGATCACCTCCCTGCAGCTCATGATTATTATTCTTCAACTTCACTTCAAGAAATATGATTACTTTATGTTGTCATTCATCCAAGGACTAGGTCAAACATTTACTTTGCTTATATAATGAGCTAGACAGTGTGGGGCTGCATCACTTTAAGCTAGATGTGCATTTTGTCAACAAAAAAAAAGAAAAAGAAAGAAATAACACATTTAAATTTTTGAACGGTGATATAAAAATGTAACGTCTTATATTGCTGCTGCTAGATATTCAAATTTGGTAAAATTATGTAAACCTCTTTCTACAATAAGGTCACTTTTGTCATTGTGTTGCATTACATTTTAATAGTAACTTGTTAAAGTAAAATGTAAATTACACAAAATAAAGTGAATCTATAGCACTTTATGTTCTCAGTGCATGTTATAAACATGCTAAGCATGTTATAAGACCAACCCCTCAATTTTACTTGTCAATCTGGTAATTTTAGTATTTGGTATATGAAAGAAATATACCCAACCTCTGAATGGCCTAGGCTACGTTCACACAGTAGCAGATTATGGTTGTCAGTCCTGTTTGTAGTGCTAAGTGCAGGTCAGTTCATTTACAGTTTGGTTCATTTCAAGAGTGACAATTACATTCTATAACTGGAAGTACTTTAACCTTAAATTTTCAGAACTCACGACAAAATTATGAGAGCAAGTTAGGTTGACGTGCTGCATGTATGAAACCGCAGTCAAAAACTAGTTGTCAGTCGCATCATTGACATATGTATGACATGGGCCGTGTGTTGTGGGTTATTTATTGCTGTCAGTCACTAGAGTATGTTAGAGCTGTCAACCTCTCTCTGGTTATGAAATATGGCGGAAAATATGGGTATTGGCTTGTTAGGTTGGGAAGTAAGACAAAACTCCTGTTAAGTGTTTGGGCAGAACAGAAAGAAAAACCTGGATGGAACCAGAAGGTTTTTGGCTCTGTATTTCAGGATCTGCCTGAAATAGCTTTGTATAAATATTATAGCCTAAAAGACTTGCCACAATGCCTTATTACTTAAAATTGTTATCTGTCAATATGCTTACATCTATTACAAACAAAAAGTAATTGAATATCTGTTAATTACTGTATTTGCCATATTTGGTTATATTTGGGACATCTAAAAATCCATGTGGTTTGATTTCATTTTCCAACCACATCACTCTCCAGATTACAGTCAATTTTAAAATAACAGAATAACAAGCTCCCATGGTGTAGTACTTTCTGGTTTCTATCATATAGAGAGGTTTGCCACCAGCCTTAATGACTCTTCTTGGTAAATGGTGATCATTTCCCTTTAATTATTGTTGATTACTGTCATTAGATCCCAGCTAACTATTTCACACACCCTGTTGGTGGCATAGATTAATGACACTACAGGGATGACTGTTTCTTAAAGCTAATTGGCTGCAATTCTTTAGACGCATTAGAAAAAAATCCTGTCACATATTCAGTCAAATAGCTACATTTTAAACTGTACATTTTATAAGCTTAAAGCTTTCAAGATAAAATAAAGGGCTGAGGTTGACCGCCTGTTTAAAAATGTCTTTGCCTCACTTTAATCAGATGATTAGGCTTTTGGGAGGATTCTCTGTCTGTTGCTTTGTTTTATTTTAATGAATTCTTCTCAAGCTGAATGGTCTCATAAAATTTATAAAGCTCTCTTTGAGTTTGATAGCCTCACTTCCTGTGTCTTTTAATGAGTAAGGCATTGACTAGCAAGTAAAAAGCTAGAGAATAGTATATTTAAACCATACTTTGCATGTCATTTCTCATATGTCTTTATTTTGGATATTTCCAGGCTAGCTTTATTTCAATCATGACAACTCTCAGAATAGTTGAGGCATGTTATTGAATATGGCAATGTTAATGTATTTAGTCTTGGCAGACTAGATCTGCTACGCTGCTGCTGCTGCTGCTGTTGATTATTACTGCTGCTGTAGAGCAAGTATGGACTTGCTACTGCTAATAGATACACAGGCACACTGCTATGAGAAGTGATCAAATATGCTACTGCTACATTAATAGACATGCATAAATCCCATAGCAGATCTAGGCAGGTGGAGCTGGGGGAGGTGGAGGGATTCAGAGGGCCTCTGATAGCGTGCTACAAGACTAGCTCACAGCAAACAATAAACCAGATATTTAAACATTGCGCAAGCAATGTTGTTGGCTGTAGGATCAGCAGAAGCCAGTCAGCTTGTGCCATGTGGTGAAGATGTGATTGCTTGCAGATTTCATGTAAAGGACCTATCAGCCTGTGCCCTCTAAAGTTTCATAACTGAACTATATAAGTATATTAGATATGGGGTTCCCAATTCCAGTCCTCGTACCTCCCCAATCTACACATTTTGTATGTCTCTCTTATCTGACATGCTCAGTTGAGGGGTGGGTTCCATTCTACCATATGCGTGTTGTTTTTGAATCATTCTTTCTGCACTCTTCTTCGACGACTGCACACTGCACACAGTACTTTGCGTATTGCCACCTAATGGACTCTTCTGTCTTTCTTGGGCATGCACTGTTGTACACGCACCGTCCGCGCGGTCTCAAAAAATTGGGCTGCACGCAGCCAGGGTGTGCGGACGTCCGCGAACCCTCCTGATGATGAAAATGACATCATGCGGACACAGATGGCCGAAGTATGATAAATGTAACCTAAACAGCAAACTTCTTTTCTTAGGCTGTCACAAAACAGTGTTCTTCATATATCTATGTATGCTCTTTTCTTATTTACTTACGAGTAGAGTATATTGTGGTTCTCTTTCGAGGTAACTCGCGCTGCATCAGAAGTAGTGACGCTATGGGAACAGCTCTGCGTGCGTGCCTTTTCTCTGCCCTCACTCGGTAGATCTAGTGCCTTCTCTTAGGTGTCGGAAGTACACTCAGTGGTTTCTTCCTAGCAAAGTGCATGCTGTTTTTCCGATCACCACACTAAGGTGTTGAGATCGTGAAGGAAGCCATTCTCTGCCCATGCCCGTCCCCAACTATTTATCGATTATGGGGTTTTGGGAACACAGGCATGGGGCGATGCCTAAGGTGGAGCAGACGCTTGCGAACTCTCTCTCCCCTGACACGTCATCATCCCTCAAGGCCCCGACATTACCCACCAGGCCATGCATAACAACTTCGGCCTTCGTGGGTAAGGCATACACGACAGCAGGTCAGGCACCTGTGTTTGCACACGTATGGCCATCTTACAAGCATACCAGGCCGACCTGCTGACAGGCGAGGGGGTGGGTCCGGAGGCAGTTGGAAAACTGCACCGGGCCACCAAGGAGACGGCCAGAGCTATCGCTGGTCTATGGAAGCCCTGGTGGCCACAGAGAGGCATTTATGGCTCAATTTGTCTGGTAATAAGGAGAAAAATAAAGCCTTCCTCCTGGATGCCCCGCTGTCCCTCCTGGCCTCTTTGATTCCAGAGATATCTCCCTCATCGGACCAGGTCTCAGGGACTGCTGGATGGGAGCAGTCCCTGCCATCTTCCAGCTCCTCATATAGGGTGCAGTAGGCGCAGAGTAACGCTTTCCGAGCACTCAGGGGACCATTCTGCCAACCTTGCCTGCCACCTCAGGTGCTTCAGGGCACAGCGGTTTCCAGCAAGTTCAGTTCTCACTGTCCGCCCGGAGATGTTGCGCCACTGAGAGACTTGTTCCCTCCGAGGAGGGTACCAGAGAAGCCAGTTCGGTTGTTCACTGCCAGCCATCTGCTTCAGGTTGCTGAGCTGACTACTCGATGAGAGCAGTCTACATCCTTGGGCACTTAAATCAGGTGAAGTGGTGGAGTTGATTTGGAGGGAGTTTGGCCAGGCGGACGTGGACTTTTGGGTCTCAGGAAACGACACACTGTCTGCTCTGGTGTTCCCTCACGCATCCAGCTCCCTAGACCGGGTTACGTACCTAAGGTTCCAACCAATATTGCACAATCTATAATCTTGCAAGCCTTTTGTCCTGAGATGTTTTGGGAACATCTCAGGTTACAACTGTAACCATGGTTTCCTGAGAATGAAACGATACACTGCGTTGCCTGTCATACTTCCTGCATGCCTGTGATTGACTTGGTTCGGCCAATCAGAAGCAGACATTTTGTTCTGGGTGCGCTTTATAGCTTCTTGGTTGTGATGTCACATACCACAGGATGACATCCCACCATGCCATTGGACTAATTTATCACATGCTCCAAGACACATACATGCAGAGTGGTTCCCATAGCATCGCTACTTCTGGCGCAGCGTCTGGATTCCTTCTCAGGGAACCATGGTTACAGTCATAACATTGTGAAGGCTTACTCAGGAAGAATTCAACTTTTCCTTAGTGACACTTCTTTTTTTTTTATATTCTGCCTTTTCACTGCACGTAAAAAAGTTAAAAGTTAATATGTTCTTCAAATTGGAGCCAGTAACTTTAGATATCATTATGCATATGGACTGTTTTATATATTAAGTGCACTAAAGGAATGGTCTTCGATTAGGGATTTCATATATTGGCTTTAATAAAGAGCTAAACAAATGTTTGACTCAGAAGCCTAAAAACTATTTAATTAAAAATATACTTAAGGTATGTTTAATGGTTGTGAAAATGTGCTAGTTACAAAGCTAGAAAGACCAATCATCATTGTTAAAGTGTTTTACAACTCATTTAGAGTGATCTGTGTTCGGTACTTCTCGTTTATTCTGTAACAACTGAAGATGTATTTGGAGGTGGGCTTTAAAGTCAGTGTTTGGTGCACACAGCATCATTATCAATCTTGTTTCGCTCTCTTTCTCCTGCTTTAGGCTCTCTTCAGGCCTGCATTCAATCGGTGAGAGTTCAGAACAGTTTTCATCAGTGAGCCAGGTTGGGCACCCGCCTCCTCCACTTACTGAATACCATCTATCTTTAGAGTTGATGCAAACTCAGCACTCTTTCCATGAGTACCTTTTAAAACATCAAATGCAAGCCTTCCGGGCTGCTTTCAACTCCGGGAAAACAAAAGAGTGAAAAGGAGGAGGAGGGAAAGGAGGCGGAAGAAGAAGAGGATCTGGAAGGTACTAATGGATTTTTTTTTAAGCAAGCATGGCGTACTATATCTAATATTGGTTGTATGAATGTCCATATGTGTTAATATGACAAAGTGTTATGGCATTATAATTATTTCAGTACTGTACATTCTAGACTAATGTAATTATATTTGCAGGTCCGAAATTGAAGAATTAAGAGAAATTGAGGTATTGAGAATTGAATCTATCTATCTATCTATCTATCTATCTATCTATCTATCTATCTATCTATCTATCTATCTATCTATCTATCTATCTATCTATATATCTATCTACTGTATCTAAATAGTTGCTAGTGAACGGTTTAGGCCTTGTCTCTGTTTCGTCATTCCTGAGAAGTACCGCCACTAGCCTAGAAATCTAGACGCACACTAGCGGCAGCAAATGTAATTTGCAGCCAGGGTCATCTAGCAAAAACCAAACTCTAGTCAGAGTCGGTGGACGGGCTTAACATAATGATGGCATAGTTGGGACGGTTCCGCATTAATTCCCTGCTACTTGAAAACAAAGAAGATGGCTGCTGCTGCTGGCGAACTGCTGTCTTTCGAATCGGTTTTGGAATCGGCTTTGGACTCTGGAAGACTTGGAGTTAAGCTTTTCTTTGAGAAAAGAACAAAGAACGGCACTGAAGTCATTCTTAAAAAAGGAAGATGTGTTCGGAGTCTCTGACTACGTCACCTTCTTCATTGCTCTGGTTGGTTGTAGCGCTATCTTATTGCGTGCAGAGGGAATTTGAAAGACAACCGTTTATCCCGCCCCTCGGATTGAGCCCTGCCAATGGTGTGTTCCCAGACCCAACATCTTGATGTGGGTCTGGCTTGTCAGGCTAAGCTTCCACAATTTCATATCCACTTTTTCTCTGTAGTTTGCCCACCACCTGTTCTCTTTTACTTCCATCAAAGTCCTCCAGTCTCCTTATCATGCCCTCTGCCCAAAGCTGAAGCAGGCCGGCACCATGTCCCACAGACCAGCCAGTGCTTGTGATCTGCCGGAATACTGCACGGGAGGTTCGCCCTACTGCTCCTTTAACGTTTACCTCCTGGACGGGTCATCATGTCAGCATGGTCATGCCTACTGCTATAATGGCATGTGTCTGACCCATGAACAGCAATGCCTGCTGCTGTGGGGCTACGGTAAGATTTATGCTATCTGACTGTGTCTTTAGTTTGTAAGGAAACTATATTTGCAACATCCAGTTCAAGTTATTATGTTTTCAATGGATGAATCTATTCAAATTAAGATTGTTGTTAGGTTTGGGTATGAAAACATAAATATTGTCTGTCTATAGTACTGTCTAAATGTTTGGGGTCAGTGGGATTTCTTTTCTTTTTTGTTTTTTAAAGAAATTAATACTTTTATTCAGCAAGGATGTACTAATTTGATCAAAAGTGACAGACAAACATTTATAATGTTACAAAAGATTTGTATTTCAAATAAATGCTGTTTTTTTCATCTTTCTATTTAGCACAGAATCCTAATTGTACTTTGTTACATTCAAAATCGAATTGCAATTCTGCATCCTATTTGCACTCTCAATTCAAATTCTGTAATGAAAAATCAGTTCTGAATGACTCACAATCATGTACAATATATTATTTTATATTTATTTTTTATATATTTTTTTTTTCTTTTGATATTTTAATTATAATGTTTTAGTCTTCTTAGAATAAAATGTAAATGCTTTGATTTTTTTTTTTTTTTCTAATATCACACAGCTCTACAAATGCCAGAACTAGACAGACCTTGGAATCCTTAACAACCATTTTGGACGTAATTCAATAATCTTTTTTTTTTTCTGCACTGGAATTTCTCCTCCTTAATCATATTGACCCAAATATAGTGGCTCCAGTATGTGTCTTCATCTGTGCCATCTGGTACTGAACAAATATAATAACCAGGCTCCTTACTGGGTCCCTTAAGGTCTGACACCTTCTGAGTGGGCCTGAATCACACATCATAATTATCGTTAGTCAACTTCTCCTCTTTCACAGAGACTCTAATATGGAGAATGTGCAGGATCACGAACCTGTACAAGCAGTCTAAATGTCACTGTACCTGGTTGTAGTCAATTAGGGGAAGGGGAGGGCAGGAGGTAATAAATGAGTGAGAACCAAAAGGTTAGGTGTAAAATCTGGGGATAATTACAGGGGCGGACCAGTGCAGAGGAAGTGTAATAAGATGCAGGGTGGTCTCTAAGATAAGATAATGAAGGTGTAGAGGGAGGTCATCCTAGGTGTTAAGATGGTAACAGGTATTTTGTTCAGTAAAGCTGGACTGAGATCAACATTGCTTTTCCTGTTGTAAGAATAAATGTTAGGTTACAAGAAGTAGTACCATTGTAAACGCAGAGTAAACACAAAGAGTAATTTTAAGATTAAAGGGTTAGTTCACTCTAAAATGAAAATTAAGTCGTAATTTACTTACCCTGATGTTGTTCTAATGCTGTATGCCCTTCTTTCTTTTTCGGACCACAAAAGGAGAGTTACAAAAAACAAAGTCCTGCTTGTGCTCGTCCATAGGCAGTGAATAGCAACTAGCATCGAGCTCACATTTTTTCTAAATATATTGCCACAACTGCAATGTTTGGTGCAGTTATTCCCTGCTATTATAGATACAAAAAGCATGTTTCTCCATTGACAGGTTTTAATTCTGGTTTATGGACTTTTAGTTTGTATCACCTTTTCCTGTGTTCTGTTTCTGTTTCCTTTGTTCCCCATGTTCCCGCTCTTCATGTGTTGTCATGGTTAGTAATTATATTGCACACCTGGTTCTGCTTAATTTTGTCATTTAGTCCTGTGTATTTAATCCCAGAGGTTCAGTGGTTCAGTTTATTGTCCTACATTGTTTTTGAGTTTAGGCCTAAAGTTGTTACGTTTTGTACTCCTGCGATTTTTTTTTTTTTTTTTTTTTTTGATTATCTTCTTTATTTTGTTTATTATTTTTGTGACAAAAGCATGACAAGTACTTTTTTCTGCTGTCTGTTATCTTTGTTGTCAGCTCAGGATATTTGAGCAATTAATTTGGACTCAAAGAAATTTTTGTTTATACAAAACTGTATAACTACATTAGTGCTCACACATACTTCAACAACTCAAGTATATAGGTATTTGCAATTTAATATATACCTCAAAAAAAAGTAACTGAAGTATTATGATGCAAATTTAACAAGTAGCATACTAATGCTGCCTTCACGTGCTATCGGAATTATCGTAAATACGAGTTTCCTACTGTAGGTAAAAATTGCACATGAACGCCCTCTGACGTCGTGTTTACCACTCGGAAGTTCAGAAATAATTTTGATACCCAAATTCCCGAGATGGGCGTGCCATAAACTTTAAACATGGTGGAGGGGAGAACTACTGCTGTGACAGGTATGGTTTATTAGTTTCCCCCACAAAACAGCTAGATCATCTTGTCTTGTCATTTATGTAGTGCATATTTACATATGAGTAATCATTTGAAGCGTATTGTATGTTTTATACACAACGAAAATAGCCTGCATTTGACCGAAATTACATAATCGGCAGAAAGTGGACTATCTGGATAGCATCGTAAATGTTTATCTGGTTGTCAGTGCATGTGACACTAAATTTTTTTTTTCAACAATATATTTATTGATTTTCCACAAATTGCAAATCACAAACTAACAAAAGCAACAAAAATAAGCACTGATTTTGGCTTAAAAGGAAAAAAAATAAAATAAAATACAAATTCTAATTTCAGCATACTGGCATTAAATTTTGAGTCAGTGAATTCATGAACCGGATTAATATGGGAATGAAATACGGGCTTTAATTAGGACACATAAAACACGGGATGAATCCTCCTATACGCAGGAGGCAGTTTGAGGCGGACTGTCACCGGACTAAGGATCTTGGTGACAGGGAACGGGCCAATGAATTTGGGAGCAAGCTTGTTACATACGGAGCGGAGAGGAATATTCTTGGATGAAAGCCACACTTTTTGACCTACGACGTAGACGGGAGGCTTCGACCGGTGGCGATCGGCTTGAACCTTAGTGCGCGCTCCCACTTGGAGCAGAGTCTCGCGGGCTCTGCTCCATGTGTGGCGGCACCTCTGGACGAAGGCGTGAGCGGAGGGGACCGCAACCTAGGATTCCAGACTAGGAAAAATTGGTGGCTGGTAACCTTAGCTACACTCAAACGGAGAGAGGCCCGTGGACGACACTGGTAACGAGTTATGTGAGTACTCAACCCATGAAAGTTGCTGGCTCCAGGAGGAAGGATTCTTGGATACCAAATGTCGCAACACTCTCTCTAAGTCTTGGTTGGCCCGTTTAGTTTGGCCATTGCTCTGGGGATGGAAACCCGAAGACAGACTTACACTCGCCCCCAGTAATCTACAAAACTCCCTCCAGAATTTGGACATAAATTGGGGCCCCCTGTCAGAGACCACGTCCATCGGGAGGCCATGTATGCGAAAGACGTGATCCACGACAGTCACCGCTGTCTCCTTGGCAGAGGGTAAGTTGGGCAAGGGAATAAAGGCTGAAGACATCAACGGCAAAGGATATGTATTCTTTACCGTGATGTTGTTCAGCCCTCGGCAGTCAATACAAGGTCGCAGAGAACCATCCTTCTTACCCACAAAAAAGAACCCCGCCCCCACTGGAGAAGAAGGGCGGATGAACCCGGTTGCTAGAGAATCAGAAATGTATTTCTCCATGGCCTCCCTTTCTGGAGCAGAAAGTGAGTATAACTTGTCCTTAGGCGGAGACGTACAAGGCAGTAACTCTATAGCACAGTCATAGGGACGATGCGGAGGTAGAGAAGCAGCCCGGGACTTACTGAACACTTCCTTCAGGTCGAGGTACTCCTTGGGCACGTTTGACAAATTCACTGGGCTCATCCTGCAACACAGAACCAGACACAGACGAACAGGCAGACACAAGACAAGAGGCATAGCACTGATTGCTCCAGCCTCTCCAGTCGCTGTAACCGTGCATCCACTCGCAGGGCCAGATCAATCAGACCGTTGAGATCTGTTGGAAGTTCCAGCGTGAAGATCTCCTTCTGAATACGGTCAGCCAACCCATGCACGAACATGTCCCACTGCACCTCCTCGTTCCACTTGCACTCTGCCGCCAATGTACGGAACTCGATGGCATAGTCCGAGACGGGTCTGTCATTCTGGCGAAGACCTGCCTCACGCCCCACTACTGCTCGATCAAAAAACCCGCCTCATCTCCTCGGAGAGTGCTTGGAACGAAGAACAGCACGGATCTTGGTTCTCCCACACAGCCGTTCCCCACTGAGCCGCACGTCCTGATAGTAGCGTCAACACCAGTACCACTTTTGACTGTTCCGTGGAGAACGTCAGGGGCTGAAGAGAAAAGAATAATTAGCATTTGGTTAAAAATGCTCTGCAAAAGTTTGGCTCACCAGCATACACTTCTGGGGTGGGCAGACGCGGCTCATGCTGACGATCGATACTCGGAGGGGTGGGAGGAACGGACGGCGGGGGTGGCGCAGTGGGCACTCTCAGTTGTTACAGTTGGTTGGTGAGCTCAGACACCTGCGCTACCAAGGCTTGCACCGCACGACCCGTAACTGTCATCTGTTCCTCTTGATGTTCCATGTGAGCCTTGTTGCTCACCAGAAACTCTCTCAAGTCGGTTGCACTCGCTGAATCCATCGTGGGTCAGATCGTTCTGTCAGGTTCAATAAAGGAGGATTCAATAGCGAGTGTAAAATAACAGGATTTATTTGAGAAAGTCAGATAAGAGTAGTAGCAGTGGGTCAGATGAGTTGAGGTGCCCGGAAGTCCACCCTTGGCAGCGCAGGGACGCGAATGGGCAACCAGCCTTACATGAAACACAAGGAACAAGATGACCAGGAAGACAAACACTGGATCCAGACATGATCCAGGACCAGGACATAAACACCGGAGAACTCCAAAACGATCTGACAAACACAAGGTGGATGGCAAGACATTAAATAGGCGAGTTGATCAGCCGCAGCTGGCACTGATGATCTGACCAGCGGTAATCCGCAACCATGCCCACACACACACACACAGCACACACGGAGAGAGAATGAGTCAGTGAATTCATGAACCGTGACAGTAATTTACTACTTAGGCTACTACTCATTCTCTCTTTTTTTCCCCACACAATGTCAGTGACACATGCTCCACAAGTACAATCCTAAGGAATTATTTGTACTTCATTAAGGTCCATCAGGTTTGTAACCTGGCAGAATTCCAAAAGGAGCATCCAGAAAACCTAGACAAATGGATAAGTTTTAGATTCAGAGAAGGGGGGAAATGAAAACGAAGAAGTTGGAAAGAAGGAAAAGGGCATTAAATGATCTTCTACTGGAATAGTTCCTGTTCCTTGAACATCAGAGGCAATTACATTTATGTCCTGCAGTGTATTTTAAAGGGTTCGCAAAAGTGGCCATCTCTAATACGTGATCAAGTTCCTTTAAAGCCAATTTAATGAATCAAAGTAAGCGCCATTTGATACCATGGTGACACAAGAGAGGAAGCTGCCTGCCACCCCAGGCCCTAAGAATTGTGTGCTTCTGAATGTATTTACTCTATTACCTCTACAACAACAAGCTGAAGCAGTGCTAGATGACATCTGTGTGTTATGATGTTCTCTTGGGCTCTCTTTTCCCAATAATAAACTATGTCTGAAATGTTCAAAAAACGTATTGATTCATATTGAACTGTTTGCAAAATAAAATTCTTTTTTCATATAATATTGTACACAAAGGAAGATATTTGGACGAGTGCTTGTAACCAAGCAAATCTCGGCCCCCACTGACTACCACAGTATTTTTTTTTCTTACTATGGTAGTCAGTTAGGGCCGAGATCTGCTTGGTTACAAACATTCTTCCAAATATCTTCCTTTGTGTACAGCAGAACAAAGAAATCTATACAGGTTTGGAACAACTTGAGGGTGAGTAAATGATAGAATTTTCATTTTTGGGTTAACTATCCCATTAAATGCATTTACAAAAAAAAACCTTACTTTGACTTATTTGAGTCATTGACACCAGCCCTGTAGACTTTTTTTGTTTTTGCTTGAATGAGTGTGTGCTTTGAAAAGGCCAGATGGAAATCATCATGAAGATGGTCAAGCACCTTCCTTTTCTCTTGGATTGTCATCTGTCTCTGTCTGACATCTGAATTGACATCAAAACCACTTGACATATGGGCCTGCACCTTCTCCTTCAGCAGGTGGAGGTTGTTTGTGACTGTCTGGGATGAAAAACTTAATTAGAAAACTTTGACTCGTGGCCACCAAAAATGTCTGCTTATCAAAAATGGTCTGTTTATTAAAAACAGCATCTAATCAAATGAATTTTGAATGACGATTTTATCAAATAAAGTGCTTCAGTACAGAAATTCACAGCATAATCCAAAACAAATCACTGCTATTTTGTTTTTAGTGGTGCAATACATAACTTCATAGTATAAATGAAAATTTGTACAAAAGAACTGTTGTAGCAATGGGAAAAACTACTAGAATAGCTTGAACACAAAACTGTGTGCTTCCATCTCTTTGATACATGTATGCTACATCTGCAACCCTTGAGAAATCTCTTACTCAAGCCCTTATAGACTTTTTTTTTGGATGTGTGTCCCGGTGCTTTGAGAGGGCCAGGTGGAATGCGTCATGGAGATGGTCAAGCACCTCACTGGATTCTCATCTGTCTCTGTCTCATGATCTGAACTGACATCCAAACCACTTGACAGTATGAGCCTGCTCCTTCTCCTCCAGCAGGTGGAGGATGTTCGTGACTGTCTGGGATGATAAATCCTCTTGCAACAAGAACTCTTTGTAAAAACTGACATGTTCTGCATTTTACTTAACTGTCTCAAACTAGCTTTGGGGTGAGAACGGGTCAGCAGTCTCTCCTTTAAAATGAGGATGCTCACCTGCTATTGTCTAGCAGGTTTTTGAAGAAGACAAAACTCAGTCAGGTCAGTGAATTTGGTTTCTGACAGCATACATGGTAGAGGCAGGTCACATACACACAGTTGGTCATTCACCTTTCTTGTGTGCTTTTAGGCAGGATGCATTATTTGTGACCACTGCCAATATAGGGATCCCAGTATTTGCCTGGAAAAAAAAGTTTAGTAGTTTTCCATGAAAAATAATTTTGTGCGAAAGCAGTGATAACCTGTAATGAAATCCAAGGAAAATTAAAATGATTTGCCTAAACCTAAAGTAATATCCCGCTAAAAATATAAATAATATAATTTCCAACAATGCATCCAGTGATATCTTTTGCATGCAAACATATTTAAAGATAATATTTCAGCTTACAGTTCTATTGTTGCTATTGCAATTTTACTAGTCATTTTTATTTAATTTATGATTACGATAGCATGGCTCACTCACCCAATGTTTAGACTGCAATCTCAGTGGTGCAGTCAAGTGGAACAGAAAGTTTCTTCCCATGGATCCTGTGGAGGACTGTTTCTACAGTATATGTTGTTGGCAAAACAGACGTAACTTCAGACTCTGCGCACAAACTCGTCAACAATCACATGCCTTGCATCTGACAGCTTACTTAAACTCTTAGTGTGTAACCTGTTTTAAAGCCGAGTTTAAGTGGTCATCTCAGGTATTCTTTCCACAATGTATTGGCAGAACTTGCTGTCCAGATTCCTAGAAATCAATACTGCTCCGCTATGAATTTAGCAGTTAGTGCCGACTTAGTCATCTCAGATTGCCACTCCAAGGTTGTTGTTTTTTTTTTTTTTTGGAATGTAGTCACTTAACATCCCACACAATCCCCTGATACAAACACAAATTTTAAAAAATGGGGAAAACAAGTTTCTCTGCTCATCATTTTATTTGACAATTAAATGAAACCATAGCAGAGAACTAGCATTTCACGAGTTCACACTTCAGAAAAAAGTATGCATATTTGGCGTGCTGTCCGGGGGAGGGTTCCGAGCTCGGAATGTGACCAAGAGTGGAACCAGCCGAGAGTGAGGAGTCAGAGTGGCGGAGGGATGCAGAAAAAAACTGTTGAGGAGTATAGGTGAGTCGGCTATACATATACTGTATATGCCTCCTCTTGTGCTGATTGGGTATATCATTTGAACATGCTCCTCCTGAATTTTGTTAATGATGCATTTTTATCAATTATAATAACTGCATTCACTGATACCAATTTGAGTTATTAAGAAGGTCGGGCTCACAAAGAATACAAAAACCTACCCGAACTGAATAGTTTTTGGCACATAATTGTATATTAGACAGCATATCATCAAAAATGGGAATCCAATCTCATCCTTGCCCTTAGATGAACTCTGTTTACAGCTGAGCTGGGTTTGCGCAGCCTTTACGAGATAAGCAGAGACATTGCCAGAGCCCTTTATTTTTCATCGAATTTTTGGCACTGATTGGGCGGTTCTCCACAAATGGTGCAACTGGGGGCTGTGTTAGAGCAAGCTGGTGTAACAGGCACACACATGAATAATTGAACATTGTGGGCCTTCTCTGATAGTGCTTGATTCATCTGCTGCCTCATACCAGGATGAGGTAGTGCCAATTATTTTAAAACCATTGACCATTCTTTCGCTGGGAAAAATCCTCCCCCACCCTCATCTCTGTTCTGTTTTTGCTGTTCCACGCTCGGGCTCTCTCCAGGCTCACTGCAGTATTGATCACACCACGGAAGCCTTACTAACAGACCCTAGGCCCGGTGTTAGGGCTAACAAGGTGAGAAATGATAATGGAAGAGAACTGAGGCACGATGCATGAGGGGGTCCACTCTGACCTCAGCCCGCTATTAGTATTCTCTATATAAGATCATCCAATTTATTGTTCTTCTGGGGATTGGGGAGAAAGGTCTTTCTCCTGTTCTCTCTTCATCCCAGCTTACCTTCAGTGTTTTGCTCATCCTTTTCCTCGCAATGGCACGTCCTGTGCAGAAATAAAAAGAGTGTGAGATGAAGAAAATAAGTAACCGCTCAGTAATCCCAAGCAATTGACTGTGGGAGGGTCAAAGACAATAGTATGAAGATGGGCAGTATCAGGAGATTTGTGGCTAGACCGATTTGGAGGAATGCAAAGCTTTATATTCAGGCTTTCTTCGAGCACATATTTATTCACTTGGCATCCGTAGAGCTAATCCGACCCACTGTCTTAAAGGGATTAGATCTGCGGCAAGGTGAACAAGAGGTCGCTTATTGTTGACACTTAATCAAGAACACAGCGATCAAACATACCCCATGTGTATAAAAAATATGAGAGGAGCCCAATCAATTCCTGGCACCTTATATTATTATATTTTTACTGTACAAGGTTTCATTTTGCACTTGTTTTAAATGTATTAAGCACTAGTTTGTATTCCCCCCTTTCCACAGGAGGGGGCACTATGAAAAATTGAGTGTCAATGAGTAAATAATTAAAAAGATTTTCACTCTTTCATGTAAAATCTTATGTTAAAAACAAGCCAACAAAAGAAGTTAAGAAACAAAGAAAACAAAAAAGAACAAAACAAAGATGTTTTCAAATCAGCCTCAATTTTAGATAATAGATGCAGAAGCCTGTGGGACCAAGTGCTGATGTATCTCATTGGATGGATTAAACAGATGCATTCTCTGCAGGGTTGTTGTTGGCTTTTCATCTGAAAAGACTTGAGGCCAAAAAAGACAACAGATAGCACATAGATTTAACCTTGTGGCTTGGCTTTCAGAATAGTGAATTTAAAGTTGGTGTTTTATTTCAGTGTTGTTTCAAATTGATGCTGTCTTGCCTAGTGAGATATCATTCTGACCACAGTCAGTGCTGCTGACACAGTAAAGTAAGTTCAAAATCAAACCTTAAAACTCATTTAAAGCAACAAATTTCTACCAGATCTAACCCTTATATTTTTTTTTTGTTGTAACCTAATCTAGACGAGTTGATTTGGTCATATTAAATTATATTTTTGACTAGAATAAAAATTGTTAATTTAGATGTGATCGCATTGGCCAATTTTTTTTGAATGTGTATCAGCAGCTCTGTTGGTCTAAAGGCCCGTTCACACCAAGGACGATAAGTATAAATATAACGATAAAGATATAGGGCGCTATTTTAACGATCTGAGCGCATGGTCTGAAGCACATGGCGCAGGTGCACTTAGAAGTGTCTGAATCCACTTTTGCTAGTTTAACGACAGAAAACACGGTCGGCGCGCCAGGCGCATGATCCAAAAGGGTTGTACGGTACCTAGTCTCTTAATGAGTCATGGGTGTGTTTTGGGTGTAACATGGAATAAACCAATCAGAGTCTCCTCTCCCATTCCCTTTAAAAGCCAGTTGCACTTGCAATGGTTCGCTATTTACATGGTGGAATTTGCGAGCGGAAAGACTGAACCTTCTCCAGAGAGGAATCCTTTTATTTTTAATATTTAAAAAGGTTTGTGTGCTACTGTGCGTCCGCCTATAGGTGCACATTACTAAAGCACCCTTTAAATAACACAAAAAAATACTGGCGCAGTCGTTTTCAGTTGCCTCAAAATAGCAACACGCCAACAATGTGCCTGAACACACTTCGTTTTCAGACCAACATGGGCGAAAAGATGAGCGCGAGTGCATTTGCTATTTAAACATGGCGCTGGATGTGAAAATGATAACTGCGTCGGGCTGAAACTAGCAATAAACTAAAAATTGCGCCGGGTGTATGATAGGGCCCATTGTTCTAAAACTGATTCTCAATATTAAAGAATAGCAACTATAACAATAATGGCACAGAGAAACGGTATCGTTGGAATTACTTTCAGAATAATAAAAACATTGACAGCCAATCTGAATCCATCCTGCTGTAATGAGCTCGAGCAATTAAAGTGAAAGACTGTTACAGTTGTGTGTACAGGAACAGGCAGAAGACTCAGGAGATGCAATCCAAACGTGTTTCAATAGAAATAAACGCAAGGCAGGCAGACAGGCAACAACACAACATAGCATAACGGCAACCAGACAAAGAGTGAGGAACAGGGAGGAACTTAAGTAGCAAACTGAAATGAGATAATGAACTTAACACAGCTGAAACGAACATAACTAACGAGGGTAACTATGGTAACAAAGGACTGGCGGGAAAACTAACAAAGGAACATGTGACATGGAAAAACACAACTGAAGCCAGACAAACATGTAACATTACGCCCCCTCCGAGTAGGCGCGTCCTCGGGGCTCTGGTGGAAGGCGTGGAAACAAAAGAAAAACACACAGTCCAAAGCAAAGAAAAACAGTCCAAGGAGGAGTGGATGGAGGGAGGAGCCAGAGAGAAGCCAGGAGCAGGAGCCAGATGAAGTGCCAGAGACCAGCCAGGAGGAGGCCCCAGGGCAGAGTCGACAGAGGGAGGAACCATGATGGAGGTAGGGCTGATGACTCCAGGCCAGTGGATGCCCTGGTGTAGCCGCTGGGCCGACGCACCATGGCGACGCCAAAGATCCGGCGAGGCCTGGCGATGACCTGGGCTCTGGCGACCGAGGCGACAGTGGGGACACAGCAGGCCACTGTGGAGCCAGACCGACTGAGCCCCGAGATGGAGTAGAAGGGAGCGAGGAGCCCAACTGAGCCTGAGGGACGGAGGGACGAGGTGAAGCCAGAGGAGTGAAGTCCCGTGGCGAGGACGGGTCGACGAGCGACCCAGGTGACATCGGAGGGGCGAGGGAGACTGGTGGAACTGGTGGACTGGTGGTCCATGGCGGAGCAGAGGGAGGTAAGAGCCAGGGCAGCGTCAAAGGCTCGACGGGCTGAGGTGGAGTCCTGGTTGTGGAGGTCGGAGGCGGAAACCATGGATCCACCAGCCCAGATGTAGCTGCGGGCTGGCAGACCCACGGCGACCACCCCACTCCAAAGGTGGATGGAAGGTGAGCGGAGGGGCTGACAGACGGTGGCGGAAGACAGGCTGGAAGGACGGAGTTGAGCGGAGGTGGGAGAGGGAGGCTGGGTGGGGTTTCAGGAGACCCCGGCAGTACCGGAGTCCACTCTGGACTGGAGACAGAAGGCAAAGTCCACTCTGGACTGGAGACGGGAGGTGGAGTCCACTCTGGACTGGAGACGGGAGGGGGAGTCCACTCTGGACTGGAGACGGGAGGGGGAGTCCACTCTGGACTGGAGACGGGAGGGGGAGTCCACTCTGGACAGGAGCTGGTTCAGTCCAGAAGTCTATAAGCCAGAAACATATCGTCCGCTGGTGTGGACGCTAATATAGTTATCTTTATAGTTATCGTTCTTGGTCTGAACGGGGCTTAAGAATGCCAAAAGAAAGTGAAAAACTATTGGAGAAATGGGATGCCATATTTTTCATTTGGGGATATTTACAGTACTGCAGTTGACAAGTGAACACTCTTGAAGATGGATTAAGCACAGAAAGGAGGAGACTAGAAGAATCTGCCAATAATCCATGGAGTCATCCAACAAATAAATGAATACAGTGATGCCGTCCTCACTCTCTCTGAAAAGAAAATCTTTCAAAAGATTGAACAATTCTGTACAGTGAAACTCAATGGCTTCTTTGGCCTCACTCCACCAGAGGACATGAACTCATTGTGTATTGTCATGAAACATTAATTAGTAGATATCACGCTAATGAGATTAATATCACGAGGGAGACAAACCCTTGCTGTGAAAGTGTACAATTGCCCTGTCATTAGAATATGACAAGATGTGAAGGGAACTGGGTCTTTGCACTCTTTATCAGGCAATGGTTAGAAATAAAAGTGGATGAAAGAAAGTGAAATACATGCTCACACTGACTTATACACTGCAAAAAATGCTTTCTTACTTAGTATTTTTGTCTTGTTTTAAGTCCAAATATCTAAAAATTCTTACATTAAGAAGCATTTACTAGGCAAGCAAAAGTTTTTGTCTTGTTTTGGGAAAAATAACTCAAAATTAAATGAGTTTTTGCTTAAAATAAGCAAAATAATCTGCCAATGGGGTAAGAAAAATAATCTTGTTTTCTGTTTGAATTAAGATTATTTTGCTTACCCCATTGGCAGATTATTTTGCTTATTTTTAAGCAAAAACTCACTTAATTTTGAGTTTTTTTTCCCCCAAAACAAGACAATAATTTTTTGTTGCCTAGTAAATGCTTCTTGTTTTAAGAATTTTTAGATGTTTGGACTAGAAACAAGACAAAAATACTAAGTAAGAAAAGCATTTTTTGCAGTGTAAATGCCTGGGGCTTGGCACAACAAGTCTGAGAGGAGTTAAAATGACTGTACCTCCTCAGAATCTATTACAACATACCTGACCCATATTCAACAAATGTCCACAATATACACTCAACAGACATAATCTCAGGTTGCGACTCAGAGTAAACAAGGTTAAACCTATAGCTGATATATTAACTCTTTCCCCGCCAGCGTTTTTAAAAAAAGTTGCCAGCCACCGCCAGGGTTTTTGATCATTTTCACAAAAATGTAATGGCCCATAGAATATTTTGTTGTATGAATATCTGAGCATGCAATATATCAAAAGAAAGAACAGACGCTCTGCTTTTAAACAACAAAAAAAAAAGTTTTGATTTATATGATGTTTAATGTTAATGATCACGTTATTTTACATATGTACCTGCTTACATACGATCGCTTGTTTTGTTGCGTCTTCTTCGCCTGTGTTTTGATCAGGAGGTCAGGAGATGCGTAATAGCACCCCCTAGCATATAACAGTGAAAATTACGTGTTTGGCGGTGAAGCGTTTTCTCACAAATAACGAAAAATTCTGTGTTTGGCGGGGAAAGAGTTAATTGAGAACATGAGACCCGTATAGACAAGAAAGACCACCGAAAGACTGCTCTTGACTACAGAAGAATCTGGGACTCTGCTGGTTGCTATAGTTATCATATCTCACCTGACTGACCTAAAATGGAATGAAAAAATGAGGTGAGAAATAAGGTGTCTTGTGAAAATGGACATACACGCATTCCACAGCCTGATTACAATTGATTTTTACCCCTCGTAAAATTCAATTATCAGAGTATACGATCGATGTGGGTATAATTGTTCCTGTCTCTGGTACCAGCATATCAAGGGCCAGTTCATCTTGTTGCTCTCTTCCATCTTATTTGATTGTGTGATAATTGGTGCACTAATAGAATTTAATTTTAGACCAAAGCAGCGCTCCTCTGCAAGGTAGTGAATGATCTATATTCAATTAGGGGATAACCTGATTTTATCAAGTTTTGTCCCAAAATTGTTAATGACAATGGTATGATTGCAAATTAGATTTTAGCATAATTACAATTTAATCAAGATTAACCAATCTAAAACAAGTATTCAGGCCTAAAAGTGCTAGCAATGTAAACATCCTTCAAGTTCTAAAGAAACAAACCATTCTATTATGCTGCAGTATAAGGTTCTGGTTTGTAGCATGAACAAGAGGAAGTCTTTGCATTGAACACTCAGATTCCTCACGTCGGCGCTAGTTGGGCACACAATTCTCCCAATTCAGCCTGTAAAATCAGAGAGAGATCGCTCTTATTGGCTGTTCAGTTTACGAACGAGTCAGTGTATGACAATAAAAACGAGAGTCATTAAAGCAAGCAAAGAAGTCAAGACGGCACAGACAGAAGGCTGTTCTTATTTTATGTCTATATTTATGTATTATATATCTTACCTGAGCATTCCAATATGCAAATATTTTCATAACATCATGAGCACCTGGAATGAAGAAAGTGATCAACATGATTGATCTGCAGTCCTAGTTTCGGTTTCCCTTTTTTAAGTGATACCTGCTGATATAAGTAGCTTTCTCACCAGAACTGGGAACGAATTCAGTTCCTACTGGCAGTGCGAATGCAACCAGGAAAATGGCCCTAGGGGAACATTTAGTTGTCAGGGAACCGCCCTGGTGGCTAGTTCTTATTACTAAGGGTATGCTTACACGACACCGTTTTCAATTTAAAAAACATTTTATGTGTTTTGGCCATCAAGGTTTTAAAAATGACCCCTTTACCACCTCCATGTAAACAAAAAAAACGTGAATTTGTGAAAACAGTGACGTCATGCACATGTGTATTACATGTTCACAGATGTGTATTACTTGTTTGCGGGGTGTTTCTTGACAAAGTGACATCTCCAACTACTGGCCTGTGCTGGCATTCCTAATACAGCCTTTTTAGTCATTTTCCCAGATCCATGTGA
Source organism: Coreius guichenoti (assembly GCA_039654105.1). NCBI lineage: Eukaryota > Metazoa > Chordata > Actinopteri > Cypriniformes > Gobionidae > Coreius > Coreius guichenoti. Next base: position 19,282,389 of record CM077168.1, read on the forward strand.
AGGGGGATCGTTTTGACAAAACTGTTTTTAGTACATTGTTGTCATGTAAACATACCATAAGTTCATATAAGTTCCCAGACACAGCCAACATGAGGTGACAACACAGTCGTGTTTTGTTGCCGCTAGTTCTTTGATGTCGGTTTGGTGTGTCATGGCCAGGGCTGCGTTTCCCAAAAGCATCGTAAGCCTAAGTTGATCGTAGAACAATTGCCATGAGTGGTGTCTACGATCAACTTAGGTTTATGATGCTTTTGGGAAACGCAGCCAGGAGATTTCAAACTTTAATAAAGTGCACAGACCCCAAAATTTTAAGGAGTCTGTGCACCCCTTATTGAGAGAGAAATCTCTTTAGGAAGAAGGTTTCCCCTTACGAGAAACCTCCTTCCTAAAAATAAAAGGCAAAGTTATGTAAAGACCCAATTTATGTTGTGAAAAATAAAAATGTTATGTGTAAAATGTTATCTAAAAAATATTTGGCTTCTATTGAGCTTCTATTTAACTTTTATTAAGACACCATATTTTTCTATCTATTAATTTAATGCTAAATATATAAATCCTATATAAATATAATATAATATAATATATAAATATATAAAACTATCAATAGAATAAATATTACTTCGGTTTAATCTCATGATTTCCGACCAATCTTTAGAAAGCAGAATAAAATAGTAATATTGAAATACACTATTTGACCTCAGTCTGAAAACCCCTGAACCAAGAAATTTTCCTCAGTGTCTATAAAACTGTTATTTTTCTTTCTTTCTTTCTTTCTTTCTTTCTTTCTTACAGGTAACAGCTTGATTTTTTTTTACCATTTTTAAGTTAAGACACTGTCTTGTACTACAGTCTGCTTGTTTAGAGGTTAAATCAGGGCATTGCCATGAAACTATATCTGGCTTATAGAAGAAATGAACCTCAGGAGGCTATTTTCTGCCACATCACTCGCAAAACAAAACCCTTCTCCCTCCTCTAGCTGGGTTGAGAGTAAAGAGATTTTTTTAGTTTGGAGATGCCATGGTGTGTTTATCACAGAGCTTGCATTACAGTGCTAAATAAAACACACACGCTACAAAAGGCAACACAGGCCCCTGTTCTTTGCTCTAAACCCTGAGTGGGCTTTTATCCTCCTTAACATGTTATGACACGATGTAAATTGAAAATAAAAAAAAATAAAAAATAAAAAGAGGAATTTGAAGTTTCATTAATAAAATGAATAGGATCACTATACAATTATATCATATAGCATAGTATTCTTTCACAGTGTACCTTTTACCTTTTATTCAGTGTTGGTGGTTATCGCTGAGTTAAGGCATAGCATCAGTTCTAAAACTTCTAACTAAACCTACTAATATTAGTAATACTTTACATAAAAACAGAGCTCCCAGAATAATCTGTTTTATCACCTGATTTCACACCTGCGTCTTCTTCCTCATTAGATGACAGGAATACTAAACCGAGGAAAAAAAACTATAATGCAGTGCACAAGTAGACAGACAATATTTCAAAAGAAAGGCAGACATGGTGCATACAAAAATAAATATGTATTGAGGAGAAATGTGTATATTAAGACATGCTTTTCTAAATTGTCAATGAAATCTGTTACATATACAGTATAGAACTTATAAATATTGTTATATTTACTTTACAAACATAAATTGTATTGCATTACAAATACAAGCATTTACCCAGACCTTTAAATTATTTAGTTTATGTAATAAGTGTCAAAGTCATGGGGCCCTATCATACACAGGTGCAATGCGACGCCAGGCGTGACGCAATTGTTTTCTTTTTAGTTTCAGCCCGACGCAGTTATCATTTTCACGTCCAGCGCCACACTGTTTAAATAGCAAATGCACTCGCGCCCATCTGTTCACCCATGGGCGTGCTGGTCTGAAAATGAGGTGTGTTCAGTCGCATTGTCGGACTTGGTACAACCCTTTTGGAGGGTTTGGCACGCTGACCGTTTTTTCCATTGGTAAACTAGCAAAAATGGATTCGGACACTCCCTAAGTGCACCTGCGCCATGTGCTTCAGACCATGCGCTCAGATCATTATAATAGGTATTATTAGGGCCCGAGCACCGATGGTGTGAGGACTCTATTGGAATTGCTCAGCCTATTATTATTCTTCTCCCAAATGAATTGCATTTTTGAGGGCCTAAACATGCTCGAAAACTCATGAAACTCTGCACACGCGTCAAAAGTGGTGAAAATTTACGTCTGATATGGGTTTCAGAATTAGGCGTGGCAAAATGGCTCAATAGCGCCACCTACAACCTTTCAACGAAGTGCCCCTCCCGCTACGTTTCACGTACAGGTATGAAATTCGGTAGACACATGTAACAGCCCAATACCTACAATAAAGTCTACTGGTACAAAATCTGAAAACCAACAGGAAGTGAGATTTTTGATTTTTCTTTGCAAAATTGTTGCAAATTTTGCCATTTCCAGACGCTGTACTTTAACGAACTCCTCCTAGAGATTTAATCAGATCAACATCATATTTGCACAGTCTAATCTAAAGGTCAAATTGCGAAGATCTTGAGTTTTCCCTGAAGGGCGTGTCTGTGGCGGCCTCACAAAGTTCGATGTTTCGCCATAAAACAGGAAGTTGTTGTAACTCGGGCATACAATGTCCGACCTGCCCCAAACTTCACATTTTATTAGAGTCCTGGCCTGAAGACATCTACATGCCAATATTCAGTTACAGTCATAGCACCACCTACTGGCAACAGGAAATGCCATGTTTACAATGTGATTAACTCCTCATAGTGATTTAACCAGAACAACATCATGTTTGGTCAGTCTAATCTTAAGGCCTTGATGATGTTAAATTGTGAAGATCTTGAGTTTTCGCTGAAGGGCGTGTCCGTGGAGGCCTGTCAAAGTCTGATGTTTGGCCATGACACAGGAAGCTGTTGTAAGTCAGGCATACAATGTCCGATACGCCCCAGACTTCACATGTTTGATAAGAGTCCTGGCCTGAAGACATATACATGCCAATATTAGTTAGTCATAGCGCCACCTGCTGGCAACAGGAAATGGCATGCTTTACACTGTAATTCACTCCCAGAAACACATTCAAATATGCCATCAAGTCCCAAACATGCTAGAAACACATTAAATCAAGCAACACGTGGCTAAGTGCTAATGTATGCGATTTACGCCACAAAACAGGAAGTTGTTGTAACTCAGGCATACAATGTCTGATCTGCCCCAAACTTCACGTTTGATAATAGTCCTGGCTTGAAGACATCTACATGACAATATTCCGGATATAGTCAAAGCACCACCTGCTGGCAGCAGGAAGTGTGGCACATTGAACTGACTTTGCCATTTTTCTTCTATATTTACCCACTTAAATGCATGTCACCCACTATTCGCTGTTTTCCTGAGGCCACCGGGTGGCGGTGCTCCCGGGTGCGAGGGTCCTTTCATCGCAGCTTGCAGCTTTAATTATAATTATAATCTGTTTCAGTGTCTTGTTTAGTTTCTAGTCTTAAGGGCTGTTTACACGACACCATTTTCAACTAAAAACACAACACTTTTTATGCATTTTGGCCCGTTCATTTTCACAACAACAGTGTTTTGGGGCCTGAAAACGCAAGCTTTTGAAAATGGGTTTCAAAGTGCAAATTTTAGAAAATGATATCGTCCCCATGTAAACAACAAAAACACGAATTTGGGAAAACTGTGACGTCATGCGCATGCGTATTACGTCAGTCTATAGGTGCGTAGTGTTTCTTTACAAAGTGACGTCGACAGCTACTGGCCTGGCATGCATAACAGCATTTTTAGTCATATTTGTGGATCCGTGTGAAGGAGGATCGTTTTGACAACATTGTCACCTGTACGCAAAAAAAGCAAAGGAAAAAACGTTTCCATTTTTAGTACATCGTTGTCGTGTAAACACACCCTTAGTTTTCATTGTCTGTATTTGAGTAATTCATTAGTTGTCATGGTTTCTCATTAGTTCTCATCTGTTCCCTGTTTCGTTGATTGCCTTCCTCCAGTGTATTTAAGCATTCAGTTCTCCTTTGTGCAGGGTCTGGTATTAATGTTATGTTCATTTGTGTAGTGTTCATTCATTTCCAGTGTTTCTTAAAAGATATTTCGTCATTCATTCTGAGTCACGTAACTATCTTATTGGATTATCTACATAAACCCCTGGTAATAAGTCTTTATTTAATTATAAGTCACACGATTCACACAGTCTACAATGAAAGCAAATGAATGAGTAGTTTGTCATTTATGAAGTGTTTATCATAACGTATATACGTGACTTCTCCTTTATTGCAATAAATTGGTTTAAAGCCACACATCTTTGGTTGTCACTCCATTCCATTTCCTGCATGCTCTGTTCCATTGTTTTTTTATATCCATTCTGCCTCCAATGAATTAGTGTACTCTACTCACTAAACCATAGTTTACTGCATTACGCATTATGCTTCTCTCTAGTTAGAAGTGGACCCTGGTAGAAAGATGACACATTCAACTAAGTGGCACTGTTCTAACTGGGTGCTCTGAAATCCATTTTTGTGTTCCAGTGAAATTCTAAAATCTAAAATGCAGTCCCTACCTAAAATCCCATTTTACCTATTTGCTCTGGTTTTATAGACACTACAATACATATCTTTCCAATGAGAAAGCAAGAGCATTAAGTAATGCCATCTTACAACAACAAAATTGCTGAAAAATGTTCATGGGATATATAGCCTATGCTTGGGGTAAAAGATATTTAAGATTTATTAGTATTATTATCCATTGCACATTGGTATTAACTGTTTTTAGACTTTTGTTAATTTTTGGAACACATTAAAAAAACTGTTTGAAGATGAACAAAAATCTTAGGCCTAAGGGTTTGGAATGACATGAGGGTGAGTAAATGATGACATACTTTTGAGTGAACTATCCCTTTAAAGGCAACTGCTATATCATTTTACAATATTGTTATAACTAAATTTTCTAGAGTTTTCACATCCAAACATTGTACCACAACTGACTGCACTGGGCACAAAGAATTGAATTTAGCAAGGAAATAATAAATCTTGTACCTTACCTTTAAAAAAATAATTATGATAGGCCTAATAAACAGTTTTATTTCATAACTTTACATAAGCTAATGTAATTGTCAGCTGTGTGGTTTTATTGATGGTATGATGATCCAGTAAATCTCTGTTTTGCAAGGAATAATAATAAACAATTTACTTTTATTTGTTTGCTTGCTGCCACAAAAATGTCTGTCGTTATCTGTAGCTATAATAATCTTTTATGCTTCAAAGAATAAGCCATATATAGGTGACTATCCCCTTAAGAATTTCCCCTAAATTACAAAGTTTGGTAGAAATACATTAGATTTTCCTTTATTTGATTGGCTACTGAATGAACACATGTCACTCACGCACAGGTGCAATGAGGTTAATTGAAGGGCGTGTGTGCCGATCAGAGGAAGCAAGGAGTGTGATTTTTTGTTGTTGTTGTTTGGTCTATGTTTATTAATCCTTGTTGTTAATTTGGGATCACAGATTCCGAAATATTTTTTATTTACCCGGGTCTGCTCTGGAGAGAATTTACCATAGAGTTTAAAGGACTTTGATTAACTGCTTTCTGTAAAGCACATTGAAGAGACACATTTGGATCGTCTAAACGAAACAGATGGAGTTTATCTGTGAGTGGAGATCAATGATTCAGGGGGGTACTCCAGAAAGCAAGGTTAACTTACCGTCACATATACCTTGAACTCCCGGTTGATTAACCCAAACCTTGTTTACTCGAGGTATGCTGGTTCCAAAAATGAGTCCCTGAGTAAGTTCAGACAACTCAGAGTATGTTCCCGGTTAACACACAAGACATTCTCAACAGAGCAACGAATCGATGATTCACCATGGAAACAGACGCTAAGAAAAAGCGCACCATTCTACTTCCTTCTTCTTCTTTTGTTTAATGGCGATTTACATAACCTACTTCATGCACATCGCCACCTATTTGGTGATTGTGCAATAATTTTTTCGACCATTTCGTTTAATAAGTATTCTTTATTTACTGAGAATAAGGATTATATTGTTTGTTTGATGCTAATTAATTGAATGCAGATCCATGTGTGAGATGACAATAAAATAAATAATAAATATATTTGAATTGAATTAACATTTAAACATTACCTTGTTGTAATAGTGCTTTAGAATTAATATATAATATTGTATATTATATAACTGTAACTATATAACACATTTAGTTACATTAATATAACTATATTAATTATATAACATGCATTTGAATACCTCTTAAGCAAACTAACCCTGGATCATGAGCTGCTCCGGAGCAGGTTATGTTCAGAGAGTGAGTTGCTATTGCTACTTACATACCCTGAAAGTTACCTCCGTTTTTGGAACCGAAAGTTGAGGTTATCCGCTTGCTTACTCTTAAACATACCCGGTTACGTCACATAACCTGCTTTCTGGAATACCCCCCTGGTCCCCCGTCATTGAGGTAGGCTATGCTTTATATTCATCGTCTTGGCAAAGTTTGAGATGATCTTTTCTGTTCCCTTTCAGTCAGTACACTACGAGTTATGTCAGTTACTGATGGAATGGTGGTTTCGCTTAGAAGCCAATCACCTTCGAGATCTACAAAACGAGCCAATGGCATGAGAATGCCATGGGTCTGCGGAATTTGCATAGTGCCACTCCGCCACCCTCGTGGGAACTGCGCGGCAAGGAGCTGCGCGGCAATCTCGCATTATGTTTCTGCTTCGGAGCCGAGTGTTCACTTGCCTTCCTGAGCTTTCTCTACTCTTCAAGAGGAGCATCTCTCCAGAGTTGGATGAGTCTGCGGGAACATGCGGGAACATGCGGGAACATGACCATCGCAATGTTGCGATCGAGACTCTATGATCTCCGTCTAGGAGGGAGGGTCCCCTCTACCACACCCCAATCTATCTCCTCCACGAGAGGCGATACTTTGGCTGGTGGTCAGGGTGATCTGAGGGTCACGGTGTGGGCCAACCCGACAAACATTCCTCAGGCCACACCCCCCTCTAGCACATTGCAACCCGTGGTGTTGCCGGATGAAGCCGCTAGTGTTTCCCGTCCTGGGCCCAGCGTCTCATTCGGTGCACCGGCGGATAACGCCATGTCGATCGCCGCATCACAGGGTGGGCTGGATTCCTCCGGAGATGAGGATTCGGCTGTGCTGCCTCCCTCGGGAGTCCCAGCATTGCCCGAGTCCGATCCGGAGCTCACAGTCATGCTTGCCCGGGCAGCTGAGAGCATCGGGCTTGAGTCGAACCCTCCGCCATGTCCGAGCGCTCAAGGCTGGATGATTGGTATCTGGGGGCGGCCCGTGCTGAAAGCGCCCGTCAGCCCCCAGTGCCCTTCTTCCCGGAAGTGCATGAGGAGGTGTCAAAATCGTGGAAGTCTCCATTGACTTTTCGCGATCGCTCGGCAACCTCTTCCACCTTCACTGCTCTCGACGGCAGTGTGGTGAAAGGGTACACTGGGGTTTCCCCTGTTAAGCGTTCTGTTGCGACGCAACTGTGTCCTCAGAGCGCTTCGACATGGCGTGGTGACCCAAAGCACCCGTCCAAAGCCTGTAGGTTTACGTCTACTTTGGTGGCTACTTTAAACCTATAAGACATGCATGAGGGCAATGCTGACCCTGCGTTATGCAAGAGTTGCGTGTGGCATGTGGCGTGGGCACAGGACGTGGGCAAGAAGGCTCACTGGGGGAAACGCATACTTGCGTGGGCCCCGCGGCCAGCTGTGTGCTAGTGCATCCGTGCCGAGGGTCCCCTCAGTCAGGGAGTAAAACCAGCGGCAATGGGAAGAGTCGTGGGAGGCTAAAGGGCGATGAAGGTTACCGCACGCTCTCTCGGTCAGGTGATGTCCACTGCTGTGGTCCAGTAACGTAATTTATGGCTCAACCTGGTGGATACGCGGGAGGCTGAGCGAATACGTTTCCTCAACTCCCCTATCTCTCAGGCTGGGCTATTCGGCGGGGCAGTCGAGGACTTTTCCCAACAGTTCTTGGCCGCACAAAAGCAGACCGAGGCTATCAAACACATTCTGCCCCGGCGGCCCGCTGCTGCCTCCACCCAGCCACTGGCACAGACGCCTCAGCCTGCTCCCCGTCGAGGCCGCCCTCCTGTGGCTCCCGCCCGGCCCCAGCAGCAGCCTACACCCGGGCCAGGGCGTGGAGGAGGTCGCAGGAAGGCTGCCCAGCCCATCTCCGCCCCTAAGCCAGCCAAACGGCAGGCTAAGTAGCGCTCCTGAGACGGGCCGCTCGGAGGTGAACACAGCTCTTTCCCAGGAGATGGTAGTAACAGGACCACTCCTTCCCCCGGTGGAGGGCCGGGGGAGAATCTTTGGTTTTCCCCTTCCGCCGCTGGCCTCACGGTCGGTGGCACCCTATTCATGGTTAAAGATCTGACATGTTCACCTCCGAGCCCCAAGAGGGCGCAGATGACAGTGTGCGACGGACAGCCTCGCCTCTCTCATCCCCCTCTGTCGCCAGACCCCTGTCAGAGGAGGCCCCAGTGGAACGCTGGTCCTTCCCTGGTCTCCTCTGTTAGGGCGCGGAACACGACCCCGCTCACACCTCGGGACGCTCCAATGCCTCCCATGTCTGGGCCGATTATTCCGCTTCGCTGCCCCATCGTGGGTACGCCTGTCGTTCGCATGACCCCGCTGGTTCAGTTTTTGGGAGCCTGGCTAGAGCTTCCCAATTTGTCCAGCTGGCTCGCTCGGATGATCAGGCTCGGCTATGCGATTCAGTTTGCACGGTCTCCTCCCCGGTTTCGGGGAGTCCGCTATACCATGGTGGGTGGCAATGCCCCTGTCATGCGTGCGGAGATTGACACCCTACTGGTGAAGGGTGCTTTCACGAGATTGTCCCTCCAGCCGAGATGAAGTCCGGCTTCTACAGCCCCTACTTCATTGTACCCAAGAAGAGCGGTGGGTTACGACCAATCCTGGACCTGCGCATCTTGAACCGAACACTTCACTGGCTTCCATTCAAGATTTTGACAGCCAAACGCATTTTCGAATGCGTTCGTCCTTCGGATTGGTTTGCAGTGATCAACCTGAAGGACGCGTACTTTCATGTCTCCATTCTTCCTCGACACAGACCGTTTCTACGGTTTGCCTACCGGTACACGGTACTCCCATTCGGGTTAGCCCTGTCTCCTCGCGTCTTCACGAAAGTCGTCGAGAGTGCAGTTTCACTTATTTCAGAGGCTCCTGGGGCATATGGCATCCGCAGCCGCAGTCACGCCGCTCGGACTGCTTCATATGAGACCGCTTCAGCACTGGCTTCACGATTGAGTCCCGAGATGGGCATGGCAACAGGGCACGCTCTGGGTCCCAGTCACTCGGGCCTGCCGTCAAACCTTCACCCCGTGGTTGAACCTCACCTTTCTGCGGGCCGGAGTGCCCTTAGAACGAGTTTCCAGGCATGTTGTTGTATCAACAGATGATGACAGGTGCCATGTGCAATGGACATGCTGCCGCGGGCTCCTGGAAAGGACCCCAGCGTCTATGGCATGTCAGTTCGAGTTGCTGGCCGTACGTCTAGCCCTGCACCGCTTTCGAGCCCTGCTCAAGGACAAACACGTACTGGTCTGTTCAGACAACACGGCGAAGAACAGGAGGGCTTCTTAAAGAAAAACTAACAGGTCTGTGAGAGCCGGAATTCTTACTGGTTGGTAAGTGATCAAATACTTATGTCATGCAATAAAATGCAAATTAATTATTTAAAAATCATACAATGTGATTTTCTGGATTTTTGTTTTAGATTCCGTCTCTCACAGTTGAAGTGTACCTATGATTAAAAATTACAGACTTCTGCATGCTTTGTAAGTGGGCAAACCTGCAAAATCGGCAGTGTATCAAATACTTGTTCTGCCCACTATAGAACGGACGCAGTATTTCAGGACCTCAGACCAGCTCTTTGTCTGTTACGGAGGGCAGCAGAAAGGGAAGACTCTCTCCAAGCAGAGGTTGTCTCACTGGATAGTGGACGCCATTGTCCTGGCATATCAGATTCAGGGCCTGTCATGCCCCCTAGGGGTTAAGGCACACCAGGAGTGTAGCTTCCTCTTGGGCTTTAGCGCATGGCGCCTCGCTAACAGACATTTGTAGAGCTGCAGGCTGGGCGACACCCAACACTTTTGCGAGATTCTATAATCTCCATGTAGAGCCAGTGTCCTCTCGTGTACTCGCTCCAAGTGGCCAGTAACTGGACAGGTTCAGGTGTCATCGCTTGCTGCGCCATTCCACTCCACAGACTGGATGCGTGCGCTATTTCACTCAGGTGAGTTTCTCAGTAAGCCTTGAGTTCCTCCAGCACTGTTGACGCTGACACCAGAGTGCATGCCCGCTTGTTCAGCCTTCGTGTTAGGCTAGGTGCCTCCATGTGCATTGTTCCCCCATTGGGTAACCCCCACATGTGTATTTCCATGGTAAGTCTCTCCGAGCACGTGTCTTCCCTTGGCAAGACACCTTGCCACTCCTGGGGTTGAAACATTCCACCTGCGGCTGGATACCCCAGAGTGCTCCATTTGCAGCCCATACGTGGTTCATACGTGTATTCCTAAGTCCTCCCTGCGGGCAGGCATTGTGTTGCATTTCTCCATGTGGGATATGCTTCCCAGTGTACCTTGGTATTGGCATTGAGCCTAGCCCCTCGTTCGTGCTTAACTCATGGCAGGGAGCTCTGGTCAGCGCAGGACGCTGGAAGACAGCCGTTGTGGCAAGATTGAATTGGGAACCCCCATTCCGTCAATAACTGACGTAACTCGTAGTGTACTGACTGAAAGGGAATGTCTCAGTTACGTATGTAACCCTCGTTCCCTGAAGGAAGGGAACGGAGATGTTACATCCCCATGCCACAACCGCTGTGCCGCTGGTATGGCCGGGGCGCTCAGCCTCGGCTCCTCAGCAGGCAAACATAATGCGAGACTGCCGCGCAGCTCCTTTTATACCCACGAGGGTGGGCGGAGTTGCGCTATGCAAATTCCGCAGACCCATGGCATTCTCATGCCATTGGCTCGTTTTGTAGATCTCGAAGGTGATTGGCTTCTAAGTGAAACCCCCATTCCGTCAGTAACTGACGTAACGTCACCGTTCCCTTCCTTCAGGGAACGAGGGTTACATACGTAACCGAGACGTTTTCACTGCCAACACGCACACAAGCAACGGGACTGCAACTTGTGTGTGGTCCCTCTTTCTTAAGTGAAAGTTTGGTTTTGTTCTAATACTTTCCGTTATATTAAATATGTTTACAATTAAAGTATCACATCAGCTGTAGGGATGAGGCCGCAGATAGGGCCTATATTATTTTTACACAACAGTTCAATAAACAGCAAGTTAAGCAGCTTATATTTTAGACATGATATTGCCAGTTATTTTGTCTGTTTTTCCACCACAAACAAAAATAATTCCAGGATGCATCCTTCGAAACATCTGTACTGTACTTTTTTGAAAGCTAAAAACATGGTTCACAACATGTCTAAATATGTTCACCTTTGTCCATTTATGTACATAAGAGTATAAACTATATAAAATTTCATTTTAGTGGCCTAAGATATGTCAACATTTGAACCACTTAAAAAAATGATATATATATATATATATATATATATACTGTATATATATATTTTACATTTGTATCATTAGATATTTGAGTAAGTTGAAACGTAATACTTGCATTTAAAAGTGTAATCCGGCAATTTCTCTCTCTTAAAAAAAATAAATAAATAAAAAACCTGTTGTCACCAGCACGCAATGAATTCTGGGGAACACTAGGTTGCAAAGTATCCATCTGTTACATCTTTCATTGCCCGGGAAACGAAGGACCAATTTCGAGGCTGAATTTTTGAAGGGGCCTTTGAATTGGGACTCCCTTCATTGTGCCGCTGTGAAGCAATCGACGAACAATGCCGTTATGTTTTGTGGTTTTGTGTGTAGATTTTTGAGAAAAGGAGCCATAGTTTCAGAAATTGTAAGAAAAAAGAAAAAAAAAAAACTATTATAAGCTACAATATTGCAGTGCTTATAACTAATTTCTCTGTGTGAAACAGCCATCATGGGAGGCATGTGCGCTAACAAGGACCGCTTCCGTTACATGTGCACATCTTTTTTTTTTTTTTATTCACGTTCCAATGCCTTTAATCAAAATAACTTACCCCACCCCTCAAAACGGTATCTCTGATGGACTCTGATGTGTCCAACGGCTCAAGGGCGGGGCAATAATCCCTTCCCTCCAGCAACCTGTCACTCACATAAGATAACAGTAATTAGCAAATGACAGCAATCCATCGGGTATCCAAGAAAAATGATCGCAACTTCCATTTCATGTCGATTTAAAGCGTTTTAAAATGTCCCAATTGTAATGCCAGGCGGGGGTTTTTTGACAGCTCCCTTTGTTCCATTTAAACACATTTGTCTCATCCATCGTTGCTTGCTCACATACACATTTTTTATTTATAATATGAAGTAGATTAAAATGTAAACCAAATGTGCCATTAGCTTGTGGTGTAACTAGCTACTTTCCTGTTGTTAACCTGTAGCATGTTGGTAGATGTGATTAGTCTCCTTTCTCGCTCATCCAGCTTGGAGGGAGGATCCATGGGATACCTAAAGCCTTTGAAATATTTCTACACCCATCTGCTGACTTGTACCATTCCACAACTTTATCTCTAATTTATTTGATATCACCTCTATGTCTGTTGTGGATTATTAGCTTTGAAATGTACGTAAAAGCAGTGAAATCTTCAAGAAACACCTGCTTTTATTCTGAGCTAAAAAACAAAACAAAAACGCCACATCATATCAAAGGTGGGAGCTGTTTACTTAGTTGTGTGATCATTAATGTGAATTATTATATTTATACTTAAACATTTTAAATAAGGGCCTGTACAAATACGGTCTTGACCATTGAACACATGCACACAACAGAAATTAAGTGCAGTAGATTGTCGGTAACCAAACAGTTGATGAGCCCCATTGACTTTGGATGTTTTTTTTCCTGCTATGGAAGTCAATGGGGTCCATCAACTGTTTGGTTACCGACATTCTTCAAAATATCATCTTTTGTGTTCAGCAGAAGAAAGAAATTCATACAGGTTTGGAACAATTTGAGAGTGAATGATGACAGAATTTTCATTTTTGGGTGAACTATCCCTTTATTTTGAAGCACCACTATACTGTTACATAGGGACTAGTGAACAGACATTTAGAAGTGCACGGTATTGAAAATCAAAATGTGCAAATAAAGCTCTGTAAAAATTTAAATTAAACTTCAAAAGTTCAACACACTTGCAGTCTTCATGGCCACTTGAAAACTTAGCGGAAAATACGTCATGCAAGTAAGTGGTCAAGTGCATCAGTGCTCTGATGATGTATTTCTCAGCGTGAGGGACGGACAACCTGTCACTCCATCGATGCTATTGCTGCGATCCATCGCAACTTCAGTTTCATGTGTATCAATCTTTGCTTTCATGTCAACTTAGGCAGGAATTAATGACCTGGGGTCCATTCTTCGTACGTCGTTAACTCAATTAGCTGGATTTGATTGTTGACGATTTGACACGGTCTTGGATTGTTTGGTTCTTTGACGCTCATCCTGGGGGGTATTCCAGAAAGCAGGTTATGTGACATACCCGGGTATGTTTAAGAGTAAGAAAGCGGATAACCTCAACTTTCGGTTCCAAAAACGGAGGTAACTTTCAGGGTATGTAAGTAGCCATAGCAACTCACTCTCTGAACATAACCTGCTCCGGAGCAGCTCATGATCCAGGGTTAGTTTGCTTAAGAGGTATTCAGATGCATGTTATATAATTAATATAGTTATATACAATATTATATATTAATTCTAAAGCACTATTACAACAAGGTAATGTTTAAATGTTAATTCAATTTAAATATATTTATTTATTTTATTGTCATCTCACACATGGATCTGCATTCAATTAATTAGCATCAAACAAACAATATAATCCTTATTCTCAGTAAATAAAGAATACTTATTAAACGAAAAGGTCGAAAAAATGATTGCACAACCACCAAATAGGTGGCGATGTGCATGAAGTAGGTTATGTAAATCGCCATTAAACAAAAGAAGAAGGAGGAAGTAGAATGGCACGCTTTTTCTTAGCGTCTGTTTCCATGGTGAATCATCGATTCGTTGCTCTGTTGAGAATGTCTTGTGTGTTAACCGGGAACATATTCAGAGTTGTCTGAACTTACTCCGGGACTCATTTTTGGAACCAGCATACCTCGAGTAAGCAAGGTTTGGGTTAATCAACCGGGAGTTAAAGGTATATGTGTTGGTAAGTTAACCTTGCTTTCTGGAATACCCCCTAGGACTTGCTGTCATAGCAACAGATCCTTAAATTTAAACCTGCTCGGGAGCAGGCTGATTTCATGTAAACAGGATTAGATTGCATCTTTTAAACCGGAGGTAATGCTTAAAGTCTGTCTTGCCACTGCTACTTTCTTACAAGAGTACCCTAATGTGAACCAGGGACAATAATAATGATTTAAAAATACATTTTAAATAATATTATAAGGTTGTGTAGTCTATCATAATATAGACACAGCCAGTTTTACTCGATGAGAGATTTATTCATGAGGGAATAGTTGCCTAATAATTTTATTGGAGTCTTCCACACAATGTACAGTTAGTCTATGCTGTGCGTGCATTAATTTGAACCGCAACAGCTATTATGGGAGTGGCTTGATGCAGCGCAGGAGATAACTTGATCTTGACCCTTAAGAAACTGTAATTAATGCTGTCAAGTAACAAATCTGCTTCAAGGGTCAAAATTAAATTAATTGCTAATTACAACATTGAAATAAAAATGTAAAGCCTGTACAAACACTAGAAATTATGAATCATGTACAAAAATATTGGGAGTCATGTAAAAAAAAAAACAGAGCACATTTCATTGATCTATTATAACTTTTATGTCATTTTGGTTGCTTGGCTGTTTCCTTATAAAGATCCAGAAATTTTTTTTTTTTTTTCTTTCTTCGTCAGGTGTCTTTTTTAATTATATGTCACTTCGTTGCTGTCTTGCCGCCAGCCAATCGCTGCCTTGCTGATCATGGTTTCGAGTATCGATACATCTGCCCTCTTCAAGGAACACGAGAACGCGCAGTAATCTCAAACAATTTAATCCAGATATTTTAATCCAATCCACAAATTCGTTTGAAGAACCAAATTAGCCAGCAGATCAGTTATCACGATTAGAAGATCTGTCAAATCATCTCAGATGTATTAAGCGAGCTATGAAGAACGGACACTTGGTTAGGAAAACCTACAAGAGTAGCTCTGCCCTACAAAGGCAAAAGGCAGTAACTTCATTTTTGGTCGAAAATGAGTTATTGATATTTTTGGGACATTCAAGACCTCCTTTATCATGTGAATAAGTATCTTGAGTCAATTCCATTGTTTTATCGAAAAAATAATGGGTTGTCTTAACAGTAACTTCCAAAAGCCCAGGAGAAACCAAGGAAGAACACCATAACACCAGTTACTGTTCTTTGCCTTTGTTTTAGAATGCTTAAATTGAGTTAGGGTATTCTGCTATTGTTTAGCCATTGTTTAGAAGTTACTGTGCCAGCCTGGAGTTATGGTATTCTGCCTTTGTTTTACTGTCCATTAAAGTTTGCTGTATTTAAATTACGGTGTAGCCTGTGTCATACATCTGTCACTGAAGCACTTCAGACACGATACCTGAATAAAAGTGCAGGTAAAACAAATAGCTGAGTGGTTGTTTTTAGTAATAGCGTTTAAGGATGATTGAGATGCGCAGACATCAAGGTCAAGGTAAGAAATTGTGTAACACAAAAGATGCATTAAACTAACAAATTAGACAGACCGCAATCTACTTCATTTAGCTAGCTAGCTGCCTATAGCATAAATAGGCTAGTCAGCTATCCAATGAATAGGCTACCAAACTGCTCCATATAAAAAAAAAAAAAAGCAATTGTAAATCATCCAAAATAAATGCCAATATCACTAGATTTTATACAGTTGTTACTATAATGATTTTGTAAATGGCGATCAGCAACCAAATATTGATAATGTGGAAGTTAATCCCATTTGCCTTGGTGTGAATTCTCACTTTTTACAGACAATACAAAGGCAGAGTACAGTAACTTCAAAATAGGGGTCAAAAGTCAAGTTTGAGCGCAGTATTTTTTTTATGTAGATAATTTTCATTACTAAAATATCTAATTGCCAGATTTCCATTGTCCTACCTATAACTAATTTGGCTGGACAACTAAAATCTTTAAAGTCATTTTTCTCAGTTCCACACTCTAGCGAGTTAAGGTGTTTTGCCTTTGAAGGGCAGAGCTGCACAGGTCTTGTGACGCTCATAGTCATCTGTCATGTCCTCGTATCTCCATGCAATCCTTCACTCTCTTTAATGATGATGAAAATCTATTGTTGGATTCGCTGGACATTGGTACAATCACAGCAATTTCGGATAACCTCCACAAATGAATGATATGCTAAACTTTTCATGGACGGGCAAAATGTTTGTCATCCTAACGCTTCTATTTGTGTGCGGCAAGTCCTGTGTACCGAATCCTATACATTTTATGACTTTCTGTGCTAGAAAAATTTGCCAATGCAAATCTAAACCTTAACACTGAGCTGGTAAATACGGTATTTGGTTTTTGTCACAAATTGATAAAATATAAAAGTCAGCCCAAACTCGCTGCTGATAGGTGACATTTGGTTGTGGAGCTGAAAAACAGAAAACATCTATTGATCTTATCACAAATATAGTAAACTGTATAAAGACCAAGAATATTAGAAACAAATATACATACAAATAACATTCTGGGAGGCAAACGATAATCTTTATGAA
Organism: Coreius guichenoti; assembly: GCA_039654105.1. NCBI lineage: Eukaryota > Metazoa > Chordata > Actinopteri > Cypriniformes > Gobionidae > Coreius > Coreius guichenoti. Next base: position 19,299,270 of record CM077168.1, read on the forward strand.
TAAATCAATGGTAACTTTTGGAGATAACAGATATGCTTTCCAAATTAAATCCAATTATGCAAGAACATTGAGATTCGAGAAATGGCAAAGACAGCAAAACACGTTTATTTGCCTTTTTTTCTTTATTATTTTTATTATTATTATTTGGTTTTTGTACAAGACAGTTTTTACAGTTTTCCTTTTTTTGAAATAAGGAGGTAATGTAGGGCAGACAGATTAAAAGCATATGCTTAATCACAGATGTTTTGTTTGAGGTAGTGGAGTGTATTGAATCTAAAACTCAAAGCATTTAATTCATATTATCTGTGTCTATCTTTTTTTAATAAGTGGATTTCTCATTAAGAAGTCCCTTGTAGTGGACTTCCTATTTGTAGTTGAGCGCGAGAGGGCAGTTATGAGAGCGTGTTTGGCTATTATTCAGTATAATGTGAGATTATGTACAGCAACATTGTGATAGTAGTGAAATAATGTAGCTTAGAGTAGTGACTCCCAACCCTTTGATCATTATCACATTTGAATATTTAAGATGTATATATTTTATACATAATTCATACATATTTTGCAGCCAAGCGTATGGTCTTTGAAAATAAGCCAGTTGTTCTGGGAGCAAGAATATATAATTTGACCCCTTGACAAGATGACAAGCCACTCGTGGTTACCGACGTTATTGTTAACATCGTCATTGTCTGTTGTAGGGCTGCAGGATTAATTGCAATTAACCTGAAATCCGATTTGGTTTATCGCACCAATTACGGTACGCAATTTTTACCGTTTCCATTGGCAGAAGTTGTGAATGGTACCCTAATTCCGAACCGTACCTCTTTTTTGGCACCCTTCCGTTGGGGTACCTAGCCCACTAGTTCGGTACTAAAGGGTGGAGCTAGACTCACTGCAGAACGTTGATTGGTTGACAGAGAATCGTCACTTGCGCATGCTTTTTCGGCTGTGTATTTCCTTGCAGCCTGCAGCCTTGGCTCAAACAAAGTGTAACGACTGAGGCAAATCAGACACAATTATTTATTCATTATATTTAATGAATAAACCAGCAAACTTACTCTCCCAACAAAGTTTGGTGAAACCATCCCCCAAAACAAAATCTTTAATAGTTCCTTTATCAGCAACCAATCTGCAAACGATCTGCTTGAGACAAAGGATCGTAAAACTTTCCCTTCGAAAGCCTGAATACGATTGGTTCACTGACTGAAGAGGTGGTGACTTCTTGCAGACTTTTAAGAGAGATGGACAGATCCGCCCTCTCTCTCTCCCTTGCTGAACCGACGCGTCATTTTGGTTGGCTCTCAGCCAGGCCAAGAAGGCCAGACTGATAAGGCCTACACACACATCAAGCCATGTGTGTGTGTGGGACAGGAAACCCGATGCCACCACATGGCCGGTGGGCCAGCAGGCCCAACACCTCAAGCAACTTCCTCAACCTTGACGAATCAAAATAACCATGCAAGCTCATCATTTATTCTTCAGTCAACGCAGAAGAAATCGATTGCAACACCTTCGGACCGAACTATCAAGACTTTCTCCTGCGATTTCACCTCGGACGCTCTTCTACAGCTCAGGCTAAATGCAAGTAATGTACGATATACAAATTGCTGTGTAGTTAGTAAAACTGTAAACCCCTTTGTTCAGACAAAGGGGCTTGTAGTCACTGATGGCTCTCCCAGGTGTTTTCATAACTTCATCCACCTGTTCTGACCCGGTTCTTCAACCACTTTAACTTTGCCTCTTACCATGTATGTGTGATGTGTATGTATGTTTTATGTTTAGTCTTGTCCGTGATTTAGTTAATACAATTTGTCCACAATATATGTTTGGTTCTGACTCCCTGCCTGCAAACAAATTGTCACTTAAATGATCAATCTTGTTATGCACTCTAAGTGCTCTAAATTGAAGGAAGAATTATTTTTCTGAGGCCATGAAAAATATCCTTCGCTTAGAATTAATCAATAATCAATACTGAGTGTTCACAGGATGAACTGATTGATTGATTGTAATGTTAATGTAGCTACATCAAGTTAATCTCATTTATTGATTCAAATATGCATAATTAATCATAATGAATAATCATAATGAGTTATAAATAATTATTAATATTTCCCCTCTGAGCTAATTCGCTACAAAAGCGTCGTCTTTTTGTGACAACAGCCACATGCTGAGAAGCAAGAACAAGATCTGCTTTATGTCGTGCATTGTTGTTTGTGTCGCTTTCTTCTTTGCGAGAGAATGACATCAATCGCTACACCACGCCTATCATAAGCATACTGTTGGCGGTGGAAACGCAAGCCGGATCAGGGTTTGCGGTCCCGAATCGTACTATACTGAACCATACCACACCGCTCAGTGGAAATGAGACATTGGTTTGCAGCTCATGGACAGTGTTTAAAGTTACTTTCTCTGATTGAAGTTCTGTGTCTGACTCGCACGTCCTTTTGGTCTCCTTCTGAAGCCAGGCTAACATAGTAATCACAGAACTGTATGATAGTAGTACGGAATTCCTTGCACGACTAACCTTTACATTAGGTGTCAGTGTCATTCATTCAGGTTTTCAAAATAGCATCATAAAAGAGAACTTCAGATAGGGAAGGCCAACTCTGCTTGCATTCATGTGATTTGTCGATATGAGAGGTAAGGTGTGTTTAAGTAGGTAATTGCTCACGTTGTACTTTGTCATACACTGCTTCAAATGGAACACACCTGTAGGCTAATTCACATATTCTGGGAAGTGTGATGTCATTACTAATCAGCCAGACACTGATACTTTGACTCTGAGTGGCAGAATACTTGCAACATGTGAGAAGTGGCAGTTGTAGTGATAGTTGAGATCCTACTAGAGTATATACGGTAACTTATACTTGGCTATGTTATGCGTAGCTAATAGGATATATACGGTACAAGGAAGCACGAGACAGCACTGCAAGAACACAGGCTACTTCATGTTACGCAGTTGTTAAATAAAGAACCGAAACTGAGCAACGCGTATATAGTTTTCTCTATGCACATGACATCCTAACATTACATGGTATCAGAAGTGAACGTGACGACATGGCAAAGTTTTCTCCGCCCGAAAGTTTTGACTTCAGTCATCCCGAGCTCTGGCCTGAATGGAAGCAGCGTTTCCACAGATTCCATATAGCCACGAAGCTGGACAAAGAGCCGGGAGAAGTTCAAGTGTGTACCCTTCTGTATTCCCTCGGGAAGGAGGCAGAACACATCGTCAGCACATTTGTGTATGCAGCATATGGCGATGAAAATAGCTACGACATTGTTTTGGAGAAGTTAAACAATTACTTTGTGCCAAAAGTCAACGTGATACATGAACGCGCAAGATTTTATCAGCGTGTTCAAAAGCAACGTGAGAAAGTGGAAGAATTCATTCGTAGCTTACATGAACTGGCTGAAACGTGCATTTGGAGAAGCTAAAAATGAAAATATAAGAGACAGACTGGTGATCGGCGTTCTGGATAAAGATTTGTCTCAGAGATTGCAAATGATGTCTGATTTGTCGCTAGAGAGCGTGCAGAGACGCAAGGCAATCGGAACAGGTAAAGAGTCATGTTTCTGAACAAAGCAGTTCTTCAGCGTTGAATGAAGTTGTTCGGAGGAAACATAGCACATTCTTTCAGCAAAAAGGAGCATTCAAGCCAGAAAGAAAATGGACACAGAGACCAGGGGGCATATTACAGAAACATCTTAACTTTAGAATCCTATCTTATCTGTTTGGTAACTATGGCAATTCCAGTTAGGACCTCATTTAGGACAAAAGCAGAATGACATTTCTTAACTTTAAGACAACCCCACTGATGTCCTAACTTCAAACCTTTTTGAAATCCAATGGTAAAAATCACAGTACAAAAAGCCTTTTTCGAGAACGGTATTACATTTATTGATTATACAAGACGAAGAGCAGCGATGTTTGATGGTGGAGAGACTTTTGGAGGACCCAGAGGATGTGCTGCGCTTTGATGATAAAATACTCGTAAATAATTACAGACTCCCACGACACATGATTTTGCAGTTAGTTGACGAATTGCGACCATCATTACAGAAGCCAATGAGCCGTCACGGAGCATTACCGGTCATTCTTCAATGACTAACGCCTTACGTGTTGTTTTTTTTGTTTTGCAAAAGGCAATTTATAAAACAGGCTTTAACTTTTCAACGGAGCTTATCAAAATTTAAATCTCTGCCGCACTGAAATTAAAAGCACGCCGTTGTTTCTCCATTTTGATTTTAGGTTTACCTCAGAAGCGGTTTGCGCGTTGTTGGTTGCTTGGTAACAGACCTGACAGTTGATTACCGAACTCGATGGAGCAGTTTAAGATTTCCTAACTACAGATAAGATGAGATTTTATAAGATAGGATAAGAAATCAAGTTAAGATTTGCTTCTGTAATACGAAATTGTGAAAAATCCTAAATTAACGTATCATATCTTAAGTTAAGACCTAAGATAGAAAGTTTCTGTAATACGCCCCCAGATAACCAAACGAACACACGATCAAATGATTCATTCGTGGGGAAATTAATGCGATGTGGCAAACAACATCCAAAGAGTGTCAACTGCCCAGCAAGAAGAGCAGAGTGTCGAAAGTGTGGTAAGAGAGGCCATTACGCTATAGTGTGTCGCACTCTACATGTTAGTGATGTGAATGTAATGCAAGAAGAGCATGAAGATTCGTTTTTACTTGGAGCAATCACTGTAAACGACTCAAGTGACTCGTGGTCTGTAACTTTAAGGATTCAAGATACAGATGTGGAGTTTAAGATAGACACTGGAGCAGACATTAGTGTCATATCGGAACAAACTTATGAAGCTCTCAACACAAAGCCTGATTTAATGTTTGTGAATTCTGCACTAGATTGTTCAGGTGGGAAATTGAGAAGCACAGGAAGATTTGAGACAAGTACACATCATAAGGGAAACAAGTACTGCTTTACTGTATTCGTCATAGCAGGTCAGTCTGCTAACAACTTGCTGAGTCGAGGAGTTTCTGCTGCTCTCGGGTTAGTTCAGCGGATTGAGAATGTAAGCTCACCCAGCGAGTCGGTTGGACTTTTGAAAACTACTCCTGTGAAAATCAAGCTGAAAGTAAATGCAGTACCATATGCCGTCACAACAGCCAGGAGAGTGTCGATTCCCTTACTTCCTAAGGTGAAAGCTGAACTAGACAGAATGGCGAAGTGTGGCGTGATTGAAGAAATTACAGAGCCGACTGAATGGTGTGCGCCTATGGTGCCTGTACCCAGGAAGAATGGTCAGGTGAGAATTTGTGTAGGCCTAAATCGTCTAAATCAAGCGGTTGAACGTGAGCGATACATTCTACCAACCCTTGACGATATACTTCCTCAGCTGTCAGGTACAACAATGTTTTCGCTACTGGATGCAGCAAGTGGATTTTGGCAAATTCCACTGGAGAGTGAGAGTATTAAACTCACAACATTCATAACACCGTTTGGGAGGTATTTCTTCCATAAACTTCCTTTTGGAATCTCCAGTGCACCAGAGATATTCCAAAGAGAAATGAATATCCTCTTAAGAGACCATGAAGGTACAGCACCGTACATGGACGACATAATCGTCTATGGGGAGACGCCAGAGGTTCATGATTGTCGTCTATGGAGAGTTTTGAGCACACTTTCCGATGCGGGATTGAAACTCAATGATGATAAATGCCTGTTGAGACAAACACAAATACAGTTTCTGGGTCATATCATTGATGCTGGTGGAGTCAGACCAGATGAGAAGAAGGTCGAGGCCATAATGAACATTAAACCTCCACAAAATGTGACAGAAGTGAAGAGGATCTTGGGAATGGTTCATTATCTAGGTCGATACTTACCTGGATTAGCTGAAACTACCCGTCCTCTTAATGATCTCCTAAAAGCTGATGCAGTATGGACTTGGGAGTCATGCACAAGAGCAAGCACTCACAAAAGTCAAACAGCTTGTGACCGAAGCACCAATTCTTTCTTTCTTCAATGTGAACAAGCCTACTGTAGTAAGTGCAGACGCCAGCAGTTATGGGCTTGGAGGAGTTCTTTTCCAGCAGCATGATGGAAATTGGAAGCCTGTAGCTTACTGTTTGCGTACTTTGACCAACACCGAAACAAAATATGCACAGATTGAAAAGGAATGCCTTGGTGTGGTGTGGGTGTGTGAAAGATTTTCCAAATACTTGTATGGACTGGACAGTTTTCTAATTCACACAGATCATAAGCCATTGATTCCGCTCATCAATAGCAAGGAAATTAACATGGTTCCTCTGAGATGTCAGCGACTTTTGATTCGGCTGATGAGGTTCAATACTAAAGCAGAGTATGTGCTGGGGAAATCACTGATTGTGGCTGATACCCTTTCAAGACCTCATCTTCGCTACCGCAACTGGATTCAGTAGAGCTTGCAGATGACATAACGGCCCTGGAGAAGTCCACGAGAGCTCCCTGGCCGATGACATGCTCATGGATTAATGAGGTCATTGAAGCTACAAAGACAGATCCTGAGTTGCAGATGGTGGTTAGCTATGTCAGGCAAGGTGCCGGAGCACATTAAGCCTTATTATGCTGTGAAAGATGTGTTATCAGTGTGTGATGATCTTCTGATCTACAGTGACAGGATTGTTATTCCAAGTCTCATGAGAGCTGAGAACAAGAAAAAACTTCATGATGGTCACATGGGGATTGTCAAGTGTAGAGAGCATGCGAAACAAAGTGTTTGGTGGCCTGGGATTAGTTAAGAGATCCAAGTAGAGAGCTGTGTTTTCTGTCAAACAAATAAACCAACACAACATCGAAAGCCCTTAATAACTACCCCACTACCAGACGGACCGTGGTCGAGAATTGCAGCTGACATTTGTTAAGTCAATAAGAACAATTACCTTGTAGTGGTTGACTATTTTTCTAGATTCATCAACATTGCCCATCTTCCAGATATGACAGGAAAGACGGTGGCATTGAGATTGAGCAACATGTTTGCCAGATGGGGTTGTCCTGCTACCCTTGTTACTGACAACGGTCCACAATTTGTTAGTCAACAGTTTCAAGATTTCTCAAAAGTTTATGGGTTTCACCACATTACTACGAGCCCGTATTTTCCGCAGTCAAATGGTGAGGCTGAAAGAGCAGTGAGAACCGCAAAGCACATTCTCAGGCAAGAAGATCCTTTTCTAGTTCTTCTAGCTTACAGAGTTACACCCATCCAAGCCACAGGATACAGCCCTGCGCAGTTGATGCTTGGTCGGCATTTGAGAACACCTGTTCCTGTCCTGGAGAAAAAACTGATGCCAGAGTGGCCTGATTTCTCAAAGGTGAGAGTAACAGACAATATGGCGAAATCTAATTACAAACTATATTATGACCAATCGGTACCAGATATCGGACGATATCAGACGTCATGGTTGCCGGAACTCAAACCTGGAGATCCCGTTACAGTCAAAACGGACAATGAGAAAGGATGGAACAAGACTGCTACGGTTGTTAGTAAACACACAACACCGAGATCTTACATAGTCCACACAGAGAATGGAGACGTGAGAAGAAACAGAAAGCATCATCGCTTCTTCAACCCGTCTTCAGACCAGTGTGAGTTTGAAGAAAAGAGAGATGTGGATGAAGAACAGACACAAGCTGAACAACATCCAAGTGATCAAGATCAAAACAAAAAGCAAGAAGTTCCAGAACAACCTAACAATGTTGTTACATCCAGAGGAAGAGTTATCAAACAGCCTGGATACTTGAAAGACTTCATAGTTAGTACATACATTGCTACATGAGGTAGAATAATCCTCAGCATCTGTGTGGGTGACCGGTAGTCTACCCAGAATCCCTAGATAGTCATTCATCATCTTTAAGATTTGATTTTCTAAACAATTGTTGAAATATGTTTAACAAAAAAAAAAAAAGAGAGAGAGAAAAGTATTGTTGGTACTTTATTGGTATTGTTGTGGAATGTTGTAGTGATGAAGTAGTGTAGTTATAGTTGAGATCCTACTAGACTATATACGGTAACTTATACTCGGTTATGTTATGCGAAGCTAATAGGATATATACGGTACAAGGAAGCATGAGACAGCACTGCAAGAACACAGGCTACTTCATGTTACGCAGTTGTTAAATAAAGAACCGAAACTGAGCAACGCGTATATAGTTTTCTCTATGCACATGACATCCTAACATTACAGTGGTATGCGAGAAAAAGTGAAGGTACGCTAAAGATGTGCCGGCACTGATTTGGTAAAAAAAGACAAAAACTCATGGGGAGAAAATGTCCTTGTACATCTTGAATTTCGGGGACATTCATAATCTGACTTGTGATGCAGCCTGGAATCATGATCATACCTTGTTAAAAATTGAGGAACTTTACACAGTTCTTGTGTGTGTTTTTTTTGCAATGCAAGTGACATACTCTATAATGTCAGCTTGCATATTGTTAAAACAATTATGATATTACCGTAGACGATACATAGCGCACCCCCCTTCTCTGGCTGGACTACCCTTACAGAAAAAACACATGAACTTCACATGTGCAAAAACACATGTGATTTTGCACATATGAAATTTAACATGTAAAAACATGTTAAAAGTGAAACGTGTTTTGCACATGGGAAATGTGAGCTTTTGGAACATTTACACATGTGAAACCCATTGGAATTCACATGTGAAATGTATATTCCAATGTGACCACATGTGAAACCCATAAATTCCCATGTGAAACCCATGAGATCACGTGAAACACGTATAAAATTCCCATGTGATCACGTGAAACCCATAAATTCCCATGTGAAACCCATGTAATCACATGGGAAACGTATATTCCCATGTGAAACCCATGAGATCACATGTGAAACCCATAAGATCACAGGCTTGTTCGACTTCATGCAGCGATACGCAAACCGATCGGGCGGCTGACTTGAAGCAGTGCATGCCGGTTAGAAATTTAGTCCGAATTGAGGCAGCGCTGACGCCAGGTGACTGTGACGCATGTCAACAAAGTGCCACGAGAGCGATTCGAGAGCAGCCGGCTGGTGCATTCTGCGCAGCTTCTCCAGAGCAGCTGCACAAGCTCTGATGATGACACAGCTGTTCCACGATTGGCCAGATTCACCGCATGACAGCGATCACGTGTGTTTCGTGTTTATTCTAAAACCTTCAGCTCCACTAATGTTCACAAATCAGTTTTTTAATAACGGTAAAACCTCTTTTCATGTTTATCAAAATAAAACTGATAAAAAAACTTAGACACTACTTCATTGATAGTGTAGGCTTATGTTAAACTTTATTCTTATACAAACAGACGCTGTATTATGCAGTACATAAAGTATTGAATGAAAATTTCTCTGAAACATCTGTGTATTTGACAAATATTGCATTTATTTAACTTCAGCTGTGATAAAGTATGCAAACACAGCATGAGCATCACTATGGGAAGCAGAAAGAACCCGACTTAACGTCTCCGTTTGCAGCTCCTCCCCGCCTGCGTGCGGCTACTCTCGCCAATCGGTTACATCCAGCCGCAGCCGATGTCGAACACACCTTGCATGTGAAACAAAATGATCACATGTGAAACATAAAATTCCCATGTGATCACATGTGAAACTCATGGGAATTCCCATGTGAAATGTATATTCCAATGTGATCACGTGAAATCCATGAGATCACATGTGAAACATGTACATTCCCATGTGAAACATGTACATTCCCATGTGAGACCCATGGAATAACATTTGAAACCCATCAATAATCATTTCTAAAGTACTTTGTAAATCCACAGAAAACGGTAACATGTTCTTCTGTAGGGCCTATAGCCATGTTTCCCAACATTAAAACAAATAATTCAATTTGAGTTTTTTTTTTTTTTTTTTCAAAATATGTAATACAAATTGAATGTTTAAAACAAACAAAGCAAAACCAAATATTAAAATTATACATGAAAAAGCCTCTAAAACGCAGATGTATGTGTGTGTGTTGTGTGTTTGTGAATGTGTGTTGTCTCAGTCCTCTGTGTCTCCTTCAGCAGGCTTCCTGTTTTGGGATAGAAAAACAATCATAGATTAAAGCTGCAAGCAGCGATGAAAGGGCCATCGCACCCAGGGCCACCGCCACCTGGTGGCCTCAGGAAAACTGTTAATAGTGGGCAACATGCATTTACTTCCTGCTGCCAGCAGGTGGCGCTTTGACTATAACCGAATATTGCTGTATAGATGTCTTCAGGTCAGGACTATTATCAAACATGTGAAGTTTAAGGCAGATTGGTCATTGTATGCCTGAGTTACAACAACTTCCTGTTTCGTGGCATTAATCGCATACATTAGCACTTAGCCAAGTGCTGCATGATTTGTGTTTCTAGCATGTTTGGTATCTCATGGCGTATTTGAATGTGTTTCTGGGAGTGAATTACAGTGTAAAGCATGCCATTTCCTTTTGCCAGCAGGTGGCGCTATGACTAACTAATATTGGCATGTATATGTCTTCAGGCTAGGACTCTTGGTAAACGTGAAGTTTGGTGCAGGTCGGACATTGTATGCCTGACTTTCAACAGCTTCCTGTTTCATGGCGAAACATCAAACTTTGTCAGGCCGCCACGGACACGCCCTTCAGCGAAAACTCAAGATCTTCACAATTCACATCGCAAAGGCCTTAAGATTAGACTGACAAATTATGTTGTTGTTCTGGTTAAATCAGAGTTAATCACAGTGTAAAACATGTCATTTCCTGTTGCCAGGAGGTGGCACTATGACTGTAACTGAATATTGGCATGTAGATGTGTTCAGGCCAGGACTCTAATACAACATGTGAAGTTTGGGGCAGATCGGACATTGTATGCCCGAGTTAAAACAACTTCCTGTTTAATGGCGAAACATCGAACTTTGTGATGCCACCACAGACACGCCCTTCAGGGAAAACTCAAGATCTTCGCAATTTAACTTCGCAAAGGCCTTTAGATTAGACTGACTAATTAATTCTAATCTGATTAAATTTCTAGGAGGAAATGGAAATGGTCTGGCAATGGCAAAAACTGCATATCTCACTTCCTGTTGGGTTTTCAGATTTTGCTCCTTGTGTCTACCGAATATCATACTTGAAACGTAGCGCGAACGGCGCTTAATTAAAATTTTGTAGGTGGCGCTATCGAGCCATTTTGCCACACCTAATTCTGAAACCCATATCATACGTAGATTTTCACCACTTCTGACGCGTGTGCAAAGTTTCATGTGTTTTCGAGCATGTTTAGGCCCTCAAAAATGTGATTCATTTCAGAAAAGAAAAATGATAGACTGAGCAATTACAATAGGGTCCTCACACCATCAGTGCTCGGGCCCTAATTAGGGCAGTGCAAACACAAGTCTATCCTGATAAAGTAAACTTTTCTTTCTTTTCTTTCTGGATTTCAGGATTGTATCTGTTATTTTCAAGTGATGACTGTGGTCTATGTACATTGGCAGTAGCCAAATATATAAACAAGCAGATCCTGTGCACACCTACAGCATGCCCTCTAGAAGCCATCCAAAATGGGAGTTCTAATGACTCTGAGTTCTAGTGAGGTAAAAACATAGCCTATAATCATTAGTATCTGACGCCGAATATTCTATTTATTATGTCTGTTGTGATGTAAATAATAAAGTATTAAAAACCGAAGCGTATTCCAACATGTAAGTGGGAAAGTTACGGACACGAATTATCCTCATGCCGTACAGTATAAATAGGTTATGATGTTCACCTTTCTGTTCATCTTCTGAGATCTTTTCATTTTTGTGCCATGCAGACCTTAATCTCAATGTCTCCAATGGCTGTGTGAACTTGACAGTCTGTAAGAAATGAAAATAATTATATTAAAATTTGAAAACAAGTTCGGCATTAGCTGCCAAAGAGAGTCTGAAGGTCAAGAAAAACTAATCAATCCTTTTCAAACCAAACACTACATGGCTTAATTGACTGAAAATGAAAACAAGTTTGTATTTTGAAGAAATACAAAAGAGTGGTACTGTCAATTATACAAGGACACTCACCGTTCAGGTTCCGAAAAACCAAGACACAAAGGAAGGGCATGAAGAACTGTGGATTGGCCCGGTGTGGATGCTGTGTAATTCCTATAACGATAACATCAAGAACACAATGAAACTTTATTTCCACAGTAGGTCATTTCATCAAGTTATTAGGCCTATATCACTTTTTATAAAAATCTTGTCAATATTGCTTCAAAATAATCATGAAAGCAATTGCTAATTATATATTTAGCCATCCACCTCGAGCAATCAGCCTAAAAGAAAGACAGTAAAGGTGCGGTCACATTAACGAAATTCTGCAGGCAAAAAAGGTCAACTTTCAATAGTCTAGCCATTTTTGTCAGCCAAACCCCCTTTGTCATAAAATATTTTCTTGTAGTAGCCCCTGAGATTTTAAGTTAATATTTCATTAATTTAACACCCTACTTGCATGTGCGTTTCTATGATGTCGGTTGATGATAACATGACATGCAGGTAAACAAAGAAAATATTTTTAGTAGGCATTTAATTTTGTTTTAAATATAAAAGTATGCATTAACAGTACATGGCTGCACGATTTGGTTAAATGTATATTGTGATTATTTTGTCATACATTGCCAATGAACAAAACACAGCTCACACAGACGTCGGTAACACTTTCAAACCAATTCGCAGAACAACTGTGAATGTAACCGAGCCTTAACTGGCTCATTTCCAGTCGAAATAACTGAACATCTAACTGTCCAACAGTTTAGAAAATATTACAGCTATAAAATGATAAGTTAATTGTGTTGAATTTGCCATTTTAAACAACTAAAACAGTTCCAACATTTACCTCAGAATTTTCCTGTCATCGACAAGAGCGCAAAACAGGACGATACGTTACAAACTTATGAAGCAGAAGAGTTTAAATTCTTAAAATATAAAACATAACAACAATAAAAACTTACATTTGCCATCAAATGTGTAAAAACTACTAATGTTTGCTTACCTTTTCCTCAGCATAGTGACTGTGGGCCGTTAAGGTTCAAACGATGCTCGTGTGCAGAACTTCGACTTTCCAGCCAATTTTCAAAGTAGAGCAAGCGTTATGAATATGATTTCGAAGAAATGGATCGGCGGTACATGTTGATGAGTAAACCTCATTTCAATCTTTAATGGATTTTTTTTTTTTTGATAATTTTTTCCTACATACATGTCTCTCGCAGAGTAGCAGTCAGCAGCCGTTGGAGATGAGAGCGTCGTCACCGATTGCGTCATCACCCGCCGCGGGCGTGCGTGGCTCGTCTGTCAAAATATTCATCCACTTGAAAAAGGTTTTTCAGCTTTCTACGATTTTTACGTGTGTCTACATATATGCATATATAAATTATATATATTTGCAGTGTGTGTTTGTTTTTATATATATATATATACACTCACCTAAAGGATTATTATGAACACCATACTAATACTGTGTTTGACCCCCTTTCGCCTTCAGAACTGCCTTAATTCTATGTGGCATTGATTCAACAAGGTGCTGAAAGCATTCTTTAGAAATGTTGGCCCATATTGGTAGGATAGCATCTTGCAGTTGATGGAGATTTGTGGGATGCACATCCAGGGCACGAAGCTCCCGTTCCACCACATCCCAAAGATGCTCTATTGGGTTGAGATCTGGTGATTGTGGGGGCCATTTTAGTACAGTGAACTCATTGTCATGTTCAAGAAACCAATTTGAAATGATTCGAGCTTTGTGACATGGTGCATTATCCTGCTGGAAGTAGCCATCAGAGGATGGGTACATGGTGGTCATAAAGGGATGGACATGGTCAGAAACAATGCTCAGGTAGGCCGTGGTATTTAAACGATGCCCAATTGGCACTAAGGGGCCTAAAGTGTGCCAAGAAAACATCCCCCACACCATTACACCACCACCACCAGCCTGCACAGTGGTAACAAGGCATGATGGATCCATGTTCTCATTCTGTTTACGCCAAATTCTGACTCTACCATCTGAATGTCTCAACAGAAATCGAGACTCATCAGACCAGGCAACATTTTTCCAGTCTTCAACTGTCCAATTTTGGTGAGCTCGTGCAAATTGTAGCCTCTTTTTCCTATTTGTAGTGGAGATGAGTGGTACCCGGTGGGGTCTTCTGCTGTTGTAGCCCATCCGCCTCAAGGTTGTGCGTGTTGTGGCTTCACAAATGCTTTGCTGCATACCTCGGTTGTAACGAGTGGTTATTTCAGTCAAAGTTGCTCTTCTATCAGCTTGAATCAGTCGGCCCATTCTCCTCTGACCTCTAGCATCAACAAGGCATTTTCGCCCACAGGACTGCAGCATACTGGATGTTTTTCCCTTTTCACACCATTCTTTGTAAACTCTAGAAATGGTTGTGCGTGAAAATCCCAGTAACTGAGCAGATTGTGAAATACTCAGACCGGCCCGTCTGGCACCAACAACCATGCCACGCTCAAAATTGCTTAAATCACCTTTCTTTCCAATTCTGACATTCAGTTTGGAGTTCAAGAGATTGTCTTGACCAGGACCACACCCCTAAATGCATTGAAGCAACTGCCATGTGATTGGTTGATTAGATAATTGCATTAATGAGAAATTGAACAGGTGTTCCTAATAATCCTTTAGGTGAGTGTATATATAAATATACACACACACACACATATATATATATATATATATACATATATATATATATACATATGTGATACATATGTACAGCCATTACAACTTCACATGTTGGTTACATGTTTTCCACATGTGCTACATTTCGTTGCAACATGTGGTGACATGTTTCCCACATGTGATCACATGTGATCTCATGTGGACACGTTTTCCACATGTGGACAAATGTGATCACATGTGAAATTCATGTGGTTTTTCACACAGGTCTTATCTATGAGTTTATGGCCAAAAAGACATGTAAAGTGCCTTTTAAAGGATTTTTTGGACTTTTTGTCCAAATCATGAATTCCACACGAGCAAAGTCTTGCTTGTATGAATTACCTACTATTTTGAATACTTGGAGTATAGATTTGATGTCTCAATATCCAGGGTGCTTCTCAATATTCTAATGGATACTTCCTCGTTTCCTCATTTTTCTGTCCTCTAGCGTGTGATCCAGAAACTGATCAAAGTAAGCCAACTTGAAGGATCTCAAATCACTAATTGCACTGTGAGGAACAAGGAGAAAGTAAGCTTCCAGAGGAGCTGTGAATGAGGATACACTGGTGAATTCTATGTGGAAGTCTTTCTTGTCGAAAAAAACTGATGCACATATAACCCCCCTCCCCCCCTTGAAATCAAATAAACCATGCATCTCAAGTACTTCAACAGGGCATGTTGCTTTATTATTATTCATTAGGAAATTCTAAAAGGGTTAGTTCACCCAAAAATGAAAATTGTGTCATTAATTACTCACCCTCATGTCATTCCCAATCCGTAAGACCTTCGTTCATCTTCGGAACACAAATTAAGATATTTTTGATGATGTCCGAGAGCTCTCTGACCCCTCCATAGACAGCTATTTAAGGTCCAGAAAGGTAGTAAAAACATCGTTAAAATAGTCCATATGACTATAGTGGTTCAACCTTAATTTTATGAAGCGATGGAGGGGTCCGAGAGCTCTCAGATTTCATCAAAAATATCTTAATTTGTGTTCCGAAGATGAACGGAGGTCTTACAGGTAGGGAACGACATTGTCACAGGTGTGTAGTGCAGCAGGGAAGAGAAGAGCCGGGGCTTCCACAAAGACGGGTTTTATTAATAAACTGGTACAGAACACGACACACACATCAGCATAACAATACAACGGACAAGGAGTGCAGGAAGTGAGTTCAATATAAAGGGAGAGCTAATGACAAAGACCAGGTGCAGGGAATCCGGGGAGAGCGGGAGAGACGATGAGGAAGTAAGTTCAGGTGTGAGACAGGGAGGATCCTGGGAAATGGACTCCAAACCCACTCACCCAGAGTGCTTTTTCAATGGGACCTCAGCATGCAATGCATTGAATAGAAACCACATGTATTATTGAGAACAAAACATGGCACAGGCAACCATAACTGCTGCATAGTGAAACAGGGGTGGAAGAATTGGTGAACTGTGCACAAAAATGGCAAGCAGGCATCTCGGCTCATGCAATTTCACAGTTCCTAAAAATAAATAAATGGTTAAATAAACAACTCGGTGTACAAATAAAAAATGCTGTGTTGAAAGGAAAAAGCACATGAAAATTTTATAGGGGGAGCATTATTTTGCTGTGGTTAGCTGGTTGTGAATTTGGGGAGAGGGATTGTTTTGCAGAGGTGTGGGGCCAAATAAGTGTGTGTGTGTGTGTACGCGCGCATGTGGTTTCTGTCCACTGATACCATGTGTCATCTATCTATCTGTCTGTCTGTCTATTGTGTATGTCTGTCTGTGCGAAGGAGAGAGGCATTACAGCACAGAGACACTCATACATACTTCAAAGCCCCCGGAGCATGTGGTAAATTGCCTTGTTCAAGGGCACAATGATAGTTCCCTGATTTGATTTGAACCATGGCCTTCCTGTCAGGGGTGCAAGGCTCTTACAGCAAAGCCTCTTGGCACCTTTAAGTATCCTTCTCAAATGTACCATTAAACCCCCATATACTGTATCTCTAGCGGATAGCACTTACTGTTGAAATGTTGCACCTGTGTAACAAACACCAGTCCATAGAAATAATTAGCTGTCAAATATATGCTCATCCAGAAACAAATGACTTACCATGTTAACTATGATGCAAAAATGTAGCATTGCCTCGGATGTATATCAGTCCCGTGGGTCTAAGCCCAAACAAACATTTGAGATTGAATGTAAATCTGCCTCCTCTAGTCCCTAGTGCAGAAGGTCTAGACTCAAACCTCAGATACTCTTGTAAATCAGGGAGAAGGGCTCAATTCTGAGGAGAGATGAACACATCTTCACCAGGGTCAGCCTGGTAATCCCTAACATGACTGTTAACAACTCACACTTACATTAGATACACTGGGGAGAAAGAGAGAGAATGTTTTCTGTGATAACTTCAGATTTTTGTGACAAAAATCAGACTGGAGACGTCAGGGCTGATTCAAACAACGCAGCAGGATTTATTCTTCTCTCCACAACACGGTTAGTGCATACGGGTATATTTTACGTAAGTCACGCAGGATCTACTTTCTTTTAAATTCACCCTCGACCATAGGAACATTAACTACTAAATAAACATTGTTGGTTTACTCTTAAATCAAAACAAACATAATAATTCCTTTGGAATATCAAATTTCCAAATTACTACATTCTTTCCCCCTTTTAAGATAACCTAAAGTTCCTTGTCAAAACTACATCACCAACTTGAAAACTCCTTCCTGGCCATTTGTTGTCATGATACAGCTTTTGTTTGCTTTGTTTGTCTCGTACCTTCTGTTGCAAGTATGGATGCAATAGATCAAGAGTGGAACGCAGTTTACGTCCCAACAGCATTTCGGCAGGACTTATTCCTGTGGTGGACTGTGGTGTGATCCGGTAACTGAACAGTACACGTGCCACTTTGGTCGCAACACTCCCCTCTCCTGCCTTTTTCATCATTGTTTTGAATATTTGTACGGCTCGTTCAGCCAAGCCGTTGGATGAGGCATGAAAAGGAGCAAAGTAACATGTCTTATGCCATTTTTGTTCATGAAGTCACTGAACTCCGTACTCACGAAATAGGCAGCATTGTCAGAAACTAACATCTCTGGCAGTCCATGATTGCTGAAACTCTTTCTTAAGCAATCAATAGTAATTCCTGATGATGCAGTGGAAACAGGATACACATCCAACCACTTCGAGTGAGCATCAATGAGAATCAAAAACATGTGACTAAGGAATGGACCTGCATAATCTATGTGGATCCTTTCCCATGGTTTCTCTGGCCACTCCCAGGGGTGAAGTGGTGCAGTGGCTGGAGCTTTCCTGTGTTCCTGACATGTTGAACAGCTTTTTGCCAAAGCCTCAATGTCATCATCTAGCTTCGGCCACCAGAAATAACTCCTCGCCAGCGCTTTCATGCGAGAGATGCCAGGATGACATTGATGTAATTGCTGTAAGACATCCTTGCGACCCTGTAGCGGTATGATGACTCGGACACCCCACAAGATACAGCCAACCTGCACACTCAATTCTGTTTGTCTGGCAGCGTAGGGTTTAAATTCAGGGCTCTCCATTTGATAAGCCCGCCCTGACAGCACCACCTGTCGTACTTGAGCCAGAATAGGGTCCTTACCAGTCCAGGTGCGAACCTTCTCAGCTGAAACCAAGGGAATGTCCTCCATCATTAATATTCGGTCCTCTGCACATGTTTCTGGGGCAATATCGGGAACCGGACACCTACTCAAGGCATCAGCGTTGGCATGCTCCTTTCCAGGCTTATAAACAATAGTATATTCATAAGCCTGCATCATATCTGCCCACCTCTGAATTTGCGGGGACACAAATTGTGGAACAGCTTTCATTTCCCCCAGGAGGGATAACAGCGGTTTGTGATCTGTGCAAATTGTGAACTTTCTGCCAAAAAGATACTTGTGGAAACGCTGAATCCCAAAAATAACAGCAAGCCCCTCTTTGTCGAGCTGTGAGTAGTTGCGTTCTGCTGGAACAAGAGTTCTAGACATGAAACTGATGGGCCTTTCTTTGCCATCCTCCATTCGATGCGACAAAACAGCTCCCACCCCATAGGGTGACGCATCACAGGCCAAGATGAGGTCTTTTTGAGTATCATAATGAACCAGCACCTCAGGAAACTGAATTAGTTTTTTTGATTTCTCAAACGCCTCATGTTGTTCCTCAAGACGCTTTGTAAGGGGGCCAGCAAGGTTGACAAGCTTGGCAGGAACCTGTGATAGTAGTTAAGCAACCCCAGATATGCTTTCAATTCGGTGACATTTCGGGGAGCTGGTGCTTTTTGAAGAGCCTCCAACTTGTTTGAAAGTGGACGAAGACCTGTAGAGTCCACTTGGTGACCCAAAAACTCTGCCTCTTGCTGCATGAATGCATACTTTTACCTTTTTAGTCTCATTCCGCCGTCTTCCAGCCGCTTCAGAACCTCACTCAGCTTGTGCAGATGTTCTTGATCATTCCTCCCTGTTATGAGAATGTCATCTAGGTATATCACCACCCAAGGAATACCTTGCAGTAACCCCTTCATGATTCGTTGGAAAATGGCAGGACTGGAAGCGACACCAAATGGAAGCCTATTGACTGTGAATAATCCCTTGTGAGTGTTCAGTGTTACATATCTTTTAGACTCCTCATCCAAGATCACTTGCTGATAAGCATGACTGAGATCCAGCTTACTGTATTTTTCACCCCCTGCTAACTTTTCCAACAGGTCCTCAAGTTTGGGAATTGAATACTGTTCTAGCTTGGAGGCCCGATTAACGGTAAACTTGTAATCTCCACAAATCCTCACTGAATTATCTGGTTTAAGGACAGGCACAATTGGTGCCGCCCACTCTGAAAATTTGACAGGTTCCAAGATTTGGTCATTGAGTAACCGCTCTAACTCCACTCCAAGCATAAGGTACCGGCCTGGGCTTATAGTACTTTGGCACAGCATCCTTATCAACATGAATTTTCGCTGGGGGACCTGTCCATGTTCCTAAGCCCTCTTTAAACAGAGCTTCATGTCAGGTCAACACCTCTTGCAGTGTCACAGTTTCGGTGTTTACTTGATTCACTGCGTTCCAGCAGATATCTAGCTCTTTAATCCATCCCCGTCCCAGAAGATTTGGTCCTTCAGTGGACACCACCACCACAGGAAGCACTCTAACCTGATTACCATGCCGAACGATCACATCTGTGGCCCCCAGTATCTTTACTGACTCACCCGTGTACGTCTTCAGGTTAAGAGAACAAGCTTTCAACTCGGGGACTTTGGCCACCTTCCATAACTTAGCATATTCTGCTTTTGACATAATAGTGACACTGCAGTCCGTGTCCACCTCAAAATTTACCTCAGTGTCATTCACTTTTAAAAGCATTGCGATTGGAGAAACTTTTGGAATTTGAGTTTCTACCACACTATACATAGTGAAGACTTCTTGCCTGTCACTGGCAGTGGCTTCTACTGTGTCACCGATATGATGAGCTGATCTATGTTTCTGTGTGCTGGACTGGTGTTGCTTGTATTTTCCCCCTTCCCCCTTAGGCTTAGACTTGGTGAAGGGCAATCCAACTCTGCACATTTTCCTAATATGGCCTGTCTTTCCACACTTGTGACACTTTTCTTGCAAAAAACGACACTCATGTTGTTTGTGATCACCACCGCATCTGTAGCAGTTAGGACGTGACTCTTTATGCGGCCCCTTGTTCCTTGCTTTAAACTTGAGCACCGTATGCGTTGACTGTTTAGTGTGCATGTCCGCGGACGACTTGTTTTGATATTGTAAATCCAGCACGTCTTTATTTGCAGTCTCAATGGCTTGCGCAGGCTTCAGCGCTTTTTCAAAAGTCAGCTCCGGTTCTGCCAACAACCGACGCTGTATTGCATTTGCCTCAATTCCACACACAAGTCTGTCACGAAGCATTTCTTTCAACTTGTCTCCATAATTGCAGTGTTGAGCGAGGTCACGAAGCACCGCAACATAATCCGACACAGTCTCGTTCGGCTGTCTGTTCCGAGAATTAAATTTAAAACGCTGCACAATCTCACTCGGTTTGGGGTTATAGTGGTTTTTCAACAGTTCCACTAACTCGCTGAAACTTTTATCTCCTGGTTTGTCTGGGCTAAACAAATTTCTCTATAGACTATATGTCTGACTTCCAACCGAACTAAGCAGAATAACCCGTTTCTTTGCAGCATCTTCAATCTCATTTGCATCAAAAAAATGAGACAATACCTCGCAATATTCCTCCCAAGACTGCGTTTTACTGTCAAAAGGAGTGAGTGTTCCAACCGCGAGTGCCATTGCTGTTTTTAGCTTAGACGAAGTCTACTTCGTGTGAACCTCAAACAAAGAAAACAATCCTGTTTCCACAAGAGCACCTTCAATTTTAGTGCAAAAAAAATATTATTCTTAATAACCGGACTGTTGAAAGTAGTAGTAGTAGTAGTAGTACTTTTTTCTATTAATATTTCTTATTTGTTATCTACTAACATGGTTAAAAAGTGCAGCAGGATATTAATATATTATTTTTGAAATTATATTGTTCTGTTTACTGTGTTTACCGTACTTTTTAACTCCAACCCTACATTATGGATCAGCAGGATGAAGTTTTAGGATTAATTATTGATTTACTGGGAAGTGAAAACAACTGTGTGAGCAATTTTACATTCGTTTATAGTCATTCCTTTGTCAAAGATTGAAGAAATTTTCTCATTTCTTCATCTAATTTGTGTCACTTAATTATTAATAGAATCTAAATTGCCGTGGGGAAGTTTCTTGAAGGATGCATGTTTACAGGCTTGCTCAGTTTTGAGCACACAAGGGAGGGTTGAAAAGACTTTCAGATGCACCATGGAAATTTTTATTAAGTAAGAGCAACAATTATTTGTTTATCACTGATCACAAATTGTTTTAGACCACAAAGTGTCCACTAGAAAATTCACCAATTGATGACAAGATCTTTCAAGGTCTTCAGACCTTTTAACCAATCCATGAAACCAACACATAAAATGTGGTGAAACAATTTTATTTTAAACCCTGCCATAGCTGTTAAATGGTTGAGTGATAGCCAGCCCTAAAAAGGTACAGGAGTCAAGGTTCATCTGGCATAGAGAGACTCATAACTGACCTATGGCAGATCCATCATAATCAGCTCTCGCTCTCTTTCTCTTTCTCTTTCTCTTTCTCTTTCTCTTTCTGTGTGTCAGATGAGAGTTTTAGTACGACTAGCTAGAAATGAGTCAATGCATTACCAACAGTAAAAATTTAAAAAGAAATGTAGATTTCCAGTAACTAGTGTTTACATTATTAATACCACTGTTCTTACACTATTGTACTTGTTCTGTTGTTTTTGTATTAGACAAATGGCTAACCTGGATGTATTTATTTTAATGTATTTTATTTTATTATTGGCCTGTGTAATTCCCAGTGTTTATATACATAATAAAATTTGTCTTGATTTAATTAAATTTAGTGATTATTTTTTTTTAATTTCACGATTGGTTCCTAGACAAAAAAAAAAATAAAAATAATAATAATCAGGCTTCCCTCCACAACTCTAATTGATGATCTGAAGTAATGTTTCATCAGACAGAATGGCTTGCCCTCAGCCATCGGAGTAATGCATCATAAATTCTCAGAGGCAACAGACGCTTTTGGCTTAATACACCATAAATAACAGATGAAAATCATTTAGAAGAAAAGAGAAAAGGGACAGAGAGAGGAAGTGACAAAAGTTAAGAAGCAATTACATTTTTCTTTGCAAGATTGCATATTCACACTTGGCAATTGTATTAAAGAAAATAGTGAATCGAAAATGAGGCTTGCCAGGGAAAACGTCTGATATTTTCATTTAAATTTTTGTTTAAAACGCCCTCAAAGCTCAGAGATCCACAATTCAAAGAGGAAATGTCACGGATTATTCTGGAAATAAAAGCTGCATCAGCAAACCGCAGGAAGGCAGATATCAGAATGCATGAGGCTCTCCTGGCTTCACTTTACATGCAAATTGCTGTCAAAATAAAATAGCTTATTTTGAATCTAAAAATATAGGAAGAACAAAATAAACGGCCACAATTGTCCAGTGAGGCAGAAAAAAAGAGAGGGTTGAAAGAAGCATGAAACGAGATGTTTGCATCACATTGTATAGTTCTGCCATTTCCACTTGGCTCAGAGGTCTACTCTGTGATAAACCCAGTACAGTAAACTAGTTGATCTCCAAATATTGGTGTGGCAGGAGAGTGAAGTGATGGTAAAAAAGGTGGAGATAACTATGCCACCCTGGAAATCCATGAAGCTTCTGTACTATTCACAGAAGCGCAGTGAAAAAGGAAAAACATGTTTAGGAAAAACAAAAAGAAACTAAACAGAAAGAGGCCAATATCTCTAAACAAAACTGCAACAATACTAAATGATAGGTTGAAGCAAAGGGCAAATTAAACGCAATGGCAGGTACAAAAAGCAAACCCCATAAATTAAAGAAATAAAACAAGTAAATTGACTCAAACCACAAGCAAGAAATACAAAGACTCAGCATAAAAGAGAAAATAAAGCAAAACAAAATGGAAGTGGTACGACTGGAAGCAGAGTGTGTGAAAAACAGTTCAAAATGCTCCTGTACAGACACAACGTTTTCAGGGTAAGGAAGAACGATAGCAGCGTTCACGGTGGTACACAAGTGCAGACTCGTAGTCCTGGTAACATAAAGTGCAATCTGGCATGCAGATCAGCCTACCTTAAATGAATCAGTGAGTTTCAAAAGTTTAAAACTGTGAAACCTAACACCTTGTAGACACTAATAAGTTTGCAAATTGATGATCCAATCACTTGTTACACTGTATCAAATCAGTCAGGAAGAGAATATAGTTGACGCAAACTATAACTGGATTACGCAGTTCAGGCTCATTGGAAAAAATATGCCTGTGGTGTTAACAAAAAACGTGCCCGATAGTGTTAACAAAAGCAAACATAAGATAACACATTTGCTAAAGCAACCATGCCATTTTAATTTGCTTCTAAAGTCTGTGTTTAGTCTCCATTTTGTTAGCAACACCCAACTTCCAATTATCCAATCAATTCCCGAAGGACGAAATCAAGCCCCACCCTAATTTTTTTTTTTTTTTTACATCACACGTTTTTACGGATATAAGTCACAATAGGGAAAAAAGAACAATCACAACTTCCGTTTAATGCCGACTTTAAACTTGCGCTACGCTGTTGGTCCGAGCTGATAAATGGTCCATGCTGCGCAGCTCAAACGAGAAGCACGGTTTTGTTCCACTTTCATTTCGATTGCTGTTTCTCATATGCAACAGAAATGGCAGCTCTAATAAGTTTGGCAGTGTGGTGGTCGCACCAGTGCCATTTGGTCGCAGCCATTTGGTCACAGTCTGGATCCCTGCACTGCCTATCCTGCTACATTGGTATGGCTTCAGACAGTGTTGAGACGTGGTGTCAGTGTTGCTCATCCCTGTGGAATCTGGATGGTTTCCCTCCCACTGCCCATTGACACTGACAAGGGCTGTGAAAAATGTTCCTGCATGTAGCTGAATCACAAGCTCCAATGGTCGGGGCAATTTTGATGCATTTCAAGGAGAGTGTACTTAACACTTGATCACACTGGTGGAGGTTAATGACACTTCATACATCCAAATCTGACTGATGGCTTGACCTTTCCAGAGGGCAAAAGGTCAAGGCTGTGTGTGTTGTGCTGTCCTCTGCTAAGGAGCCATTAGATGATCTCCCTGTCTTTCTGTTCATCTTAAGACGAATGAATAGCATAATGTCATTTTTACATGGATAATGGGAGCTAATTGCTGTGATATTGCTGTCCTGTGGCTTACTGAAGTCTCTTGATCTTTTAATGGGCAGTCTGAGAAGTAGAACCGTCTCTGTTTCACTGACATGCTCTTTCGTTCAGAAGACTTTAATTTAAGTCTTGCAGACTTAATTTCAAACTCAAGAGTTTCTGCATGATAACATTGTTTCTAGTACAATTTGAGAATATGGTGATGCAAGTCTCTGGCTTAAGTTATTCTTCAAGGGACTGGTAATGCTTTACAATGAGGTTTAATTTGTTAACAAGTTACATTATGATTCATGAACTAACCATGAAAAGTACTTCAAACATTATTATATACACTCACCTAAAGGAATATTAGGAACACCTGTTCAATTTCTCATTAATGCAATTATCTAATCAACCAATCACATGGCAGTTGCTTCAATGCATTTAGGGGTGTGGTCCTGGTCAAGACAATCTCCTGAACTCCAAACTGAATGTCAGAATGGGAAAGAAAGGTGATTTAAGCAATTTTGAGCGTGGCATGGTTGTTGGTGCCAGACGGGCCGGTCTGAGTATTTCACAATCTGCTCAGTTACTGGGATTTTCACGCACAACCATTTCTAGAGTTTACAAAGAATGGTGTGAAAAGGGAAAAACATCCAGTATGCGGCAGTCCTGTGGGCGAAAATGCCTTGTTGATGCTAGAGGTCAGAGGAGAATGGGCCAACTGATTCAAGCTGATAGAAGAGCAACTTTGACTGAAATAACCACTCGTTACAACCGAGGTATGTAGCAAAGCATTTGTGAAGCCACAACACGCACAACCTTGAGGCGGATGGGCTACAACAGCAGAAGACCCCACCGGGTACCACTCATCTCCACTACAAATAGGAAAAAGAGGCTACAATTTGCACGAGCTCACCAAAATTGGACAGTTGAAGACTGGAAAAATGTTGCCTGGTCTGATGAGTCTCGATTTCTGTTGAGACATTCAGATGGTAGAGTCAGAATTTGGCGTAAACAGAATGAGAACATGGATCCGTCATGCCTTGTTACCACTGTGCAGGCTGGTGGTGGTGGTGTAATGGTGTGGAGGATGTTTTCTTGGCACACTTTAGGCCCCTTAGTGCCAATTGGGCATCGTTTAAATGCCACGGCCTACCTGAGCATTGTTTCTGACCATGTCCATCCCTTTATGACCACCATGTACCCATCCTCTGATGGTTACTTCCAGCAGGATAATGCACCATGTCACAAAGCTCGAATCATTTCAAATTGGTTTCTTGAACATGACAATGAGTTCACTGTACTAAAATGGCCCCCACAGTCACCAGATCTCAACCCAATAGAGCATCTTTGGGATGTGGTGGAACGGGAGCTTCGTGCCCTGGATGTGCATCCCACAAATCTCCATCAACTGCAAGATGCTATCCTATCAATATGGGCCAACATTTCTAAAGAATGCTTTCAGCACCTTGTTGAATCAATGCCACGTAGAATTAAGGCAGTTCTGAAGGCGAAAGGGGGTCAAACACAGTATTAGTATGGTGTTCCTAATAATCCTTTAGGTGAGTGTATGTTGACTTAACATTATGCAGGTAATATAAATTAACATTTATGTATTAGCATTGAATAAAAGTACACTACTGTTCATATGTTTAAAGGCCCACTGAAGTGCCTTGAAACGCACAGCATTATTCAATGTGTTGACGTAATTTCCCCTGAAACAGGAAGACAGGGTGGGACATATCAAGCAGCTCCTCCCCTTTTTTAAAACAGCCAATAACGTTTCGTTTATATCACAGTTTGACTAGAGCCTTTCAGCTCGGTAAAGCTGCAGTTTCCTCCTAATCTCTAAACGTTTCTCATAATCTCCTCCATATCGCTTTGAAATACAGCGTTATGTGCAGAATTCAAATGGGTCCGATATGTTTTGTTGTCTGCGCTGACTCACGCATGTGAACCGCTCTGTGCTCTCGTGTGTCTGGATCGGAGCAGACTGTGTATGTGCACTGCGGCGGTGCACGTGAAACTAACGTGAAACCAACGTGAAACCAGATTTCATTCGCCTCAACTGAAAGCATATTTACACTGTGTGAATTGTTCCCTATCCCCTATATAGTGCACTATCCCATAGGAAAAATGTATTGCTCAGTGGTTGCTTTTCCTAAGCTCATGAGACTTAGTTGTGATTCTCATATATCTCTCATTTCAGTATCAACAGAGTTTCAGATGTTTCTCCTAAAATTCCTTAGGAGAAATAAGAGTAGACGCAACTGAGACATGAGAAATATTTGAAAGAAAAGGAGTTAAAACTGAGAATGTGGTGGAAGAAACATAGAACATCTCTTTATCGTCTTGCTGCCATCTCTTTCAAGACTCCATTATACTAATATTTTATTGCTTAGAGGTTGCTCTTTCTAAGCTCATGAGACATTAGTTGTGATTCTCATTTATCTCTCATTGTAGAATCAACAGTGTCTCAGATGTTTCTCTTCAAATTCCTTAGGAGAAATAAAAGTAGATATGAGAAATATCTGAGAGAAAGGAGTCCAAAATTAGAAACATGGGAGATCTCTTTATTGTCTTGCTGCAATCTCTTTCAAAGGGTTTTGTTTTCTTTTTTATGACATTTGGACAGGACCATAGGATGAGAGACCGGAAACAATGGGAGAGGCAAGAAGGGAACAGGAGCAGGAAAGTACCTTTAGCTGGGACTCGAACTCATGCTGTCTGAGGTGCTGCTGTGCCTCAATGTTGATGTGCTATCCACAAGGCTATGGCTCTGACAGAGCTTTCCCTAAGCTCAGGAAACTAAGGGCTGATTATCTCTTATAGGTCTCATTTAGGTATAAGCTTTGCCTTCTGGTTCCAGTTGCATAAACTTAGCATAGTTGCATAACTTAAGAACTGTAACTTAAGAACTACTTTGACTAAGTAGTAGTTAACCAAAGGGTAATCAGTCTTACCTTTCCCAATTAAAATTAAACAGATCTACCTTTTTATGTAACTGACTTAAATAAGTTATTACCAGGTTTGGAGGAAAAAATAATTCATGACTAACTTTTAAGACTAGTCTAAGAAGTTTTTGCCACCAACCCCAGATGTCTTAAATTTTATTTTAGGAGAAACATGTTACGTTTAAAATTTTTAATAATATTGTGAATACTGAAACTTTAAACTACTGAAAGCATTATGCGTTTCAGAATATCAAGGGTTATTCATTTAAATTTATCTTCAATGCCCTGCATTGAATATGCAGTGCTTATTCCAAACAAGGGATTAGACAAGTGTACAATGTTTAGTCTAGATCAATTCTTTCTTTATAACAAATGTAATACTATAGTGCTTCATGGTTGCTGCATAACCTTTTTGTTCTACGTTTAACATTGCAAAGTTTGTCTTGTACAACCCATTTTGCATGCATGTAAACATACACTCACCTAAAGGATTATTAGGAACACCTGTTCAATTTCTCATTAATGCAATTATCTAATCAACCAATCACATGGCAGTTGCTTCAATGCATTTAGGGGTGTGGTCCTGGTCAAGACAATCTCCTGAACTCCAAACTGAATGTCAGAATGGGAAAAACAAGGTGATTTAAGCAATTTTGAGCGTGGCATGGTTGTTGGTGCCAGACGGGCCGGTCTGAGTATTTCACAATCTGCTCAATTACTGGGATTTTCACGCACAACCATTTCTAGAGTTTACAAAGAATGGTGTGAAAAGGGAAAAACATCCAGTATGCGGCAGTCCTGTGGGCGAAAATGCCTTGTTGATGCTAGAGGTCAGGGAGAATGGGTCGACTGATTCAAGCTGATAGAAGAGCAACTTTGACTGAAATAACCACTCGTTACAACCGAGGTATGCAGCAAAGCATTTGTGAAGCCACAACACGCACAACCTTGAGGCGGATGGGCTACAACAGCAGAAGACCCCACCGGGTACCACTCATCTCCACTACAAATAGGAAAAAGAGGCTACAATTTGCACGAGCTCACCAAAATTGGACAGTTGAAGACTGGAAAAATGTTGCCTGGTCTGATGAGTCTCGATTTCTGTTGAGACATTCAGATGGTAGAGTCAGAATTTGGCGTAAACAGAATGAGAACATGGATCCATCATGCCTTGTTACCACTGTGCAGGCTGGTGGTGGTGGTGTAATGGTGTGGGGGATGTTTTCTTGGCACACTTTAGGCCCCTTAGTGCCAATTGGGCATCGTTTAAATGCCACGGCCTACCTGAGCATTGTTTCTGACCATGTCCATCCCTTTATGACCACCATGTACCCATCCTCTGATGGCTACTTCCAGCAGGATAATGCACCATGTCACAAAGCTCGAATCATTTCAAATTGGTTTCTTGAACATGACAATGAGTTCACTGTACTAAAATGGCCCCCACAGTCACCAGATCTCAACCCAATAGAGCATCTTTGGGATGTGGTGGAACGGGAGCTTCGTGCCCTGGATGTGCATCCCACAAATCTCCATCAACTGCAAGATGCTATCCTATCAATATGGGCCAACATTTCTAAAGAATGCTTTCAGCACCTTGTTGAATCAATGCCACGTAGAATTAATTAAGGCGAAAGGGGGTCAAACACAGTATTAGTATGGTGTTCCTAATAATCCTTTAGGTGAGTGTAGGTTATGATTGTTTTGTTCATTGTGCAACAAAACAATGTATGTATTGTGCTTGATTGAAATAGTGTGGATGAATGACATAAAAGCTACCCACAGGGAAGAACAAAAACCCTTTAACAATTCAAATGTTTCTGCGAGACATAAATGAGGTTACATTAACATCAAATGGAGACTTTTCTTGAGTCTCCTGTCTCTCACACTTGTCTCCTGAGACAAAAACTCTAACATTCTCACATTTGTCTCCTATAAAGTTTTAGAAGAGATCTCAATAACATCACACACTGTACTCAGA
Source organism: Coreius guichenoti (assembly GCA_039654105.1). Classification (NCBI taxonomy): domain Eukaryota; kingdom Metazoa; phylum Chordata; class Actinopteri; order Cypriniformes; family Gobionidae; genus Coreius; species Coreius guichenoti. The sequence continues at coordinate 19,328,624 of CM077168.1, forward strand.
CCTTTCTCCTCAGCTAGAAATACTGGGGCTCTCACACTTGTCTTCTCTGAAGTTTCATAAGAGATCTCAACATCACACACTGTGCTCAGACTTTTCTCCTTAGCTAAAGACTCTGAAGCTATCACATTTGTCTCTTAAAGTTTAGATGAGATCTCAACAACTTTACAAAGTGTGCACCAATAAGAAACAAACAAACAAATAGTCCATAATTTCAGGGTTTAAGCCTATATTAAGAGTAAAAATATGCAGAAATAAAGTTAACGTTACTCTTAATTGTTGATACAATATGAAAGCTGTACAGTTTATGTGCATAGGGCACATCATTTGTTTGACAAATGTGAGAGCACCAGAGTCTTTAGCTAAGGAAAAATATCTGACCACAATGTGTGATGTTATTGAGATCTTTTATGAAACTTTAGAGGAGACAAAAGCGAGAGTTCCAGAGACTCTAGCTGAGGAGAAAAGTCTGAGCACAGTGTGTGATGCTGTTGAAATCTCTTATGAAACTTCAGAGAAGACAAGTGTGAGACCATTGGAGTCTTTAGTTTAGGAGAAAAGTCTGAGCACAGTGTGTGTTGTTGTTGAGATCTCTTCTGAATCTTTAAAGGAGACAAATATGAGCAATCCAGTCTCTCTAGCTAAGGAGTAAAATCTGAGCACAGCGTGTGATGTTGATCTCTTCTAAAACTTTAAAGGAGACCATTGTGAGAGTGTTAGAGTTTTTGTCTCATGAGACAAGTGTGAGAAACAGGAGACTCAAGCAAAAGTCTCAATTTGATCTTAAACTAACCTCATTTTTCTCTAGGAGAAACATTTGAGATGTTAAAGAGATCTCACTTTGGATTTTTCTTTCCTATGGGTATGTGCCATTCACCATGTAGAAAATAGTAAATGTGTGAACAAGTGACCTATTTCAGCCGCAGCTTCAGCGTCTATTTAGGCGGCGGGGCGCTTCAGATTCCAGAGAGCATTTGATTGGACAGAAAATGTGATGAGAAGCTGAAGTCTACAGTGATGTCATAAAAATCTGTGATCCATTTTAGCGGAAGTGAGAGACTGTGGGTGTTTCTCAGTTTTTATTCGTGCATCCTCGTTTCCTTTCCTAGCTTCCTTTCCTCGCGTCTTAGCTCCACCCCTTCAGGATGCGTGGGAAGGACGCAAGGAAAAGACGTGAGGACGGAGGAATTGAATCAAGTGAAATGATATATCCTCGCTCCCTTTAGCGTCACTTCAAAGCATCGTCAATTAATGGCAACTCTACACCACTGGATTTAGCTTGCACGTCAAGATTCTTGAACATTAGAGATTATTTTTTATATTGTAATACAAACCCGATTCCAAAAAAGTTGGGACACTGTACAAATTGTGAATAAAAAAGGAATGCAATAATTTACAAATCTCATAAACGTATATTTTATTCACAATAGAATATAGATAACATATCAAATGTTGAAAGTGAGACATTTTAAAATGTCATGCCAAATATTGGCTCATTTTGGATTTCATGAGAACTACACATTCCAAAAAAGTTGGGACAGGTAGCAATAAGAGGCCGGAAAAGTTAAATGTGCATATAAGGAACAGCTGGAGGACCAGTTTGCAACTTAAGGTCAATTGGCAACATGATTTGGTAAAAAAGAGCCTCTCAGAGTGGCAGTGTCTCTCAGAAGTCAAGATGGGCAGAGGATCACCAATTCCCCCAATGCTGCGGCGAAAAATAGTGAAGCAATATCAGAAAGGAGTTTCTCAGAGAAAAATTGCATAGAGTTTGAAGTTATCATCATCTACAGTCCATAATATCATCCAAAGATTCAGAGAATCTGGAACAATCTCTGTACGTAAGGGTCAAGGCCGGAAAACCATACTGGATGCTCGTGATCTTCGGGCCCTTAGATGGCACTGCATCACATACAGGAATGCTACTGTAATGGAAATCACAACATGGGCTCAGGAATACTTCCAGAAAACATTGTCGGTGAACACAATCCACCGTGCCATTCGCCGTTGCCGGCTAAAACTCTATAGGTCAAAAAAGAAGCCATATCTAAACATGATCCAGAAGCGCAGGCGTTTTCTCTGGGCCAAGGCTCATTTAAAATGGACTGTGGCAAAGTGGAAAACTGTTCTGTGGTCAGACGAATCAAAATTTGAAGTTCTTTTTGGAAAACTGGGACGCCATGTCATCCGGACTAAAGAGGACAAGGACAACCCAAGTTGTCATCAGCGCTCAGTTCAGAAGCCTGCATCTCTGATGGTATGGGGTTGCATGAGTGCATGTGGCATGGGCAGCTTACACATCTGGAAAGGCACCATCAATGCTGAAAGGCATATCCAAGTTCTAGAACAACATATGCTCCCATCCAGACGTCGTCTCTTTCAGGGAAGACCTTGCATTTTCCAACATGACAATGCCAGACCACATACTGCATCAATTACAACATCATGGCTGCGTAGAAGAAGGATCCGGGTACTGAAATGGCCAGCCTGCAGTCCAGATCTTTCACCCATAGAAAACATTTGGCGCATCATAAAGAGGAAGATGCAGTTGACAGTTGAGCAACTAGAAGCCTGTATTAGACAAGAATGGGACAACATTCCTATTCCTAAACTTGAGCAACTTGTCTCCTCAGTCCCCAGACGTTTGCAGACTGTTATAAAAAGAAGAGGGGATGCCACACAGTGGTAAACATGGCCTTGTCCCAATCTTTTTTGAGATTTTAAAATCAACTTATTTTTCCCATTAAAATGATACATTTTCTCAGTTTAAACATTTGATATGTCATCTATGTTGTATTCTGAATAAAATATTGAAATTTGAAACTTCCACATCATTGCATTCTGTTTTTATTCACAATTTGTACAGTGTCCCAACTTTTTTGGAATCGGGTTTGTAGTTTAAACCTCCACAAAATATCACATTTGTCCATTTTTTTTTTATATTACCAGTTATTATTAACAATGAATTATTCCCAGTTATTAACTGCTTTTTATTTGTTGTATAGTAGATTACAGTTTGTTTAATTTTCTTTCATTTTCTTGTGCTTTGATATACAGTGGGGAGAACAAGTATTTGATACACTGCCGATTTTGCAGGTTTGCCCACTTACAAAGCATGTAGAAGTCTGTAATTCATGTAAAAATCATAGGTACTCTTCAACTGTGAATGACAAAATCTAAAACAAAAATCCAGAAAATCACATTGTATGATTTTTAAATAATTAATTTGCATTTTGTTGCATGACATAAGTATTTGATCACCTACCAACCAGTAAGAATTCCGGATCTCTCAGACCTGTTAGTTTTTCTTTAAGAAGCCCTCCTGTTCTCCACTCATTACCTGTATTAACTGCACCTGTTTGAACTCGTTACCTGTATAAAAGACACCTGTCCACACACTCAATCAAACAGAACCAACCTCTCCTCAATGGCCAAGATCAGAGAGCTGTGTAAGGACATCAGGGACAAAATTGTAGACCTGCACAAGGCTGGGATGGGCTACAGGACAATAGGCAAGCAGCTTGGTGAGAAGGCAACAACTGTTGGCGCAATTATTAGAAAATGGAAGAAGTTCAAGATGACGGTCAATCTCCCTCGGTCTGGGGCACCATGCAAGATCTCACCTCGTGGGGCATCAATGATCATGAGGAAGGTGAGGGATCAGCCCAGAACTACACGGCAGGACCTGGTCAATGACCTGAAGAGAGCTGGGACCACAGTCTCAAAGAAAACCATTAGTAACACACTATGCCGTCATGGATTAAAATCCTGCAGCGCACGCAAGGTCCCCTTGCTCAAGCCAGCGCATGTCCAGGCCCGTCTGAAGTTTGCCAATGACCATCTGGATGATCCAGAGGAGGAATGGGAGAAGGTCATGTGGTCTGATGAGACAAAAATAGAGCTTTTTGGTCTAAACTCCACTCGCCGTGTTTGGAGGAAGAAAAAGGATGAGTACAACCCCAAGAACACTATCCCAACTGTGAAGCATTGAGGTGGAAACATCATTCTTCGGGGATGCTTTTCTGCAAAGGGGACAGGACGACTGCACCGTATTGAGGGGAGGATGAATGGGGCCATGTATCGCGAGATCTTGGCTAATAACCTCCTTCCCTCAGTAAGAGTATTGAAGATGGGTTGTGGCTGGGTCTTCCAGCATGACAACGACCCGAAACACACAGCCAGGGCAACTAAGGAGTGGCTCCGTAAGAAGCATCTCAAGGTCCTGGAGTAGCCTAGCCAGTCTCCAGACCTGAACCCAATAGAAAATCTTTGGAGGGAGCTGAAAGTCCGTATTGCCCAGCGACAGCCCTGAAACCTGAAGGATCTGGAGAAGGTCTGTATGGAGGAGTGGGCCAAAATCCCTGCTGCAGTGTGTGCAAACCTGGTCAAGAACTACAGGAAACGTATGATCTCTGTAATTGCAAACAAAGGTTTCTGTACCAAATATTAAGTTCTGCTTTTCTGATGTATCAAATACTTATGTCATGCAATAAAATGCAAATTAATTACTTAAAAATCATACAATTCCGATCCAATTCCGATAGATTCCGTCACTCACAGTTGAAGAGTACCTATGATAAAAATTACAGACTTCTACATGCTTTGTAAGTGGGCAAACCTGCAAAATCGGCAGTGTATCAAATACTTGTTCTCCCCACTGTAATTCTGCAACTGTCCTACTACAGTTGTTGTAATTTGACATACATTTGTGTATTGTACATGTAAACAATAATGATAATTATAATAATAATAATAATAATAATTAATAAACTGTGGCAAGATGTGAAGGGGGAGGAGAATTTATACGTGCGTCATGTTTAGTCGATAAAACACTTCCGCAAAGGATACACCTGTGTATCCTCGCTCATGACTCCTCAGAAAGCCTCCTCACTCCTCGCCTCCTCGCGGTGCAATTAGAGAGTTGAGATGTCCTACAAGATGGCTGAGCTCGATCGGTTTCCGGGTCATAGGATGGAGGATGGAGGAGCGAGGAAACGAGGAGGGATATTGAGAAGCACCCTGTAAGTTTTGAATGCTTATATCTCCTAAATGCGAATTTTGACATTGTTTTGGAACACACCAGCTTATTCATAATCTTAAGGCTAACATATTCATACTAAAAGCTAAAAAACTTACGTTTTGATTTCAGGGGGCCTTTAAGGTCAGTAGATTTTTTTTGAAAGAAATACTTTTATTCAGCAAGGATGCATTAAATTGGTCAAAAGCGACAGTTAGGCCTGTCGCGATAATTAAATAACCGTCTGATCGCGGTTATTTGATCTAACCATGATTGTTTCATACAACCGCGATTATTATGCTATTTTATAGGCCTACGGCACAAGGGGGAGTTATAGACCAAAAGAAATAGACAAGCACCAATTAAGTTTTTGTGCACTACATTCAAAGTCACCTGAAGCCATTCCATAGCTTATGTGATTGACAGAAGAATATTTACATTGTTAAATTAAAGTTGACGGAAACTCGTCTTCCCTCCACTGCGGCTGTCAATCATTCTCCGTTCAGCATTCAAACAACGCGTCCCGTTCTGTTACGACCGTCAGCAGCAAGGTAAAGCTCACTCTAAGATGAAATATTCCCATTATAATACTTGATATATAGATAAAGGGTTGTGGCATAAAATTACTTTATCTTGTTGGGGTTTATTGCTGTTTCTAAACTATGTCGTACTACCGGGTGTCTGTAAGATCACACAACACCAGGACTATGAAATGACATCAATAGCACAATAACTGGAATTTAAAACTGTGGAAAAACAAATGATCAATAAACTGTTGGACAGATATACACTAGGATTTGTGCGCTTGACATTTCTTCTCTTTGTGCCGTGAACTTTTTAATGCGCACTTCCGTTGCGCACTGTGACTTTTTTTTTTATGCACATCATTCTGCACCCGTGATGCGCATAAGCAGTTTGTGCCGCCCTGTTTTGAAGCGTTTCATATTATCACGCTTTTGCGCACTGAAAGATTATTAAAAGCCTATCTTGTTCTGTTGTATCTATCATATCTTGTTGCCCCATTAACAAGTTGCACAATACATTTAAAATAAGCATCTTTTAATTTTATATGATTTGTGTGTATATATAATTCTTTACATTCATATATAAATATAATAAAATACATTGTTGAATCATACATGGATGTATTTTATAATACAAATAGTAATTTATCATTTGTTTTTATTAACGTTTAGATTTTATAAAATTACTCTGCACCAAATATTTTTTTAATAATTACTTTTTGCTGCTGAATTATATCTCATTTAGTTTAATATTTTTGTCTTAGCTTATGATTATATAGTTTTATTAATTTGTTGTTTTTCTCTATAGTGTGTAGTGTGTATTTAGTGGATTTCAGTCAACTAGTAAAAAGGTGACCATTAGTTCATACTGTATATGAATGATATATTCTATGGCCTTTTTTTGTGATTGGCCAGTCTGTTGTGATTATTTCAGTTATTTACTGAGTTGAATAAATTACTTTATTTAAAGGTGTAACGGGTTGGGTGTGCACAGGAACAGGCTGAAGACTCAGAAGCTCAGAATGCAAACTTAAATTTTAATAATGCTCAGGAACAAACAAAAAGGCAGGGAAACACACTCCAACATATCCAGGTAACATAACAGTGAATAGACCAAGACTGAGTGAACAAGAGGAACTTAAATAGGAGACAGAAACAAGATAATTAACTAAACACAGCTGAACAGAACTTAACTAACGAGGGTAACCAAGGAAACTGACAAGTGGCGGGAAACTAAGACAAAGGAACACGTGACAGAATCAAAACACAACTGAAAGAACAAACAAACAGACAGACGTGACAAAAGGTGTTAACAACTATAATCTTACGCCAAAAAATGATAATTTACAAAGGATTAAATTCATCACAATTAATGAATGAAGCACACAAAAAATGTATGACAAAGCCCTAAAACAGACAATTAATTGTCATAATCATCAAAGCCCTTAAAACTGGCAATTAATTGGCATAACCACCATTATTTTTAGACAATTAATCGTCAGCCAAATTTTATAATCGTGACAGCCCTAGTGACAGATAAACATTTTATAATATTACAAACGATTTCTATTTCAGATACACACTGATCATGCATAACATTATAACCACTGACAGGTAAATTGAATATCACTGATTATCTATTCATCACCTGTTAATGGGTGGGATATATTAGGCAGCAAGTGAACATTTTGTCCTTAAAGTTGATGTGTTATAAGCAGGAAAAATGGGCAAGTGTAAGGATTTGAGCGAGTTTGATAAGGGCCACATTGTGATGGCTAGACGACTGGGTCAGAGCATCTCCAAAACTGCAGCTCTTGTGGGGTGTTCCCAGTCTGCAGTGGTCAGTATCTATGAAAAGTGGTCCAAGGAAGGAACAGTAGTGAACCAACGACAGGGTCATGGGCGGCCAAGGCTCATTGATGCACGTGGGGAGCGAAGGCTCTTTGGTGGCTGTGGCCTCTTTCAGCAGGATAATGTGCCCTGCCACAAAGCAAAAATGGTTCAGGAATGGTTTGAGGAGCACAACAACAAGTTTGAGGTGTTGACTTGGCCTCCAAATTCCCCAGATCTCAATCCAATCGCGCACCTGTGGGATGTGATGAACAAACAAGTCCGATCCATGGAGGCCCCACCTCACAACTTACAGGACTTAAAGGATCTGCTGATAACATCTTGGTGCCAGATACCACAGCACACCTTCAGGGGTCTAATGGAGTCCATGCCTCGATGGGTCAGGGCTGTTTTGGTAGCAAAAGGGGGACTAACACAATATTAGGAAGGTGGTCATAATGTTATGCCTGATCGGTGTATGCTGTTCTTTTCAACTTTTCTATTTGTCAAAAAATCCTGAAAAAAATGCATCACGGTTTCCACAAAAATATTAATATTAAGCACAACAAGAGCAACAATATGAGCATCTGAATCATTTCTGAAGGATCATGTGACACTGACGACTGGAGTAATGGCTGCTGAAAATTCAGCTTTTTGCCATCACAGGAATAAATTACATTTTAAAATACATCCAATAGCATTGGATATATAGCAATAGACCTTGATATTCATTTTAATTTGATCCATTAGAACATGCAGCAGGCATTACTCTCGAAAGCAGCCTGCATTTGTGATGAAATTCATAGAAGACATACCTTATGATAAGTGAGGGCTCACACATCTAAACAAATATTGATTGAAATTAATTGCTGAAAGGATCCAGTTACCAGCAGGCAGGTGAAAAGGATGAATACAGAAAAGTAAAGACGGACATTTATCAAGGGCATTAGGACGCAAGAGCCTGGTTTTCAGCTGAGGCCAGAGCACTTTGATAAATTGGCACCCGGGCTCATTTGGCCCGAGTATAAGAGAGCGACGTAAGCATATTTTAAACCATTAAGGGCTAAAGTTAGCCTCCCTCTACCTGCCATCAATCATAGGCCTCAAGCCCCTTAGCTTGAGCTAACTCTTCACTGCTGCTGAGGTGCTGTAGAGGCCTGCAGAACAAATGTTTCATTTTCATTTCATGATCAGTGTTGCTGCTACAGGGGCCTGGTAAAATGGGAGGTTCAGAGGAGTGAAATAATGTTAATTTAAGCCTGCACTCACAGACAGGCCAAAGCTAAAAGCTAACTAGCCTATTGGGTTTGGAGGAAACAATGCACGAAGACAGAACAATGTCTGTGGGCATTGCTCGCAACAATTCTAGACAGTCCTACTGACAACTTAGTTTGCAAACATTTAGTCATAATAGGGCTGCACAATTAATAAGCTGTTATTAATTAACGATTTTAATTAATTTTGATATATGCACTGCATGTTTTCAAAGTGAATCACGGCACAGACTTTTCATACATGAGCAGCTCATGATCTGGTGTTTTTGGTGTCTCAGAGCAGCTCAGTTCACAGTAAATGCTGCTCCATGTGAACTAATATCTGCATGTGCTCTGAGTTTTTGGTTGCTTATAACGTGCATTTGGGAACGTAACCGGCATCAACAATCATCCCAAATTTGTTATGAGAAGCGCTTATAAAACAGTTGTTGTCAACAAATCTTTAAGGGCTTCCTGTGGTTTTTAGCCAAAATAAAAGCTCAATGAGTTAACGTTTGGAAATTAAGACAGACATTAAAGGGTTAGTTCACCCAAAAATGAAATTTCTGTCATTAATTACTTAGCCCCATGTCGTTCCAAACCCGTAAGACCTTTGTTCATCTTGAGAACACAAATTAAGATATTTTTGATGAAATCAGAGAGCTTTCTGACCCCTCCATAGACAGAACCACAATGCCCACTTTCAAGGTCCAGAAAGGTAGTAAAGGGATCATTAAAATTGTCCACGTGACCGCAGTGGTTCAACCTTAATGTTATGAAGCGACGAGAACACTTTTCGTGCGCAAAAAAACAAACAAAAATAACGACTTTATTCAACAATGTCTTCTCTTCCCTGTCACTCTCTTGATTTGTGAGGATCTGGGGCATTCATATAAAGCAGATCTCCGTAATCCAATAGTGGTAAAAAGGTTTCATATACTAAATATTTCCTTGCATTAAAAGAAAATAAAGATCTGTTTCTAAAATAAAAACTTAATTTAAGCTTAAGTTTAGAAAGCAGTTTATCAATATGGGGCTTAAAAGTTAATTGACTATCAAATAAAATACCCAGGTACTTATAACTCGCAACACATTATATTTTTGTTCCTTGGGCAGATATAATATCACACTGTAAAACCCGATAAGTTCAGAATACTCAATTTTTGTAGACACCGATTACCTCAAAACATTTAAGTAAACCAACTCAAAATTTTTTAGTAAACAATATTTATATATTAAAATTAAGCCAAACTTAAAAGTTTATATTGTATTTTATCTAATATTTAAGTACACTGTAATTAATACTACTGTTTACCATGTGTAATGTTTTTAATTTATCCATACATAATTGTTTTGATGCAAAAATAATTAATTTATTAGTAAACCTGACTCAACATGCAACAAATAAATTATATAAAAATAAATATAAAATATATATATAAAAAATACATCAAGTCTATGCCACTTAAGACTAAAAAAAAAAAAAAAAAAAAAAAAAAAAAACCAAATAAAATAATTTAGTATCTTAAAAGGCACATCTCAAAATAAGATTCAGATCAAGAAGTTATACCATTTAAAGTGCAAACATGAAAAAAAAAAACTGAGGTCGATTTGGAGGGCAAGACATCAACTACCCAATGTAAACTTTTATACAAATACTTTAAACAACATTCGAGTCATGATACTGGGCACCACAAACACATGCAAATGTTTTAACATAGACACATGCATGTGCCCTAAATACAACTCTTACCGGTGGCCTACACATTCTGTAACAGCTCATTTTTGAGATTGAGTAGACAGGTTTTCAGTGGTTTGCCATCATCAAGACCCCATCAGTACTTCTGGATGAAGCTAAAAGTAAGAGTGAGTTTCCTGGGGTAGTCCAAATGCAATACATAGATCAACCCAAACAACAATGCAAATGCATCGACAAACCTGGAGATATCACTCATCACAAAATCATCTTCCAACCTGTAGTGCCTCTGTTGACCATGACAAGAGCAACAGGACAGTCTGTGATGTCTGGTTTCTCTGACTACTCCATCTGGAAGAAGCATAGAGGTTTAAGTTTAACTTAGTACATTAGAAGTAGACAATAGCATTTATATTGAAGAAGAGTATTCCACAGGTCACTGCTGAACGGGCAATTATGTAGGTAGGTGAATATTCTTGCAATGTTAAATGCTAGGTACAGTACCTACCAAAAGTATGGAAACATTAAAATTGTAATGCTTTTGAAAGAAGTCTCTTATGCTCACCAAGGCTGCACTTACGTAATAAAATTACAACAAATTTAAAATAACTTTTCTATGTGAATATATAGTAAGATGTAATTTATTCCTGTGATCAAAGCTGAATTTTAAATTACTCCAGTATTCAGTGTCACATGATCCTTCAGAAATCATTCTAATATGATGATTTGCTGCTCAATAAACATTTATGATTATTATCAATGTTGAAAACAGTTGTGTTGCTTTACATTTCTGTGGAAATTGTGATACTTTTTTCAAGATTCTTTGATAAAGTTTAGTGAACAGCATTTATTTTGTATTTATTCATTTTGTTTATTAAATTTAAGAAATAGAAATCTTTTGTTACATTATAAATGTCTTTGTCACTTTTGATCATATTCAACGCATCCTTGATGAATAAAAGTATAATTTTTTTCTCTTTTTTAAAATAATATTAATACATGTTTCTTAAGCAGTAAATCGGCATATTAAAATGTTTTCTAAAGGATCATGTGACACTGAAGACTGGAGTAATGATTTTGCTTTAAATAAATGCAGCCTTGTTGAGCTTTTTAATGTTTCTTTCAAAAACATTAAAACAATTATGTTATATCATCCGGGATATCATAAACACTTAAGATGTCACGCAGCATCTCTGATATTTTGCTGGTACATGCTGGGGCACTATCATCTTTTTCAGTTGAAATGTCATCACAAATATCTAAACTTCCTGCATGTTTCCTACTTTTGTGTGCATTAAATGAAGAATAGACATTTGTGCGGTAGCTACAGTTCTTAAATGGGCATGTTACAGATTCATGGTTTTTTAATTGTTTCTGAAATGAGTGAACATTGTTGCATCTGAGAAGGGCTGTTTAAAGTCACACAAGGTACAAGAAAAAAGTGCATGTTCTGCTTGTGCTACTTCACTTGCACCAGTTCTATGTGTGTCTTTGTGGCTTCGTGATAAATGAATTTTCAGTGCATTAAATGACTGAAATGTACAAATACAAGTGTCATAGACAAGGCAAAGGGCTAATTCGTGAATAATTGCGGTAGTGACTAAATAACTGTGCCCTGGTGTCTGAGGAGACAGGACACAACTTGCATTTCCTCTCCATTTAAGTTACCTTGATTATTGAGGCTGATTGTTGAGGCTCTATTTAGCAAGCATCGATCTCAGCAAGCATCCAGTTCAAACTGCAAGTGAAGAAAATTTGTAAAAGTTTACAACAAGTATTTCCAGTCAGTCAAATTGCATTAGTTAACTTAATCCAATATCGTGTTAACTTCATGTCAGTGTATTTGCCTTAATCGTGGACATTACTTCTAACCGGTAGTTCATTCCCACATTTACCATATCAGGGCGCTTACCAAAAACAGCAACAACACACTTTAAAAACATAAAACCGCCGTTGACTGAAAAGAGTTACCAGCTAACGTTAACATTATTGCCCTGCTTGCTTGACGTAACATAATACTAAGCAGTGATGCTAAAATGGCATTCAAAAAAAAGCGTGAAGCACAAGGCGACTGCCTCGCTTCACGACGCTTCATAAAAATAGCGCATCCCAAACGATTCAACATTTCCTTCATTACATATTCTTGAAACATTTAAAAAACACTTGAGAAAACAGTCCACTTTATATTAGGTGGCCTACTAACTACTATGTACTTACATCAAAAAGTAAGTACAAACTTATTGTGTTCATATTGTATTGCAAAACACTTTTGCTGATATTGAGGTGGGATACTGTGGGTAATGTTAGTGACAGGTGGTATGGGTATGGGTAAGTTTAAGGGTAGGGTTAGGTGTAAGGGAAGTGTCAACAGTGTAATTATAAATGTAATTACAGAAATTAATTACAGATGTAATTACATGCAGGTGTTTTTAAAAATGTAAGTACAATGTAAAAACATGTATGTACACAATAAGTGCATTGTATCAAATGATTAATTCAAATGTTAGTACATAGTAGTTAAGGCCACCTAATATAAAGTGGGTCCGAGAAAACTTTCTCAAGTTTTTTGTTGTACTTACAAGTTGTTCAGTGCGTTAACTCCTGCTGCTTTCGAGTGTCCGCCATGTTGAATGGATTCTTGTAACATCGCCAGCACCACAACGACGTGACGTAGATGACATCATTTACGCCGCTCAATCAGTATACTTAAAAAATATTCAGTACTTTAGTGAAGTTTACTCAAAAATAATGAGCCACACAAAATACAACTAAACTGCTCGTTCAGAAAATGTTATTGTTTTAAGTAGCATTAACTATGAAACAGATTTTAATTGTATTGTTCTTACATTTTTTAAGTTAGTAGTACTGTTCGGGTTTACAGTGCAGGAAGATTCTTTGGTAGAGCTTTGGAAATCATTAATTTAGTTTTATCTGTATTTAATCTTCCATCCTCCCTCACACTCACCTGGTCTTTTCTTAGCAGTGGCCCACGCTCTTTCCAGAGTTCATTCTTGCTTAAGGGCAAAGGTGAGATAATAAAAATGACAAATACTTCAGGAACAGCAACTGAAAAGTCGTTCAATCACCAAAGACTTCTGACAGAACATATTATTTTGTTCTTAGCTTATAGGAGATAATGCAGCATGTGTGTTAATTGGTAGAACATTGACTGTTTACGGTATGTGTAAATATGTTGATGTTCATCCTGTAATCTTGTCTGGTGCTGACCTACCATATGTCACACTATATTTTCTCTCTCTCTCTCTCTCTCTCTCTCTCTCTCTCTCTCTCTCTCTCTCTCTCTCTCTCTCTCTCTCTCTCTCTCTCTCTCTCTCTCTCTCTCTCTCTCTCTCTCTCTCTCTCTCTCTCTCTCTCTCTCTCTCTCTCTCTCTCTCTCTCTCATTAACAGGCAACCTTGTAGTCAAAGCAGGATAAGAAAGCAGGGAACTTTCCTTCCTTTCCTGTTTTGTTCCCGGCTTTGTTATCCTACTTTGACCTCAAGGTTGCCTGTTAACAACCTAATTGCTTGAGATTTTGATGTATGTTCTAAAGCCTTCTATGAAATTTGATTATATTTCTTACTTCTCTCGTTTGAAGCTGGTAATGGCTAAACAAAGTTGCATTCATTTATTTTGCTAGTAAATGCAGCACAACACAAAATGACAAGCAATTTGTTCCTCCACATCCCTACATATCACTGACAGACATCTGTTCATTGCTTTTGGTTCTTGAAAGAATAAATGAAAAGAGGAAACATAAAGGCACTTAATAGATTATAGAAGAAAATGAGGTAGGCCACTAGGAAGCTCACTAGAAAATCATGAGAGGTAAAATTTACATAAACTATTTGACATTTTAACCTCCAAATGGTATTTACTTAAGTTGGATGAAATTGCCTTTGTGACCAGAAAATTGCTGTGGTTTGAAGCTGAATGTCAGAGGAAGATAGTAGTTAGTGCTGTTCTGAAACAAAGCAGAAAGGTAATGACCAAAGAAAATTTTTTGTTGTTTTTAAATATAACGTAATATGATATAAACAACTCATTGCACTTTTGGCTAAAAGCCGACAATTTATTTTGCATTATGGCATGTTGTGCGTATTGAATGCATAACTTTTTTTAGTTAGTAGTAGTTTACACAATCATGAAAATAATTCTGGGCAGCAGACATTATCAAGCTTAAAGGATGCAAAAGCATCATAAAGTATCATATGATTGGTCCATATGATTGTATGCACCATATTTCAAGTCTTCTGAAACCATATGATAACTTTAAGAAACAGGTTGAAGGAGTGCATTATGTAATATATGATATGTGAACAAATCATTCTTTAAGAGTTCAATAATGAAATTAATTGATACAGTGCACAAAATATGGACCAACATTTGTTTATTTATTTAGTGCTTGAAATCTTCAGTCCAATTCAGTGGAAAAGAGTAACTGGCACAGTCTGGATATCTCCTTTTGCACAGCCTGGATTTTATCCCTTCCATGGAAGAAAATCATACGAGTTTGGAATGGCATAGGTGTGAGTAAATTATGACAGAATTTTCATTTTTGGGTGAACTATCCCTTTAAGTTAAAACAATCAAAATGGATATCCTTAATAGACATTTTGAGGAATCATAAAACAGTGCATATAGAGAGTTAGGAGAAAGAGATGGATACCCTATAAAATAAATGATTCCTCTCATGTATGGCTTGATTGCCACTTGGGTTAGACATTAATGATTATTGACGGGTTGAGATGGAGCTGTGAAAAACTCAATTGCCTTAAATTACTGTGCCCTTCTTTGATATCAGTGGATAAAAACAATGCATCCGTAGCCTGAGGCTGGACAAGTTTTGATGAAATGAAAAAATAACTTTTTTCTTTTTTCCCCAACTTTGTTGCCCCACAAAATTAATTTGAAGTATATAAGGAGAGAGACTTTATTGAGGATGGCGGTTAATTTAAACATTCTTTGAATTGTGACTTGGTGTTGCTGATCCTGACCTGCTCCCTCTAAGTGCTTGTTGATATAATAGTTTTCCATCCACCTGTTAAAACATAATGTTCCACGTGATCCTAATATGGCTTCCTCATTTGTTTCCCCCTTAACTCTTTATACAGATCAGGGGCGGTTCTAGACCCTTTTTAGACCCTGTCTGTCATTTCAGCCCCTCTAAAACTATCAGCTATCAAAATGTATTATTTATTTATTAAAATAAAAATAAAAATAACTAAAAATGACAGGACATGTTGATAAGAAAAAAACTCTTTTTTCAGAGAGTTTTAAGTTTTTATTATCGTTGCTATTCTGTGCGTGCGTGATAGCCCACCGTTGGAAGTGCTTCATGTCAGCCGGAGGCGGGAAACAATGTCAAAAAATCACTTTCATGAGACGTTTCGTGACGTCATAGAAGTTATTTTCTATGATTTTTTGAATTGTTTAGCTTGCATTAATGCATGTAATCTGTACAATGTCTACGGAAATTTGCCATGACATGAAACATCAAACTAGAAACTAATTTAGTTTATAATTCAGTATTCGTAATTGTTTTCATTTAGTTAAATCGTGGTGGCTGTGATTTACTAAAAACGAGGGAATAAGTTGTGAGAACGAATCTTCGTACTGTAGTTAAAACTGCAGTAGCTATGTAACTTTTTTGTGTTCAAAATGTACAATCATAAATCCATTTTCAAAACCGTGTTCTTGTCTTATCCTGAATCACTACGGTACACATATAATAAGTGTTTATATTCAGAGTATTTTAGTCCGGTTCAGGTCGCACTGCTGCGGAGTAGCACAGGACCTGCGTGACTGTCATAGACATAAACAGAGAGAAGTAGCTCCGGCTACAATGTTCTTCCGCAAGATGCATGCAGTTCTGTTTAGAGCGCCAAAAGTTACGGACTGCAGCTTTAATAATCATCATTCAGTTTATAATTCATCATTGCTTGGTCACGCTTTGCCAACTTAAGCAATTTAGTTCTTCGTTGACTGTCATAAAATGATAAATTTCTTGAATACAAAGTCTATATTTTTTGCATTTAGCTAACTAACAGTAATACTGGTTGATGATAATAATGAGATGGTGACTACCTATTGTCAGGCTAAAAGACTAACACTATAGTGAAATGTCATGATTGTCAAAACCAACTTTGGTAGCTATTACAGAAAAAAAATATTAATGCAAATAAATAATTTATTCATAAATAAATTTAAAAATAATGGCCTTGGTTTAAATAAACAAATAAATATGAGTGAAAAAGATAAAAATTATAAGCAATAAAACAAAGACTGCAGAGTTTTTAGTTATAGGTTTATTTAAGCTAAAATTTCTTAAGTTTTAAGTTTATGATTAAAAAGCATCATAAAAGGTTTGTGATGACTATTGATTACATATAATTTGCGTCTTTGCATACTCCCATCAAGCTTATTATAGAATAAGTATCACAGAATGAGCAACTCATGCTTTTCACATCTTCAGTGCATTCGTAAGGTTTTGCCGGTATATCCAAAGGGACAAATACTAATGTAAAACATTGAATTCTAAAATGTGGTGGAGTTTAGTGATTTGTGAGACGAACTCACGTGTTAGCCATGTCTCCTGATAAGACTCCTGGATTTTACTTCTAGATTCTTCTGATTCCTTATTCAAGGGACTGGAGTGTGTGAGTGCAAGTGTGCCTTCATGTATAATGTATTTTGCTAAGGCTACTGTTTATTGGGTTACACATGGTTCTCCCGAAACAAGCGCACAGGCTGCTAAACATATACTGTGATTTTAAATGAAAACGACATTTCTCTGCTCGGTTTAATTTTGCCAGAACTTCGACGTTAAATTTCTTAATTGAACTTCAATGTGTGGCATTCTCACTCACTCAAAACACATCAGAGTAAAATGCTAAACATATTGTGGTTTGGTGGTGTTTTTTGTTTGCAATTTTTAATAAAGTTTTTAAAACTGTTAGTTCCAGTCCTTGATTCTGATTGGTCAGTAGCTGTGTTTTATTCACGATAAAACACGGCTATGACCGCTTCACCCAACGGTTCTGTGTATCACTACATAACACCCTTAGCAACCACTCTTAGTAATGTTCTCAATTGATGGGCAACCTGGGAAGCTATTAACAGGAACATCACATAGGCTGATATTTGGAAGATGCCCCAAGCAAGGCTTAGCTTCCTCATAAGGGCCACTTATGGCATCCTTCCTAGCCCCCAGAACCTACATTTGTGGTACAGATCGGAGGGGAACTGTCATCTCTGCTCCTCCCAGAATCCAAGCCTCCAGCACATTCTCTCTGGGTGCAAGGCAGAATTGATCCAGGGCAGCTACAGATGGACCAAGTCCTGTGCTAGCTTGCAGAAGTCCTGGAGACGTGCAGGCTAGAGGCAAATGGGGCCCATTCAGCAACATCCCAGCAGTGGATCCACTTCGTCAGGCAAGGGGGAGAGGGCCAAAGTCCCGGGAGCAGCAGCAGCCTGAAGGAGTGGTCTATCCTATCACCAGGAGGGGAGTGGAGCATGGCAGCTGACCTTGACCGCCAGCTGAGGTTCCTTGTAGAAATCACCGCAACCTCCTTACGGCCTGACATCGTTCTCTGGTCATTCCCTGTCAAGACAGTCCTCATGGTTGAACTGATTGTCCCATGGGAGGAGGGGCTGGAGACTGCCTTTGAGAGGAAGGAGAGGTACGCAGAGCTGACAGCTGTGTGCGCGCAGGCTGGGTGGAGGGCTCTTATCTTCCCGGTAGAAATCGGCTGTAGAGGCTACATCGGAGCATCTACCCAGCAGCTCCTGAAGTCTCTGGGCACCCCACCGGATGTGAACTAAAGAGGGCATTCAGAGATCTGGCAGAAAGAGGGAGTTTCTGGCTTTGGCTATGCAGAAGGGACAGAACATGGGGTAAACAGGAATCCTAGGACTGGCTGCAGGGGGCGGCAGGGACATCCCTGTCGCTGCTCCACCACCTCGAGATGTTCCGGGATTAAAGGAGCGAAACATCAGCGAAGGGTGGCTCCCGGCTGATGACCCAGCTGCTGGTCCAACGGCACCGGCGGAGGTGCTTCAGGCAGCGATGCCCAGCAGGTAGGCATACCTGTGCTGACAATATGTAGAAGATTATTGTAAGAGAGAGATTGAGTGACCGGGTGCATTACCTGCATTCAGATTTAGCATTTCCCTTCAGATCAGTCCTATG
Source organism: Coreius guichenoti (assembly GCA_039654105.1). Taxonomy (NCBI): domain Eukaryota; kingdom Metazoa; phylum Chordata; class Actinopteri; order Cypriniformes; family Gobionidae; genus Coreius; species Coreius guichenoti. Next base: position 19,347,131 of record CM077168.1, read on the forward strand.
TTCATAATAAACAATCCGTTTGAATGTCCCCTGTGATATCTTGTCCTTTTAACAGTTAAGGGGTTTTCCTGTGTCCTGATAATGACAGCGCTAGTCAAAGCATTTGTCAGTTGTGTCTTGTTCCCGTGTTCACAACAAGTTTCAGTCCTTTCAATATAAAAGTATTTGCTACTGAGTGACTCACCCATAAAGACAGTCTTTGCCGCCATCTAATGGCGTAATAATGTAACTTCTGTTGCTGTTCACGGTCAGGGACTTTTTTTTCCAGCGGAAGGAAGGCTTTTAGTGTTGTATTGTACTGTTTTTACTTCATGAAAGTTGCACTGATACATATTTGTATTGTCTAGTAATCATTTTATAAAAGCAATAAGGTACTCAAGGCTAATGCTGTACCGTGAATAAGCACAGCCTCTCGTACCTTATTGCTTACTTATAATGAGTAATTCTAGCATTTATAAAATGAACAAATAACTACTACATAACTATTTAATTTGTGCTGCAGTTATTTTAGGGATATGACTATCCTTTCAACAGGTCTGTACACATTCCATTTTCAATAAGGACGAAGAGTTATACAATATGACAATGACAGATATAAACCCAGAACCTCATTTGGTTCTGGCACCTTCATTTCCTGCCACCTGACAGACATGCTTCTACAGACATGTTCCCCTGTGGTTTATTTGTTTAGTTCTCAGAACTGTGATCTGTCTCCGGTTTAGAAATGTGTTTCAGTCTGTTTGTTTCTTTTTCAACCTCCATTAACACTTGGCAAAAACCTGCTTTCAGAACGTTGTCCAGCACAATGCCTAGCCAAGAGAGTGCTCACACTGGCCTTGCAACATCAAAAATGGGGCCTGTGTGAGTGTATACAAGACAGACTGGCAGGAAACACTGATTCAGAGTCAGAGACAGACAAGCAGAAAGAGATGAATAGAGCAAATTAAAGTATAGAAATAATTTAGGAAACAAATTTTCAGTCACCAAACACGCATACTCGCGCATTTTCAACTCCTGGCACATGACAACTTGATGCAACACAACAGACGGGATGGCATAATTAGGTTCGAACTGGTGAGGTCTGGCTGAGGCAACACTAGTGGGTATGACGCAGATTGACACACGCGTTGAGAAGTTTGGAACCAAAAAAGCGTGGGCAAATCTCTTTTCAAGTCACCGTAGACATATGATTGGTTTATAACCATGCCAACTCTCTGCATGTTTGTTAGCATTTAAAAATAAAGCCAAAACTAACAGATGATCAAGTTGTATAGAATGTTTGACCAAATTTAAGCATTTCTTTTTTAACAATCCTTTGAGTCTGATAGACTGGAGGAATTTATCAGTTCGTACTCTTCTATCTATGGTGTTTCATTTGAAATAATGGCATATGGCATAAACTGTAAACTGTATGGTGTGTTAGTGTGGGGTCATCCTTGTATACGGGAATCAGATTTCAAACTATAAAGTGAAACGAGATTTAAATCGGGACAATGTACAAAAGCACAAAACTATAACAGAAAAATAGATGCTTTATATGAGAGTTCTGAGGATGACTCTCTAATAATTTCTCTATATAATAATTTCTGAGGAAATTATCTAGGCTACTCAGAATTGTTAGATGGTGACTGCTACAGCAAAAAAAAAAAAAAAAAAATTCATTACACTGAAAATTGAGGCCAAGTGAAGGAATCCAAGGGAGCACTGGCAGAAACAAATCCACCTTTGCTTTAAAGGAAAATTAAGGCTCATGATCCACAAAAATACTGTATGTACTAAAGATACCTTTTCCATGTAAAATTAAGGACTTCCTGTTATTCATTATTTCTGGAATGGTGAATAGCTCCACTTAGATTTTGTTAGCCTTTGTTAGTAAAAGTTTTTTTTTTTTCTCTCTTGCCCTGTTCATAGAGGTGTCATTTCTCCTTGCCCACAGAAGACTCCCTCATCATACCCCACTCTTTCATTCTGACATTTCTAATAAAGCCATATGCATCTCTCTTATATTTTCAGCAAATACATAATGTAGCCTAGGAAACGTACCTATGACCTACAAAATTCACACTTTCTTGCTCTGCAGTAAATTAATAAGTACTTGTCTGACATAAAATGCATGTTTGTGGGTATCCAAGGAATACACCAAGGCAAATTAACTTGCCTCCTTTACAAAAAAAAAAAAAGTATTTGTATTCTTTTATTCTATTCATCATAATATGGATGGTTTTAAGCATTATGAATGTTACTCAAGCTGCTCTTTCACTTCTACTACAGAATGGTACTCTACACATATATAAATCTGCCTGCTGTTTCAGATATGGAAGGTTTAATGATATGATTTCCATGATTGTGGGGTCATTCTGGAATGCTGCAATGCACTTATTACAGGGACAATCCCCCTGGAACAACCTGCCACTTTCGTCCTCGGGATATGTTTTCCTGCATAGTCTGAGACTGAGAAATGGGTTAGGGATAAATCTAGCCTGTATGTGGTGAAGTTTCAGACACTGAGCCAATTGAAACAGTCCCTGAGTCTGTGAGGATATAATTAGATGAGATTCCTTAACATTGTTTGGGACCTCCGTATTGTATTGTACTGTTTTTGGCCTGCCATGGTGGTTGTAATGCCATGCACTGAGAGAAGCTGTGTTCACTCCACTGGACAATATGTCCAGCTCTCCAAATGATAGAAATGTTCACAGAGCTAAGGTTAAGCTAGGATCCATTGGCATGGTCTCTTCCAATGGACTTGGTGTATTCCAGCCCTTCTCTGTTGAGGCATCAAATATCTTCACTTCTCTTCTCTTTATTGCACACTCTGTTTATTGTACTTTTTCTCCCAAATGTTTCCAATCACACGAATTACAATAAAGTCATAGTATCTGAATTAAGCTTCTTAAAGGATTAACATGTTTTAGCGTACATTCTGTGGAGCAGAAGTCATTGAAATAAAGGCAGAAAAAGGAAAAGTTCTATGGAACGAGATTCAAGGCTTTGCGGCAGGATATTTTTCCATCTCGTTTTAAACATTATGCTGCTGAAACTGAAGCTAGTGAAACCATTTGCAAATTCAATCAAGAGCAATAGCAGCACTATAAAAATTCTAAAGGGGTAGACAGGTTGCATTTGTTATTTTGATTGCTCCTTTGGAGAGAATGAGTGTGATGTTGATGTCAGGGGTATTCTGCCAAATGTGGCAACACAGAGGCTCGTGGATGAGGTGTGATGTGAAAATAGGATATTATTTATTCATTTTGACAGGATGTTATTGAGAAAGTGGAACGAGGGGAGAACAGGCTTATGGCTACTCTGTCTCCGCAGAGATCTGCGGTCTGCTGTTGCTGATGTGACAATCACTTTTGTGCATTTGCATCATTACAGTAGCATGTTAGCTTCACAAACTTTAGCTCTTTATTTCCATCCTGTTTTACAGCTTGGTACAATGTTGGTACATTTGTCCAGTAGTAGTAGTAGTAGTAGTAGTAATGACCCAAGTATATTATTGTGATCAGTTATTGCTAAGTTATTACTTAATTTTAACCTCTGGGATTGTCATTTTAGCTTGACTTTAAAAACATCATCATAAATGCTGTACATTGAGAAATATTAGCTAAAGTGGACCCAGTTTATATTAGGTGGCCTTAACTACTATGTACTAACATTTTAAAGTAGTCATTTGATACAATGCACTTATTGTGTACATACATGTTTTTACATTGTACTTACATTTTAAAAAATACCTGCATGTAATTACATCTGTAATTAATTTCTGTAGTTGCAATTAGAATTACACTGTTGACACTTCCCTTACACCTAACCCTACCCTTAAACTTGCCCATACCACCACACCAGTCCCTAACTTTACCCGTATCCCACCTCAAAAGGGTTTTGCAATACAATATGAACACAATAAGTACATTGTACTTTTTTTTTTTTTTTTTTATGTAAGTACATAGTAGTTAAGGCCACCTAATATAAAGTGGGACTGCTAAAGTTAATATTTAACCTTTAAACTATTTAAACTATTATGTTTAAAGTGTAGGGTGCATCTTAATATTTTCTTAAAGCTGTTTTTCTTTGAGGTCTGCTTACCTCGCTGCTGTTATTCAAAAAATTAAAGCATTCATGACAGACACATCTGTCTGATTTTATTTGCTGAGCACCGAACTACATGGCTTTTGTTCTCTCTGTAGCAGTGATCTGGTGTCAGTTCCCACCTCAGATTTATTTAGGCTTTTTTTTTTTAATTACTTGAAGATAGGGAATTACTTGGGGAAAAAAAAACAACTTATGAATATATGCTGTAATAATATATCTAGCAGCTCCAGAGATGTTGCATAGTTAGATTGGATTTAGTATTCAGAGGGTATTTACCAATTTATATTTTGAAGCATCACATGATAAATGTCATATTAGAGCCAAGTATTGCAGATCATATTGCTTAAGAATAAAACATTGGCATATCTGACCTTTACAGAGACAAAAGTATGCTTCACCTCCTAAATGAACAGTTTATTAGTAACAGTCGTCTCAGAAGAAAATAACTCCTGCTTGTATTGCTCAAACATTAATTTCTTGAGGCAAAGATGCTGCTCACACAGAATATTTAACAAATCCCACTGGAACAGGGATTTCAGATAAGCATATAATGTTGCCTCTAAACACGCATAAAATAATGATATCCTCAGAAGCCTCTAAGGATGCAGTTGCCTTAATGTGAGCTTCAGTAACGTTACATCAATGAATATATAGTTTGTGGTATTTGATGGCTGTTGACTCGAATTTACATTTTGATCACAGCTTAATTTATTGGTCTCATGTTTCTTCCAGTGTAAATTATTTATTTATTTTATCAAATAGCTTTTAAGAATACTTGATTCTAATTTTCACAGCACTGCTGTCAGGGTTATGTTTAGTGTCATTGTGTTTTAGTTTGGTTCTATTCTGTTCCCGTTTGCCTGTGTTTCCTTTGCTAGTAAGCCTCCATGGTTGTTAGTTACACCTGTTCCCTGTTCTGTTAATGATCTCCCTTCTGTATTTAAGCCCTTATAGTTTGCCTCTGTTCTTTGTCTTGCGATTTAATGTTATATTGTAGGTGTGTAGTGCTTCTGTGTTCTTAGTGTTTATTAAAAGTTAGTTTGTTTGTCACATTTCTTTCTTTGTGGATTTCACTACCGCAACCCCTGACATATGCAGTCAAATATTTTTAGTATATTGCTACATTGTATGTTTTGCATTTGTTTATATATTTATTTAAATTCATTCTTTAAATATAGTATTTAAAATCTGACCCCCAGTACTTGGATGCCTTGCTTTTTACCAAACTAAATAAATTCATTTTATACATGCACTACTGTTTAAAAATTTGGGGTCAACAAGTGTTTTTTTTTGTTTTAGAAATAAGTCTTTTATGCTCACCAAGGCTGCATATATTTGATGAAAAATACAGTAAAAACAATAATATCATAAAAGATTTATAATTTTTTTAAACTATAACTTTATAATTATAATTTATAACTAACCCTTAGTGGTCAGATAAAATGTTTTGTGAATATGGACCCTGATTTGGTGCTCAAGAAACGCCTCCTTTTTCTTCTGCATTATCTTTGTCTTCATCATCATCTCCTTATCCTTCTTTTCCGTTCTTTTTCTTAATGAAAACGGTGCTGTTTAATATTTTTGCAGAAACCACAAAACATTCATTTAAAATATTTTTGTAACATTGTAAAAGTCTTTACTGTCACTTTTGATCAATTTAATATAAATGTCACTTTGTCGTGAAGCACGTATGTAATCAGTCCAATGGAGTGATGGAACGTCAAGGCGGGTGACGTCATCCACCAGGAAATTATAAAGCACACCTGCACCAAACACAGTCAGCTTCTGGCTAGACTGAAGCAAGACGATAGCGGGCATGCAGGGAGTATGGCCGAGTGACGCAGTGTCTCGTTCCCTACTCAGGGAACTAAGGTTACATACGTAACCGAGACGTTCCCTTTCAAGGGAACTCGCGCTGCGTCACCGCTGTGGGAACGATATCCCCACGTCCCCATAGGAGCCAGATGCCCGCCCGTGTATCATTGTCTAAGGAACAAGCACCCGTGCCCCCGGAGTAAAGTTGAGGTCAAGTTCGTAGAACCTCACAAATGTATGCGGCGAGGACCACCCCGCCGCATCACAAACTTCTTGCAGGGATGCCCCTGATAGTAGTGCTTTTGAAGCAGCCATACTCCTAGTAGAGTGGGCCCGTACAGCCAACGGTTAAGGCTGACCGGTCGCCTCATAAGCCAGTGAGATGGCCTCGACCACCCACTTGCTCATTCTCTGCTTGGATGCTGGGCCCCCCCTCAAGGGTGGCCCGAAGCACACAAACAACTGTTCAGTCTTTCTCCACAGGGCAGCTCTGAGGACATAAGCATCTAAAGCCCGAACCGGGCAAAGCAGATTAAGTCTTTCCTGGTCTGACGTCCGGAAGGGAGGAGGACAAAAGGCCTGCAGTATGACTGGTCTTACAGTATTAGTATGGACCTTAGGAATATAGCCCGGCCTAGGGTGTAGGAAGGCCTTAACCATACCGGGCGCAAAAATTCCAAGCACGAGGGTGCCACTGACAATGCTTGAATGTCTCCTATTCTCTTAGAGATGAAATAGCAAGCAGAAGGATAGTTTTTAGCATGAAAAACTTCTCAGGAACTTCTTCGATCGGCTCGAAAGGAGCCTCAGAAAGGCCCTGTAATACAATGGCCAGGTCCCATGCTGGCACCCTAGTGCGAACCGCAGGTCTTAACCTCAAAGTGCCACGAAGGAAACGAGTAATTAGAGGGTGTCGCCCCAAAGATACACCACCCAAAGGAGTGTGGTAAGCAGCTAAGGCCGCCACATACACCTTTATTGTGGAGGGGGCTAACCCTGCAGAAAATCTTTCCTGCAGGAAGTCCAGCACTGCACCCACTGGGCAGTTAACTGGGTCCCACTGGCGAGCTCTGCACCATGAAGTGAAGAGTTTCCACTTCAAGGCATACAATTTCCTCGTGGAGGGAGCTCTAGAGTGTAGAATGGTCTCCACAACCTCAGTTGAGAGACCTGAACTTATGAGCTGGGCCCCCTCAGAGGCCAAGCCCACAGTTTCCACAACTCCGGGCAAGGGTGCAAGATTGCCCCTCTCGCCTGAGAGAGGAGGTCCCTCCTGATCGGAATCTCCATCGTAGAGCCGTCGAGGAGAGACACTATGTCCGAGAACCGAGAGCAATCGGGGGAAATGCGTACAGGGGCAGCCTCGGCCACTCCTGTACCATGGCGTCCAGTCCCAAGGGAGCTGGAAGCGTTAGGGAGAACCACAGACGACAGTGATAAGTCTCTGACGACGCGAACAGGTCTATTTCCGCTCAGCCGAAGTTCTCCCAAAGGAGCTCCACCACCTCAGTGTGGAGTCTCCATTCCCCGGGCCTCGGCCCCTGCCTCGACAGGATGTCTGCTTCCACATTTAAGTACCCTGGGATGTAAACTGCCCTGATGGAACGCAGTTTCCCTTGGGCCCACAGGAGGACCTGGCAAGCCAGCATGTATAACGGGCGCAATCTCAAACCCCCCTGATGGTTTATATAGGAGACCACCGAAGTGTTGTCTGTACGAACTAGCACATGATGGCCCCTGAGGTCTGGCAGGAAGTGCCTCAGAGCCTGAAACACCGCCATCATCTCCAAGCAATTTATGTGCCAGGAACGATGATGGTCCTGGGCCGAGCGACCACTCATGATTGCCCCTCACCCTGTGAGGGATGCATTTGTCATCAGTGTGACTCGACGACACGGAGCTCCCAACACTGGGCCTTGGGCCAGAATCCAAGGCTCCTTCCACATCACCAAGGCGTGAAGGCATCGCCGCGTGACCTTGATAACACAAAAAGGATTTCCCCTCGGGGAAAAACCCTTGGTCTTGAGCCACTACTGCAATGGTCTCATGTACAACAGGCCACAAGGTATAACGTTGGACGCTGCTGCCATCAGACCTAACAGTCTCTGATACTGTTTGACAGTGAGTGACTGGTCTAGCTTCACCCCTTTCACTGCTGAGAGAATCAAACCCACACGAGGCTCTGATAGACGAGCCTGCATAGTGATCGAATTCCAACTCACACCAAAGATACGTAGTTCTCTGTGCCGGAGAAAGAACGCTCTTCTTCGAGTTTAGTCTCAGCCCCAGCTTTCTCATGTGTGCGAGAACAACATCTCGATGTTAAACCGCCATCTGAGCTGACTGCGCTAGGATCAGCCAGTCGTCAATGTAATTGAGAATACGGATCCCCTGCATGCGCATAGGAACCAAAGCTGCGTCTACACATTTTGTGAAAGTGCGGGGTGACAGTGCTAGACCGAACGGAAGGACCCGATACTGGTACGCTTCTCCCCCGAAAGCGAACCTCAGGAACTTCCTGTGCTGTGGAAGGATGGATACATGGAATTATGCATCTTTTAGATCTATCGTGACAAACCAGTCCTCAGACCTGATCTGTGGCACGATCTGTTTGAGTGTAAGCATCTTGAACTTGAACTTTGCTACAGCGCGATTGAGAATGCACAGATCTAAAATGGGATGCAACCCCTTATCCTGGCACGATGAAGTACCGGCTGTAAAACCCTGACTCCCTGCTGGGAAGAGGGAACCTCTCTATAGCCTCTTTACGCAGAAGAGTCTATACTTCTTGGGTCATAACCAGAACCTGCTCGGGGTCCACCACTGTGTGCAGAACCCCGTTGAAACTGGGCGGACGACATCTGAACTGAATGGCGTACCCCTTTCCCTTACCCCATCCTTGGATGACTCGCGAGGGCCCCCCACGCCCCGGCATTGCGGCAGGGTTGGTGGATCGACCCTCTGAGGGCACCGAAGGGAGGCGGGCACCGTATGCTGAGGTCAACACTGCCTGCCTTCGGAGGGGACTACCCTACCCTACCCTTTCTACGCAGCCTTCTTGGAGATGATGACGGTCCTCAGATCCATCTTCCCCTTCGAAGGCTGCGCCTGAGAGCGCCTCCCCCTGCCCCACCCTTTCTGTGGGGGAGCACGGGTGGCGATGCTCTGTTTTTGTTGCGCTCGGTGCGAGGAGCTCGTACTCGGCTTTGGCTGCTCCCGCCCAGCAGCCGCTGGAGCCTGGGGTTTTCTGGGAAAGAACTGCTGAAGCGCCACTGCCTGCTTTTTAGCCTCCTGAAACCTGTCGGTGACCGAACTGACTGCGTCACCGAACAGGCCATCAGGAGACAGCGGGGCATCCAGCAGAAAACTCTTATCCTTTTCCTTAATATCCGTGAGGTTTAACCACAAATGCCTCTCCATGGCCACCAGGGCTGCCATAGAACGGCCAACTGATCTGGCCGTCTCCTTGATGGCACGGAGAGCTAAATCTGCTGATGATCAGACCTCACGGATAATATCAGCTCCGATCTCCTCACTTTCCCCCAGGTCCTTAAGCAAGTCAGCCTGGTATGCTTGCATGATGGACATAGTGTGCAAGCATGCCGTGGCCTGACCTGCAGCCGAGTAGGCTTTGCCAACCAGCGCTGAAGTGGCTCTTAATGGGTTGGTGGGCAATGTCGGGGCTTTAAGGGACGATGCTGATTTGGGAGAGAGATGGCTCGCAAGCGTCTCCTCCACCCTCGGCATCGAACCATATCCATACTTCTTCAGTCCCACGATGTTACTATATGTTGACGTTTGGGGACTGAAGATTCTGGATGATACCGGTCTCTTCCACGACCTCCACACCTCGGTGTGGAGGTCAGGAAAGAACGGTAAGCCCCGACGTGGAGGCTGAGCAGTGTGAGCGGGTAGGAAGCGCTCGTCTAATTTGTTTCTCACTGACGAGCGCTCCTGTCTTTCTTGTGGCCAGTCCAAACTGAGCCTGGCACTGGCAGGGGAATGAAGTGGCAAGTCTTCACTTCCACCTGCCTCAATACTGACAACATCCATCTCCTCAGAACTGGATAATTGCAGTATCGATGCCTCCACCAGGGCGGAAGAAACCGCAGCACGGGCTTCCAAACCCTGGATAGAGGCACTAGATCTGACAGGTGAGGGCAGAGATAAGGCAGAGGCCATCTCTAAACCCGTTGTCAGATCCATTTGCGATCCCCACGACTGAAGCCTCCGTTCTGCCTCGGCAGAAGCGAGACCCGAGCCGCAGGGAATGCGAGCCGAAGCGCCCTCCTCGAAGAGCGCTCTGCGGGAGTGGAGCGTTCTGATGGGCAGATGCTCGCAGCGCTTACAACCAGCTCCCTCGAGAGCTGCCTGAGCGTGCTGCACTCCCAAACAAACAACACACATCAAATGTGTATCCCCACCCGTTATGAAGCGTGGGCAGGGATGAACACACTTTCTGAATTGTTGTTCGCTCGCCATTATAATGTCACTCGTGTCAGTATATAAATATATATATTTTTTTTTGTGTGTGGTGAAAACTCCTGCATAGTCTCAACTAAGACGGTCAAAAACACCAAATCTGTATGAGGTTCTTTCTTCTGCTGAACACAAAATAAGATATTTTGAAGAATGCCAATAACCAAACAGTTGATGGGCCCATCAGCTGTTTGCTTACCGACATTCTTAAAAATATCTTTTGTGTTCAGCAGAAGAAAGAAATTCATACAGGTTTGGAACAACATGAGGGTTTGTAAATGATGACAATTTTCATTTTTGGGTGAACTATTCCTTTAGGTTTAGTTATTATTTATGTGAAAACTATGATAATGAAACATCTGCTGGTCATCTAATGGGGTAATCAGGACCCCAATATTTCCACTGGTTTTCTGTCGTGATCGTTCTCTTATTTACATACTGCCTTTGGACAGGAAACGTATGGCAACGCTTGATGGTACAGCTGGGGTTGTCAGCAATTCCCCTTGAGCAGGTGTGTTATTTTGCTGTTTCTAATTATAACCTTTAATCAGGGCCTGCCTTTGATTATTTTAAACTGTGATAACTAGATGAGAAGGGGTGAGGGCGAGCAATCAGAATATTTTCAACTGGAAGAATTTTTGTTCTCAACAGGGGCAGGAAAAGTTGAAAACATTTTTTTTTTTATCCTCTTATAAAGTTATGGATGAAACAAATTCTAATCATGCTATGTGATTGTCCTTACAAGGTGAAAAGGGAAATGAAAGAATAGTGGCCAACTTTACTCTTTCCACAATAAGCCTTTGTTCTGTTTAGCAAAAGTGGCCATGAATATTTGGAAGATAGTGCTGTTTGATGGGTGCCCAGATGGCATCATGTGGTGTTGAAAGCCTGTTATATTTCTTTGTAGTGGTCTGATGTTACTGTTTCTTTTACTCATCATGCATATCATTCTTCTCAGTGATCAAGGTAGGGCTTTAGTGATTATAATTCCTATGTGGGCAGCTTTATATTTGCCTAAAGAGGACAAAGATTGTATTAATTCAAATTAAAGAAAGACATATCTTGCATTATAGCTTGAAGTAGGATATTTCTGTGTTGCCCTTTTAATGATTTAATTTCATTTGGATTTGAGAGGGACCGCAATAGCTGGCAATTGTCAGGCTCCTGTGGAGATGCTCTGAGAAGGCTCTTATTGTTGATTTTGTTTTGGGTGGTTAGAAACTTGCCTCTCCCAGCTGCTCTGCCTGGAATGAATCTTAGATCAGAAATCACTTGTTCTGTCAATGAAATATTTGAATGGGATTGTGCTGCCAAAGCAGCCTTATCAGAGGACAATGTGATGCCAAGTGCAGCAAATATTTCTTCATAAACTCATGGGGAGAGGAGAAAAAAAAAGATGCTGAGTGTGTTAGTTTTCTGTTGCTCTTCTTGGGTTTTTTGAAGAATCCGGATCAACAAAAGGAAGCTGAGCCAGAAGGGAGAATCCCTGTTGGAATCCAAGCTTTGAATTAGTAACAAATACAAAAAGTTGTTTTCATTGTTTTACCTCTCAGCCTTATGCTCTGAAGAATTTGTATTCCATTCATTTGCTTTTCATGAAGCTGCATATTCTAAATAAATAGACATACAAAACACTTTACAATGAGTTTCAGTCGTTAACATTATTCAGCTGTTTGTATCATGAACTAACACATTTTTACAATATGTATTAATAATGTTAATTTATGAATATACCAATGTTCATTGTTAATTCATGTTTGTTTATACATTAATTTATAGAATGTTAATGTTAAAAAATGTGTCCTTCAAAAGTTTAAAATCAGTAAGATTATTTTTCAAAAGAAAGAAATTAATCATTTTATTCTGTGAGGACACATTAAATTAATCAAAACATTACAAACATTATAACATCAATTAGCATTAGAATGATTTCTGAAGGATCATGTGACACTGAAGACTAGAGTAATGACTACTGAAAATTCAGCTTTGCATAACAGGAATAAATTACATTTAAATTAACAGATATTAAAGTAGAAAACAATTACTTTAATATGGTTTACTGCATTCATCAAATAAATGCAGCCGCCTTGAGCAGATGATAATTCTTTCAATAACATAATCAAATCTTACTGACCCCAAACTTTTGAACATTAGTGTATGTACAAATTAACATTTACATTTATTTATTAATCTGAATTATTGTTAATTGTTAAAATGCTAATGTAAACCTATAGAACCTCAATATACTGTCTGATTAGGTATTGTAGATGCATCTTATTAAAACATGACCATTAGCAACAAATAATCTTTTGAAAGTAAACTCTTCTGAAACAAACCTATATAAAACTTTTCCCCCCTAACTTAATAAAAGAACAAGTATATGAACACGTATATATTTATAGGTGGCCATAAATCTGTGCATGCTTTGCTTTTTCAGTCATATAGTAGTTTGATTTACAGTAAGTCAACATACTTAGAAATAGTTATTTAATAGTACTTTAGTTATTTTACTGCTCCTAATTCTTCATCAAGTGCTGAAAATTAATTAAAGTGCTCAGCTGCCTGCAGGCCACCACAATAAAATGGTGGTCCTATTGCTGCCATCACACCATCAACTGCCACTGGCTAAAGACAAAGTAATCCCTTTCACAGTGTGTGTAAATTACTGATCGTTCTTAAGATTGGTTTAGTAGGAAGCATCCTAGATGTTTGATATTTGAAAGGAAAGTTATTTGATGGTAAGTTTATTGTTGTTACAGCTTATGTGAACCAAAGCTTAGTTAAAAAAAAGTTGCACATGAGCTTATTGTATTGAAAGCTTTCAGGGTATGTGCTTATGGGTTGTAAATGAGGGTGAATGGGTGTGCTGAGAGATGAAGCAGTGAAGAGAACCAGCAAGGGGGAGGCAGAGATATGATAGAATGCATTTGCTCTGTGTGAGCTGATAACACACAAGTTGTAGGTTTGATCTCTGGCAGGGGTGTCCTAGAAACACTCTTGCCCTTGAAACAATCCCGACATGGGATACATTTTCATCTTTACACAGGCAAAATGAAAGGTAACATTTTCTTTTTAACTTTTATCCGTTAAATATATATATATATATATATATATATATATTAGTCTATACATACACGGTGCAATGTATTTTTAATAATTTAAAGTATTAGTATATTCTAGTTATGAGTATTGGTGCTTAGTTGTCTTCAGTCATAAAATTCTTTAATGAGTCATTAAATCAAGCTACAATAACATTTTATATAATAAAGTATTTGCATTCTGATTTCTAAACAAGTAAAACCCCCCCTCCTCTAAAATGGTAAAAAACAAAAAAATGTTTGGTGTCCTTTATATTCTGCTTCACCAAGAGCAGCTTCTCTTCTGCCCGCCTCATTCTTTTCACCACAGTTTAGCATTTCAGAATTGACTGCAACAGTAAAATTGGAGGTGGAATGAGACAGAAATGCATTTTGTTTGGTTTCTGCCTGACTGAGAACTGAATATCAGGAACACTGGATGTTTCCAGCCAGTCCAGATGATATGAATACATCAGTCATGCTTAAACAGTCTGAAAGTGAACTCCTAGCCAGACAGCAATGCTGCTTGTTTTCAGCCATCTCTGTTGACATGAAGATGCACATTTTATAGCCTGAATTAATTTGCTGCATTAATAGATCTAGAAAAAGGGCATAGAGGTTTAAAGTTTGGGCTCAGTAAGATGCATTTGAAATTGATTAAGTGAAAGTACAAACATTTATAATGTTAAAATTTCTATTTGAAATAAATGCTGCTCTTTTGAACTTTCTATTCATCAAGGAATTGAGGAAAAACTGTCAAAAGAGAGGTTGGAGAGCCAAGTCAGGTGTCGAGGTTTTGCAGGCCAGTCGCTTTGCAGGGCATATACGGCACTCTGAATCACAGGAGAGCGATGAAGGAGAGCCATTCACAACACCACAGACATAGCTGAGAAAGCATCCAGGTTGCTCTGGTTAACCCTTTGATGCATACGATCACCCTGGTGTGATCAGTCAAGGCTGGTCCCTGAAGCGTAATCCCGGTGTGATTAGCACGTTTTTAGCATCAAGTGATCAACTGCTAAATTCTAATGTGCATTCGCGCGTTGGCTGGAGCTGAGCCAGAGACGGACACGCTCAGCGCTTGTCATATATCACAACTATTAAGTGCTCCCTTTTGAGGGAACTCATACTGCATCCAGTGATGACACTTTGGGGAACACCTCCAGCATGACTGCGTCTGAAGCAAGTGTGCAACTAGTCCAGTCTTGATTGGTGCTGCGTCACCTCACGACGTGTGGCAGCGTACCGCGGAAGCTACAAAGGGAAGCCGGCAACAAGGCAGCGTCAGCTTTCTGTCTTCAGCAAGCACTTAGGTGTGAAACTGTCAGTCTTGTTTGGTGTTGTCTGTCCCATTAAGAACGAATAAGCAGCTTTAGATCTGTGTGTCTCTTTGCCAGATGCTACATTATGGGAGGTGACACACCCGATCTGTGTGTGGCTGCTTAGAATCGGAGCATGCACAGTCAGCTCTTGAGGGGGCTGGCTGTGTTCAATCATAAATTCCCAACTTGTACAGGAGACGTGCACTATCAGGAGTTTTAGCTCTGCTCCTGTTGGCTTTCTTCTCGTGGGAAGAAAGTCGTATACAATAAAGAATCGCGGATCTCACGTTTGCCGAGGCAACACGTAGATTATGGGTCCGCAATCAGTCATGTGAAAAAGAAAGGACACACTTTAGAATTTTATGGTTTAATGTATCAGAACATAATAAAAATTGTCTGGTCGTTAGCAGGTCTTAAAATTAGGTAAATACAACCTCAGATGAACAACAACTGACATATTACACCATGTCATTTATTTATTTAACAAAAATAAAGCCAAAATGGAGAAGCCATGGGATACAAACTAAGTATACCCTATGTTTCATTTGCTTGTAGAGCCACTTTTAGCAGCAATAAGTTGAAGGACTCGTTTTCTGTATGACCATCAGTCTCTCGCATTGTTCTGGAGGAATTTTGGCCTGCTCTTCTTTACAACGTTGCTTCAGTTCATTGAGGTTTGCGGGCATTTGTTTATGCACCGCACTCTTAAGGTCCCATAGTCGGCTTGAGGTCTGGGCCAGTGCATCAACTTGATTCTTTTCTTTTTCAGCCATTCTTTTGCAGATTTGCTGGTGTGCTTGGGATCATTGTCCTGTTGCATGACCCAATTTTGGCCAAGCTTTAGCTTTCGGACAGTTGGCCTCACATTTGATTCTAGAATACTATGGTATACAGAGGAGTTCATGGTCAACTCAGTTACTGCAAGGTGCCCAGGTCCTGTGGCTGCAAAACAAGCCAAAAACCATCATCCCTCCATCAGCTTGATGGACAGTTGGTGTGAGGTGTTTGTGTTGATATGCTGTGTTTAGTTTTCACCTAATGTTGCAGCACTGGGAGGCCCGCATCCTCTGAAGAGGTTTCTAGAGGAGCCAGTTTGGTTATTCCCTGCCAGTCATCCACTTCAGGGCGCTGAGTTGACTACTCGCAATACAGTCTCGAGAGACTGGTTCTTTTATTAGACCATCTGGCCGCTCGACCCAGGGTCTGTGGAAAGAGCATCATCTCTCCTGGCATATAAACTGCCTAGAGATGTTAGATGTATTGCTAGCCCTAAGGCATTTCCTTCCAGACCTCAGAGGCCACCATGTTTTACTTCGAACAGACAATCGGTGGTCTTGTATATAAATCATCAGGGGGGTCTGTGGTCTATACAGACTGGCACACCAGATCCTTCTGTGGTCCCAGGTCAAACTGCTCTCATTTAGATCACTCTATATCTCCGGGCACCTGAATTTGGGAGCAGATGTCCTGTTGAGGCAGAGGCTGAGGCCCGGGGAATGGAGACTCCACCCTGAGATGGTGGAATTAATTTGGAGAAAGTTCTGCTGGGGTTGGATGCCATGGTAGAGACGGGGCAGAGGTTTCATCTGTATGCATTTCCAGTTCTAGAAAGAGTTCCCCAGGACGAGGTCTTCTTCTGGCAACCCCATTCTGGCCGGCCCGAGTATGGTTCTCAGACCTTATAGCCCTCCTAGACGGTCTCCTGTGGGAGCTTCCAGTCAGGAGGGACCTTCTATCGTAGGCCTGGGGCACAATATACCATCCCCGGTCAGAGAGATGGAAAATGTGGGTTAGCTGGCCCCTGAGGGGGATCGGCTCCAGAATACTGGTGTCTCAACCGAGGTTGTCAAGACCATCTTCATCTCTATATCTCTCTCCACAAGGAAACTAAATACCTTAAAGTGGAGAGTCTTCACTTTATAGTGCAGATAATATCAGTTGGATCCAGTTAACTGCCCAGAGGCTTCAGTGCTGGAGTTCCTTCAGGACCGCTTTCTACCGTTCCTTCCCCATCCACGCTTAAGGTTTACATGGAGGCCTTAGCTGCCTCCCATGCACTGTTGAGCGAGGGATCTTAGGGAGACACCATTTGGATTTGTTTCCTTCGTGGCACCTTTCATCCTTCTTGTGTGTGGATGGACCAGGAGATGCTACATTTACTTGTCCTGTTAGGGCTCTTGAGATGTATGTCTGTAGGACTGCTCAATGGTGGAAGCTATCTCTATGGCTTTCGAGGTGTGGGGTATGCCTTCACCTCTGCTGGTAAGAGCTTATTCCACCAGAAGTATGGCAACTTCAAAAGCCTTGTTGTCGGGTGTCTCCCTCCAAGACGTTTGTGATGCAATGAACAGATTGCATCACAATCTATGTCCCTGAACAGATTTACAAGGTTTTTCAGCCTGGTTCTCTCAGGTGCTTTCTTCCTGAGTTTTGCCTTTACAGCTTCACACCAGAGCAGGGATTTATCAGTATGGTGTAGTGGGTATTTCGTTCCCAAGTGTCATCATTGGACACAGCATGAGTTCCCTCGAAAGGGAACGTCTCATGTTACGAATGTAACCATTGTTCCCTGAGAGAGGAACGAGATTCTGTGTCCCCTTGTCATACTTCTTGTATGCATGGGAGCGGCTTGCTTCATTCTATCCGAAGCTGACACTGCTGTGTTGCCAGCTTCCCTTTGTAGCTTCTGCGGTACGCTGTCACACATCACAAGATGATGCAGCACCAATCAAGATTGGACTAGTTGCACAAGTGCTTCAGACTCAGTCACACTGGAGGTGTTCCCCAAATCATTGGACGCAGCTTCTCGTTCCCCTCATAACCCATTACATTCATGACCTTAGATGTGTATTTAAATGTCTGAAACCTAAAATAAACATTGTGGTTGAAAACAAGTACTAGCAAAACAATACATTTATAGTTGGTAAAATATACACTGATGTCTGTCTATACAATCCTTTCAATTATAAATTGACGAGGTGTTTATTCGTATCAAATACACATTGTTGTAGGATCTGAAGGCGAACCAGACATAACCCCAAATCAACAGGAACCTAAACCAGACAGACATATAATAAAACATCGTTCAATTGCATAATCCTATATCATGTCTACAACTTGTATATACGTGACTAATATGCTTAATTACACATAATTCATGCAATTGTTATACGATTGACGATTGAATGGTTGACTTGAAGTGTTTCTTGTTTCTTATCAGTATGATCGTCTGTTCATAACTCAGAAGATGACTTGAATGAAACCTTTGTAAAATGTATCATATTCTTTTTATAGAAACCATGTCTAAACTGTACTCTTTGTAAGAGCAGGAAAGTTAAGACACCAGTGTGTGACACAGAAAATGTGTAATTTATAGTGAGAGGAGGAGAAACATTTACACATTGAACTAAAGACAAAATCTAATTGGTCAGAACCTCTCCAAGAGTCTGGACAAAGTTCTGAGCTTAAAATCCCAGGACACGAGAAAACATCGGATAAGATCAAGGCAGATCAAGATCATGAAAATGTGTTAAGTGAGACGAGAGTAGTTAGATGGCTTGAATGAAGCTGTTCGTTCTTATTTTCTTCCTTTAACTTAGTTTCCTTTCTTTTCTGTTGAGTCTAGTGTTATAAGTTAGGCTTTGCCGCAAAGTTTAGCCAACGACTTTACAGCCTTTAACCGCCTCAAACTTCAAATTTCATCCACATGATTGGCCTGCCAAGAACATCACTCCAGGCATGAGAAGACCTCCAGCAAATCAACAAACCTGGGAAACCACCTTTTTGCGCGAAGGACGCCGACAAAAGGAATCCCCAAAGGAACACAAACGCAAGTAGCCTCCAGATTCTAACTGAACTGGTGACTTGATATAACTTGATATCAAATTTAAAGGTGCACTATGTAGGATTTTTGCAGTAAAATATCCAAAAACCACTAGGCCAGTGTTCTATATTTTGTTCAGTTGAGTACTTACAATATCCAAAATGTTTCCAACTATTTGTAAATTGTGAGAAAATTGAGATTTTAACCAAGGAACCGGGACGTCTGAGCAGGGGTGAGGGAGTCGCCAGTCAATGGCGTCATATCCGCGTTACCCTCGGTTTCCGGTTTTATTTTGCAGAAATGCTTTACTCTTACTGCAGGTTGCAACAAGTGTCATAGCAGCCACCGAGCGAACGCACAGAGTAAAGTACAAGTACCATAACCCAGATGAGAGAGAGAATTTTTAATAATTCTAGAACCGTGCAACTAATACTTTGAGAAAACCGTGCCCAAAACTGCCCAAAGATGGGTCAATAAGAGGCAGCCATCCTAAATCTTAGCAAGTGTTTATCCTTATCAGTTAGCCTGGGACATCATTTGAGCAAGCAAAGAGTTCCACAGGAAGATCAGACGAGGCACTAATACATCGCTCTTGTTTTGCCCACACAGGTCAAATCGATGATGCTAGGTTCTTTAAAAGGAGCACTCTCCCTCATACGCTGCCAAAAGGTTGAAAATTCTGTGTAATTTTCTTTGAAACACTTAGAACACAAACAACGAGAAATTGCCAAGTCTTTACTTCTGCCTGACCCCATTTTCTTTTATCTTGTTGAGATTAAGTCACAATCAACAGCTTATGTGCTGAGAAGAAAAAGGAGTTTTGCTTCGCCTGTCTGGCAGATAACTTCTTATCACCCAAAGGCCTATTCGTGTTAAATGTACAAATCACAGACAAAAGGTCTGTTCAAACCAAGACCAAAACAAATATATTTCAAGATACTGTATACGAAAATCAAATTTCCTCCTTTACATTAGGAGGTGCTGATTGATAATCACACCACTTACAAAAAGCAAATCTATTCTGTGACTCATGATTTGAAATTTGAAAATTGTTGTAGGATAGCAAACCTCACATTAACAGAAAAAATATAATAATGGTTTTATCAGACATTCATCAAATATTTATCAAGTTTAGCTAATTTGGCATTA
This sequence comes from Coreius guichenoti, assembly GCA_039654105.1. Lineage (NCBI taxonomy): Eukaryota > Metazoa > Chordata > Actinopteri > Cypriniformes > Gobionidae > Coreius > Coreius guichenoti. The sequence continues at coordinate 19,366,891 of CM077168.1, forward strand.
TAAATGTTTTATTCTGTTTAGTGTGATTTTCTAAAGACTGAAATATCCAGAGCTATTAGAGCGACAGTACGGGTGCATGTGTTTAGACATGCCCCCGTTTATGAGTAAATGAAGAGCATCTTAATGAATGATTTATTTATGAAAAACAACCCAGATGGGATTTTTTTTTATGCAGTTTTCTATGATGGAATTTAATCATTAAAGACCCACATCAAAAACATCATTGGTAAATATGGAAGATTAATTATATAAGACGAGGCGAAGTTCTTATTTATTTATTTAAAAAATGAGTTCAGTGTTAGCATTTTCCATGAATTTAGTGCATTTTGAGTACTGTATCCGTGTTTTTGTGTGAGTGAGACAAAGTAAGAATGCAATGAATGCAAGAATACTGTACTACTCAGTATTACTTCAATGTATTTCTGTTTATGCACATTTATTTTATACACTGTAAAAAGTTTTTCTTTTGTGTGTGTGTGTATGAACATATATTGTTATCTGACTTTTAAAAGACACCAGGGTTAAATTAATAATTTAAAACAATGCATGTATTGTGTGAATATATATTTTGACATTATACTTATATTTAAAATGAATACCTGCATGTAACTACATCTGTAATAATTTCTGTAGTCATCTATACACTCTTAAACCTTACCATGAAAGCTGTCCCTAACCATATCTCACCTCAGTAACAGCAAAATTGTTATAAAATATACAACATGAATACAATAAGCACACTGTATATATTATATGTATATACTGTATATAATATATTAGTATATATTAATATCTATCTATTATTATTATTACTTAATTCATATTACTCCGTACGTAGTTAACTACACTGTAAGGACAGATTAAAATAAAGCTCCATTAAAATGTCCAAAAAAGCTCCATTTGAATGGGTCCATATGAATCTATTGTTGCTGTTCAAAATCTTGTTTGCAACAAACATTTGTAATGAATATAGGTTTTGCGGGTAAATGGTCCTTTACTTGGTGGTGCTTGGTATTTCACTCTCTAAAGCAAAACAATCTAATTACCATCAACAACACATCTTCCCAGAGCTGTTAACAAATTCTTGAAACAGTGGATTACTTTCTACAGTATAGATTCTGTTCCCTCAAAGACCATATTCATAATGTAATGCATACATCTAGTGGTATTCTCTACAGTCCCATTGTATGTAAACTTCCTTTTGTAATCTTACAGGGAGATCTGTATGGGTCCCAGTGGAGGGCCTCATATAATTTCCTTTGTGATATGAAGATCTTTTTTTTTTTCTTCTTTCAGACAGGGGGCACATTCAGCCTGACTGTTATTAGTCTCTTGAGGTTAGCCATGTTCATTTAATCTCTTCTCTTCTTTCGGCATCATTTTCTGAAGAAAAAAAAAAAAAAAAAGAAAAATGCATAGAGCAATAATAATCAGGTGTACACAAATTTGTTCCTGTATGAGAAATAAGCAAAGCGACAATTCTGTTTTCATAGGTCTTTAAAGCAGGGTGGTAGTCACAAGCACGCACCAGCAACCGTGGTAGTCACATTTTTGGGTAACACTTTATATCGATAGTCCACTTTAAACATTCTACTAACTACAAGTAACTTCGCCAACTACATGCCAACTTTCAGTCATTTAGAGTGTCAGTGGACTGTCTGCTAAATATATGCTAACACTTTATTTTGATCTTCCCCAACAGACATTCTACTGACTATAAGTAACTTTGCAAGTACATGTCAGCTTATTTTACTAACCCTAACCCTAACCTAACAGTGTTAATACTCTAATTGAGAGTTAATTGACAGTAGTTAGTAGTTACAAAATTGCTTATAGTCAAATGTCTGTGGACTATCGAAATAAAGTGTAACCCACTTTAGTTGAAGTAACATCTGTTATGTATGTAACCTTGATTCCCTGAGTAGGGAACGAGACGTTGCATCAGCAGCAGGCGCTATGGAGAACACCCCAAGATCCCCAATCCTCCTTGTGGATAAGGCCAACAGCAAAATTGTCTTAAGAGTCAAATGCTAATTTGAGACTGACTCCAATAGCTCAAATGAGGGACCCGTCAACCCTTGCAACTGGCACATTCCACAAAGGCACACACAGAGGACAGCAAGGCCTAAGCCTTGCCCCTTCAATGAAATGGGAAACCAAAGGATGCCATCCAATTCAAGCTCCTACCATAAGGGCATGCTCAGCAGCTATCGCAGCCACATAAACCTTAAAATGTAGCTGGAGCTGCTCCCGCTGAAAAACACTGTTGCAGAAACTCCAGCACTAAACCAAAAGAGCTGTGCCCTGGCCTGAACTGACTCAAAGCCAAAGTGACTAAACATGTGCGGAATACAATTGTGCCCACATCATGCAAGAACCCAGATCCACACCCAGAAAAGATGTCTGCTGCTTTGGCAAAAAAAAAAACAAAAAAAAAAAACTCTGGTTGTTTGGTCAAGGACCATTTCAAGGACCATTTCTCGATGACCAATTGCTAACTTTCGTGATTTAGGCCAATATGAGCCAATCGTCCAGGTAGTTTAAGATCCGCACACCCTGGAGCCGCAATGGGGCCAGAGCCGTGTCCATATACTTTGCAAAAGACCCAGTGCTTGTCTGAAACGAAAAGGACCTGAAACTGGTAAGCTTTGCCCCCAAATGTGAGCCAGAACAACTTCCTGTGCCTCTGAATGATCTGAATGTGAAAATACGCATCCTTCAGATCGATAGTCACAAAACAATCACTGGTTCAAACCTGACCGGTCCGCTGAGACGCCTGCTTTCAAACGTTCCCGTGTGTATCTGTGTAAGCGCTTGGTAAAGAGCATTATTGATGCATATTTACAACATATTTTTGAAGCGCTGATCATTGTAGCCAATCACAGACATATTTGATGAGTGCATGAGCACAATGGGCAATCAGAGGTGTTTACGATTCCGCTCAACAGTGCTCAAAGCGTCATTTTTCAGCATCAAGGTTCTTTGACAACACAGTCAAAATCTTGAAACTGCACACCCTGAGTGTGAGATTCAAGTGGCACAAGCCCAGAATCTTTTTTTTGGCACTAGAAAGTTATAGAAGCCTGACTTCATCTGGGAAAGAGGTACCTCCTCTATGGCCCCCTTCTCCAGAAGAAAAGTAATTTCCTATCTCAACGCTGGGGCTTCTCCAAAGAGAAAACCCCTTTCTAGAACAGGACAATGCTTGGTTCACTCTTCTGTTCCAGAAAACCTCCTGTGCCCTACGTGGAATAATTTGGTGAAAAACAGCTGATTGCTGCTTCACAGTGCGAAACTTCACCACCGTAGTGATGGCATCCCCAAAAAGGCCTTCCTGAAACAGAGCAGCATCCGAAAGGAAGGTCTTATCCTTCTCTGGTTAACCAGTGGTGATATTCTACCACCACTAATCCAGCCATAGAACAGAGGGCAGCAATGGCCGAATTTTCCAGGAGGGAGCTGAGGCTGGCGCAAGATGTGCCCCAAATCCCTGCTCCGCCTTCTTGGCTATGGTGGCAAAGTCAGTGGCAGCGGGGTTAGTAAGTCGCCCTGAAAAGGAAGAAAATCAGGGCCTTATGGGGGTGGATGAGAGCTGTGACCAACCAGAAAACAGTCATCAAGCTTAGATTGGGCCTGAGTTTGGGCCGACTCGCTGTCCCATTCCAGCCCTAACTTATCTACAGTGCGAGTTATTACGTCTAACAACTCAAGATCCTGTCCACTTTGAGGGAGTGAGTCGCGCAGTTCACCCATGAGCTCCTCAGAGTCCGAGGCCACTGTGGAAAGCATGTCATCTTCGTCTGGCTCGCGACCTAAAGAAATCATATTACAAGCTTCCGGTTCCGGACACAGATCAGCGCTCATATAAACAACCAGTTCATAAAGTGCTTCTCCACCGAGCACACTTGATCTGGAGGGGGAGAGAGAGAGAGAGAGAGAGAGAGAGAGAGAGAGAGAGAGCGAGAGAGCGAGAGAGCGAGAGAGCGAGAGAGCGAGAGAGCGAGAGAGCGAGAGAGCGAGAGAGCGAGCGAGCGAGCGAGCGAGAGAGAGAGAGAGAGAGAGAGAGCGAGAGAGCGAGAGAGAGAGAGAGAGAGAGCGAGAGAGCGAGAGAGCGAGAGAGCGAGAGAGCGAGAGAGCGAGAGAGCGAGAGAGAGAGAGAGAGAGAGAGAGAGAGAGAGAGAGAGAGAGAGAGAGAGAGAGAGAGAGAGAGACGAGAGAGCGAGAGAGAGAGAGAGAGAGAGAGAGAGAGAGAGAGAGAGAGAGAGAGAGAGAGAAGGCGAGTCTACTAGGGCTAACAATATTTTTTTCAGTCGATTATTCTATCGATTATTTTTTTAATGGTTAATCTATTGTTTATTTTCAAAATAGTTGATTAATCCTTTGGTTAATTTAACAATAAATAATAACCAATAATTATCCAATAAATAATAACCGTAACTATGGATGAATTTTTACCATTTTTTTTTTTTTAATCACAAAAGATAAGGTTTATGCAGTGTAGGCCTAATTAGGAAAGGTGTTTACTATGGCTGCATTCTCAGTCAATTTTGGGGATTTACAGCAGCAACTGCTTACAAGTGTGAATCCTGAAATGTTTTGTTTATTCAGGATGTGGCCACTTCTCGCAGCCACTGCAGCTCGTAAAAAACAGAATGCTTTATGAACGCAGCCGTAATAAGCACAAAATATAGGCCTGACAACTGCATTCTAGTGGTGTGTAAAGCTTCACTGTAATAATCCAAATACTTACGCTGCCGTCTCATCGTTGTGAGGGAAGAGAGCTGGGATGTTCTCTTTAGATGCTCCTGCACAGAAGCTGTGCTGCTGTGGTAGGCCTGTGATATTTCGGTTTTACAGAGCGTGCAGAGCACCATTTTATTCGGTCTCTGTTTAAAAAAATTCCACACTTTAGATCGGGCTCTATTTTTGATGACAGCTGATTTTCATCACTGGGGATTATAAATAGCGCTACGAATCGACGCGTTTCATGCAAATCGACTAATTACGTGTTATTGCAGCCCTACAGTCTACAGTACAACACTTTTAGTTTTAAAAGTGGTGACAATCAGACAAGCCGTTAAGCACTGCTTGAGCATGTTGAACATGCAAACATTGCGCACACCTGTATCCCCTCCAGGAACAAACCGAGGACACAGAGCAGCACACTTTCAAGAAATCACATTCATCGAGAGGAGTTGGAAAAACTGCTCAAAAAAATGGCAAGAGGTAAACCGCTTCCTGAAGGTAGTGAAATCTAAGTGAGATGTCGCAAGCATGTCCTTTTAGGCGTATGTGACGTATGCACCATGGGGTGGTGCAAGTACTATTAGCCAATAAATTGCCGTTATTTTATATGGCTTCCAACAATCGTCGCACCTAGGGGTGTTCCCCATAGCATCAGCTACTGATGCTGAGTCAAGAGAACCTATAAAAGGGAACCCATTTGATTATATTTTAAGCATTGGAAGTTATAGCTTCATACTTTTATTGCTTAAAATTAACAATACAAAATACCAGCATATTCATTGAAAAGTTGTGTGTTATGTTTGCATTAATTTTCATTTTTAGTGTTCTTTATTTCTTTCTAGTTTTTTTTTTTTTTTTTTTGGAAACACAAGTAGCAATAGTGGACCAACAATTATAAAGAGGTTAGAGTTTGGAGACTGTGAATTCAAGGAGAAATATGACTCTAATGTAGTGGTTCTCAAACCCAAGAAAATATATGAAGGCACTCCTATGCTCTGGTACTTTTGTACCAGAAAAATAAACTATAAAACATGTCAGTGTAGTGTTTTACATCTTTTTTTTTTTCTTTTTTTTCCTCTACGTTTATATATTTTTATATCTAAATTTATATAATTTAGAGACTAATTAGGGAGCCCTGGGCCCCTGGCTGAGAACCACTGTTCAGTTTTACATAATGTATTTGAATTTGAAAAAAAATAAAAATAAATAAAAAATAAAAAAAAATTATATATATATATATATACACTCACCTAAAGGATTATTAGGAACACCATACTGTGTTTGACCCCCTTTCGCCTTCAGAACTGCCTTAATTCTACGTGGCATTGATTCAACAAGGTGCTGAAAGCATTCTTTAGAAATGTTGGCCCATATTGATAGGATAGCATCTTGCAGTTGATGGAGATTTGTGGGATTTGTGAGGGCACGAAGCTCCCGTTCCACCACATCCCAAAGATGCTCTATTGGGTTGAGATCTGGTGACTGTGGGGGCCATTTTAGTACAGTGAACTCATTGTCATGTTCAAGAAACCAATTTGAAATGATTCGAGCTTTGTGACATGGTGCATTATCCTGCTGGAAGTAGCCATCAGAGGACGGGTACATGGTGGTCATAAAGGGATGGACATGGTCAGAAACAATGTTCAGGTAGGCCGTGGCATTTAAACGATGCCCAATTGGCACTAAGGGGCCTAAAGTGTGCCAAGAAAACATCCCCCACACCATTACACCACCACCACCAGCCTGCACAGTGGTAACAAGGCATGATGGATCCATGTTCTCATTCTGTTTACGCCAAATTCTGACTCTACCATCTGAATGTCTCAACAGAAATCGAGACTCATCAGACCAGGCAACATTTTTCCAGTCTTCAACTGTCCAATTTTGGTGAGCTCGTGCAAATTGTAGCCTCTTTTTCCTATTTGTAGTGGAGATGAGTGGTACCCGGTGGGGTCTTCTGCTGTTGTAGCCCATCTGCCTCAAGGTTGTGCATGTTGTGGCTTCACAAATGCTTTGCTGCATACCTCGGTTGTAACGAGTGGTTATTTCAGTCAAAGTTGCTCTTCTATCAGCTTGAATCAGTCGGCCCATTCTCCTCTGACCTCTAGTATCAACAAGGCATTTTCGCCCACAGGACTGCCGCATACTGGATGTTTTTCCCTTTTCACACCATTCTTTGTAAACTCTAGAAATGGTTGTGCGTGAAAATCCCAGTAACTGAGCAGATTGTGAAATACTCAGACCGGCCCGTCTGGCACCAACAACCATGTCACGCTCAAAATTGCTTAAATCACCTTTCTTTCCCATTCTGACATTCAGTTTGGAGTTCAGGAGATTGTCTTGACCAGGACCACACCCCTAAATGCATTGAAGCAACTGCCATGTGATTGGTTGATTAGATAATTGCATTAATGAGAAATTGAACAGGTGTTCCTAATAATCCTTTAGGTGAGTGTATGTGCCTAGTGGGCAAAAAAGTTAAGATCCTACATTTCTCCACTGCTCTGAAGGGTGAAGAATGGTTATTTTCCATGTAGTCATTACTTTCTGAAGACTTTAAGAATGCACTGTCTTTAGTTTCTATGCTCCAAGCTTTGTTTTGCCACCTGGGTCTAAAAGCAAGGTTTAGATCAAGGTTTGTTTTTTACTGTGTAGATTCCTTGCATAATCTTTCTCCTTGCTTTGCTGCAAAGGACATTCAGTTTTGCTTATTTGTGTCTACACACACACACACACACACACACACACACACACACACACACACACACACACACACACACACACACACACACACACACACACACACACACACACACACACACACACACACACACACACACACACACACACACACACACACACACACACACACACACACACACACACACACACACACACACACACACACACACACACACACACACACACACACACACACACACACACACACACACACACACACACAAAGCCTAAAGGTAAAAACTTTTTTTTTCCTTGGTTGCTGCTGCCATACAATTGCAAAACCTCTCTGTTACACCAGAGACTCTGTGCATCAATGTGGAAAAACTTGACCACACTGGTAAAGTTGGTCAATGTGCTCTCAAAGTCAAATTCCAAAAATATGCTGACAATAGCGTCGCTGGGGTGCTCTTCACACAACAACTGCCCCAATGGTAAGGTGATCCTGTGGCGCCGAGACTGGCGATACAGTCCAACAAAACAGAGGCACATGAAAATTCATGGCTGCTCATTTTTGACAAGAATGCAGAGCTCAATTTCTCTCCTTCTGAGAGAAATCCAAAGCCTTAATCCTCTCTGCTAAAGCAGTTGAGCGAATGATGCCAGTCCCCCTTACTCAGTGTTCTTGCTATACTCTTCAAAGTGAATACTGGCACCTCTTCACACAGGATTTTGTTTAAAAAGGTGTTGCCCACTCTGCTGTCTCACACTCTTTCTGTTCTTTCTGCCTTTATCTGGGCCACTTGAAAGATAAGCGAATGTTCTTTATAATGTGACACATGACAGAAGGCCCTCACTGCAGAATGTGAGGGTGATATCTATAGTACTGGGATGACCTTGATACTTGGAGGCATGCTTCTTCTTGTGTGTGTGTGTGTGTGTGTGTGTGTGTGTGTGTGTGTGTGTGTACACAATATTGCCAACAGTATTGGGAAAACCTCCAAATCATTAAATTCAGGTGTTCCAATTACTTACATGGCCAAAGGTATATAAAATCAAACACCTAGGCATGCAGACTGCTTCTGCAAACATTTGTGAAAGAATGGGTCGCTCTCAGGAGCTCAGTGAATTCAAGCGTGGTACAGTGATAGGTTGCCACCTGTGCAATAAGTCCATTTGTGAAACTTCCTCACTACTAAACATTCTACGGTCAACTATTAGTGGTATTATAACAAAGTGAAAGCAATTGGGAACAACAGCAACTCAGCCACGAAGTGGTAGGCCACGTAAAATCACAGAGCGGGGTCTTGAGCATTAGCTCAAGAATAGTGCGTAGAGAGCTTCATGAAATGGGTTTCCATGGCCAAGCAGCTGCATCCAAGCGCAATGCAAAGCGTCGGATGCGGCGTGCTTTACACCACTGCAACTGGACTCTAGAGCAGTGGAGATGTGTTCTCTGGAGTGACCAATCACGCTTCTCTGTCTGGCAATCCGTTGGACGAGTCTGGGTTTGGTGGTTGCCAGGAGAACAGTACTTGCCTGACTGCATTGGGCCAAGTGTAAAGTTTGGTGGAGGGGGGGATTATGGTGTTGGGTTGTTTTTCAGGGGTTCCAGTGAAAGGAACACCTTTGGGATGAATTAGAGCGGAGACTGCGAGCCAGGCCTTCTCGTCCAACATCAGTGCCTGACCTCACAAATGCGCTTCTAGAAGAATGGTCAAAAATCCTAAACCTTGTGGAAAGCCTTCCCAGAAGAGTTGAAGCTGTTATAGCTGCAAAGGGTGGGCCAACTCCATATTAAACCCTACGGATTAAGAATGGGATGTAATTAAAGTTCATGTGCATGTAAAGGAAGGTGTCCCAAAACTTTTGACAATATAGTGTGTGTGTGTGTGTGTGTGTGTGTGTGTGTGTGTGTGTGTGTGTGTGTGTGTGTGTGTATATATATATATATATGAGCAATGTCACACTTGTAGCCGTACGAATATCAGGTAATCACAGCCATATCACATGGCTACGAGTGTGATATTGCGTTTATACAACAGTTTGAAGGCACAAGTGAGTAAATAAATAAGAAACAACAAGGGAGTGTCTTGAAAAACCCTCTTTTGTGCAGAACTATTTCCTACCAATTTCGGTACCACAGCAAAATCTGTTGGAACTATTTTAATGAACTATTTGATAAAAAATATTAAATTAAATTCAATGACTTTATTTATGATGGTTATTATAATAATTCAGTAAATAATTAATATAAACATTTAAAGGCTACATAATGTTTAAAAGTAAACATTGTTTATAAAAAGATCAAATAAAATATAAGCAACCCTCTATGCACACAATAATAATAATAATAATAATAATAATAATAATAATAAGTTATCGTTATCGTTAGTATTATTACATTGAGGTGTAGCTTAAATCTACTGTACAACAGTAGCCTAATATATTTATGTCAGTTTCTGTCAAGTTAAACCAAACTTTTATTTTGACGGGTTGCCGTGAAGACCTTTGAGTTTCTGTGGGTGTATGATATGACAATAGTTTTATTTCTCAAATGAAACCGTGAAATGCTCATGAAGTGACTCTGAGCGGCTCTGGAGTTGAAGTTCATGCATTCATGTCCTCATACAGTGAGACGCAGAGGCTGAAAACGCTGCAAGCGTCATGCATGCTTCTGTGTCTGTACTTCTGTGTGTGTGTGCTTCTGTGTGTGTGTGTGTGTGTGTGTGTGTGTGTGTGTGTGTGTGTGTGTGTGGTAAATGAAACCGCACGTCTGCACCATTCACTCACACAGAGACATGCAGAACATGCAGGATTCATATTTAAATAGTCTTTTTGCGGTTAGTTAGTCTGGAGCAACTGAGAGCAGCTGCCTATTAGTCGATACCGAATATACCCGGTACTCGGTTCTACAGAAATGCTGGTATCATCACATTTCATTGATCAACTTTCGAAAGTTTAAACGAAAATGTCATTATCGACTTGGTACCAAAGTACCGGTGCGTTTGACATCCCTAGTATTACCTGCATCTGATATAGCATTCATTCTTCAGGTCAATGTTCATGATATTATATCCATTATAAAAAAAAAATCAGTTTGAATGTCCACTGAGGAAAGCAACATCTTTGTCTTTTTAAAAGGGGGATTCCACATGACAGCACTAAAGCAACTTTCTTGCTTACTTTTAGCATACATCATCATGTGATGCACCTGGACACATTCTCAGTGATGTTTCCTGGGGTCATCGGTAGGGATGCACCCATTTTTTCAGAACCAATCCGATCCCAAAAATCCTGAGTATCAGCCGATACCAATACCAATCCGATACCAGTGCAGTTTTGTTTAAAAATTCAATGTATAATTTCTATACCTCAGTGTGTTGAACTGATAATCGCTCTTTTGTGTGTTAAACACAATCTACTAAATACAGACAACTTCATTATAAAGAAAAACAACAAATAAAAAAAAAAGATATATAAAATCAATCTATGACAAAAATATTACTATAAACTAGATGGTGGATAAACTAGATTAGTGGATAATTCAGCAGCAAAAGTTACTTAAATCATGAGTGCACAAGATTTGTATAAAATCTAAACATTTAGTGAAAAAAAAAAAATTAGTGGGGAACAAATAAAAGTGAATAAATGTAGCACTAAATCTGGTAAAATGTTACACATTGTTGTAAAATACATTCATGAAAAACAAGTAAATATATTTATAGAAATAGGGCCTATATACTAAGAAATTAAAAGACATTTATTTTAAATGAATAGCGCAGCTTTTTTTAATGAGGCAGCAACATATTATAGATAAGGCAGAACAAGAAAAGCTATTAATAATCTTTCATTGCGCAAAAGTATTATAATACGAAAGGCTCCAATACAGAGTGGCACAAAGCGCTTATGCGCATCCCGTGCGCAGGATGATGCGCTTGAAGCAATATGGAGTCACAGCGCGCAGCGCTCCGCATTGAAAAGTTCAAAACACAAAGGGAAGATATATCGATGCGTAGTGTATCTATCTATGCAATATTTTATTGAGCCTTTTCTTTTAACAGTTTAAAAATTCAGTTACCGTGTGTGTGAAGAACAATACAATCTCTAATCCAGTGTTGTGATCTAACAGACACCCGGTAGAGAGTAACACGATTTAGAAACTGCAATAAACTCCAGCCAGATAAAGTCATTTTATGCGAAACCATAGAGCGTTATCTACAGATCAAGCATAATAACAGGAACATTGAATCATCTTGGAGAGATTTTCATCGTTTTGACTGTCATAACCGAACGCAACACGCAGTTTGAAAGCTGAATGGAGAATGACTGACAGCCGCAGCGGAGGGAAGCATTTACGTGAACTTGAATTTAATGACTTAAATATTCATCTGTACCTCACATTAAACTATGGAATGGCTTCAGAACACTTAATATAGTGCACGAAGCGTTGATGATGCTTTATAATGTTTTTGTGCCTTTTGTGGGGCACTGGGGCTTAACAACACAGAATATTATACGCACAGTATCGCATTTGGATCGGTCCTGTCTGACCGATACTCGATCCAGCAAATAATGGCTGAGTATCAGATCAGCGCATCCCTAGCCATCGGGTGTTTCAGGTCTTTCAACAATCAGATACCCTCGCCCAGGCGACCCAGCCGGGGTTGATCAAGCATTACCCCACCCACAGCTCTCCTCTCCTGATCCATAGCCATCTTGAAGCAACTTCTGCTGCCTCCGTGGCCGACTTCAGGACTTTTTGTTTACTGGCCTCTTTGATGCCAAGCATATTATAGGCGCTGCAGAGAGACTGGGCTGCGAACCCTCTGCATCCCACCTTGATGGGCATGCACCTTGCTCGCCAGTCGTTACTCTGGCACTCTTGTTACCAGCTCGCTGTACTTAGTCCTCTTCTTCTCACTGGCTTCCTCGATACGGTCCTTCCAGGGAACAGTAAGTTCTAAGAGGATAATTTGCTTGGAGGATTATCAGGCTACAATCGAACATCTCCCCCAAGGCTCCTAACTGGTTTTTCAATGATGGATGGTATCTGGGTGTTGCCAAGTGTAAAGCAGAACTTTTCAGTAACCTTTCCTTTTTTCAACACCAGGGAGCCGGCACTTAAAGCTCATGCGCTCCCAAGTCATCAGCTCATCAAAGCCTTTCAGGATCCACCTACTCCTTGGAACAGATGCTGTTAGGTCATCCTTGAAAGTCCTAATCGGTGGTTGTCGGACGCCAGACTTTGAAAGGGGGCCTCTACACTGTACCTCAGCAGACTTCACTAGCATGTTCATAGCAAGTGAAAAAAAGGATCACTGAAATGGTACATCCAGTGATTATTCCTTTCCTGAGCTCATGCCACTCTGAGATAGTGGTTCTAGAGGAGAATCTTAGGCTAAACCCATTGTAATAGTCCAAGATAAGGTTCATGACCTTGGCAGGCGTATGGTACTGGATCAGAGCCACTTCTACCAGCTTGTGGGGTATGGATCCATATGCATTTGCTAGGTCCAACCACAACACCACCAGGTCCCCCTTATTCTCCTGGGCCACCCTGATTAGCTGGGTGACCACACCTGTGTGCTCTATACATCCTGGTACCTTCGGGATTCCTCCTTTCTGTACAGAAGTATCAATTAATGTATTCCTTAGAAGGTAGTCTGTCAGGTGCCTAGCAACAATGTTGAAAAATATCTTCCCTTTAACACTGAGTAGCCTGAATTGATTGATGTTCTTTGACTCTTCCTCCTTTGGAATCCACACCCCTTCCACATACCTCCACTGACGGGCTACCTTGCCCCACCTCCAGATCACCTTTAAGATCCTCCATAGCCTGTTGAGTAGCCCTGGGCAGTTTTTATAATCCCTATTACAACCAGCCCCTTTCAGTTTACTGGCTCAATCATAAAGACAGTCTTTGCCACCATCTAATGGCGTAATAATGTAACTTTCAATGAAGTCCATATCATGATCACTAACAGACCCTTTTTAAATACCAAATATGGCATATTATTTATATAAAATAATATTTATTGAACAATAATATTTAAATTAACAACAGCCATTATAAAAGACAATAGGAAATAAACACAAGCAAACAAATCAGTCAAACGTACAAAATCAGTGCTCTAGTACAAGATTTAAGTTAAATATAGCCTAAATATGAAGTTATGAAACTTAATTTTCCCCTTAACCCCATTACTCTGGAACAAGTAATAGATTAATAAGACCAAAGATTGCCCCAAATGAATTATATCTCATGTTTAACCACTATCTACATAAGAGCCAGCGGCAAATTCCCAAAGGAGTGGCTGAGATAAAGCTGTTCTCGGGCGGGTACATGATCGCTGAATGGCCGCTGATGGCCTGGAGCTCACATCTCTGAAAGAGTCTAAACATATTGTAAAGTAGACGTTATGTTTATATATGAATCACATATCTGAGGTCTAAATAACTACATTATCGTGTAAAAAAACTCAACTACATTCCATGGCACAACAGTAGTATTTGTAAAAAATGCGGTGGATTTGCTCGACCATCATGACAGTCGCCGCAAGCAGAGTGATACAAATGGTGAAACAAAAAAGATACTTGGGGAATATCCCACAATATCCGAAATCCTTTTGACCTTGTGGGTACATTTTTTGGGCCCAATGAGGAAAACAGCTTATAAATCATAAGTGATGTGTTTTGAAAAGGTAGGTTTAGGGGTAGAATATACAGTTTGTACAGTATAAAAATCGTTGTCTATGGAATGTCCCCATAAAACATAACCTAACGTGTGTGTGGTCCTGGTAAACCTTACGTTTAAGGGACAAAGATGGCAATACCAGAATTGTTTTTAAGCCTAATTCATGACAATTATCAGTAAAACAGGAATAAATGCTGTCTTATTATGATTTATTTATATTGTGTTTATGGGAGTTTGTAAATAGCATGTCATACTTGAGAGGGTTGACAGGTTTACAGGCAGGGTAGGAAATTCACACCCACGACCAGCCAAATGCTTTTGTTTAATGGTGTGTAATTTTGCCTAATCTATCAGCCACTATGGCAGGTGACCTGGAAAACGTCTTAGATTGCCCTTAGACAAATTGCATAGACATAACATGCATTTTGACAAACATTTAGTATATCTTAAAGAAAAGACAATTAAACTAGCAGGCATTTGTTTTACTGTGTCTTACAGTGGTGCTCTGCTGCTCATGAGCTGCAACGTTTGTCTTAGAATGGTCCACAGAAATTTTGGCTTATATGCGAGATGGTTTGAATGAACTCAACGTTTAAAAAGATGGTCTGTCTGAGTACGAGGTTCATTTCTAGTATGCACTGTGAATTCAAAACACTCCAGGTACATGTCCCTTATACCAGATATTTTTATTTGCTGTTTATTATATCTTATAAAGCAAATGACAATGCAATGATATAGGGCTACAGCTGTCATCTATGTGGCTACCATCAGTACAGCCACAGAAATGAACAATGCTGGATGTGCAAGACTTTCCTTTTGAGCTTATTTTCTACTGTGCCTTCGAGTGCATGAGATGTATTCTGTGATATCATTAATTTTTATGGTATTTTTGTTGTTGAAAATACTACAGAAAATATCTTCGGGGCATCCTCTTGTGAGTTCTAAAAAACATGACAGTGTGAGTGTAAAATGAACTGAGACTTAAGTGGACCAACAAGATTTGGGGCTTCACATAAATGCAATGTATTTTCCTGATAAAGATAAAAAGTGTGAAAACCCCAATTTCATTTGTAATAGTAATAATAAAATTAATAATAATAATAATAATAATAATAATAATAATAATAATAATAATAACTATTATTATTATTCAATTTTTTCACCCTGGCTACAAGCATTGCATTATATCCACATTCATGTGATGTTTTTGACATTTCCTTTTGTTGTTTTTTTAAATGCCTAGTCATTTATCACATTTCAAAAATCATCTGAGTGGCTTAATTAGTTGTAGAATGATTGAGAAAAAAAAAACGATTTCATAACGCTCAATGTAAGTTAATAAATACATCTTCACTGAAGACTGTTAAAAAGGTTGCACAGATAGGGCAAAGAAGACTACGTCAGTGTGAAAAATATAACTCCTACACAGGCCTTTAAGCACTAAAATGTCCCCTTTGGAAATGAGGTGCTGCTTCAAGGAGAACGTAATGTCTTTTTTTCACATTGGACACAAAGAGAAATGCTGAGAGCTCAAAGAATCATCAAACTCTTCAGCAGTTCAATAGCTCTTGACCAAAATTAGCATATGGATGTTTTCAGTCTTCTGTTCTTATTTTTCTGCTGCTTTGTTTTTATTGTCTATAAGAGAACAAATGGTTTAAAAGTAAGCTGATTCCATAACCCAGACCCTAAAGCCACTATGCGCACATAAACCTCAGTAATGGTGTTTATTCTTTAATCCCATGACACAGCGACATCCTACATACAAAAACTGATGAAAAGAGACCAAAATATATGATTCTGAGTAATAGCAGAAACTATGACATTGACAGGAAGGAGGCTATTTTGAGTTAGAGCTGGGTGCAAAAGAATATGTATTGTAGAATATAAATATCTGAATACTGATTGAGAAGAGCAGAAGCTGTTAGCTGATTGCGTTGTAGGCTACAGACAAGAGCCTAAGAATAGCCAAAGGAAAAATAGTTTTGTGAATGATGACATTTTCTGACAATTACACATCAGTGTTACAAGTGTAAAATAATTTGGATATGTTCTTTGTGTTGCTTGAATGTAAAGAATGGTTTGATTTTGAGAGAACTATCTGTTGACAAGTCAAAATGATGGATTAAAAATTATGGATGAAAAGTACTAGTCAGCATTGACCGAAAGCGCAAAAAGCACTGCGGATCAAATCACTCCAACACAAATCACTTTTTATTTTAATAATAATAATAATAATAATAATAATAATAATAGTTACATTTATATAGTGCTTTTCTGGGTACTCAAAGCGCTTTACATATAGAAGGGGGGGGAATCTCCTCAACCACCACCAATGTGCAGCA
Source organism: Coreius guichenoti (assembly GCA_039654105.1). Taxonomy (NCBI): domain Eukaryota; kingdom Metazoa; phylum Chordata; class Actinopteri; order Cypriniformes; family Gobionidae; genus Coreius; species Coreius guichenoti. The sequence goes on from CM077168.1 coordinate 19,383,358, forward strand.
TCCACCTGGATGATGCGACGGCAGTCATATTGCGCCAGAACGCCCACCACACACCAGCTGATTGGTGGAGAGGAGACAGAGTGATGAAGCCAATCAGTATATGAGGATGATTAGGTGGCCATGATGGACAGAGGCCAATCGGCAAATTTGGCCGCCCCCCTGGGATTTTTACTGACCACAGAGAGTCAGGACCTCGGTTTAACGTCGAAAGACGGTGCTTGTTACAGTATAGTGTCCCCATCACTGTACTGGGGTGTTAGGACCCACACAGACCACAGGGTGAGCACCCACTGCTGGCCTCACTAACACCTCTACCAGCAGCAACCTAGTTTTCCCAGGAGGTCTCCCAACCAGGTACTGACCAGGCTCAGCCCTACTTAGCTTCAGTGGGAAACCAGTCTTGGGCTACAGGGTGATATGGTCATATAATAGAGTATCTTGGCTGACATAGCAAGTGAACATGGTTGCAATTTTCGGTTTTGTATGTCTCATTACAAAAACTGCTCTCTTCTTTCAGTCAGTTTGTTTTGAACTAAGTGCTATCAGCCACGGTTACACAATTCCAGGCACTTCATGAATAGAGCACATGTGCCATATAGTTTGGAATAATTAAAAGATTTTTGTTAATGCCTATATATATATACACCGATCAGGCATAACATTACTAATATTGTGTTGGTCCCCCTTTTGCTGCCAAAACAGCCTTGACCTGTCAAAGCATGGACTCCACTAGACTAAAGGCGTGCTGTGGTATTTGGCACCAAGATGTTAGCAGCAGATCCTTTAAGTCCTGTAAGTTGCGTGGTGGAGCCTCCATGGATCGGACTTGTTTGTTCAGCACATCCCATAGATGCAAACTCGTTGTTGTGCTCCTCAAACTATTCTGGAAACAATTTTTGCTTTGTGGCAGGGCACATTATCCTGCTGAAAGAGGCCACAGCCACCAGTGAATACTGTTTCCATGAAAGGGTGTACATGGTCTGCAACAATGCTTAGGTAGGTGGTATGTGTCAAAGTAACATCCACATGGATGGCAGGACCCAAGTTTTCCCAGCAGAACATTGCCCAAAGCATCATACTGTCTCTGCCGGCTTGCCCTCTTCCCATAGTGCATCCTGTTGCCATGTGTTCCCCAGGTAAGCAACGCACACGCACCCGGCCATCCACGTGATGTAAAAGAAAACGTGATTCATCAGACCAGGCCACCTTCTTCCATTGCTCCATGGTCCAGTTCTGATGTTCACGTGCCCACTGTTGACGCTTTTGGCAGTGGACAGGGGTCCAGCATGGGCACCCTGACTGGTTTGCGGCTATGCAGCCCCATACGCAACAAACTGCGATGCACTGTGTATCCTGACACCTTTCAATCAGAACCAGCATTAACTTCTTGAGCAATTTGAGCTACAGTAGCTCGTCTGTTTGATCAGACCACACAGGCCAGCCTTCGCTCCTCACGTGCATCAATGAGCCTTGGCCGCCCATGACCCTGTCGCCATTTCACCCCTGTTCCTTCCTTGGACCACTTTTGATAGATACTGACCACTGCAGACCAGGAACACCACACAAGAGCTGCAGTTTTAGAGAGGCTCTGACCCATTCGTCTAGCCATCACAATTTGGCCCTTGTCAAAATCACTCAAAAACTTATGCTTGCTAATTTTTCCTGCTTCTAACACATCAATTTTGAGGACAAAATGTTGACTTGCATCCTAATATATCCCACCCACTAACAGGTGCCGTGATGAAGAGATAATCAGTGTTATTCACCTGTCAGTGTTATGCCTGATAGGTAGGTATATGTATGTATGTATGTATGTATGTATGTATGTATATATGTATATATATATATATATATATATATATATATATATAGCATTTAACAAAAAAAAAACAAAAAAAAAAACTTTAATCGTTCCTAACTATATGGTCTCTTATGCTCACCAAGGCTGCATTTGATAAAAAATAAACTGTGATATACTACTGTCACTTTTGATTAATTTAAACACATTACTGAATAAAAATATTAAATAGATTTTAAATCTTAACTCTTTTAAATGATAAAGACATTTATGATGTTATAAATGTTACATGTATGCTCTGTGTTCCCCCTTTTTTGAGTTTATCAAAAAAAAGTCTTATCTAATTAGTTATGTCACTCACCTGTGTCTTGTTAATCACCTTGTTATAGGGCTAGACTATTAATCGAAACCGAAATTCAGAACCTCTAACCGACGTAATTTTCCCATGTCGGTTATTTCGGTTTTAGTCACGTGACTCCGCCCCGTCAGTCACATCAAGTGCAGTTTGCAGGCACAGGGAAAGATTTAGGAGCAGTTATCTTTGTTTATACAATCTGAATGCTCAGAATTACTATGGTAATTACATGTTTTACACAGTTTATACAGGTAAGTTAATCGCCGTTCTCATATGCGCTAATACACGCACACACAGATGACACGCGCAAGAGACGAAGCGAGATCACTTTTAACTTGCGTCCTCATGAAGTTTGTCAATTAAATGCGTTTAAAGGCTTGCCAGTTTGAACATTCAAGCGATTTTATATTCAAGAACAACATGGCAAACATCTCCGTTCAGTGCTCGCAAGCTTTTTTCTGTGACACAGAGCCGAGTTGTGTCGTGTCTCTGACAACGTGCATGCCCTGAAGCCAGATCACTTTCACTTGCGTCCTCACAAAACTTTGTCAATTGTATGTTTTAAGGCCTGCCCGTTTGAACATTGATTTTAGACCATCGGTTGTGTATTATGTTGAACTAATGCCTGATATATTGTGACACACGAACACTCATACAGACAATAGCTCGCACATCATGTGAAGATCGCGCAGAAACTCATTGTCAACGCTGTCCTGTGATTTATCACTAAAATAGCTTAGAAACTCAACCATTATAGCATAGATTTGTCTACCTTTGAAGTAACTACAAACCACAGCTTCATAATTAATAGAGACGGTATGACTAATTCACACACACAATCACTCTCTCAATGCATTCAAATAAATGTAATGTAGGCCTACTGTGCTAATTTATCTGTAGGCCTATCTGATGTACAACAGACAGAAACCTGTAAGAAATGTTACGACCCATAGACAATAACTGCTGAAAGTGAGCTGTTTCCTTCAAGTATTTTAAAATCACAAAGAAATGCACTTTCATTAAAAAAAAAAAAAAAAAAATTCATCTTTATTAGTTGAATATATTTACAGTACAAACCTTATCAGTGAACTATGATGACAAAAAAAAGAAAAGAGCAAAATAATCGTTCATTAATCGTAATCGAGGTTAAATGTTTAATTAATCGAGATTCCAGCTCCAGCCCTACCTTGTTATCATCTCATTTGCTCTGTGTATTTAGCCTTCAGTTCTCCCTCAGTGTTTGTCCATCTACGTTAATGTTAACCTGGTTTATGTGCTGTCTATGCTAGTTTCCTGAGTTTCTGTTATTAAAGTTCCTGTTTCTAGTTCTTCCCCATCTTCGTGAGTTTTCAGCACCACTTTTTCCCCTTTTTTGTTTATTTTTCCTTCCTTTCATGGACCTCCCCGCAGTACAGTTGCTATGCCTGGAGCAGGATGACCGTTCGCTGGAAGCTCATACATGGGACTTTCTACATCTTGCGTGCCAGACACACTACCCAGAACGCTCGCTCTGTGTCTTGTACCATGCCAGCCTAAGTGAGCGGTCGAAGGCACGCGTTCCAGCGAATGGTCCAAAGGAGGATTTTGCCGCCTTCGTGGAGTGGGTACTGGTAAATAACAACTCACCAGCTACCATCAGCCCTGCTGAAGAGACCAGTCCCACTCCACTGCCGCCAGAGACCAGCCATCCACCACCGACCGCGACCGGCGCGAGGGAGTTGCCTGTGCCCACCGCAGACCGTGGAGACCGCGATAGACAAGCCCGAACCCAGGAAGAGGTTGAGTGGAGTCGTCGCCCCAGAGCCCGGACCACAGCGAGAGTCTGACCAGGTGCGTGAGCCGGCAACATCGTGCGTCATGGAGGGAGTACTCGTGGAGCTTGAGGGCTGGGAAAGGAGCCCCGCCCACCACGGTGGAGGAGATGGTGAGGACCTCTGGTGGATATTTTGAGGAACTGACTGACATTTTTGAAGCACCCCCTGTTTCTCCAGCGCCCCGTCTCACCAGAATGCCCACCCAGCCTCCCTCTCCCACCTCCTCAATCAGCCAGTTCCTCAGCCCTGTCTTCGCTGCTGTCCTTCAGTCCCTCTGCTCCACCCACATGCTTTGGACCCAGCCCGTGTCCTCAGTCCACCAGTTCCATCCGCCGTAGAGGATCCCGTCATCGCTGCAAGTCTCTGTGCCCTGCACTCCCCTGCAGCCCGTCGACACTTCGGCTACGCCCTGGCTTCTCCCTCCCTCGGCTCCACTGGAAACCTTCAGCCATACAGCTTCTCCGGGCTCCCTCGTCTCTCCGGCTCCGCCTTGGTCAGCCGGCACCTTCGTTAACCTGGTTCATGTGCTGTCTATGCTAGTTTCCTGAGTTTCTGTTATTAAAGTTCTGTTTCTAGTTCTTCCTCATCTTTGTGAGGTTTCAGCACCACGTTACGTAACTATATATATATATATATAAAAATTTCACCGTTTGTGAAAGTGCTGTTACATCCATGTCTCTTATGTTTATGATTGCTGCACTACTTAATGGATTTATAACCGTTTTGAACACTCTGTACAACATCTTTTTCAGATCCGACCCTTTATTTATTTTTTTTTTTTTGAAGACCGAGCACAGAAACTGCTTCTATTTTCAACAAAATCCATGAACAGAATTTTAAAATTGAGACAGTTGCACATGCAGTTCACACCATTTACCTTGGTCTCTCAGGCAAAGCATTCTGGGTTAGGGTATTAATTTGGTAGACAGGTCTATGAGCTGAGGACACAGCATCACAAATTTACAATACAAATTCAAAGGCAAACGAGACTGATTAATGAGACGGATCAACCAATATGCATTTAAAAAAAAAAAAAAAAAAAAAAAAAAAAAAAAAAGTAATCAGTAGCATTTAGTTGCATGCACTCTTCCTTTGTTAGTAAATATGTAAACAAGTAAACCTTTGTACTTTATTTACCCATAAAAGTACCCATAGTACCTTAAGAATATGTTTTATTACTCTAAGATACTAGAATGCACTTTTTTAGTGGTTGATAAGTGTAACAAATGGTCCACTGGAGGCAAGCTTTACAAACCCAAGTGCAGTTTATTGTAAATCCAAAGTGAGCAAACCATGAACAGATACCAAACAAATTATGACCTTGACCTGAACAGACTTGAAAAGAACTCACCAACAGCCGTTTACAGGGAACAATACTCGACAAGGACACATGGCAAACATGAGGGCTTAAATACACAGACTAATGACAAGACAAGGGACACCTGTGAACAGCGATCAAACAATGAACCAATGACAGAACATGACAACAGAACACATGACAAAAACAACCAATGAGAACATAACACATGAGGACAAGGGGATCACATGACAATGAATATGACAACCAGGAACCATGAATGGGATGAACTTCAAAATAAAAGACATGAACAAAACCCAAACACACCGTGACAATAAGGTACAAAGTTGTCTTTTAAGTGTACTGCCCCAGAGACAAGCTGTTGTAACTGTAAACTTTTTCCACTTTTTTTCTGACAGTGTATAAACATGTTCTTTTAATAAATTACACTTTATTACACTTTCAGTGTAAAGACAGAATACCTTGTAGTTGGTTATTATTATATCTTCAATTCTGACTTTTAAGCTGATCCACAAGCGTTTTTCCCCCCTAGGATCCAGGAATTAGTACTGACATTTTTCTTGTACACATCCACTGATATAATAAGCTGTGTATCGTGCTCGCCTGCCAGGACAACAAGATATGTTCATGCTTGCGATTCTAGACAGAGAAATCGCAAATCAGACAGTGATCCTGGTATGAGCTTACATGCATGTGTTACACATTTGACTGTCTGAAACCTCCAAAATTTTATCACTGACAGCCAGCTAGTGGGATGTCAGGCATATATCACTTGGAATTATCTACCCACCCACCAGCTCCCACTAGAGTAAGCAAGAATGAGAACAAAATAAAAAAGAAAACAACAGACCATAGGGTACTCCATCTTCTTTTCTTTTTTTAACCAATTCATGTATACACATTGACAGGTCCGTGGGGGAAGTCATCTTTTTTTTTTTTTTTCACTTCGCCAGGAAAGGCTGAAACAAATCTGTTTAAAATTTGCAGGTAAGGCAGTGAAATTACCTGCTTGGGCTGTACTGCGTGAGCGGGAATTCCCAGCGGCGGTAGACGCAAGGCGGCCATGTCAATTGTTTGTTTACATAGAGCGTTGCTCCAGGCAGTACGAGTGTGCCTGGGGAAGAGGCAGCTACTCATCACTACCCATGAACCACTGCCACAAGGACTGCCAACTTAACACAGGAAAACGGAGAAAAGCATTGTGATGTCATCAGGGATGTTATGGAGTTGTACTTGGGAGCAATAAAAAGTAATGTCAGAGACATTTACATTTATCAAACTTGAAAACTGAATCCCAACATGTCAGCACAATTTGACAAGAATTTTTTTTTCTAAAGTCACTTTATACAACAATAAAAACACGTTTCTTTAGAGAGAAATTTTGAAGTGATTTAATCTAATTTACTACTATTTTAGCATTGAATATTGCCATTGAAAGTCATTTTATTCATCTGCAATGATTATATTTAATAGAAGGGTCATAAAATTGTGAAATGTTAAGAGAATTTTAAGCATCTATTATTCAGGTAGATTCTAATTTGAAAATGAAGCTTGTGTGAATTCAAAGCAGAATACATTTGTAAACTCAAAATACATTTGATTTACACAAGTACTTTTTGCTCTTCAGTAAGTTGTTTGTTCTATTGCAATACATCTCACAAAAAGCTACAAGACTCATGATTAAACTGGATGCTTCTTGGCAAAGCTGTGTCCTACAGCTCCATCATTACTCACAGACTTTAATGAGTAATACTTAAAAGCACTGTGTACATTTCCACAAATTGCAGTAGTTCAATTAACCCTTAAAGATCCTTAACTCTTTCCCCGCCATTGAGATTTTCCATCATTTATGACACAATGCTTCCTTGCCACTGATGAGTTTTTCCGGCTATCCATGTTTTCACTGTTTTATGGTAAGGGGAGCTATTACACATCTTCTGCAATAAGCCGCGTTTCCACCGCAGGAACTTTCCCCAGGAACTAGGGACTTTGGGGTGATACTCGGTGTGTTTCGACCGCAGGAACCGGGGTCTAAATGAGGTTTCGGGTAAAAATTTCCCCCTCAAAACGTCCCTGCTTGCGAAGTAGTACTTTTTTACAGTTTAGGAACTTTTCGGGGGTGGGATTGGGCGCTGAACATGCTGATTGGTTGAGTTAACACAGCATTTTATTTCAACCTAAAAGTCTGGGGCCGTATTCACAAAACATTTTATCTTACCACTAAGAGGTCTCCTAAATAGCAGTAAAAGTTCTTAGCTAAGAGTTTTCTCTTAAAACCTACTCACAAAGCTGCTGAGACCAACCTTTACTAAGGAATAGAGAGAAGTCTTACTCTAAGAAAAAAGGCAGGGTTGACCTCGTTGTTATGGATGATGTCATCACGCTTACTAACTATGCACACAGTGATTGGCTGGGAGGGGTCTCTGTCAGAGATTTAATCTGTAGAACGAGGTGTCATGTTGCCATATTCAAATAAAGGTTTTAAAATAAGAATGTTGCTATATTCAAATAAAGATTTTAAAAAGTAGGCTGTGTCACTAATTAAACAAGTATGTGTTCAGCTAATTGTCAGCCTCTTACATTTCTGCATCTTGAGAGATTGCAGAATTCAATACAGTATACACAGCCGACTCACCTAGTTACCTCGACAGTTTTCTGCATCCCTCCGCCACCACAACTCCTCACTCTCACCCCAGCCGGGGATATGGAGGAGTACTCTGGGTTTGGGCTAAATTCTGAGCTCGGAGCCCTCGATCCCCTCAGACATTATTTTCTTATTTATTTATTTATTTATTTATTAAATAAAAAAACATTATTTATTATTTTTGGCATTTTTGCCTTTTAATTATGATATGACAGTGAGTAGACAGGAACCAAAGTGGAAGAGAGAAAGGGGAGAAAGGTCCATAACAGCCATTAGGATTGTTTGTGATTTGGTCTTAGTGACCCTTACGAAAAAGAAGTATACTTCAAGTTCATATGAAGTATACTTAAGTAATGTTCAAGTATATTTTTAGTATACTTTATGTAGTAAGTATACTAATATCAATGTGTACTAGTAGTAAACTTGTAAGTGTACTATTTCAATACTGCTTGGGACTAACTTGGCCCACTTTTAGTATATAAAAGTATACGTTTAAGTGTAGTATAAGTGTAACAGTAGTAAACTTTAAGTGCACAAGTAGGTTTCTCATATGTACTGCATCTGTATTACAAGTGATCTTATAAGTATACTAGAAGTTTACTATTTTAATACAAGTAGTACATTTTTTAGTTTATGAAAGTACACTTTGAAGCGTACTCTCAGTAAACTACTAGTTTATACTGCGAGTATACATTTTATTATACCTTCATACATCCTTTTTTATCAAGACTTGATAAATGTGGGAATGTGGGTAAGTTTCATAAAGAAAGGCAACATTTTAAACAAAATGGCATTTTTGTCAAAGACTACGCCTTGATCAGATTCAGAACAATGATCAAAACGTGAGCAATCTTCTATCACTTGTTTCTGCTGCTTCTTGTCCTGTATTTTGATCTGGAGATTCTGTACTAGAAGATGTGTCATAGCGCCCCCTACCGTATAACAGTGAAAACATGGATAGCTGGAAAATTCAGTCAATGGTGGGGAAAGAGTAGATTTTAAAAAGTATACTAGGCTACTCAAATCAAAAGATTAAAAACAATTACAAGCCAATTATACGTTGAATACTTAATTATATTTTTTTAAGTATATCTAAATCAAAAGACTGAGTACAAGTATAGGCCATATATACTTAGACTTTTCTGTCAGTATAAGTCAAGTATAAGTAAGTGTAATTTTAAGTATATTTCTGAGAAGTATATAAAAAGTAGACTGAAAGTATACTTTCTTATTTTTAGTTTAAAAAAATTATACTAATAGAACACTTGTATAAACTTCTTTTTCATAAGGGGACTTATGAGTCCTCTTGACTACTCGTAACTTTTCTGAGATTAAGGAGCTAGTTTTAGCGTTAAAATGCTTTGTGAAATACTTTTAGAGCAAAAATTTAGGAGTTCTAAAATTAGGACTGACATGCCCAAATCTGCAAGTTAGGAGCTACTTTTAGCCTTAAGATGTTTTGTGAATACGGCCTCTGTTGCGGTGTGTGCAGTAAGAGTTGTTTGCTATTCGAATCAACAATGGAGTTTATGGACCGATGGACCGACGACGAGGTTCAGGCTTTATTAAGTTTATTTGAGGAGGACGAAATCCAGTAGGAAATGGAAAGTCCTACGTCACCGGACTAATCTTCACTGAACTTTAGACCGCGATGGAAACGCAGACAGCAACAGGTCTGGGGGAAAAAGTTCCTGATACAAATTGTTCCGGGTAATTTAGGTGAAAACGGGGCTATAGAATCCAATTTCTGGATCCAAAAACAAGCAAAGAAGAAGCAGAAACAAGCAAGAGGCTGTGTTTGGAATGGCACACACACTTACTGGTTACTGCCCAGTATACAGTGCATACTGCCTACAATTTTTTTTTTTTTTTTTGTAAGAATAGTGTGCAATATGCAACAAATAATGTTTCAGAGTAGTATGTTACAGTGTTGTCACATGACAAACATGAAACATTAATTCAGCACAGCTGTCCAGGTTGTTACCTTACACTTAAATGTAACCATTATTGTTTTATGTGCAAGCCTGAGTGAAAATGTCTCACCTTTCAACTGTCCTCACCAACGGTCTTGATCTAACCCATACAAATTCTGTTTGTTGGTGTAAAGTTGATTAATCATGTTTTTCACTTAAAATCAGTTGATTAGATTTTGCTCAAAAAATGTACGTTATGTAAAGTATTATTGCACAATGCAATGTATGTTATGTTAACATAAAAATGTGCTTAATGTGGTAACATACATTTTTAACACTAATTTGATTCAAGTCAAAAATATAATTATCATGTTTGAATTAAATGAATGAATGGACTACTTTAGGTTAGCTAATTTTAAGGGTTCAGGTAACAGTATAGCTCCTTACAGGAACTCCTACCACTTTTTATTGTGTAGAATACTTCAATTATATATGGGTAAAAATAACTAATTAGCCTATAGCTGGGTTTTCCAAAACATCACAAATAAGATTTATGATAGATTATGCTCTACATATTAGGTAAATAGGCTACATTTTGTCAGCATAAAAAAGTTATTGATATTCTAATATATGGTTTTATTTGTAAGGAAAATATTTCATATGACTGACTCAACCTGCCCAGCATCGAAATTATAATTTGAAGTTTTAGATAAAGCAGATACTTTACTATCAAGTGCACGTTTTCCCGAAACAGATAATTACGAGACCTGTAATCATTGCAGGAATTTATCATTATAACGGGTTCTGTTCCAAGCCAATATCTGTGCATCTTAATGAAGCCTTAGACCACTTAGGCTATTTAGACCATACGTTCAATATAAATGAATCTTTCTCATTTTTGCATTCTCATCCCCAGTTAACCAGAGACAAAAGTGTCCAAATAGTAATGGTTTATGATCTATGCACCAAGTGTATCCATATATTTGAAGTGTGATATACTCTCATGGCCATAGTTTTTAATTTACAAAGGGTTCAGTTGATCGTACTACTAAACAACAATGCTTTGTACCTGAAATGAACTCAATTCCTAATTGATGAACTTTACACAGTTATTGAATGGATTTGAATCTACACTAAACTGACTTCAACTAAACAATGACACTATTTTCTTTTTAGAGCTCTACTGAAGCACTGAACTCTGTTTCCATCACTGAATCATTATTTTCCTGTTTATCACTGTAAAGCTGCTTTAAAATCTGTATTGTATAAAGCGCTATATAAATAAAGTTGACTTGATTGGAAATGTGCTGTAAAGATTAAAGTACAATTTATGTGCTACTAATGATAGTGTTTTCGGAAACACCGCTAGTTTGTATTTACAGTAACGTGTACTTATAAAAGTGTTATATTTATAATTATTCCCGCCTCCAGTTCACTCACGCCACACTCTTCACGAAGATTAAAGGTTCAGTGTGTAAATTTTAGCGGCATCTAGCGGTGAGGTTGCGAAATGCAACTGTCCGCTGCTCACCCCTCCCTTTCGAAGCACATAGAGAAGCTACGGTGGCCGAAACAGGACAAAGATGTTGTCGACTGAGACAGCAGACAGTAGCTAGCGCTCTGTAGAGCAGTTTGTCCATTTAGGGCTACTGTACAAAATGGCGGTGCAAAATGGCGACTTCACTCTAAGGGGGGGCCCGTGGTGTATGTAGATAGAAATCATTCTAGGTTTATAAAAACATAACGGTTGTAGACCGTTTGTCTCCGTTATGGTTGAATCACGGGACCAGACACCAGTCATTTTGCCAAGCGATCTCTTTTATTATTTTTATATGTCAGACATAGTAGAGACATTGAAAAGCTATTGTCTCATGCCAGCTGTATGTGTTTCTCCATTACTCGGTTCCTCTACCCTCTCCCTTGCTCCATCCTCTATCCTCCCTCTGTCTGCCTATCCTGCTGTCTGCTGATATCTTCCGGGGCAGTACACTAAAACTGGACATTATATACCTCTAAGGAAGAACCTATGATTCCCTTACAAGGTAGAAACATGTTGGTTAATGCTAAAATAGACATATACATCATGCTTACGCATGGCACAATCCACTTTCCATAAAAACAGCTGTCTTTTAGTGTATACATCCTTGGTACATATGCAGTGGAAAATTCCTTTGCATTCCTTTCCTTATATAGAATAGGCCTACTGTACTACAGTCGACATACACATCTCAGCACACATGTAAAGACAAATGATTATGAATACTAATAAAAATAATAATACAGAAAAATAATATAATAAACAATACAATTTTAGTCTGCAGCGGTTCATTATGTAAGGTCTTTATACACCACTGAAAACAAAGTTATGTATATTATATTGCATTTCTGTCAATAGATCCTCCTAAATATTACACAGTGGACCTTTAAACGTTACGTGGAACGTGTTGCGTTGTGGGAAACAGTATCCTATGCAGTGCTCTCAGATGCATACATCAGATTTCAGCAAATATAGTAGGTCATCCGGGTATTCCATGCATACAGAAAATGTATATACTACATACGGGATATAGTGCAGAAATAGTAAGAGTAGTATGATAGTATGCCATTTCAAATCACAGCATTACGAGAAACAGCGTGATTATCACAATGAACAGAGAGCCTGAGGATTTAGTTAAATCTTTGCGTCAGAACATTTTAGTGCGAGGCATAATTCTGCAGCTACACCAAAAGATTATTGTTTTAGAGCAGCCTAAATGTTTAATTCTAGTTGTATATAGTTATATACTCGTAAACTTATTTGTGCTAATGTTATCTTTGTAAGACTGTAGCTTCCATAAAATTCCAAAGCGAATTCCAGCCAAAATGAAATTTGACTTTTACCATGCAGATTTAACTAAATCCTCCGGCTCTCTGTTCACTTTGATAATCACGCTGTTTCTCGTAATACTGTGATTTCCCCCCTCTCTAAAACTTTATTCTCGTAATTTTTACTTTATTCTATAAATATTCCGACTTTATTCTCGTAATATTTACTTTGTTCTAAAAATATTCCAACTTTTATTCTTGTAATTTTGACTTCGTTCTAAAAATATTCCAAATTTCTTCTCGTAATTTTGATTTTGTTCTAAAAATATTATGACTTTAATCTCAAATTGCTCTATTCTCATAATCTTAGATTAGGTTTCTGTACGGTTCAGGGGCCTCATTTATAAAACTTTCCGTAGATTTCATCCTAAAAGTGTACGTACGCACAAAAGCTAGATTTTGCGTATACGCACAAAAAAATTCAGATTTATAAAACCATGTGTACGCCAGAACCTGCGCAAAAAGCCCTTTATAAATCCCAGCCAGCAGAAGATTGTGCGTACGTGCATCTCCACCATATATGGAGCTTACAACGCCCAGTTTTACTATGCATAACCTCATCTGCATATCATTTCCATGCATATTCCCATCCACGGGACACCATGTTTAACATTGTCAAAGATACAAGACATTGAAAAATATTAAATACGGACTATAAATGCCATTTGTGCCTTACACATTACATTGCTGAAAATAATCCAATATCCTTTTTTATGTTTTAGAATAAATATATCAAAATATCCATAAAAACAAAATTGTATAAAATACTCTCAGATAAATTTTTTAGAATAAAGTTGATTCATTCATTTCCACGGGCCAAATGGTATTTTAATTCAAAATATTTAGTTCATTTTAAACAATTCAAATCAAATCAAGTCAAATTCATGCAGTTTTGCTGGTAATGTGAACATACAGGATGCATAGGCTATTTTTAATGGAAACAGATAGGCCTACTTATTTATTGCAGTGTAAATACAATTGTCTGACTCAGCGCATCACTGACAAAGTATTTTAAAAAAGGAAACGTGCAAATTTTAACTTTTTCTTCAAGTTGTATATTTTAAATACAGTGGTATTTTTCATAATTTTGTGAAGATGTCTTTACACTCCGTGTCCATGCAGCTCCGGTTGTACAGTAAGCTATTATCATTGGACCTATTCAAACTGGAAATGGACCGTTCGACCACCGAGTCATGCAGTGTATGTAATATAGAAGTAAGTGTGCATCACTGATCATCGTTCTCGCTAAAACATATTTTGTCATAACTTAAGATCTGCAGTTTAGTTTAAAGAGGAATCATTGGAATTAGCCTATATTTAATCGTTGCTGTTATTAAAACAGCGTGTCACAGGAAATATAATCAAAAGTAGCACATCCACATCTAAATTCATATCATTTTTGTTTAAATTCTGAGTAATGACTTTATGTAATTTCAGTGCATATCGCCATTAATGAAACTGGAACATTAATGTAAATGTGTATATCAAAATGAAAACAGAGTTTAAAATTGTTCTTACTTCATTACTTTTCTCACTCTAGTAAAAGAGTTCGTACGCATGGGTCAGAGATTGCGTACAGGTGCGCAAATTTTCCCGTCAAGTTTGTTTTTATAAATCACAACTTATGCATCGGAAGTGGCATACGCCTCTTTTAGGGCCTATTTTGTGTGTACGCAACGGTTATAAATGAGGCCCCAGGGCTTCCGTACTGTTCTTTTTTTGATAAATTGTATGTTCAGATATTCATGCAACAAAATATTCTGGGGGCCATGAAAGTTTTGTGAAAATTACCACAAATGTTGCCGCTGAAAAATAAAACGCTGGTTGGAAAGAGTTAAATTTTTACTAGTATTAGATAGGCAAAGGAATGAGGGCCTCAAGGTCTCCGTTTAATCAGGGAAGTAATTTACTATCATTCTGCCCTTGTTGTTATAAGAAATTGTAGCCTCTTGAATTAATACAAAAAAAACAAATAATTAAAAAGTTCTTCGTAATATGTTTTAAAGGTGCAATTCAATATTGGATATGAATCAAAATCTATTATATTACATAAACAGTCGTCAGCATCAAACATGATTACCCGAGCTGTTATTGTCTCCATTGTAGAGAGAATTCAATATCAGTGGCTGTATTTCTGCTCCTGCTCCAGGCTTTGAAGTGAATAATGATTGTATGGTGAAGATCCTCAAAAGCAGCATACTTTATTTTGCAATCACCATAATGATAACAAGCTTTACTTGGTGTTACTTGGGAGAATCAATAAAATAATAAATTGCGTGTTCAGTAACAATGTCTCATATTTCTGCTTTATTTATTCTTTCTTTCATTCTTTTGAAATTAATCTTGTAGAAAATCCAGATCTTGTAGAAGCACTTGTCCTTTGGGAGAACACCACCCAATAATCAGCTGGGACCTTGAACATGGAGACCGTTTCAAATACCATTTCAAATCAAATCTTTGGCATTACTCGTATTAAATAGGCTATATGAAGTCAATTACGCAGTAGTTTATTGAGGTTAATGCAGAGTTAGCACATGGTTGACGTTTTCTTTTTTTTTTTTTTACCCAGTACTGCATGAGCCCCTCAGCTTGTCACCAAGCGGAGCAGTCTGTTCCTTACAGGTAATTAGTGTCTGTTCAGAGACGTTGTGTTTGGACATTCAGAGAATATTCTGTGCTCGCAATGAGCACCTGTACAGTTCACAACATCAGCATGATTTGAATAAAAGTGGAAAATGAGGAAATTTCTTTAAATGTATTTATTTATTTTTATTTTTACAAGTTGGGTGTGATTTATCATACAACCACACTTGGTGGGACACAGTTTTTAATTGTGAAATGACTTGCTGTGAGAGAAGAGTATGGAAATGGAAGACTTAAAGACTTGTACTTTTTTTTTACCTTTCCTTTGGTGTGTGATATAGCTTCAGTTAAAGCAAAGTCCTTGCCAAAGAGAGTTAATTTCTGTAACAGAAAAATCCTGAAATGCCTATCTTAGTCCTACCATATTTTCGTTACTTAGCTTCATTACACATCTGCATAATTCTCGCCTATTGGCTCAATAAAACAGTTTTGGTAAATGAGTTTTCTTTTTCACTGCGATGCCATATAGTTTCCATAGATATAATACTGTTTACAGCTACTCATAAAGCTACTCAGGAGCTAAAAAACTAATTATTGTAACGGGTGTTACATTTTAGGCACATGCTCTAAGCGGAAAGAGTGGGTTTCTCAGAAAGGTGTGTTTCAGGCAGAGGAAGAAAACAGGTACAGTATGAGAATTTCGGAACTTGTGCATGAGCATAACATGAGCACTTTAATATGTGTATACAAATACATACATATTATACTCATAAACCTTCATGTTAATTTATTACATTGGTTTGAAGCATGCATAAAATACTGATTTCAGCTAAGGCAAGACATATACCCCTGGTTTCACAGACAAGGCTTATAGGATTAGTTCACTTCAGAATTAACGTTTCCTGATAATTTGACCCCCACGTCATCCAAGATGTTCATGTCTTTCTTTTGTCAGTCGAAAAGAAATAAAGGTTTTTGAGGAAAACATTCCAAGATTTTTCTCCATATAGTGGACTTCAACGGGGTCCAACGGGTTAAAGGTCCAAACTGCAGATTCAGTGCAGCTTCAAAGGGCTCTACACGATCCCAGCCGAGGAATAAGAGTCTTATCGATTGTCATTTTCTAAAAATAAATAAAAATGTATATACTTTTTAACCACAAATGCTTGTCTTGCACTAGCGTCCACAACTTCATGCATTACGTAATCACATTGGAAAGGTCATGTGTGACGTGACGTTCGTCTGTGTACTCCAATTCAAAAAGGTAAACTCCATCTTATTTTGTTCTCCAACTTCAAACAATGTTTTTTTTGTGTAAAGGGCGTTTGACTTAGTCTTTGCACGTTCGCTGTGTAAACACTGGGGCGGTACTATGACCTTACGTTACCTTATTATGACCGGTACGTGACCTTTCCAACGTGACTATGTAATGCGTGAAGTCGTGGATGCTAATGCAAGACGAGCATTTGTGGTTAAAATGTATATTATTTTTTTGTTTTGTTTGTTTTTTAGAAAATGACTGATCGTTTCGCTAGATAAGACCCTTATTCCTCGGCTGGGATCGTGTAGAGCCCTTTGAAGCTGCATTGAAACTGCAATTTGGACCTTTAACCCGTTGGACCCTGTTGAAGTCCACTATATGGAGAAAAATCCTGGAATGTTTTCCTCAAAAACCTTAATTTCTTTTCCACTGAAGAAAGAAAGACATGAACATCTTGGATGACATGGGGGTGAGTAAATTATCAGGAAATTTTAATTCTGAAGTGAACTAATCCTATAAACTAGTCTCAGACTAAAATATGTTTGAGATGTTTTAACTGAAAGCAACTTGCATGACATATCTTAAAATATATCAGTGCCATCGTTTTGTCTCAAGATGCGCACCAATAATGTTTTTTTTTTTTTTTTTTTTTTCTCTAAGGCACGTTTAAAAAAAACTACTTAAATATCCTAATTGAACTAAGGCCTAATCCTGGCTTAATCTAAAAACCATTCTGTGAAACTCAGGGCATTTTTCCACAGTTTGTGCGAGTTGCTCACTGCAATGAAAACATGAACAGATTCAAGGAAAAAATTCTCAGGATAAAACTGAACATTATGTTTCTAAGTCTCCACTAAATGACTGTTAGTTAGGCTGTATTACTGATTGTTTGAGTTTAACTGTGAATACAGTTTCTGTATTTTCTTTCTTTTCTTTTAATGTTCAGGTTTAGATGACCTAAAAGCTACTAAAGTTATCTAGTGAAGAGTAGTGACGGGTCTTCTCCTGTTTTGTCAGTACTGTTGTTGTTCAGTTAATAAACTCTGATTTCCAATTTCATATATACAGCGTGTATGTAATCCAAAGGTCTCTGGTGAATAGAAAAATCCATGTGCTTCCTTTTATTTTACTCCAGTATTGGATATTAAAGCAGTAAAAAGTTAATTCTGGGCTTTATTAGCTTTAAGAGAGCATGTGTTATGCATGTGCTCTATCTATCTATCTATCTATCTATCTATCTATCTATCTATCTATCTATCTATCTATCTATCTATCTATCTATCTATCTATCTATCTATCTATCTATCTATCTATCTATCTATCTATCTGTCTGTCTGTCTGTCTGTCTGTCTGTCTGTCTGTCTGTCTGTCTGTCTGTCTGTCTGTCCGTCCGTCCGTCCGTCCGTCCGTCCGTCCGTCCGTCCGTCCGTCCGTCCGTCCGTCCGTCCGTCCGTCCGTCCGTCCGTCCATATGATACAATGATAGGATTGAAGCATGCAATACACATCACGTATTTCCTGTGTAGAATGATCTTGAACTGTTAAGATATTGACCCTGAGCATTGCTGATATTGAAAATAGTTTCCATGCACTGACAGCTGATAAAGCCTGCCTCAAGTGAAAAGTGTTTGGAATGAAAGGAAACTTCAGCAACTTAAACTTTAATAGAAGGAATGGAAGCGAGATTATGAAGTAGACAATGAGTCTACAGTTGCTTCAAAGCAGAATCCTGAATGATTCCTGACTTTCAAGTCACCATTTCCTAGAGCACAGCATCCATTAAAGCCGAGAAAAACACTGTGTTTTGACTCTGTGCTCTTATTCTGTGGTGGAGGTCAAGATGGTGGTACTTTTACACTGTCCTTTTTTCTGTCTTTTATATGGATGATCAAAGTGTTCACGGCTGTTTAAGATGAGCGTTACTTCTGTTCATCATTATTCTCCCTGCAATTTGAGCATGAGGCATTTGAAAGGAAGAGAAAATGTGTCACCGCAAAGAGGTGTAATTAAATTTGTTTGCATTCCCAGGAGTAAATGGGTTTTATGAATTCATTTCATATGCAGGAAACTAAATATTAAATGTTAATCGCTGGAATTCTCATTATAGTTTGCCAAATGAAAAGCAATCCAGGACTTTGTAGAAATTAAGTATATATTTATTTAACAAATAAGAAACCATGTGACTTGTACAATTACGTGATGTTCAGTCCTCAGTCGGTCTCCTCCCTGCTTCTGTACAACATATGCTAGATGTAATTAGTAAAAGCAAAAACACTTAGTCTTTCTCATCATCGATGCAGAGCGCCCATGTCTGCAGCTCGGTGACTGGATGTGCCCCTTGATAATAGGAGGAGAAATTTATTTCATTTGACTGTCGCACTGCAGTAGCTGAAATTAATTACGTCGCTGTTTGATGAAATATACTTGGCTGCCTCCATTGAAAGAACGGCATGTCACAGTATACTAAACCTCCACTTAGAGAAGTACTTGCAAAGTGAGCTGGGTAATGTTACGCTATATACTCCCTCAGAGTGACATTTTTTCAGTGTTAATTGAAATTACCAGAACTGGGATATTTACCTCCACGTCATACAGTGTGTTAAGAGATAAAACACCTGTGTTCTCACAGTGGGGCTCAATCACTAATAATTGCATGTAAGTAATTGTACTAGCTGTATGTATTCAGGAAAAGTTTTCATGCAACAGGAGCTTACACACACACACACGCACATTTACAATTGTTCTAACATTGATGACTCAGGATTATTTTAAATGAGGGCGTGCCACAGTTAGAAATTAGCATAATACACGCCTAAAGACATTTTTGTATATGGGCTTCCCACTCAACCGCGCCTGTGCAACCATCTGTCATTATCTACTATGACAAATTATATGTATTTTCCCACCTATTCTTCATTTTCTTCTTCTCCTTCTTTTCCTTCCTTCCTTCCTTTCTTCTTGTTCTTCCTCCTCTTCTTTTTCTTCTTCTCCTCTTTCCTTTCTCCTCCTCCTCTTCATTTTCTTCTTCTTCCTTCCTCCTCCTCCGTCCTTTCTCCTTATCCTCCTTCCTTATCCTCCTTTCTCTACCGACCTCTTAGCTTCCCCTAGTGGTCCCCTGGTGGTTCCAAGACTCCAGTTTGAAAACTCCTGGCCTAGACTACACATTATTGGCTGCATTAATGTGATTAAAAAATCTTTGCCAGATTGATGTTTTTACTACACAACCATTCTACACATTCAAAAGACTGGGGTCAGGACGGGAAGTTTTTTTTTATTTTTTATTATTCATTCAATCAAAAGTGACAGTAAAGTCTTCTGGTATTAAAAAAATCAATTTCAGATAAATTATGTTCTTTTGAAATTTCTTTTCATCAAATAATCCTGGAAAAAATTATCTTAGTTCTCAGATATTAGTGTCACTGTCTCTTGATGTTGGATCTGGTCAGCGTTCAAAATATTGATTTTGAAGATGTTGAAAATGATAGTTTTGAGAATATGTTTGAGATCTTACTGGGAAATGAGCTCTGATGAGGACAGTGATGATGGTATAAAACATTTGCTCAAACTGAACCCTTCCAAGCTCCAAAAGGTACCAAAATATTATTTTTGTTAGCTTTATTTTATTCTTCTGTAATTGTTACTCTAATATCAGGAGAGTTTTATATTATCGCATTTTATATTAGAAATCCATCCGTGTTAGATATAGATCTGGGTTGCTAAAGACCCCAATATGTAATAATATTTGGCTAAACATTTATGCATTTAAGGGTTAAATGGTAGGGGGCGCTATTATGCATCTTCTGCATAATACAGAATCAATAAAGTACAGAATCTCTGGATCAAAACACAGGCGAAGCAGCAGCAGAAACAAGCGATAGAAGCATTGCTTAAGCACATGTAAAATAACGTGATGATCAAACATCAAAACTGCCTAACGTTACCGAATGAAATGTCGACCCAGGAAGAGGAATAGGCCTGTGCAAGCTTTGGGTTTTAGATAGACTCCATCTTCTCCATCTATGTTTTTATCATCATTCTGAATCCAATTTGGATGTAGTCTTTTACAGAAATGCAATTTTCTCAGCTTTTGCTCAAAATATTGCTTTATGAAACTTACCCACATTCAATACATGACATATTGCATGTTCATATACAACAAGATAATATTGTGAAAATTGTGAAAAAAATGCTGGTGCTGCCTGGCAACTTTTACAAAAAAATGCTGGCGGGGAAAGAGTTAACAACGAGAGAGTTCTGGACCAGCTAAAATGTGAAGATCAAGAGAATAATACTTCAATTAAATTCATGCTATTTAGAGACTCTCAAACCTTTCTCCGTGACAGATGTGTCAGAAATTATTAAAAGACCCTCTGTCCTACAATTTCTTATCCAAGCCCTTACATGCCATAGTCCAGCTAAGAGTGTCGCACCTCCCTGCCGGCCGTGACAGCTTTTCCTATTGAGCGATTGTGATGAACCAAGACAGAGCTAATTAGCCAATGTCATCAAATGACATTCTAATCACATGCTTAGAGTAATTACCCCAGTTAAAGATTTCTTCGTGCATTACTGTTGTATGACATGGATGGGGCTCTGAAATTAGCTCTTTAGATAAATTTGGAAGTGTCTCGCAGTCTCTCACAGATATATATGCTTTGTTTTAGGCCCTGGGGGCATTTTAATTTGAGGAAACACTACTAAGATCATTTCACAGGAAGCTTCATACCAATGTGTGTTTGCTTTATGAGCCAAATGAAAGGCAGTTAGCAATGGACTGTGTTGTTTGTGCATTACTTTGAATGTTCAGAGCTAATTCTGTTTGGCTTTAGAAGCCGTAACCAGAGAGAATGAGAAATATTAGGATGTTTTAAGGAATCCATAAAACCATAAAGAATGTAAAGATACATTGTGCATGTAATTGAGGAGAAAAGCTACACTAAATTGACAAAATGAAACTTTTATCTGTTTTTGTAGACTAAGAGAACACTTTTGCTCAGGGCTGACTATTGACTCACAGTTAGAGAGGTGAGCCACTTCACGCCGACACTAGTGCTGTGTTTTGTGAAAATGAAATTTCTTTTTTCCTGTACCTTTAGGCCTTTTGGCAAGGTACTTAAACATTATTGTTGCCTTAGACAAGGTACTTAAAGCTGAACTGCTGCAGGGATGCGGTAATATGACAGAGCTGTGTTATGACCTTCCTCTCATGTATGTGCTGTTTTTGTCTTTGTTTGAAATAGTGTTGAAATCCATATATCTGAACATAAATAGCAAGAGAACACATTCCTCTTCAAGCCCATCCTCTAAACAAGTATACTTTGAGTTGCACACTTCTTACTGTCAAATACATAAACCTTCCTTCTGACAAATGGAGTTTGGTGTGTTTTCCTTTCTTTGTTTTTGCCCTGAGGTCCTTCAGTCGATTCTACACTAATAACTCCAGCTCCCAGTAGGTACCTGCTATCGAGTAAGCTGATTATTTTTCTCACTTCACATGGAAATTGTTATTTATTAGTAGTTGTTACAGTATATTTTTGCAAAGAAAAATATAAGCAGACATTTTATTTTAATACATAGGGGATGAGATGATTTTCGAATTAATTCATAAATAAAATTGGTAACTTTTTTATATTTATAAATAAATATACATTTTAACATAGTTTGTTTAGTTTGTGTAAATTAATTGAATGCTAACTCAATTAATTGAAAATAACTACCATTTAAAAGTGTGAGGTCAGTAAGTGTTGTTTATATGTTTGTTTATATATATACATATATATATATATATATATATATATATTCTTTTAAGTCTCTTATGCTCAGTTGGCTCACCAAGGCTGCATTTATTTGATGAAAACTTTGTAAAAACAGTCATATTGTGAAATATTATTACATTTTTAAAAAACGTTTTCTTTTTTAATACATTTTTAAATGTAATTTATTCCTGTGATGGCAAAGCAATTTTTTAGCAGCCATTATTTTAATCTTTAGTTATCACATGATCCTTCAGAAATCATTCTAATATGATGACAAGTAACATTTTTTATTATTATTATTATCATGGTAAAAAACAGTTGTGCTGCTTAATTTTTTTTGTGACAATTGTGATACTTTTTTTGAATAGAAGAGAACAGAATTTATTGGAAATCTAGATCTTTTGTAACATTATAAACGTCTTTACCATTACATTTGAACAATTTAATGTGTCCTTGCTGTATAAAAGCATTAAATTATAAAAAAAAAAAAAAAACATTGGCCAGTTGCTCTTAATTCATATCCCTTCTTTATTAAACATTTGCCTGCAGAAATTAAACAAAATAAATAGCTAAATATGTATCCAGATGTACTTTCAATCCCAAAATAAGCAGCGAGATCATCTAAGGTTAATTCTTGCCCTCTAAATCCCACTTTTACATCGCTACCTTGGGTGTGAGTTCTCCCTGGCGGCACCGCAGGCCGTGTAGGTTTACTAGCTCATATACAGCATCAAAATCTATATAAAACCTGGCCTCCTCCCAACATCAACACTGGAATCCTTCACAAGCTAAAGCAATACCTGCTCGCCACTTACCCTGTTGCCTTGACAGCACCTGACCACGTTCCCTCATAGAGGCGTGATTAGTGAGGTGAAACACTATCTCACTAAGACAATGTGACAACTCTGGCACTTTATCTAGGCCCGGGCTCAGTTGCCCTTAGCACCTAGAATGGGAAAGTATGGAAGTGTGGTAACGATGAGCTCTTAACAAGCTGTTCTGGAAATGGAGAAAGGCTCTTTAAAAATAGCGCTGGCTTCGTTACCCTCTATCTCACAGCCCTGCCATTGAAACTGAGCCATATGGATAGGGCCCTGTGGGGGAGCCGTAACAAGGGGATATGACGGTGACATTACCTGAGTGTGCATTCTCACGGCCTCCGAAGGATTGGAGGAAAGCCATCGAGACGTGTTGGACATTAATTCCTTCTCTTTGAATGTATGTTGTGCTCCTATATGCATGCTACTAACAAATGTGTGTGACAAACGAGCATATATGTGTGGGTGAGAGATCCCACAAGAGAACGAGATGGTCCTTAAGTATGCAACTATACAATAGCACAACAACCGCATCTATCAGTTTGCATGCGCTCATGTGTATGGAGGCATTATGCTAAAATATGACCGGGGGCTCATTAGGGGCTATGTTGTGAGGCCTGGTTGCCCTTGTTTGTGTGAGACTGCGTCTGTCTCCTCACACGCACCTCTGCTTCATTAGAGGCGACAGCGTCAGGCAGGGAGACTGCGGGCGGATTCACTCCCCACATGAGATCATGTATAAATCAGCCCCCCAATGCAGCACATATACCCCCTCCCCCCTCTTTCTTATTTTCTCTCGCGCCTTTGTTTTATGCTGAACCAGCGAAAGTCTTGCCCGGCTTGCCACAGCTGATGCTGTTTGTATTTGTTTGTCCTGTCATTGCCCCCTCTCTCTTTCCTTAAAGGTATGACAGAGTGTTCATCCTTAATATTATGGGCAGAAATAGAGATGAACGATGAATTCCATTGTGCCTAAATGAGTCGAGAAGAACACATGTACAACAAGGATATTACACTAACAAAAATAAGAATTGGACTGTTAAAAGACCAATTCTTTTGTCTAGACCAATTCGTATATATTTGATTACAGTGGATTACATAACTGAAATCTTTTCTCTCTGCCTGGAGGAACAACACAATTAAAGGCAAAGGGCAGAATTTCTGAGCTACTTGCAGCTCCAAATCGATGTGCAAAAATTATTTTCAAACAGGGTTCCCAAAGAGTTCTGGCTTTATTGCTCAGAGGGTTATTTTAGTATTATATATATATATATATATATATATATATATATATATATATATAGTCAAACCAAAAATGATTCAGGCCCCTTCAACATTTTCTCACATTATCACAGTTTATTCGCTATAGTTTAGAAAATGGTAATAAAATAAGACAAGAACTCAGAGTTAAACTGTGTCAGAACAAATTCATCTTGATAATGTCAGATAACTTTGATAGAAAGGTATGTAATGGATTACAATCAACCAATCAGCTGTCAGCTGTTAAATTTAAGTGCACAATTAGATAATACCAATTTAGTTCAACCAATTACCAAGCAATGCTTCATTTTGTTCAGTCTGTGGTGTAAAAGGTCGCATTAGCATTTAAAGAAAAAAACACTTAAGCAAAACATGGTCAGGTCAAAGTGTAAAACTGTAGTCCCAAATTTGTATAAATTTGACTGGTAGTCCACTGTATGAAGAATTTTTGGGTATATGTCACAGTTTACTTTATTTTGCTATCCTTACTTACATAAATAAACTAAAGTGTCCTGCACCCACTAGTAAAAACATTATATCTGGTGTTTAAATAATTTTTGGTTTGACTGTATATATACACTCACCTAAAGGATTATTAGGAACACCATACTAATACTGTGTTTGACCCCCTTTCGCCTTCAGAACTGCCTTAATTCTACGTGGCATTGATTCAACAAGGTGCTGAAAGCATTCTTTAGAAATGTTGGCCCATATTGATAGGATAGCATCTTGCAGTTGATGGAGATTTGTGGGATGCACATCCAGGGCACGAAGCTCCCGTTCCACCACATCCCAAAGATGCTCTATTGGGTTGAGATCTGGTGACTGTGGGGGCCATTTTAGTACAGTGAACTCATTGTCATGTTCAAGAAACCAATTTGAAATGATTCGAGCTTTGTGACATGGTGCATTATCCTGCTGGAAGTAGCCATTAGAGGATGGGTACATGGTGGTCATAAAGGGATGGACATGGTCAGAAACAATGCTCAGGTAGGCCGTGGCATTTAAATGATGCCCAATTGGCACTAAGGGGCCTAAAGTGTGCCAAGAAAACATCCCCCACACCATTACACCACCACCACCAGCCTGCACAGTGGTAACAAGGCATGATGGATCCATGTTCTCATTCTGTTTACGCCAAATTCTGACTCTACCATCTGAATGTCTCAACAGAAATCGAGACTCATCAGACCAGGCAACATTTTTCCAGTCTTCAACTGTCCAATTTTGGTGAGCTCGTGCAAATTGTAGCCTCTTTTTCCTATTTGTAGTGGAGATGAGTGGTACCCGGTGGGGTCTTCTGCTGTTGTAGCCCATCCGCCTCAAGGTTGTGCGTGTTGTGGCTTCACAAATGCTTTGCTGCATACCTCGGTTGTAACGAGTGGTTATTTCAGTCAAAGTTGCTCTTCTATCAGCTTGAATCAGTCGGCCCATTCTCCTCTGACCTCTAGCATCAACAAGGCATTTTCGCCCACAGGACTGCCGCATACTGGATGTTTTTCCCTTTTCACACCATTCTTTGTAAACTCTAGAAATGGTTGTGTGTGAAAATCCCAGTAACTGAGCAGATTGTGAAATACTCAGACCGGCCCGTCTGGCACCAACAACCATGCCACTCTCAAAATTGCTTAAATCACCTTTCTTTCCCATTCTGACATTCAGTTTGGAGTTCAGGAGATTGTCTTGACCAGGACCACACCCCTAAATGCATTGAAGCAACTGCCATGTGATTGGTTGATTAGATAATTGCATTAATGAGAAATTGAACAGGTGTTCCTAATAATCCTTTAGGTGAGTGTATATATATATATCTTTATCTCTCTCTCTCTCTCTCTCTTTCTCTCTCTCTCTCTATATATATATATATATATCCCTCAGTTTTATTTCAATTGATACAAATAAAGAATTTATTCCCACGATTTATTAATCTGTTCCCTCATTAGTAAATTGTGGCCACGTTGAACTAATTCGTTCCATCGTTTCGATTTAACTAAAACAATGGAACAAGTTGCAACATGGCCACCATTTAGTAAATCGAGGGAACCAATTATATCGTATACAGGATTTGCTTAAAATTAGGGAATGAATTAGTGAAACATGCTGATGTATTATTAAGTCATGAGAGCAAATTGTTTATTCTTGGCCACGATATGCATTATTTTTTCTCTCATGTCATGTACGGTGCTCCATATGTGTGTCTACTTTTTGGGTTGGGTGGTTTTGGGTGTGGTCTTTTCATCTGACTTTGGATGGATGGATGGATGGATGCAGGCGCAGATTAACGCACAGGCTTGCGTAGGCTGCAGCCTAGGGGCCCCACGTGTGCAGATATAATGTTTTTACAGACCCTCATTGGCCCATAAGAAACATAAAAAAATAAGCAGGTGATTGGATAGATCTGTCCAATCAGCTGCTGGTCAAATCATGTCAATCATTTTCATTTACGCCACTGCTATTGCTAGACGGGTAAGACGGCATAGCGGCAAAATGTCCGAAAGAAAGTACGATAGTGGAGCACAAAAACGGAAAATACAAAGGTAAAAAGAACAACGTAACCAAGATATACAGAAAAAATCCCTAAATTGACTGCATACTTAAAGGCTGCTGAATCTTCATCCAGTCGAAGACAAGATCCACAGCTGGAGGACTGTCAGCTAACATCGGCTTTTTAAGGCTGGTTCTATTTTTTTCACGTCATTCCGCGTTATGGAGGGCGATCAGGTATTTCTTTTCATTTTATTATGAATCTGTATTTACGTCGCTCAAATAGCACGCTTAGCCAGCTACAGAGAAACTGGTAGCCAGGCACAAATTTGACAAATTTGTGGCGACATCACTACACACATTCTACCAGCACGGTTCTAGCTAACCGTGACGA
Organism: Coreius guichenoti; assembly: GCA_039654105.1. NCBI lineage: Eukaryota > Metazoa > Chordata > Actinopteri > Cypriniformes > Gobionidae > Coreius > Coreius guichenoti. Next base: position 19,410,620 of record CM077168.1, read on the forward strand.
GAATTCCGGGCAGAGAACGGTTTGTAATCGTGCCATACCAGGCTCAAGTGGAAACACAACTGGAACCGTTCCTTACAATTATAAGAACCGTTCGGCCCGACGGTGGAAAAGCGGCTATTTTTCACTTGCTCGTAGGTCAGCCGTGCCCGCGCCCGCGCCCGCGCCCTCGCCCTCAGCAGAGATGGAGGAAATCTCTACCGTTTTTATTATTGCTTATACACAGTTTAGTGTATTACACAGTGGTTTGTGTCTCAGTAATGATGTTGTGATTTTGCCTCAGTAAAACAGGGTGTTATGCACTGATGCAGATGATGCAGCCTACATGTTGGTTTATAAAGCTAAACCAGCTTCCAGCTGAACTGTTAATGCAGGGAATTATGTTGCTTTGCTGTTTATCTTTCCACCATCTCTCTTAATTAAAGGGCTGCTTCTAAGCACTGGGCCTTGTGCTTGTTTGTATTTGTGTTTTGTTTGTAATATTAAATTTCTCATTTCACCTATGTGGTGTGGTGGAAGGAATGTAGGAAATACTGTAGTAGCCTATTGGCTGTCTCAATGTGTGTGTGTGTAAGCCAGTTCACCATATTTGCGTGTGGACCATGTATGGCACTAAATTAATTTTTCCAGTAAAGTATAATGATTAAGGGGGGCCTTACACAAAGAGCAGCCTAGGGGCCCCTGAACACCTTAATCCGCCTCTGGATGGATGGATGGATGGATGGATGGATGGGGAATTTATATCATTACACCTAGAATGTGTACATTGGTCAAAAAATTTCTACGTCAAAATTTTTTATTGTCATATGTGTAAATACCGTGTACGAAGACTCCACAGACTATAGACAAGACACAATACAATAGACAGTATATATGTAAAAATGATTTATGCAGAGATAACAATAATAACTAAAAAATAAAGGATATATTAAATGTATAATATATAATAAAAGATTTAATAATATATTGTTTCGACCCTGTGGTTTGTTTTTTGTTATATATCTGTTGTTATGTGAGTGTCTGTGTGTGTCTGTCTAGGAACATCATTTGAATCTAAACGTTCCTGCAGGCTGGTTGATGCTAGGTCCTGATTGGTGCAAAGTACTTTAAAAAAGCACACCATCACTTCCTCTGAAGATATCTTGTGCTCTGAGCAGAAAGAGTTTTTTATTTCATAGTGCAGAGTTTGTGTGTGTGTGTGTGTGTGTGTTAGGAGAGTTTGAATGTGTTAAGAGAATTAGAGACTGCGAGTATTGCTTGTTTGTTTGAATTGAATATTGTTTGTATCTGAGGAACTTTGCTGGTGTATTTAATCCCCTTGCCTGTTTTCTGATGCTGATTTTGGACTGCCCTTTCAATTTTGTTTGACTGGCTTGAGTATTTGGGAAAGTAAGGAGTCTGACGTCACTTTTGTTTATTGTAAACTGTTTGATCTCTGTTTTTGGTAAGGGAGTTAGGTTTGCATATTGTATTTTTATTTTATTTTATTGTTCAGGGTTAGGGTTTAGAGGTTTTAAAATAAGAAAGTTTTGTTTGTTATGTTGGCCCGGTCAGCTCCTGAATCAAGAGTCCAAAATTAAGACAATAAATTCATAATTGTTCCCAATTCACTGCATTTCAGAGTTTGTCATGTTGCACCTTTTTCCCTAGATGGGGCGTAACAATATATAATAGATATAACAAAACATCATCATATAATAGTCATCATAGAACACATAATTTCACTGTTTCATGAAATTTCTCTTGTTCTTTTTTTTTTTAATACTGAGAAAACCAATGATGTTCCAATCTTGAACATCAACAAAAACATTCCAACACAGTCAGCATTGTAATTATTCCCCACTCGCTCTGTGAATTCACTATATTCTTGTAAATCATTAGACACATTTCCAGTGTTCAGAATACTGAGTGAGCACTACTGTGTTTTTATTATATAAATAAATATTGATGCATGCTTCACTGAACTGTTTTGTTAATTAAATACATGCTTACTTAAATCTAGTGACAGCTGGAATCTTACAGCAAACAAGAGAATCATCTTTTTTTCCCCCGAAAGAAATTGATACCAAATCGGTTGACAGCAAAGTAACATACAATTAGTTTATGGTTTAATTAAAATGATTCCAAAGTGATGATTCCAAGTGAAAATGATTCCTCTGCAAGTTAAAAGAGCTCATAGGGAGAGCTCAGAGGAGGCAGATGTGCTACACACATAGAGAAGAAACGGGATGATGGGCAAACTAGACCCTCAAGGCACATTCCCAGCTATCTCATTTTGCTTGTCATTCTGCCTCACAGGTCAAATCATCTGTAGCTTAGCCTGGGAAAACAGATAACAGTTCTTGTTAATGTAACTCTGGATGACCAGCTGTATACATAGCTAATGTTAATAGTTGTCTTTTACCTATAAATGTATAACATTAGAGTTTTTATAAAGAGACAATTTTAAAATAATATATAACTCCAAAATGTTTAACTAGTGGACCCCTGGGGGTCTGTAATGGTACTGCAGAGGGTCACCAAAAAGGCATAAGACATAGAGAAAAAAAAATAAAAAATAAAAAGAATTATATATATACCGATCAGGCATAACATAATGACCACTGAAAGGTGAAGTGAATAACACTGATTATCTCTTCATCACGGCACCTGTTAGTGGGTGGGATTTATTAGGCAGCAAGTGAATATTTTGTCCTCAAAGTTGATCTGTTAGAAACAGAAAAAATGGGCAAGCGTAAGGATTTGAGCGAGTTTGACAAGGGCCAAATTGTGATGGCTAGACAACTGGGTCAGAGCATCTCCAAAACTGCAGCTCTTGTGGGGTGTTCCCGGTCTGCAGTGGTCAGTATCTATCAAAAGTGGTCCAAGGAAGGAACAGTGGTGAACCGGCAACAGGGTCATGGGTGGCCAAGGCTCATTGATGCACATGGGGAGCAAAGGCTGGCCTGTGTTGTCCGATCAAACAGCTACAGCTACTGTATCGCAAATTGCTCAAGAAGTTAATGCTGGTTCTGATAGAAAGGTGTCAGAATACACAGTGCATCGCAGTTTGTTGCGTATGATAGCCGCAGACCAGTCAGGGTGCCCATAATGACCCCTGTCCACCGCCGAAAGCGCCAACAGTGGGCACGTGAGCATCAGAACTGGACCACGGAGCAATGGAAGAAGGTGGCCTGGTCTGATGAATCACGTTTTCTTTTACATCACGTGGATGGCCGGGTGCGTGTGCGTTGCTTACCTGGGGAACACATGGCACTAGGATGCACTATGGGAAGAAGGCAAGCCGGCGGAGGCAGTGTGATGTTTTGGGCAATGTTCTGCTGGGAAACCTTGGGTCCTGCCATCCATGTGGATGTTACTTTGACACGTACCACCTACCTAAGCATTGTTGCAGATCATGTACACCCTTTCATGGAAACGGTATTCCCTGGTGGCTGTGGGCTCTTTCAGCAGGATAATGTGCCCTGCCACAAAGCAAAAATGGTTCAGGAATGGTTTGAGGAGCACAACAACGAGTGTTGACTTGGCCTCCAAATTCCCCAGATCTCAATCCAATCGAGCATCTGTGGGATGTGCTGAACAAACAAGTCCGATCCATGGAGGCCCCACCTCGCAACTTACAGGACTTAAAGGATCAAGGAACATCTTGGTGCCAGATACCACAGCACACCTTCAGGGGTCTAGTGGAGTCCATGCCTTGATGGGTCAGGGCTGTTTTGGCAGCAAAAGGGGGACCAACACAATATTAGGAAGGTGGTCATAACGTTATGCCTGATCTATGTATGTATGTATGTATATATATATATATATATATATATATATATATATATAAATTTAATTATTTGAGTAATTATTCAATTAATATACTTTGGAAACTATTTAATAATTATTAAAATATATCTTCTGACACTATTAATATATTGGTAATATTTTTAATTATCCATCCGTCCCTCAGTCTGTCTGTTCTATAGTTTATAGTATAGTTTTTTAAGAATCTAGCTTTTCATATGGAGTCCCGGGTTTTCTTTCTTTCTTTTCATTCATTCATTCATTCCTAGACATATGTACATAGGTCAAAAATGTCTAAGTCAAAATTGTGCATTGTCATATGTACAAGTACTGTGTACAAAGAACTTATCCACAAACTAGAGACATGACACAACACAATAGACAGTATTGCTATGTACAAAAATATACATACATGCAGAGATAACAATAACCAATGAACAATAACCCGTATGTGTGTCCCTGGCTCTATAAAGGTTGAAAATCCCTGCATTGACCGTTGCTTATAAAGTTCAACTGAATACCTGTTAGGTCTTGCTCTGTACTTTGCTCTCCTCCTCAGTTGCTCAATCCTTTGATAGATTGGTCTGGTGGCCTTGTGTCAAATAGCAAGAGGCTAGGCCTTTGAGGACCTTGCTAGCAGCCTGTGTCCTTTTTTATTGGGCATATTCACCACCCATGTCCCTGTATCCATCAAATACAGATGAGCACTGACACACATACACACGCACAGTCTCTGTCTGACACCTGTGCTCCTTCGTGAAACATGTATCACACTAACTTCAATGGCCTGCTGCAGATTTAAAGCAAAATAATCGGCTTTCTTTCGGGCCATTGTGCAAAAACATTAAAAAGCAATTTGCCAGCAGGGCTATCGAGCGAACATGCCATTGTTGCGACCTGACATCCTTCCTCCTGTGGATTGTTAGAGGTGTTCAGAGGTTAGGAAGGGAGCAGAGGATGGGAGAGTGACTCACAGGACACGGTCAGAAGCAGCCCTCTGTAAAAGGACATCGGCTACAATAGATAACTCACGAAGAGATGAGTCATGTTATTCAGTAGCAGCCATTATTGTACAAAAGGTTGGCAGCTTAAATTATATAATATTTTTAAGTTAAAGTTTACCATTTAGGCTACTAACTACAGTGTAAATGGCTATAATTAAAATTAATGTGACTGACAATAACAATTAGTCTAAAATAAACATCCATCACATAATTCTTTTAGGTCAGTAACTGCTTCAGAACCTTCAATCCTTTAATAAAGATGTTGTTATCAGCGTTCAAATGAAAATGAGGCTTCAGTTTTAACCCTGATGTTGTTGATGTTCTTTGTGAGAGCTCTGACTTTAAGAAATGTGGTGGGCTAGTAAGATTAGAATGAGTTTAAATAGTATAAATGTACAGAATAAATAGGATTTGGGAGTAAAATAGCCCCAAACTTAATTAGTGGTGTTGTGTGCTGTCACCTCATAATTATAAGTGTTGTTGTTAGTGTATTATAGCATTTGTATAGTCTAGGGTAGAGTGGGGGAAAACGCCCCCCTTAAGGACTGTGTAACTTTTTCTGTGAAACAAAAGGTAAATGTGTCTAAAATAATTATCCTAGTTTTCAGTGACAATGACATAAATTATAAACCAAGTATGAAAAATGTCCAGAGTTTTCATGTTATTAGATTTTTAACAAAAATCAAATTTGTACCAAGGGGGAGTTTTGGGGTAAAATGCCCCCACTCTGTCAAAGCAATTTGCTTTATACGTTTACAGCAAAATCTGAGTACAAGCATGTTTTAGCTTAAAATTAAAAAGACGAGCACAAAAAACAGTAGAGAGATATGAATATTTATTAATGAACCATTTTAAAAATCAACCTTTTTGAAAAATATTGTCAGCTGATGCTAACTAGCTAGCTGATGCTAATGTGAGGTAATTTTTAAATATAAAGTCCAAATATTTTTATTCAACCACCTAGATTAGATTACATTTGATGGAAAAACAAAGAATGTGATGTTCAGAACATGGTAACTACAGTAATTATGATAGTGGGAATAGTGGGATACTGGGGGTGCTTTACCCCAAGTGGCTGGGGGCGTTTTACCCCACAGACTAGGTTTGGAAAAAAAATTGTCATTCTAAAAAATATAATTACATTTTCCTCAAATAACAAGTACTCCCTAATTACAGGCCTTGCTCTTCTCATGTCATATAAAACTGTGATGTTCTGCAAAACAACAAGCTTTAAAACACTTTTTTCTTACTGTTAAAAATTATATCACTTAATGTGAAATCCGTTTTCTCTCAGGTACTTCACCAGTGCAAGCTTCGTGGTGAAAACTTATACATCACTCTGGTCAACGTAGTCCATAGCAACAACAAAAACATATCTTGATTTTATCTAGTGGTTATTTTGTAAAAAAAAAACAGTATGGGGGCGTTTTCCCCCACTCTACCCTAATATTTAGAGGGAATGATTTTAAATTCTAAAATTCATCTTAGTCTTCATCCCTTTAAAGCAGCCTTTTCACCTTCTCCAACATTTCATGGAACTTTGAAGCAGATTTTACCTTCTGCTTATTCACCACGGTAAAATGACTGAATAACGAAGGTATGAATATATCCGAACAAAAAAAAATGATTACAATATGTTTGAAAGAGAAGCATAGTAGGTTTTCTTGGGCTAAAGTAAATAATTATGTATTAAAGGTGCAATATGTAAGATTTTTGCAGTAAAATATCCAAAAATCACTAGGCCAGTGTTATATATTTTGATCAGTTGAGTACTTACAATATCCCAAATGTTTCCAACTATTTGTAAATCGTGAGAAAATTGCGATTTTAACCAAGGAACCGGGACGTGTGAGAGAGTCGCCTGTCAATGGCGTCATATCCGCGTTACCCTCGGTTTCCGCTTTTACTGCCGTAGAAACCATGGCAACAGACGTGGACAACTGCGTAACGTCTAGCGTCACGCTGTTGTAGTTTCGTTCAAACATTATGGACCATGGCAAGCAGACTTTGGAACTCAAAAGAGGACCAGTATCGATGTGGCATTTTCGAGATGGTGAGAGCTTTGCAACAAACTTCGACTTTACAGAGATGCTGTTCTTGTATGTGCTTTATTAGACAGGTGAGCAAATGTACATAAAACGAATCAATGTTATGTAGCTCAACACAATGAATATTAGAATATCATCAGTATGATGTTCTAATGTTGATGTAGCTTACTGCTAGTCTCATACAGCCAACAAACTGACACACAGAGTAACATTATAACTTTCAACACACTCAAATGCAGTTTAGATAGTGTAGACCAAGTGAAACAGCATTGTGTTTCCTCACAATTTTAATTTGTCGAATAAACTGACCTGTATGAGTAGTAATTCTTGCGGGTAGTTCGGTAGAATGAAAAGTCCTCGTTTCTTTATATCCCCTGGGACTCGCACGTGTGATGCTGATATCTGTCTCTTATTAGTAATTGCGCCCTGCTTCAAACCACAGTCATGTTAAAAAACATGAATGCATTCACTCATCCATAAACATTATTTCCCCATAAACATTATTAAATCCATCGGTATGACGACAAGTTTCATGATTCCACGCTCATTCATTGTGTCATTAATCTACACTGTTATTGTTTTGAAGAGGTTAGCGACCCCTAGCGGTGAAAAAATACATAGTGTAGCTTTAATTATGAAATAATTATTTAAGACATAATTATTAACACAACCACCCCATTTTACAGAAATAATGTTTAAAGAATAATGTTTTAGTGCAAAAATATAGGTCATTCTCACCTCGCACTCATAGTTTTGATTAGAATACATCACATCTGGGCAGGTGGTCGCATACAGCCTAACCGCCAATATTTCAATTCATCTGAAGATCAAATTGGAGCCACAAATTCTGCATACGCATATGGTCGAGACTCCTCCTCCTTTGGAAATGAATAACCTGTGATATTGGAAAGGCGGCTTATCCCTTAATTCCTCATTCTCTCCTCTTTCTTATCTCATCCAGGTCCTTTCATATTTATGCATGCATACGAATGTACAAACAATTCTGCATTTTGTTATGCCACCATATAAATCACCACGAAGCAGCAGATATTACATGAAACAAAACCGAGGACGTGGCTGCTGATGCTTGACTGGGCCTGAGGAACATCCATCAGTCAATTGGTGGGGCTGTGCATACGGCAGATCTTAATGATGTATCAGAAATTAGTAAATCATAAAATAGGAACACTGGTTGGCACCTCTATTTGCATTGGAAGGTAAACAAAAAATGCTGATAGATTAGAGAGGTAGAGAGACCGAGATTTGTTTCCATTGTTTCAGGCATCATTTGTTTACAACCTCAGTGCGGTTGAGGCGTTGGCTGCAAAGATGCAGGACAATCACTCTACGATACCCTTCAATCATTCATTCAGCAAACGGGGAACAGCTGATGAATGGTGGGCAAGGGAAAGAATTGCACTGCGTGTAAAGTAGTGGCAGTGTGCAGCTGGAACACATTACAGTGCATTGCTACCTGTTCTGTGGTTTCACTTCAAGGAATTTGTGATCTAATTTATACACTGGGTATACACAGTAGGTTTCATTAGTGATTGCTTTTCTTGTTTTTTTAATTTTACACACACAGGAAAAATGTATAAGTTTCCACAAAAAAAATATTAGAATGAGGACCATGTGACGACTTGAGTAATGGCTCCTGAAAATTCAGCTTTGCCATCACAGGAATTAATTGCATTTATTTAAACAAAATAATAAGTATATTACATTTATTAGATTATTTATAAAATAGAATAGTAATAAATTGTACCTATAATTTAAACTATAACTGGTAAATTATATATAGTAAGTATAATTTAAAATAAATACATTTACCAAAGAGTTTGTTGGTTTCTGCAACAGAAGGAAATCTTAAAAGGAATGAATACATTACATTCATTCAGTAGTCCAAACTATGAACATGACTTTATCTTTTTTAACTGTATCATGGACAATAAACATAACAATGTTTTATATGTAAATTAGTTTTGATGGCATTATACAGTAGCAGGGTTTCTGCAGGTAAATTTAAGACCTTTTTAAGGCCAATTAAAGAAAATTTAAGGAATAAATTGAAGGAAACATAACACATCAATATTATATCAATATTATATACACTCACCTAAAGGATTATTAGGAACACCATACTAATACTGTGTTTGACCCCCTTTCGCCTTCAGAACTGCCTTAATTCTACGTGGCATTGATTCAACAAGGTGCTGAGAGCATTCTTTAGAAATGTTGGCCCATATTGATAGGATAGCATCTTGCAGTTGATGGAGATTTGTGGGATGCACATCCGGGGCACGAAGCTCCCGTTCCACCACATCCCAAAGATGCTCTATTGGGTTGAGATCTGGTGACTGTGGGGGCCATTTTAGTACAGTGAACTCATTGTCATGTTCAAGAAACCAATTTGAAATGATTCGAGCTTTGTGACATGGTGCATTATCCTGCTGGAAGTAGCCATCAGAGGATGGGTACATGGTGGTCATAAAGGGATGGACATGGTCAGAAACAATGCTCAGGTAGGCCGTGGCATTTAAACAATGCCACTAAGGGGGCACTAAGGGGCCTAAAGTGTGCCAAGAAAACATCCCCCACACCATTACACCACCACCACCAGCCTGCACAGTGGTAACAAGGCATGATGGATCCATGTTCTCATTCTGTTTACGCCAAATTCTGACTCTACCATCTGAATGTCTCAACAGAAATCGAGACTCATCAGACCAGGCAACATTTTTCCAGTCTTCAACTGTCCAATTTTGGTGAGCTCGTGCAAATTGTAGCCTCTTTTTCCTATTTGTAGTGGAGATGAGTGGTACCCGGTGGGGTCTTCTGCTGTTGTAGCCCATCCGCCTCAAGGTTGTGCGTGTTGTGGCTTCACAAATGCTTTGCTGCATACCTCGGTTGTAACGAGTGGTTATTTCAGTCAAAGTTGCTCTTCTATCAGCTTGAATCAGTCGGCCCATTCTCCTCTGACCTCTAGCATCAACAAGGCATTTTCGCCCACAGGACTGCCGCATACTGGATGTTTTTCCCTTTTCACACCATTCTTTGTAAACTCTAGAAATGGTTGTGCGTGAAAATCCCAGTAACTGAGCAGATTGTGAAATACTCAGACCGGCCCGTCTGGCACCAACAACCATGCCACGCTCAAAATTGCTTAAATCACCTTTCTTTCCCATTCTGACATTCAGTTTGGAGTTCAGGAGATTGTCTTGACCAGGACCACACCCCTAAATGCATTGAAGCAACTGCCATGTGATTGGTTGATTAGATAATTGCATTAATGAGAAATTGAACAGGTGTTCCTAATAATCCTTTAGGTGAGTGTACATGAATATTGACACTTAAAAGTTTGAAAATACAATTTCCAACAGATTTTATGATTAAAACAAGAACAAATATCTACCACTGGGTTCATAAAAATCAACTTCATTCAAATGTAAGTAATTTTCATACCCAATGACAAATTCACTTAATTTTGTTCAATTCCTCAGAAAACAAGACTTAATTTCTTCATTTTGCATGTCATTAAATGTATCTTGACCTAAGGATGTTTTGAATTTGTACTGGAAAACAAAAACCCTGAGGAAGAACATAAATTTTTTTGCAGCGCATGCAATTTAATTTAGGGCCCTATGAAATCTGTTCTATTTTTAATTTTTCTGGACTCTGCTTTAATGGTTAGATTATATTTTACTGACTTTCATCCATCTTCGGAACACAAATGAAGATATGTGTAATGAAATGGGAAAGATTTCTGTCTCTCCATGGACAGTCTAAGTAACTACCACTTTGACGCTTCAGAAAGTTCATAAAGAGACCATAAAACTCCATACGAATCAAGCGGTTTATTCCAAATTTTCTGAACAGACTCGATCGCTTTATATGATGAATGAAAGTCTTTAGAAGTTTAGAACGACATTAGGGTGAGTAAATGACACTATTAAAAATTTTGGAGTGTTCTGACCTACTTTTGATTTATTCATCCAAAATTTGACAGATTCCGTGACATTCTGCATTATACATTATTATACATTATACATAAATTCAATTTTTATGAATGGATTCTTCGATTCCGTCCACATTTTCTGCATTGCAAAAATCATAGGGCCCTAATTTAATGCCATGATATTGAATTTAAGACTTTTTGATTCAATTTAGGACATTTTTAAGGCCTTAAATTATGGAAGGTAAAATTAAAACTTTTTTAAGGCCCGGGGAAACCCTGAGTAGAAAGTTGTGTTGATATGCAGGATAGGTGTTTACAAGGCTTGATTTGGAGGTCTTCAGAAAATAAGACAGAACAATGCACTTTGTCAGCACAGTTATAACTTTGACGTAATGACGTTTAGCAAGGTAACAAAGTAACCTTAACTCTAATTAAATTTACTAATGTACAGCACAATTCATTCTCCTTAATCAAGCTCTGCTGTTATCGGGACTGTAACCGATAGTACAGAATCTCCAAATTAAGGTTAATTTCGCATCCATTGCCTTGAGCAGCGGCATTATTGATAGCTATGAGCATCAATTTGGCATGAGTATTAGTGTTTGTTTAGGACGAGTTATCCTGTGATGGGCTAATCTATTAGCGTAGCAGGCAGTGTAAACACAAAATTGCCTGCCACCTTACTTCACCCCTAACAGATCCATACCGGGAGGCAGGGCACAGAGGCCTGATTACGTCTAATTCTTTGTTCCATTTTCTGTGTCAAACTTAATCACATTAAATGTGTGTTACTGTCTTTCAGCCTGATAGCTAGCTACTGGCGGAGGAGGCACGGGTAAGGCTTGCAGCTCAGGCTACAGAGCTGGCCAAAAGAAGAAGAAGAAAAAAAAAAATCAAATGGAGGATCATTGTTTAATTATCGCTTGTTTTTTCTCCATCTTCCAGGCTGACCTACACCTGCATGCACAGTCTTAATGAGTGCAGGTATGTCAGAGAGAGAGAGAGAGATGTCACTCTTCATTTCATAACAGTGGCTGCATTACAGAGGAGTGGAGCCCTATGCAGGATAATTACCACACTGTTTTCCGTGGCTGGTGGTAATGTTGCCCGAGGGGAGCCCCAGGTGCACCTGCCTCAGAGTCAGCCCAATTACTCGCCTATTTCCCCTAGCTCAACATTTTTACTCAGGCAAAGGCAGGGCAACTCTTGTTTTCATCATCTCTTTTTGTCCATTAGTCTGATCTCACTGTTTTAGGTTTTAACATCTGAATCCATTTCTATGTTTGTTTGTTTAATTTGTAGTTAATATTAATTCAAATCCATGAATATTAACAGATCCTTTCTTCTTTTGAATGAGTAATTACTTTGTAACTGTTAAAAAGTATGTTCTATATAAGTATGTGCAGTATGAATATAATCCGGATGCAATGCATTTATCATGTCATTTGTAATGTGGCCTATCAGCATTAGTTGCGTCACTCACTTTACTAACATTCACAAATCCTCTCAGTGTTGGATTAGAAATATTGCTTGTTTTATTTAACTGTTTTAGATTGTAAAATCTAAATACATTAATTTGTTTGGTTGGTTGCTTTATTTGTATTTTAATTAAAATCCATGAATATTAACAGATCATTTCAAGAAATGGTTGGGTTTGAGTTTACGCTGCTGAAATCCCTGCGTTGCTAGTCACTAGCATTATGTATGTTTTGGATGCGTGAACCAGCATGGGATGCTGGTTGCTGGTTTGCTGGTTACCAGCATGGAAAGCGGGAGTGCTGGTGGACCAGCTACCGGCTCAGTTTTGCTTGATAACAGCATGACTATGCTGGTCCATCAGATAAACCAGCTCTATACCGGCTCTAACCAGCCTGGACCAACATAGAACCCATGCCCCTGGATTTTTCACCAGGGTAGTCAGAGTAAAATAAGGAATGACAGAAAAGATGTGGTACTTTTGCAAGACTTTGTCTATCAAAGTGGCAGTATTGTGGATTCACTGTCACTGAATGTACAGAAATAAGGAAGGTTAGTTGATAATTGAGCTGAAGACTGAAGGCCTGTTCGCACCAACCATGTTTAGCATGAAAATTCGGGTTGACTTTTTTGAAGAATTTGTCTTTGTAAAAAATGGCAGATAGCAAATTCACTCCCTGACAGTGGGTGCCACCTATAGAAAAGCAGAAATGTGGTACACAAACAACTTTCTGTTACCGACACCCAATTCACCCTTCTCAGGGAGTTTGATTGACAGGCTATCTGACCAATCATAACGCCAAATGCGCCATTTTGTCTGACAGACAAACCAGACAGGAGAGTTAGTAGATTAATGTCTGTGGACTTGGTATGTATTGACGTCTTTCCATGGTTAAAAAAAAACATACTTTCTGATGTTCATTCATGTTTATTTCGTGTTGTAACTAGTGGGAAGTTATGATTGATTCACATGCCATTTGAACTGAGGACTCACGACACAATAAACAGCCACAAAATGGTATTTATTGTTCAAATTTCTTTTAAAAAAAAATTAAGCTGAGACTTTGTTTCATATCAAAAGTAACCTGCTCTGTCTTGTCTGTCGGCACGTTGTCAGTGTCCTCTTTGCTTCTCGATGTATTTTTCACTGCGTGAGAACTTGATGTGTGGTGTGAGAGCGTCATGGCTTGTCGGACATAGCAACAGTAACTAAGGGGGGTGGGCCTTTGCGAAGGGTCAATTGTCACAGTAGTCGAACGGTATTTACATGTTTTCATCTGAACAGCCGTTCAGATTTTTTATTCACTATGGTGTTTATCAAATGACACAGAATACAAGAGTACAGATGCTGCGTTCAGGCTTAAATACTATGTAAGTAGGTACTACTTTTGAATGAGTAATTACTTCGAAACAGTTGAAAACATATGTATAGTATCAATGTGTGTAGTATAAATGTAATCTGGACTTACTACTGTCACGTTCAGTTTTGGTTTCTGTTTCATGTTCATGGACTTTTAGTTTGTATTTGTTATTTCCTGTGTTTTCCTTTCGTTGTCATGGTTTCTAAGTATGTTTTCATTGGTTGTTATGGCTGCTCATTGGTTCATTTTTTGTTTTCATAATTTGCCGTGTGTGTATATATAGCCCTCAGTTTGTACAGTTCATTGTCTTGTGTTGTTTTTGCTGCCAAGTGTTTTTATCTTCTTTGTTTTTATTTATAATAAAGTGCTACAATTAGATCCCCTTCTCCTCTTTTTGCTTGACCCGTCGTGACAACTACATTTGTCATGTTGTTTTTGTCATGTGACCTATCAGCATCTGTTGCGTTGCTTCACTGCCATTTACTGAAACTCCTCTCCCATGGCCTCATGGGATAGTAAAGTGTCCATCAGATGCGCTCTTCAGAATCTTGCCTAAAGTGTTGTCATCCCGGAACTTTTTGCCAACTTGTTTTTTTTTTTTTTTTTTAATGAATATTGTGATTTTGGACTACTGTTTTTGCATACTATTGTTTAACTACTAGGTAAGTATGCATATCTGGATGCAGCTAGAGACTTTTTTCACCAAGCCATAGTTTTATGTAAATGCAAAATGTTTTGTTTTATACGAAAAACGCAAATTTTATTGCTTTCCCAATTTTGGAAAACAGATTATAACATCACTCCTAAACAAAAAACAAAAAAAACTGTCACATTGACAGAATGAAAATATTCGTGTCGGTCTGCACAGATGCATTAACTGCTCAGCTGTGAATGAATGTAGCCTGTATTCTCTACACTGTTTTGGCAGTTGAATCCACCTTCATGAACTCAATCAGAAGTAGACACGTCAGCCGTGTTCTGTGAGAGTACAAGTAAAGCTATTCTTCACAACCCGTTGCCCACAGCTATGATGTCATTTCCTATTTAATCTTTGATGCACTTCAAAGGAAACTGGTACTTTTTTTAATTAAATATTCAGTTTCCTGTCCTGTTGGCACCTCTCCTCACTGGGGGTGGTGTAGTCAAATGGCAAAAGGACTTGGACTTCAGGTCCTGCAAGGTGTGATGCCTGTACCCTGTTTGCTTGAACTGAAGATGTTCCTGAACTATGTAACATGGCAGCATATGATACATGCTACTCTGAATCTGGTGTGTTTCCTGCAAGTAAAACAAATTTCACAGTTCCTGGAGTATTGTTTAAACATTTGTGGGGATGCCAACAGAAATTTTGCAACAACCAGGAGCCCTGAAGGGGTCAGCAAAGGTCCAATGGAAAGTAGTTGTTCAGCACAATGCTGCTAATGATATACATTCAAGATTGAATGTCAATTATTGTATTTCTTGAAAGTGCAATACCTGTTCCTCTGTGATGGTGACTGTGTGAGTTGATAATTTGCAGAAGTAAGGGGTGTAAATTGGTGGAGCTATATATACTCTACATATGTAATTTATGTAGTCTATTATAAATTCATAGGCAGCGCTTCCAAACTGTGTTTTTGTTTTGTTTTAATAAACAAATAAATAAATATTTCTGTCACCCCACTAAAATCCTCACTTTTTTTTTTTTTCAAATGGTCTTTCTTATGATGATATAGCCTCTGTCTCTCTACACTAGCAGCCTGAATGAAGAGAGAGTGGCAACATTAGCAATATCAGCTTTATCTGCTGTGTCTATGTTGTTCTCCTTAAAAGCTATATTTTTAAACCAACACATTACACTTAGCCTTTCTACTAAATAATTTAGTCCTACAAACCACATTAATGGTGGTATACATTTCAAGTGGGACTGAAAGTACTTATTTATCTGCAAAGCAGAGGGAACTGAGAGTCGGAAATGAAGATGGACATACTGAGGGGGTGAGAGAGAGAGCATGAGATGAGGAAGCGAGTGCTCTCTGTACTTTGGAAGCCATCCTTTCTGTTCCCAGAGGGCCTTGAGAGACGCCTGCCTGCCTGCCTATCTATCTATCTATCTATCTATCTATCTATCTATCTATCTATCTATCTATCTATCTATCTATCTATCTATCTATCTATCTATCTATCTATCTATCTATCTATATATATATCTATCTGCCTGCCTGCCTGCCTGCCTCTGTCTGTCTGTCTGTCTGTCTGTCTGTCTGTCTGTCATCATTGAAACGACGCTATTGGGAACGCCATCAGTGTGACCGGTGTCTGAAGCATGTGTATACACACGACAATTTCATTGGCTGACGACAGTCCATGACATCACTACCGGATTGCCCGTGCATATAAGAGGGTGCCTGCAATAGACATCATCAACTTTTTTTGTCTGAAGGAGATGTGCAGGCAAGCCCAAGGCATGGCAATGAGACGCAGGCTACGTTCACACTGTCAATTGTGTCAACAACCTCATTTACTTACAGGTGTGAGTCTCAAAATGTCCCGTTCACACAGCAACTTACAGTAGCGTCTCGAAAACTGTCTGTATGAAAGTGCAACGGGAGTCAAGCCTTTATTCTGTTTCCAGTAACTATAGCGACAGTGACCAAAGTAATATCAAAGATGGTGACGTCCATAAAACTGAAAAGTCATCACTTTTGACACGACCAATTGAGTCGAATTGAGCCACGAGTTTATCCGTCAAATCTTCATTAACCAACAGAAGCGTCAATGTAAACACGCTAGCCGGACCTTTTAACCGTTGCACTCGAATCGAGTGCTTTGCAGCCTCTCGCGTATGACACGGCATATGAGTCGCGCATGGAACACAAAACTGACGGGAGCCACTCCGGTGGAGAGCAGTGACTGGATCAAGAAAATTCAGTTGACACACAGCTCTTATCTCTGTCACTATAAGTTACCGAAACCACACACGAAACCCCTTAGCAACTCTCTCGCACTGTATGACGTGACAGACAACTAGTTGTCCAGTGCAGTTCCGTTCACACAGCGCAGGTTTTCTGAGAATGTGGTTGTCCTGGAAATTTACAGTTGTGAGTTCGGTTATAGAATATGGTTGTCACTCCCGTAAATAACTGTACTGTGTGTGAACGTAACTGTATGAAGGACTCAAACGGACTGACAACCATATGCTGCTGCTGTGTGAACGTGGCCACAGTGTCTCGTAACCATTCATAATCTGAGACATTCCCTTTCGAAGGGGAACTCAACACTGCATCTTGGGTCGATGCTATGTGGAATAAATACCCACTACGTTATGCTGGAAATGCCTGCCTCATTAGCTGTGCCTATGCCCAACCACAATGGACATAGCATTATTGAGTCAGAAGTGTCAATCATACAGGGCACATCCTAAGACTCATAGACTGTCAAGTGCAATATTCCCTTGACCATTACCCAAGCTCATAAGCCCTGTGAAAAGGAAAGTCCTGGCCTTTTTCAACCGTCCTCCCTTCCATGTGGGCCCAGCCTTAGCCACCTGTGGTCCAGGAGCAGAGCTCTAATATTTAGCTATGTCAGCTTCTTTAGCTTGACATAGCTATACGGGAATACTGGCCCAGGGAGACACTACCCTATATCACACAGGGGTTTTCATTTAGAATAACTATTCACCCTCCTCACTACAAAGAACTCTAACCTCTAGGAAGCTGCAGGGGAGCTTCAGCTCTACTACCTCAAAGTGATCGGGGGAAAGCGCTTACACCCTGCCTGAGCTAGTCCAGGGCCTTAAGACTCCCAGCACCAGACAAAGGTGCCTGATAACAAGAAGAGCTGCCAGAAGGCAAATTAACCTCTACTTGCCAGGTTCTAAGGAATCTGTTTAGGCTCCAACAGGGAATGGAGGATCCTACTTTAAAAACCCGACAGTAGGGGAGGGTTTTACTCTACACTCAACACTGAAGAACAGCTTGCCAAAAGGAGCCTGAGGAAGGAGGGATGTTACTTCTCCTCTGCGATTCGGTTTTGTTTACCAAATCTGTTCCTTCAAATACTTTCTCCTAGCATACTGCCTCCTATGCGCTCTACTCCTTGCTGGAGGAGGAGCATGAGTGGCCATACTCATCCTCTGGCCCTGCCTCCAGTCCTAAGACTGTGACAGACCAGGTCCCCCAGAGGTATTAGGCGAAGACTTAGACCGGCATTTAGACTTAGCTGCCGACCGTGCCCTCACATCTCTAAACCTTCAGACTACCATCTCTATAGATGTGTTCAGAGGGCGAGACTAGCACATCAAGGAGAAAGTTTTTCTCATTCTCCTTGATGTCTGCCAAGTTCAACCTCTTCACCTCCACAGCCATTAGAAAGCAATCTGACAATCTGCAGAAATCGTGTTCATGGATGAGCTAATGTATTATAGTTTTATTAATGTTACTGTGGTATTAAGCAGGGCGGGCCTCTCTGTGGCCACCATCACTGCCATTGAACAACCAATTTTAATGTTTATTTGGTAAATCCGTGGTTCGGCGTGGTTCCGAAAATGCCTCCATGGTCCAATTCTTTAAGCAGATCCACCTGGTATGCTTACAACACCGTCATCGTGTGGAACCACCGGCTTGGCCTGCTGCCGCATATGCCCTGCTATACAGTCCTTTAGGACCTGACGGTAGTCTCTTGTCAAAAGTGCCATGAGCAACTTCCTGTCTTTCGTGCCCCCAAATCAGATCTAGTCTAGTCGTGGTGTGGGCCATCACCTCCAGCAACTCCTCGTAAGAGGAGCTGGCATGCTGAGAGAGCTCACTATTAGCAATATCCTCACCCTCATCAGCCACATCTGCCTCATCTTGGCTGGATGGTGCCAGCAACATTTGCTTGTGGACAGCAGAGAGGATAAATGTATTAATAGCATCCGCCTCAACTCTCTCTGCATCTAATCCCTAAGAATTAGACATTCCACATTAATCAGTTTATTTTCTTCTCTCTCTTTTTTTAAGATTTGAAACCAACATGAATGTATTAGAGCTAGCAGGAGGAGTCCCCGAAAGGAAAATGACTCCCCGTCAGACTCCTCCCAAGCTCCGCCTGCAATCCCAGCAAAATAATTTTTTATTAAAAATGTTTAATCCCAGCAAATTTTTTCTTTCTTTCTTTCTTTCTTTCTTTCTTTCTTTCTTTCTTTCTTTCTTTCTTTCTTTCTTTCTTTCTTTCTTTCTTTCTTTCTTTCTTTCTTTCTTTCTTTCTTTCTTTCTAACTGAGACCTAGCAATAAGCCTGTGGCCATGATGCCTGTTGGTAGTCTTAGTGGTTTTGACATGACCAGGAACACTGGTGTGAAAGCACAACTGATACACTCAACAGTTAGCTTCAGTAGTGTCGAGCTTGGAATACATCCGTGTGGTTCAGGAACATAATCCTATTAGAGGCCTATGGGGAGAAGGAGGGGAAGAGGCAATGGGAGGAGGAGAAGGAAAAGAAGGAATCATGAAATTAGATGCAGCTCTAGGGAGGAAGAAGAAGAAGTGAGAGATTTATGGAAGAGAGAAGTCTGAGCTTTACCCATTGAATGTGTGTGTATGTGAGTGTATGTGTGTGTATATATATATGTCCCCAGGCGATGGGGTGTGTTAAGTGAACAATTGCAGACAGGAAAAGCTCTTTCTCTGATACGGGGACTGGCACAGGGAGCACATTGTCCTTTGAAATGATGTCTTTTTAAGGTCATGGACTGCCTATATGATGAATGTTTTGCATCATTTATCATATCACAAAGTCTTGAGAATACTAATTGTTTTTTTACCGTTCCAAGTTATCTTCTAAATTTTACTGCAAACACTTACAGTTTCATGATGCTTATCCTGATAATTGCTCCATTAAGCTTTTATGTTCGTGAAATTAAAGGTTTTCATAAAAGTTATAAATCATTGAGCATCTGACAGTGCCTTTGGGAATGCTTCTATATCATGGACATTTTATTTCATCACCTTAATAACATATTTTAGGTGATACAGGTGTTTGGGTCCTGTATTAATTTAATTATTGCCTCTGCTGAAATATGTGAACATATGCTGAATTAATCCAGGAAACTCCAAACATTATGCAAATCAGAAATTATGGGGGAAAAAAATTTACATTTAAAATGAATTAATTCAAAGCCTGAGGTGTAAAAATACTCTGGCCTTAGGCATAAATTCAGAAGTAATACTGATTCAATTTAAGTCTTTGCAATAAAATAACAGCACATTTTTATGTTTTCTCTGTATGATGAAATCTCAGCCTTGTATTCCCTCTTTCATGGACATGTTGAATGGTCTTGATGTGCTTGTTTAACAGAATCTGGCTAGTGGAGCCTGGGGTAGGAAGAGTTTGTCTGGCTAATGTAAATTGGCTTAAATGGGCCCTTGATTTATGTGTGTAAGATACAGTGTAGAGTGTTCTGTCTCCCCCTCTGTTAGATACAGAACGAGTCACAGCTCTAAATCTAAAACAGTCTCTTTTACTTTCACATGCTCTCTCTCCCCTTCTCATTTGTAGAATGCGCAGGTTTTCTGTCCATGTTGCAATGGCTTTGCCTCACACTCAGCTCTTCTGTGTTTTCAGTGTTGATGAAATCGCTCAAAGTGGGGGCTACTGGGATTACCAGAGTATAGATTTATCATGACACAGAGATTTGCCAGAAGCACTTTTTTTAAGAATGTGGTATAAGAATATGTATTAGCTCTGCTGCGAAATCTCTGTTTGTTTGTATTTTTTTATCAAAAAAACAAACAAACAAACAAACAAACAAAAACACACACACTCGGTTTTGCTATCTTTGTGGGGACTCTCCATAGGCGTAATGATTTTTATACTGTACAAACTGTATATTCTATCCCCTTACACTAACCCTACCCCTAAACCTACCCATCACAGAAAACTTTCTGCATTTTTGCATTTTTAAAAAAAAAAAACATTCTTTAGTATGTTTATTAATCCATTTCCCTCGAGGGGACCACTGGCTGGTGATCTTAGGTTTTACTATCCTTGTGGGTTCCTTGTTTGTTTGTCTGTCTGTCTGTATATTGATTTACTTATTTCCTTATGTTTTTATTTCCTCATGTTTTAAATTAATGGTCAAGTTTTGCTTTGGAGGAATTCATCCAAGACCAGCATAATCACTTAGGTAAGGTTTGGAGTCCAGCCACAGACAAACAAGGTTATTTACCATGTCAATCAAAGATAACGATGGCATCCATGCAAAACAAACAGTAAACACAATGAAATTTGTGATAGAAATGCAAAAACTAATATCCTGAGATTTAGGCCAAAGCTAAAACAACACGACTGGTTAAAGTTTGGGTCTTGTTAGTCTTAAATACGCTGAGTGCTCTACATGCGCTCAAACAAACTTTCATTTTACTGGATAGGACAAAGAGATATATGCTAATTTATTCCAGAGAAAGGTTGTAACACTATTTACTCTTAAATGTACATTCTCTAGGGGAATACAGGCCTAACCTGAGCTTTCCATCTGTGGAATCGTATTAGAATCTGCACAGCAGTAAAACAAACATAAAGCTGCCTAAAATAGTGTACATTTCGATAATGGAATCTGGTGGACAAAGAAATCTGTATTACCAAGGGGGAGGCCTTATCTAGTGCTGGCCAGACTATGCCACACTGGGATGGAACAAGAAATACAGAGAGAACAAAAGTGAGTGAGAGAGAATAAGGGGGATGGAGGACTGTGATTGTGGGGAATCTATATCTGTAGGATCTCTGCAGGTCATTTAAGAGAGGTAGCTTGTTTCATTAGTCTGTTTTGTAATGATACTCTCTGATTCCCATCTTGTCCCACATTGATTTATGACTAGGGCGGTAGGGAGTTTGCAGAAATACTTACGTCAGCTGCTCAAATAAGATAAGGAGCACTGCTTTACTTATTGTTTGGTAAACCATGTACATCAAACACAATGTCTGGAGGTTATTTTTCTCTCTATTTCTTTTTTTGCTTTGTCTTTGTCCATCAAGCTTTTGGAATTCACACAAAACCATTACTGTTGGGAGTAAACAAGCCGCTCGTTCATGAGGCAATTGTCAGGTGTAATTTGCCTGTGATGCATGCTATATCACAGAGAGGGGAGTTTACTCTGCATGTCAAGAACACAAACATTATGATAACACACGAGTGCGCTGGTAATTTGCTTCTGTGTGAATGACATGGAGACAATTTGCTGTCTCATCCTGATTATGCCATTGTAATATTTGCATATAGTCAAAGGACACACAAAAGACAGACATATATTGACATAGTAACCTGTACAGCTACACTGAACTACATTCCTGTACCACTGCAATTGCTGCCACTATGATAGTGAGTAATGAAGCAGATCCTTTGTTTAGAAGCATGAATATGCAAATGAGAAAAGTTAACTCTCTGTCTGAGGGGGACAAACTGTACGTCACCACAAAGGTATCACAGCTGTTTTGCACCTTTTCTCATTTTGCACAAATTCTCTGCTGTCTTTAAAAATACCTCTATGCAGGGTTGTTAATACTGTCAACATGTGCTCTCAGGTGAGATTGTGGAAAAAAGGCAGAAGGGATTTTACAGAAACATTGTGTTTGTGTGGTGCTGACAGAAAAGATCATTGATTGTGTGTGCGATAGATGTTAAGATGTTTTTGTGTTTCTGAGTGCGTATGCTCATAGATGTTTATGTCTGGGTTTGTGATGGTCGGGCAGCCTATTGCACTTTAATTACAATGTTGACAGGTGGAGAAAGAACCCTACAGAAGCTATGATTTTCATTATTTATTATAAAATAATATTCTTTCTATCTGCCCATTTCTTTGTCTCGGCATCTTCCTCTCATTGCATAATATTTATTTAATCGGTCACACTTTAGATTAGGGCCCAACTATGACTTTTGCCTCAATAAACTTATTACTGCTTATTAATAGTTAGTAAGGTAGTTGTTAAGTTTAGGTATTGGGTAGGATTAAGGGATGTAGAATATGGTCATGCAGAATAAGGCACTAATATGTGCTTTATAAGTACTAATAAACAGACAATATCCTAATAATATGCATGCTAATAAGCAACATTAGCATTAGTTAATAGTGAGAATTGGACTCTAAACTAAACTGTTACTATTTCATCATTACTTTCCCCATTGTTGTTCCGTGTTCCAAAATTGTGCAACATTCAGCACTGGGTTGAGAATTGAATTGCTTTTTTAAATTCCAGAATTTTAAATTGAAATAAACAATTCAAACAAGTTTAATTTTAACTAAATAAAATAAAAATGAAATGAAATTCATGTAACTACAGTGAATGTAATTTCCCAGTATGCTATTGCAGGTTGATTAAGTTTTTTTCTGAAGCGCAATTCAGTAAATGTCACTTTCTGTGACTCTACAGCCCCCAGGGTTAGTAAAATAAAAATGTAACACAGCAGTACATTGGCAAGAAGAGGCCATTTCTAAACTGGTGTCAATGAAGGGGAGGCTTCAGTACGCTGAATAAACTACAGCTTACTTCTTAATGAACTGACAGCCTGTCTACCAATTTCCAGTGAGGTTGCCATTATTTTTGGAGTAATCTATATTTGGAGTTTACAATAAAATGTATTTATTTAATAAGATTAAAAAAAAAAAAAAAAAAAAACTTATGAAAGTGAAGTGACGTGTGGCGACCCATACTTGGAATTTGTGCTCTGCACTTAACCCATCCAAGTGCACACACACAGTAGTAAACACACCCAGAGCAGTGGGCAGCCATATTGCTGCGGCGCCCGGGGAGCAGCTGGGGGTTCGGTGCCTTGCCTTGACAATTCCTTCCAGACCTGAGACTCGAGCCCACAACCTTCAGGTTACAACTCTCTAACCATTAGGCCACGACTGCCCTATTTAATAAAATTTCTGGTAATTCCAATTCAGAGTCCAGTCCAAATACCTGTAGGATGTGGCTAATACAATTCAAATTCACACTGAAATGAGCCAAGTCTTCCATTCTGAATTACACAACCGTACAATCCAACCCAATCTCACAAGAGGTATTTTCCGAAATTGCAATTTCGTATGAATTTCGTACAATGTGATTTGTAGGAAAACATGCAATTTGTAATAAAGCATGAAGGTCTATCCCTACCCCTATCCTAAACCTTAACCCCTCAGTGGAACGTGAGCAGGTTATACGATAGAGCAGGTAAATGCGATGTACAAATTCACACAAATCCGCCCCAATTTGGCCAAATTTAAATTAGTTAAAAGTTGTCATCAGACTGTGTTGGTATAGTCATGTGTGTTTCCTCTTCTGAGGCTAGTCTTCTGTGTTATATTCAGAATGATTCTGTGTCTCATGTTAGATGGATTTCAGCACCATGGACAGGGGAAATGCATAAGCACATTGCTTGCAGGCAGATCAGGAACAGCATACACCGACACTGCTTCGAACTTCAGTTTGGTGAGTAGCTCAGGGAAGAAATAATTCATATTTCATTCTATCATACCCTCTATTGACATTGACTAAGTCTGAACATGGCCTCACTAGCAACCTGGGACCGCCTCGTCTGTCTCTCTAGGTCCACCAGCAATTCACGGCCAAGAATGAACTCACCCCAGCCTACACCAGAAACGCAAGAGCACAGCCTTCATTTACTTCAATTCCCCTACGTCACAGAAACTGAAGATTAGTTCCCCTATGGATTCTGCAGTCTTTTTCACACTGCACTTTATTGCACCTCTCTGTTAGCCCTTTTCCACCAACAGGCTGCTGGTGGCCAATCTGAAACTGTTACATTCATTTCCACTACAGAAGAGGTGACTTTGGGCCAAAAAAAATGAAAATGCTCTCAAAACCTGCTGGTCTTAAACCAGGGTGGTATAATGCCCATACCAAACTTGCATAAAAACACAAAACAAAACTAGAAAACTTCATTAAAAAAAAACTGGAAAAACGCAGTGGGACATAACATCACCAGACACTTTATTTTCCCCATTTTTCTAGAATTTTTTTTTTTTTTTTTTTTCTTTTTCAAATATCATATACATGAATTGATTTCTATACATTCTAACTGTTGCATCAGCTTGTCATGGCATAAAGATGCTGAATCATATTACTTTAAAGGTGCAGTGTGTAGTATTTGTGAGGATCTATTGACAGAAATGCAATATAATATACATAACTATATGTTTTCAGTGGTGTATAAAGACCTTACGTAATGAACCGTTATGTTTTTATTACCTAAGAATGAGCCATTTCTATCTCCATACACCGCGGGTCCCCTTACAGTGAAGTCACCATTTTGTGCCGCCATGTTTCTACAGTAGCCCTAAACGGACAAACTGCTCTACAGAGCGCAAGATACTCTCTACTGTCTCAGATGACGACATCTTCGTCCTGTGTCGGCCACCGTAGCTTCTCTGTGTGCTTCGAAAGGGAGGGGTGGGCGGTTGCAATTCGCAACCTCACCGCTAGATGCCGCTAAAATTTACACAGGTATTTACAGGTTTGGTATTTAAATAATAAATGTTGTTCACAATCCTCAAACAAAGGTTCTAAGACTGGTTCACATATTCCCTGACCAAACAAGAATCAGGACAATTTTATAATGGAATCTACTAACTGGGACTGGCACAAAAACTTAATTGGCTGATTTATTTCAGTTAAATCCTATATATGTGCTATATATTGTAAATGTGTGCCTGGAGGGCTGTTCATTTCCAACTCTCTAATGTAAATGTATGGAGATGAGCAAAATTGTCCAAACATTAGTATAGCTCTATTATGCTCATTAAACAGTAGGTATGTCACAGGTTCATTTAATATAAAGACAATGTTTAGTCTCATTATGTGAATGTAGGCCAATTTCTTTTAGTGTGCATCAGTTGAGCCATCACTCATGCTTGCCACCTACAAGCAGCATAACGTAGCTAATGGGCTCAGACCACTGAATCACATGTAGTGTCCTTACACATGTGAGTGTAAATATCTTAATCTAAATGTTTTCAAACATGTTTCACATTTTTTTAACCATAAATATAATAGAAACAATGCATTTAAGATAGTGTCTGTAGGCACTAAATTAATATAACAACAACATCTGTGGCACTTAGGCTTTACCCCCTAAAATTGCTTGACATTTTGTAAAAGCACGATTAATTATATTTCTGGCTAATGGAAATGCATTTTGGTGGGCCGGTGTTAATGAAAGGTGGATAAATCAGACCTGGATGATATTCAGATGTGGGAGTTATGAAGTGTAAAATGGGCCTAAGAGAGAGAATCACAATTCTGCTTCTTGCTACTGTAGTTGCTGTTCAAGCCAACTCTTCCAACATTGAAGTGACCACATTTCAGATAAATAAAACTAGTTTGGTAATGTTAGTTGGAGGCGTCATGTAGGTCCAGAACTGGGAGCTTGTGTGTATGTTCACTATCCTCTCCCATTGATGCATTACTTCATTAAACTCTATTCTCTAACTGGAGGAGGTGCAAGGTCGAGTTTATTTTAGCAAGCAATTTTCCTGCTCCCTCAAGCATAGGAGCTTTTCTTTCTCTCCCTCTTCGTCTGTCTCTTGTTCATCACAAGTGAAGAAGTAAAGGTAATGCACAACAGAAAGCTCAGTCAACGTATTGAATCACAAAATGAAAAGGAAATGCTGACAGAAAAGGTCAGTTATACAAAAGGAATTAACTTGATTCTGCCGAAATCTATTTCATAATACCCTTAAAGTGTAGTCATGCAAATGTATGTCCTTCACCCTTGAAACTGCTATTGTGCTTGCAAATGGAGAAGGATGAGATTTGGAGGATTTATGCTTGTTTTAGACCGTGACCACCTAGCTTGGTTTGGACAGCTTACGTTCCCAGATGTGTGTGTGTGTGTGTGTGTGTGTGTGTTTGTTTTTGTGATTTATGAGGACACAAATTTGTATAATGACACGGGTATTACACTGGTATTATGACGTAAACATGAAATACAAGGACATTTCATATGTCCTCATATTTAAAATAGCTTTAAAAACATACTAAACAATGTTTTATTAAAAATGTAAAAATGCAGAATGTTTCCTGTGATGGGTAGGTTTAGGGGTAGTGTAGGGGGGTAGAATGTACAGTTTGTACAGTATAAAAACCATTACGCCTATGGAATGTCCTCACTTAGATAGCAAAACAAACCTGTGTGTGTGTGTATGTGTGTGTGTGTGTGTGTGTGTGTGTGTGTGTGTGTGTGTGCGTGTGTGTGTGTGGACTAAGTGTGATTCGGTATTGTAGTGGTATTTGAATGGGAAGTTAATATTGCATATACGTTTATATTTGTACAACTGTTACTTTTATGGGAACCTTCCTACAGTTCCTATAGGTATTTAAATACATGCTGAAAAGTTGCTAAGACCTAGGGATGTGTCAAAATAAAAATCATATTATTATTATCATATTATTTTTATGATGCAATAAATAAGCAATAAATGACCAATATTAAAATTGTATGCTACATTGTGTAGTAAATAAATGTCAAATAGATTTTAAATGGTACAAGTGAATTTAAGCGTCATAATTTTAAAATGGACATTCATTTTGAGATTTACTAAAGATTACATTTAACAGTTAAATTATTAATGTTTTGCAAAGATTCACTTTACATGATGGCAGAAGTAATCTAAATGTAAAAATAGAGGAAATCAGCATGCAAATAAACATCTATTATTATTGTAATTAATTCTCTAATTTCGACCATTTATACTTATATGGCACCAATATATATTTTACACACCTACTGCGGTCACATTTACCATTGTTCTGTGAACTTATGCAGGATTTCAATAGAAATCCATGGAAATTAGGAGTGATGGTGAAAGATTTCCAGACACAGATTTCGCAATGGTTTAAGTCAGTCATGCAGATTCACCATGTTGACCAACACAAATTTTGCTAATACACACCTTAAAGGTATAGTTCACCCAAAAATGAAAATTTTGTCATTAATTACTCACCCTCATGTCGTTCCAAACCCGTAAGACCTTCGTTCATCTTCGGAACACAAATGAAGATATTTTTGATGAAATCTGAGAGCTCTCTGACCTCTCAATAGACAACAATTTAATTAACACTTCCAAGACCCAGAAAGGTAGTAAAAACATCGTTAAAGATACATACATACATACACTTTGGATGTGTTCGGCCAGAGTGAACATAACATAGGTGTGCAGGTTTGCAGGGTAAAGGGATCAGCTGTCAAATTCCCTTTGCTCCTCACAGTACTTTCTCCTGTCTAGCCAACATCAGTTTGTCATCTCAAATGACAGTTGACTTTAAAAAGAGCATTACGTGAAAAGTATGAATAACACATTTATTTGGAATTAACTTACTCTTATCAAGTATTTTTGCTGCAACACCATCAGCTCATCCAGCTATAAAGTTTATGGATTTCTACCTCAGATGCCTGGATGATGTCATACCTGTTCATATATCAATCACTCAACAACAGGCTATCAACACCTCATGTCTGGTTTTGGATGGACACAGATATCCACCTGTCTGCCACATTGACAAGCAACCTAAACTTCATTCAAGCGAACAAAGTAAAGCAAGTTCTCCGTTATGAAAGTGCAGTTTTGTTTTCCATGTCAGGCCTCCATCACTCTCTCACATTGTCTTTCCTCACTCGCTCTCTCTCCCCCATATCTTCTCTCTTTCCTCATCCCTCACTCTCGGTGAAGATTCACAAGCTTAAATTATTAATTCTCTTCCCTGCCATAGATTTGTTCAGCCTGACACTTTTATTAAATTACATGTGCTATCAGTCATACTTTGGAGGGATGTTCTTTTAATTTAAGAGGTTCAGGAGATGCTTCTAAACTCACTTGGCTGTGATGTTGTCTTTATGATGGTGCTCTTTTCTGTTTCTCACATTCCCATTACCTTTCTGATAACATTGTCAATGTCTTTCCACTCTCTTTATTCAGTTCCTGCTTGATGTTTTAAGATTCAAAACTCTTACTCCCCATTTGTAACTGTCTAAAGGATAAAACCCTCTCTCTCAATTTCTTCCAAGAACAGGGAGAACTAGGCTGTCTGTAGACCATATTAAATTGTTTCCTCTATGACCCTCAGTGACCAAGGATTCATTTTGCTTTCAACAACACTGGTGTCACACTTGTTTTATCAGAGAACAGAGCTCTGAATCCAGTGTGTGGTATATCTGACAGTTTGTGCTTCTTGCCCTACTGTGAGGTTTAATCTACTCTATTCTGCCTAAGGCACTTCACCAATGGTTACTTTCTTACGGTAGTCCTCTATCTAATGCTACTGCTGGATGATCTACACTGTTAATAGCTCTATTCTCTGATAAAACAAGTGTGACACCAGTGTTATATTGAGTGTGTTGACATATACAAGAAAACGCTAATAAATATAAAAAATCTCATAATTATGAAAACCTGCATAACCCCCTCAATACATTGAAATGATCTGCCCTAATAGTGCTAAAGATGGAGAGAAATTATGGTAACGGACAAAATAATTTGCGTTGCTGATTGGGTTTTGCTTAAACTGTGTTCTTTTATCAACTGAGATCTGTATTTATAATGTGATTTTGCAATCTGCATTTTCAAATGGAGCAGCTTGGTTTGCAGTAAATGCTTCTCCACACAAACTCTCTACAAGTTCGGGTCGCTTATAAAGTGGGTCGCTTATAAAGACAAACGTGCCAATTGTCTTCCCAAATTTGTAACGGGGATGTCATTTATAAATCTGTTTAGACAAGCGTTAAAGGGATAGTTCACCCAAAAATGAAAATGACCCCATGATTTACTCACCCTCAAGTCATCCTAGGTGTATATGATATTCTTCTTTCGAATACAATCAGAGTTATATTAAAAAATGTCCTGGCTCTTCCAAGCATTATAATGGCAGTGAATGGCAGCCCAAAATCTGAAGCCCAAAAAAGTGTATCCATTCATTATAAAAGTAATCCATACGGCTCCGGGGGGTTAATAAAGGCCTTCTGAAGCGAATCGATGGGTTTTTGTAAGGAAAATATCCATATTTAACACGTTATAAAGTAAAATATCTAGCTTCCGGTGGACCGCCTTTCATATTCAACTTACGGAAAAAGCGTAACTGGCACGACGACGACGGACGTAGCATAAGCGTTTTGAACTGCGAGAGGCGTTACACTTTCTTCATAAGTTGAATACAGAAGGCGGATATTTTTAGATATTTTAAATATAGATATTTTTCTTACACAAACCCATCGATTCACTTCAGAAGGCCTTTATTAACCCCCCGGAGCCGTGTGGATTACAGGACATTTATTTTAATATAACTCTGATTGTATTCGTCTGAAAGAAGAATGTCATATACACCTAGGATGGCTTGAGGGTGAGTAAATTATGGGATAATTTTCATTTTTGGAACTATCCCTTTATGTCTCCTTGCAGTTTTTGCAAAAATAAAAGTTTTTTTTGTTTGTCCTTACATCACATGCCTGTGGCCTATACAGTGATGATAGTTGAACAAACTCAGGGTTACAGGATTAGTTTTAAGTTGACAAAACCAAACCAATTCAATCAGGCTTTGTTGGCACCATGATGTTGATCATCATCTTTCTCTGTCAACTCAGGCTTTGATCCTCAGTTCACGGAGTGCATGCACATGAAAGTGTGACATCAGAGGTAAACAGCCAATCACATGCCTTGAAACAGAAAAACTGCAATTCACTTCTCGCTAGAGAATCAGCAAGATTCTTTCTCTAGAGATTTAAGATTAAGAGATTGAAGAATATAAAGCACATAAATGCATTTACACAACAAAAAGAAAATATCTTTCTATATCTGTTCAAGTAAAAGTTGTGAAGTTAGTTTATATAGTTGATAATATACAGTATATAGGTATACAGAGATTCAGACATGTAAGCTCACATGTAGTAATTTTTCAAGCTTTATCTACCGATTCCAGTAAAAAGTATTTTTATTACATATATTATCTCTATATATTTATGTTCATTTAAACTAAATGAAGACTTCAGATGCAAAAGCCTCTAAGTCCGTTTGACGCTTTTCTTTAAAATTTGCATTTTTGTCAGGCTCCTATGTATAGGTTTCTACCTAAGTATTGGTACTTCTGAATGGGCTGAGGCTGGGATTTAGTGGGTTTGAAGTGAAAGTATTTGATGAATGTATACTATGTATGTAGAGCATTCACTCAGTATCGTTATCTCATTTTTGACCGAGGTGGCTTTTAGAGGCTTTTGCATTGGAACTCTTCAGTTGTTAAACTAAAATTGATCATGTGTAATGGATTAAGGGTATAATAATTATATAAATAACATATAAATCATATAAAATAATTATAATAAATAATCATTTATACTTTGTATTTAAAATTATTTTACTATGTAGTGACCTTTAATTTGAAGCAAGAGAATCTGAGGGAGTGACTTTACTGCATCAGAGATGTCACTTTGTTCACAGCTCATTGGTCACAAGAGCAGGTTAGCCGTAGAACGTAAGTTAGTATGGTGATGAGCACCGCTAAAAGCCAAGCCACTTTCATGGTGCCTAAAAAACACAGGGTTGGCGCAAACTAAACTGAAACATACCTGTCCACCTAAACCAGCTTCATGGTATAGGCCCCAAATCTGGTGTTATTAAGAATAATCAGTGTAAAATTATTCATGTAAACACTCAATAATGGGTGAATGTTTTTAGTAACACTTTATTATAGTTAAATTGGTTAATATTAGTTAACGTATTTGGTTACATGTACTTACAGTGTACTTACCTAAAAAGTTCTGGGTAATATAAGGTAACTACATGGGTTAAGGTTAGGTTTTGGGTTCAGGGTTAGTACCTAGTTATTACCCAGTTATTGCAATTACTATAATGAGTACATTAGTATGGACATGGGGAACAGTACTGTAAAATAAAGTGCTACCTGAAATATGTTTACAGTTTTAGAAGCCTGCAAAAACAATGGACACAGTTCCCCATTAGTCACCCAAGGTTAGGCTGATTTTGAAGCGCTGCAGTGTAGCTCGTTTAAAATGGCCTCTCCCTTCCTATTTTATGAAGCTGATAGAAAAGACCTACTTATGGGGTTGAAAAAGTCCCTCTCGCTCTCCCGTTCTCTCATTTACTTACTAATATGATGCTCAGTGAACCGTCATAAGCCAGATCGACACCACTTTTTTACAGGCTCCCATTAGTGCCATTCAGACTTGTCTCAGCATATTATAATAAACCAATCATGTATGCTGTGCAAATGGCTCCCTTAGTATTCGTTAAGTGAGGAAGACATTGCCTCCAACTTGAGGCATGGTGGTGGGACGCAGGGTGATCTTTAGGATGACAGTGCTCATATGGGCTATTGTCTTAGTGGCCAGTAATTAGTAGCACTGGGAAAGAACACTGTCCGAGGCTGATGGGCAAGTGATGGCTGATAATTGTCTGGACACACACACAGACAAAATTAGCTACCTCTTGGTATTCAGAGGGAGGCACTATCTGATTGGAGACAAATACTGAAAGCACACAGGATTAGAGCTATCTCAACACTACTGATAGGAAATCAATGTGTGTGTGCAAGTGTGCATGCGTGTGTGCATGTGTGCATGTGTGTGTTTATTGCTCAGGTTTGGAAATAAAGGAAACTTAATTTTGTTTCTATCTTTTCTGGATGAAAGTCACAAGTGTGAATTGACTAAATTGTTTCTTCTCTTTGGTGAATAGTATTTCAGCACTGAAATCAACATCTTATTTACCACCTGCAGTCCAGCTTAACCAACCACTATCTGAAATAGTGTTGCACCATGAGGTTTTAAATTAAGTATTAATTTAAATTAATAAAAATTAATTAATTAATTAAAATAAATAAATGTGTCTTTACACCTCCCTTACATCTCTTTTCTATGTAAATTAGGCAAATTTTAAACTGGTTCACAAAATTGTATGATGTTTGCCTTCTGGAATTAATGGTGCGCTATTACCACCTGCAGAAAAGGCAACCGAAAACAGAATTTTATTAGATTTGTGATAAAGGAGTTAAATTTTTCTGTTGATAACAGCAGGGAGAGTTTTGAGGTAAGTTGAGCCTTACATTTAAGGAGGGCAGCTAAAGATAGAGCGAGCAAGACCAAAAGAAGTGTGATGTGGGTCCTTTTAATTTTGTTGAAGTCTAAATGTGCTGTCATATTGCATTCTGGGTTCCCTGTACAGAAAATTACAATAGTCCAGTAGGGTTTTTCCAGATGCTGTTAAAGGGATAGTTCACCTTAAAAAGAAATTTCTGCTTTAGTTTCAGTTTTAATATTTTAGGGCTACCAGAGTTAATGCACTACCTGGTATAACATTTATTGTGTTAAACTTTATGGCACTGTCTGTTATTGTTGTCTTTGATATTGTCATGTTTAATGGAGGCAGGTTGTAAAGATTTAATTTTTTTCTACTATAGCATGTATCAAAAAATTATTTTAATTAAAATGAATTACTATTTTTTTCATTAACTATGAACACACTTCTACTTCTCAAACAGGGTTAGAAATTATAGATCTTTAAATGCCACAAAAAAAGAATACAAATACCCAAATTCAAAAACTGTAAGCTAGCAAAAAATGCCCCAGCACTACTGACGTACGACTACTGACGTAATTACATCTGTCGTGATTAAAGTGCAATATCAAGTGCAATAATAGACTATAATGATTTTTGTTATGGTATTGCAGCCCTAACATTTCATGAGATCCTGTATTTTTATTTTATTTTACAATTTATATTTTATGTAGGCTGTTTAAAATTACATTAATCTCATGACAACATGAAATTGTTTTGTACATACATTTATAACACCTTTGAGCAGCATTAAACAGTCTGGGTAAACATAAATTCCGTGTCATAATTTAGTCATGTGACACAAAAATATAAGAAATTGAATGAAATAATCCCGTTAGGGAACCATACTAAAATAAGTTATAGACTACTTAATTGGGATACTTAAAAATGACTTAATTCCATGATTTTTAAGTTACGTGAACAATTTATGTTTGTTTAACTTAATTGATTTATGTGGAACCAATGTACTAGATAAAATCATGTAAATCCAACACACTTTTTTTTCAATGTACATTTAATTAGGTAATTATAAAAATTGCCCTTAAAAATATCAAAAAAGGTCCCTGAAAATAATTTCCAGGCAAATATTGGCCCTTAATAGAAGTTTTTTTTTTTTTTTTTTACCTTGTTCTCGCCTACTGACTCAGATGAAAGAGTTACACATGTTTATTACATGTTTGAGACACATAGAGTTGGCAAACAACTTGACCTTGTGTTTCCAAGGACTCGACCTCTACTCTTACTGCCACCCTGTCTTATTACTTGTTCATCTTCTCATTCTTACCCTCTTTCCCACTCGCCATAGTCCTTCAGAAACACATCTCACTGCTACATACAGCCTCACTATAAAATTATCTTGATGAGCCCCTAGTTTCTCAGATCTTGGCTCCATCACTATTGCTCAATTCTTCCTAATCATGTCTTACCATTGACGACTTCAAAACCACTGCAGCATCAGCTGCATCGAGATTTGCTACTACCTGATCCATCTCCTGTACTGATCAGAATGGACTGCAGCTTTTTACTGCCCATCGTGCAACCTGCTGCCCACTCAATCCTATTTCCCATCCGCCCCAAAAGGATATCTCTCCTGACAATCTCCAATAAACACCTTCCTTTTCTTCATTTGCTATAAGTCTCATGCTAGTGCTGGTGTCCCACCCACAGCCCATTTCTTAGATGCCTTTAAAAGTGATTTACACAATATGGCAACTTCTTGTCACTTTGGTAAGGAAGCATCCAGGTTGAGTATTAGTTCCCTCTCTCCACATTAAAGGTACTGGATTATCTAGAATTACAGTAGTAATTTATTTGCTTCCAGTTATGATCATGCTTCCAGGAATGATCTTCATGCAGAGAAATATGCTTAAATCACACCTTTTTCAAACATATTACATTTTTGTTATTATGCACCGATCAGGCATAACGAATGAAGTGAATAACACCGATTATCTCTTCATCACGACACCTGTTAGTGGGTGGGATATATTAGGCAGCAAGTGAACATTTTGTCCTCAAAGTTGATGTGTTAGAAGCAAGAAAAATGGGCAAGCGTAAGGATTTGAGCGAGTTTGACAAGGGCCAAATTGTGATGGCTAGACGACTGGGACAGAGCATCTCCAAAACTGCAGCTCTTGTGGGGTGTTCCCGGTCTGCAGTGGTCAGTATCTATCAAAAGTGGTCCGAGGAAGGAACAGTGGTGAACCGGCGGCAGGGTCATGGGTGGCCAAGGCTCATTGATGAACGTGGGCAGCGAAGGCTGGCCTGTGTGGTGCGATCAAACAAACAAACTACTGTATCTCAAATTGCTCAAGAAGTTAATGCTGGTTCTGATAGAAAGGTGTCAGAATACACAGTGCATCACAGTTTATTGCGTATGGGGCTGCATAGCCGTAGACCAGTCAGAGTGCCCGTGCTGACCCCTGTCCACCGCTGAAAGCACCAACAGTGGGCATGTGAGCATCAGAACTGGACCATGGAACAATGGAAGAAGGTGGCCTGGTCTGATGAATCACGTTTTCTTTTACATCACGTGGATGGCTGGGTGCGTGTGCGTCGCTTACCTGGGGAACACATGGCACCAGGCTGCACTATGGGAAGAAGGCAAGCTGGCAGAGGCAGTGTGATGCTTTGGGCAATGTTCTGCTGGGAAACCTTGGGTCCTGCCATCCATGTGGATGTTACTTTGACACGTACCACCTACCTAAGCATTGTTGCAGACCATGTTCACCCTTTCATGGAAACAGTATTCCCTGGTGGCTGTGGCCTCTTTCAGCAGGATAATGTGCCCTGCCACAAAGCAAAAATGGTTAAGTAATGGTTTGAGGAGCACAACAACGAGTTTGAGGTGTTGACTTGGCCTCCAAATTCCCCAGATCTCAATCCAGTCGAGCATCTGTGGGATGTGCTGAACAAACAGATCCGATCCATGGAGGCCCCACCTCGCAACTTACAGGACTTAAAGGATCTGCTGCTAACATCTTGGTGCCAGATACCACAGCACACCTTCAGGGGTCATAATACAGAATAATAATTAAAGACATGCTGGGGAAAAAAATCACAATAATTTACAATAATTTTCACAATATTACTGTTTTTACTGTATTTTGACAAAAATAAATGTAGCCTTGGTGAACATAATTCAATTCAATTCAATTCACAATTATTTTTATAGCGCTTTTCACAATACATATCGTTTCAAAGCAGCTTCACAGAAAATGCATGCATCTACATTACAATTTAAAGTGATTTGTTATCAGAGGAGACTGTGTCCAAGTTATGTATTTCAGAAATGTACATATACAAAGCACACAGTTAGCTAACAATGTATTATTAATCAATGTAATCATTTAAGGCACAAACAATGGGGTCAGTGAAGTAAGAATACATGTTGTTAACAATGATTAGGGTATATAGATAATTGAGCATGGGTGCGTGTTGATGCAGAGCTGCGTCATCTGAAGTCCTCGCAGGAGTTGGCGTCGTCTCTTCACAGGAGATGGTCATCTGAAGTTTTCATAAGAGGCTGGATCCAGACTGGAGCTGACGGACTCTCTAGTTACCTCGGGATGGGCGTCCCGAGATAAAACAGAACAGGAAAATAATTAGCGTAGCTGCTGTTCAAAGCATTAAGCAAAGACAATCATGTGCACTGATATAACTGGAGTACAAGGTTAGGAGATGCATTATGTGAATGCTTGGCTAAAGAGATGCGTCTTTAATCTAGACTTAAACTGGGAGAGTGAGTCTGACCCCCGAACATTATCAGGAAGGCTATTCCAGAGTTTAGAAGCCAAATGTGAAACGTTCTTCCTCCTTTAGTGGACTTAGATATCCTAGGTACTACCAGAAGACCAGAGTTTTGTGATCTTAAAGAGCGAGATGGATTGTAAGGCAATAGAAGATCAGTTAAATACACGGGAGCTAAACCGTTTAGGGCCTTATAGGTCAGTAGCAATACTTTATAACTGATACAGAATTTAATAGGTAACCAGTGTAGAGATGATAGAATTGGTGTTATATGATCATATTTTCTTGACCTAGTAAGAACTCTAGCAGCTGCATTTTGGACTAATTGTAGCTTGTTTATTGAGGGTGCAGGACAACCAGCTAGTAATGCATTACAGTAATCTAGTCTAGAGGTCATGAATTCATGAACTAACTTTTCTGCATCAGAGACAGATAACATGTTCCGTATCTTAGCGATGTTTCTGAGGTGGAAGAAGGCTGTTTTTGTAACATTTGAAATATGATTTTCGAAAGACAAGTTGCTGTCTAATATAACACCTAGGTCTTTAACTGTAGCGGATGAAGTAACAGAATACAATTTGCACTTAGAAGGATGTACTAAGAGATTCTGTGTACAGGTTTTTGGTCCAATAAGTAATACCTCAGTCTTATCTGAATTTAATAGGAGAAAATTACAGGTCATCCAATATTTTATATCTTTAACACACTCTGTCAGCTTGGATAATTTAGAGATTTCATCTGGTTGTGCTGAAATATATAACTGAGTTATATATTATATAGTTATATATTATATATATCATCGGCATAACAGTGGAAACTAATTCCATGTTTTCTTATAATATTACCAAGTGGCAGCATATATATTGAGAATAATAGAATAACATAAGACACTTATTTCAAAAACTTTTAAAAACTTTTTTGAATGAATGTTATTTATTATTATTTAATTTAGGAACTCAATACTAACCATCCAGTAATGCTTTCCATTACTAACAGACTCTTTTCTTAGCTGTATTTGCTGTTTTTAACAACTTTCAAATTTGTCAAAAAAAAAAAAAAAATTATATATATATATATATATATATATATATATATATACTTGCATATCTTTCCTAAACTTTAATGATGTAAATAACATTGAACTTCCTAGAGCAGTTTACCATAAACACGCAGTCATGTCTTTTACAATGAATGAAAAATAGATGGACATGCTGAGTGATATGAAACAACTACTTGTTATTCGTAAGTTTATTTCAGTCATTTCGTCAAGCTCACTCAAACAGCAGGAGGCAATGCAGGGGGAAAAAAGCCTTTGAGGCATTATAACTCTGTTAACAAGGGTTAACTCAATCACAAGAGAGTCAATGAGGGACCATTCTTTTTGTCATCTATCAATTTCCCATCATGCGTAAGAATATTTATGACAGTGGGGTGGAGATGCATATGAGCAACATTATACTGAATGGGGGATGGGTTATATATGGGGAATATATACAGAGCTCAGTCATACTAAAAAAACAAGTCTTCTGAGACATGTGCATTCCCTAGTTAAATGAGCTGATATAAATGGTCCAATGCTATATAAGAAAAAAAAATTCACTGGCAATAGTGGAGTGTACTTGGGAAATCACAGAGTAAGAGTAGTGGGAGTGTTGCTTTTCATTACCTGTGAAGCCTGGAAAATCCAATTCCAGCATTCTAAATCTCAACTGAGCCCTGCAGCGCTGTGGGCAGCAGCAAAGCATGATGGGAGATCTAAGATACAGGTAGAACACTGACATGTGCATGTACACACACACACACACTCACAAAGTTGTATGATAGTGCCAACAGGTTCTCATTATATAAGACTAGGAAAAAATCACCCCTCTCATTACAAGCCTACAGGCCTCGCAGGAAAAAGAGCAATGTTTCTGAAAGCGGCCAAAGCTTGCCTTGAGAGAACAAAATAAAATCAAAACAAACACAAGACTTGTATTTCATGCTAGAATGGAGATGGCACGGCTTCTCTAAACTTAAACTGGGCATTTTTTTCTTTTCTCTGTTGTTTTGTTTGCCTCTACCCAAGTCTGTTGTGTTCAGCACCGTCCCTCCATTTCACTTGGTCTGTAGCGTGCCTGCATTCATTACAAGGCTGTGAATGCCTAACCAGCCATCTGAAAAGAAAGAGGGGTGGGGGCGCGGAATGAAAGGGAGTCAACTAGGGGCATTATTGGAGGCACCATTATACATTGGTTGAGGTGTGAACGCTCCCCGGCCGTCTTATCCAGGTTAAGCAGGCACGCTATTCCTGGCCAGAGGAGATGTGCTTGGAAGGCCCTAGTGGGGCTTTACTGTAGAGTGGTGGAAAAAAAAAAAAGGCTGAAGACTGTACCGCAACAAGCCACCAGCAATCCTGAGAGGAAAGTATGATAGCCATTATTATGGCCAGAGTCACAGAAATACAACTGGGAGTCATAAGGAAAGAAAGAAAGATGCATAAGCGAGTTGGAAAGAAACGGATACAAAGAATGTACCATATTGTGGCCCATATGTGTGCTTTATTGTTTATAAAAAGAACAAGATTTGTTCATTCAGTATTACAGTAATTGTGATAGTAAATGAATGTATAAAATTGTCTGAATATTGTGACTGAAAACTGTAGGAATATGCATAATTCTCTAACAGAGTGGAGCAAAATGCAGAATTGAACAATTGTCTTACTTTCAGTTCAGTTCATGAATGTGAATTTGAATTTGAAAAACTACATTAGCCACGATTCTGCAAAAAACATTTCCACCAATTAATAATAAGATAATAATGTAAGTAAATATGGACCCACTATATATTAGGTGGCCTTAAAGGGATAGTTAAACCAAAAATGAAAATTAGCCCATGATTTACTCACCCTCAAGTCATCCTAGGTGTATATGATATTCTTCTTTCAGGCGAATACAATCGGAGTTATATTAAAAAATGTCCTGGCTCTTCCAAGCTTTATAATGGCAGTGAATGGCTATTTCTGTTTTGAAGTCCATAAAAGTGCATCTATCCATCATAAAAGTAATCCACATGGCTCCAGGGGGTTTATAAAGGCCTTCTGAAGCGAAGCTGTGCGTTTGTGTAAGAAAAATAACCATATTTAAAACTTTAAAAACTAAAATAACTAGCTTCCGGCAGACAGCCTACGCAAGTCGACTTACGGCAAAAGAATAGTGATGTGTCGATTATGAACGATTCGTTCATTTTGAAAGAATCTTTAATATGACTCGGGAACAACGAGTTGTTTCAGAGAGCGATTCGTTCATTTTGTGTTGACCGCGCATGCACAACATGCCATCGGTTCTGTACAGGATCTTTTCTGTTTCTGCATTCAGCCTATGGGGCTGTGACTTGGTGAACGAATGACTCGATCCCGAAGACTCGAGAGGTGAACTAATCAATTCGGTTTCTGGGACTGCATGCATTGCATATGGGGCTGTCACGGCCCAGATCAGACACTGATGACGGAACTAACGACTCGAACCCGAAGACACGAGAGGTGAACTAATCTTTCCAGGGAACAGACGTGATAAATGTGAAGTGACAAAAGAAAGAACGACTCGGATTTGGACGTGAGGTGAACTAACAGACTGCATAGCCTAAAGACCCAACTAAGCAATTAATTAATCATTTCTTTCTCAAAGTTTGGCCTTGGCTGCATTAGCTTATAATTTATTTTTTATTCCAAATGTGATCAACGTTTGCATAAGTACTAGATGTGTTGGGGAATTTAACATGTGACATTTTAATTATATTCTGCTGAAATGAACGAAATGACTTTGAAAAAAAATTTGTTCATTTTGCTGAACGAGATTCAAAGATCTGAGTCCGTAAAATGATCCGAACTTCCCACTACTACAAAAGAATAACCCCTGACGCGATGTATAGGAGTATCGCAAGTTTTGACGCCTCTCACGGTTCAAACAAATAGGGCTGGGCAACAAACTCAACCCCCTCTTCTCTTATATCGAAATCCTCCAGCATTTCTCTTTAAAAATTCTCATTTTAGACTTCTAGTTCATGACAGGTGTTTTGTTTTGCTCTACCCTCTGCGCTTCTGCGTTCATCAGTACGTCATGTGTCGGGTCAAGGGTTACTCTTTTGCCGTAAATCAATGCGTACGGCCGTCTGTCGGAAGCTAGTTATTTTAGTTTATAAAATTTTAAATACGGATATTTTTTCTCACACAAACGCATGGCTTCACTTCAGAAGGCCTTTATTAATCCCCTGGAGCCGTGTGGAACACTTTTATGATGGATAGATGCACTTTTTTGGACTTCAAAACAGAAATAGTCATTCACTGCCATTATAATGCTTGGAAGAGCCAGGACAATATAAAGTGGGACCGTAAATATAAATGTTTGTATATATCAGCATCTTTAAAAGCAATAGTTTTATATTTATCAGTCATTATTAATTTGATTATGTCATTTGCAATGCTTTGTGATTTTAGTTCTTTTTTGCTTCAAATCAAATTTTGTAATGTTGTGATCCACCTCGTAGGTGGTTGGTTTCGTAACTCTTTTACATGACTTTTTGAATCCCTATTTGTCTGTCTCATTGTCTCACTGTCTTTCTGTCTTATCAAAGCTTTCAAATATGGCTTTGTTTTACTGTTATATGAATTTCTTTTATGAATTTCAATAATTTTCAGTTCTCCTTCCTTACTTTCATATTGAAATTACGATAACATTTTAGTTTAGGGTCCAATTATCACTATTAAAGTTGCTTATTAGCATGCATAATACTAGGATATTGGCTGTTTATTAGTACTTATAAACCACATAATAATGCCTTATTCTCTGACCATATTCTACATCCCTTAACCCTACCCAATACCTAAACTTAACAACTACCTTACTAACTATTACCGAGTAGTAATTGGAAGTTTATTGAGGCAAAAGTCGTTGTTAATAGTTCGTAAATAGTGAGAATTGGACCCTAAACTAAAGTGTGATGATATTACAATTCTGCATCCTGTTTGCAAACTCAAGATTTGAGTTTAAAAGACATTCTCAGTAGAATTCTCAACGCTGCACAAACCTAGGTCAAAAGTAGTTTACCTTTACCCAGATGACATATTTCATATTTGCTGGAATTCTGCTTTGTCACATAGGGCCACAGGAGCTAAGGAGCTGATTTGTTGTAGTATGCCATAGGTCGAAGAATGCATGATGTCCAAGAATGTATTTATACTACACACCTGCAGAATGTAGTTCATCTTGAAAGGTGAAATTTAGTACATACAATGAAAGTACAGTAACTAAAGAAGCCGTTTCAGCAGCAGAGAGGGAGTGAACAAGAAAGTTGGTTCGTAGTCTACAGCTCTCAATATCCTTAGAAATTGAAACGATCTGAAATTCCCATTTACCAATATATTATACTTTAGTTTAATCAACTGCAACAAACCAAATATTGGACAGTCAGTTGATACTTTGTAGGACAGAGGTTGAAAAACACAACAACCCAATATCAGGCTAAATCTGGCTCCTAATGAGCACTCAGAAACTGCTCTAATCAGCAGTAATGATTAGACTGTAAAAATGGTGTTAGATGACAATAAACCTGTTCTTCAGAAGACAGAGGGTCATCCACAATCTAATCAGCATGGATTATTGATCGAGCAACAGTAGAAACTGTCAGCAGACCACAGCTTTTCTGTTTACTGAACTTGAATGACCTTACCTGGACCACACAAAGAAGAAAGCTCAACAGTGCCTCCACTTTCTACAGAAAAAACAAAACAAAAAAAAAGTAATGATAGCAAGCTTAAAAATTCATGGCCATGGACTGTACAAATAAGGGAACATTAAATGCAGTTTGTAAAGATTACAAAATCATGGGCACAAGTTCATGGTTCTGAAAAAAATTATCCTTGCTGGCCCGAGGGCAGCTCCATAGACAAGCATAAAATGGTCTTATGTTTATGAATTCTGTCTCAGTGGTGTTGTATATACAAATTAACTCCTGTGAAGCAGGCATACCTGTGCAAGCATAGGAAATTCAGCTTCAACATTATCTCATTTAGGCAATCACAACTTAATTATAAATAAAATTCTTATAGCTGGGCACTTCATCACAGAGTCACATCCCCTGTGCCCAATAGCTCTTCAGCTCATTTGCTTAAGTGAATCTAAGATGAATCAAAATGATATGACAATTATTACTGCTCCTTGCAAAATGCAATTAAGAATGATGGTAATACAAGGAGGGTGACAAGTGGGAAATTAATTTGACAAAAGTACAAAATTAAATGATCTAAACCAGTGGTTCTCAAACTTTTTATACCAAGTACCACCTCAGAAAATATTTGGCTCTCCAAGTACCACCATAATGACCAACACTAAAATACAGTAGCGTAGTAAGCCTAACTATTCAGCTGCAGCTCTGCACAGTTCAAAAACGAGGCAGTTTATTCCTAATAAGAATATTTATTGTTGTCAGCCACTTTAACATTGTAAATATTTGTACATTAACACTGCACTGTGCTTACATACAGGTAAATAAAATAATTAAATAATGATTAAATTAAAATGTGTTGTACCTAAAAGTTAAATTAAAACTGTACTGTACTTAAATGTAAAAAATACTTTACTCAAATAAAGATTAAATTCAAATGTATTATTTTAACATTAATTTATATTTAAAGTCCCTGTAAAGTCAAAATTAAATATTTGTTCTGAGTGTCACACCACAGAAAAATGTGTTATTAACCACCCAGCCAAATTTGAATGATAAAAAAAAAAAAAAAAAAAAAAAACGGCAAGCAAAATCTTGAAAAAACGCTGGGGGCGTGTCCGCTGTCTGCGCTGAAACCACGCCCACTCACGGGAAAGCTGGCGTAAGCACACAAGACAACACTGGTGGGCACGTACTGCCGACGATGGCACCAGATGTCGGCGGGACTGGAGGATAAAGGCCGGGGCGGGAGATAGTTGGTTCGGCCCCATTCTGCAGTGGATTATCAGTGAATCCCAGTTGTCTCCGATGAAAGTTTATAAAACTATCCGGTGTAAAATGATCACTGCAGAGGCAGGTGTTGGTGGTGATCAAGGTAGCTGTTCACAAAATTAATCCACCTCTTCTTGATATTATCGATTTTGTTTTATAAGCTGATTTGTAAGTTATCGCAACTAGGTAATATGCATTTACGTGACGAAGGCATAACTAGCTAGCTAACTGTAGGCTGTAGTAACTAACGGTAGTGACAGTAACTCACGATTGAGCAGGCGAACTGATGCGAATGTGCTCTAGTTATGATAGTGTTAGGGGAGGGGCCAGGCTCAGTGGCCATCGAGCCACCGTTTTAGCCCCGCCCAAAAAAAAAAACAAAAAAAAATTCACAGAACACAGAAATGGTGAAAAACTGTTTAACGGTCTAACTCCACAGTTTAGTACTACACAGTTCACAGTCTTTGTAACATGTTTCAGCAATACATTTCTAACATTTATAATGTGTTTAGAAAAATTTTTAGAATTGCCTTTACAGGGACATTAATTTAGTGA
The DNA here is from genome assembly GCA_039654105.1 of Coreius guichenoti. NCBI lineage: Eukaryota > Metazoa > Chordata > Actinopteri > Cypriniformes > Gobionidae > Coreius > Coreius guichenoti. Next base: position 19,454,602 of record CM077168.1, read on the forward strand.
TTCCTCTGCGTACCATTAGAGGGAGCCTGATTACCTGTAGTGGTACTCGTACCACATTTTGAGAACCACTGATCTAAACACCACACTTTTACAACAGACTGTTTCTCACGTAATAATAATCACAATAGTTTTATGGTGAAATTAGGAATTCTGCTTTGACATTGTCAAAGTGATACCTGTTGAAGTGAGTCACATCTAATAGATCTAATCAACTGATATAATTAAATATGTTGGTTAAAAGTTTTCCTAACAATGTTTAAGGGGAGTTTACCTAAGACCTCTGTGTAGTTAATGGCCTGTAGTATGACATGCTTTGCACATCATAACATTTTTTTTTTAAGTATTATTATGTAATTATTATGCATACAGCTTTAATGAGTTCAAATTAATTGAGACAGAGCATGGAATATTTTTTTTAAATCTTTAAAAAAATAATTTGTCACACCGCAGGGCAATTTAAAATTGAACAAGTAAAAGTAAAGAGGCGTTTGAATAGAACAATAAAACAGTGGATTTTATGGTGATTGAATACAGTGGGTTGAATTTTATGCATGTTACTGGTCTTATTGGCCATGTACACACTGCAGTTAAATTATGTTGTCAATTCACCTTTTAGTGCTTAATCCCATTCTGCATATTACATGAGTGACAACCGCATTTTACAACCAAATAGAAGTCCTGAAAAATGCAGGTATATGACAACCACATATGAGTTTAGATTAGGGTCCAATACTCACTATTAACAAACTATTAATTACGACTTTTGCCTCAAACTTATTACTGCTTATTAATAGTTAGTAAGGTAGTTGTTAAATTTAGGTATTGGGTAGGATTAAGGGCTGTAGAATATGGTCATGCAGAATAAGGCATTAATATGTGCTTTATAAATACTAATAAACAGACAATATCCTAGTAATATGCATGCTTATAAGCAACTAGTTAATAGTGAGAATTGGACCCTAAACTAAAGTGTTACCAAAATGTCAACTTTGAGTAACAAGTAAAAAGTATCTTTTTAAAAGGTGGTTTAGGGTATTTTAATAAACAACACAGGTTAAACATATACGGTACATTAAGTAACAGAAAGTCTTTGAGAATCCTATTGTTCCAACATTTTTAATGACTAAGATATAGAATGGTGATAATAGAGAAAAGCACATTACCTTTTGTTTAAAGAGTGTATACACAGCTCATCAAACACACTTAAAAGCAATTTAAAGGAATCACAATACTCTCTGGAAAAGCAGGCAACCTTCGATTAAAGGGTCTAATTGCAAATTAAGTATTAAGTATCACAAATGAGAAAGCCCAAATGAGTGTGTGTGTGTGTGTGTGTGTGTGGGCAAGGGAGGTAAGGACAGGGCAGCGTGATCTCATGAGAATACGTGTGTATCTTTACGTAAAGTGTGATTCTACCACACGTACATTTACTTACGTTTTCATACACACTAAAACGTACAATACTGACGTTTTGACAGCGCTAAAACGTAAATTATTTACGTATCCAAGTGTGAACGTGTATCAATTGCCATGTATGAATATTAAAGTCGAGGCATTAATGTTTTGTTTCTGTTGTATTCATTTGTCATATCAATACATGTTTTCAGTCGCATTTATTAAATGCATTTTACTAATCTACTTAATATAAAATAACATTTCGCTCTGTTCGTGACTTCTGCTGCAAACTCATTTCGGATGATTACATAATGTTAAAGAAGACTGCATTTTAAAACCTTAAAAAGAATAACATTTCTGTAATCGTTTAACCATTTTGTAGTATTTAGTTTGTTTGCCGTAAGACAAAAAATGCGTTTTCTCCTATTCAGCAACTGAATATCATTGAATACACCAAAACACAACATAAATTCACAAAACACATACATTTTATTCGTTCGCTGTAATTCAAATCTTTAGAATCCATATGTTTGTGAGGAACAGATCTTAATTCAGCCGTTTATCCAGTGATCTTCATCTCCATTCTCAGCAGCGACCGTAAACGTCAAATCCCGCGCTCGTTATGATGAATTCAAATTCAAAAATTGCGCCCTCATGAAGCATTACAACATGATTTACGGCAGTGGTATCGAACGCTCATTGGCTCTCGCCTGCTTTGTCACAGATTGTGACATGCCGTTTTTCAGATTCGAGTCGATATGTGTATTTGAAATGAGGAAACGCGCGCCTTCACAGAGTGAAGCCGTATTAATATTTTCATTGATTAATAACTTACATTCTGCTCTGTACAAAACTATTTTATACCGTCAGAGAGGACTGCGACTGCAACACATCGTCGTTTGAACTACTTTTGGTACCGCTTTTGACATTTTCGCAATAAATAAATTATTGTGATTACACTTGTCTGTCTGTTATGCTTTTATTTGTAACTGTAGTTTTAATACATGGTTATGGGTAGGTTTAGGGGAAGGTGTAGGATTAGCCATTCAAAATATCTTTTTAATGCTATATTGTTACTAAAATTTAAATTTTCCAACACATTTCTGTCCATTACGTTTTATTCTCTTTATATTCTGTATAAAATGGGTATGTTTAGGTTTGGGGGTAGTGTTAAGGGATCTTACATTAATCTATAAAATGGTAAAAGGGAAATTATACAGATATCTTCGATATAAAAAAAAAGATTTGAATCTTTACTCGTATAAAGATTCGTATTCTTAAAAAAAAAAAAGATCATGACGGATTCGTAAATATTTTACATTTTTTAGCTGCAAAAACGTAATAATGCTACGTTTAAATGTTGCCAATACGTCCATATTCTACGTTTCAACACTTCTCCAAACGTACGTTTTGTCTATTTGAAAGTTACGTATTAATACCTACGTATTAACAATGAGACCAGGCTGGACAGGGAGGAACATGGACTGTACTGGTGCTCTGTCTATGTCATGATGTCACTGGACTGTCTCCTGGGGCAACCAGATGTTCACTGAACTCTCCCTTGTGAGGCAGACGTTGAGAATAAATGGTTTTTGACAACAAGTTCGGTACACATTCCCAGAGGAGAAAAGAATGAAGAGAGATAAAGAGAATATGAGAGTAAAGTTTTTGACAAACTTTTCAAGAGAGCGAGAAGGGAAAAGTGTGATGTTGTTTCTTTCACTTCTTGGCAACAAAGATACATAGGTAACAAATTCAGAACTCGTAACTGCATTGTTTGCACTGCCAGCAATAATAACATTCTACAGCTGTTTGAGTAATAGTCACACAAAACCTGCTATTGAGTTTAATGCTTGTTTAATTTAAAAAAAAAAAAAGAAGGATAATGTTTCCTAGTTATTTTCGTGTTATAGCACAGACAGAGGTGTACCAGGAGAGGAGGGGCTAAATAGAGCAAGAGAAGAATTTGTACTTTTGGCTTTGTGTCAAACACACTGACATCTGGTACATTTGCATGGCAGTCAAAGATCCACGGATTATGTTCTTACAAGAAGACTGCAGTGTCTCATTTAACAACATAATCATCTTATGAAGAATGCAATGTATTATCCCTGCCACTTTATAAAGCCTAGAAATCGCTTGTCTCTCTGTTGCAGTCACTAACTTTGATGTTTTCCCATTTGTCTATATCCACTCTTCACTCCCCTTGTTCTTTTTCTCTTTTATTTTATCCATATAATAATGAACTGAAAATAGCTACATCTATGCTTAAAGGGTTAGTTCACCCGAAAATGAAAATTGTGTCATTAATTACTCACCCTCATGTCGTTCCAAACCCGTAAGACCTTCGTTCATCTTCGGAACACAACTAAAGATATTTTTGATGAAATCGGAGAGCTCTCTGACCCCTCCATAGACAGCAATTTAATTACCACTTTTAAGGCCCAGAAAGGTAAGAAAGACATAGTTAAAATAATCCATGTGACTACAGTGGTTCAACCTTAATTTTATGAAGCGACGAGAATACTTTTTGTGCACAAAAACCCCCCAAAATAATGACTTTATTCAACAGTCTCTTCTTGTCTGTGCCAGTCTCCTATGCTGTAGATGTAGTAAATACAGTGCAGCTCTCTTGAAGTGCTTCAGCAGGCTTACCAGCTTACCGTTGGCCGACGCTGTTCACGTGAGCAGCACGATGCATGCGTGTGATGCTGACGCAGGAGCTAGCCAATGGTGAGCCGCTGTTCTGCTGTAGAACTCGGAAGCTCTGCACTGTTTACACTACGTCAACAGCGTAGGACACTGACACAGACGTGAAGAGATTGTTGAATAAAGTCAATATTTTTGTTTGTTTTTGCGCACAAAAAGTATTCTCGTCACTTCATAACATCAAGGTTGAACCACTGGAGTCACATGGACTATTTTAACGATGTCTTTACTACCTTTCTGGGCCTTGAAAGTGGTAATTAAATTGCTGTCTATGGAGGGATCAGAGACCTCTCCGATTTCATCAAAAATATCTTAATTTGTGTTCCGAAGATGAACAAAGGTCTTACGGGTTTGGAACGACATGAGGGTGAGTAATTAATGACAGCATTTTCAATTTTGGGTGAATTAACCCTTTAAATGAAGATCTGGGGTGTATGTTTCTGAAACTTTTTTTCAGGGGTGGCCAGGTAAGACCCAGCGATTAAAAAAAAAAAAAAAGATCTAGAGAAAATTGTTTAATATCGTTTAACTGTGACTGCGTAGCCTGCGTGGAATACCTTAAAACGAACGTGGAATAGAACACATAGAACAAATTTCATGTAACTGCACCTCAACAAACACTGGTTAAAAACTGGATCACCGTTCCTATGCAATTTTATGAATTTCTGCATGGCATAAATTCTCTTTCATGGACAAGGAGTCACTGACACCAATACGGTCCATTCACACCATAAGTGAAACCAGTAAGCAACCGATCAAACAGTCAGTCCATTCATATAGTATGAACATCTAACAATCATTTATACAGTTTTTATTATCTATAACAGAGAAGCTTTGTAAATATTCAATTAAATATCAAGAATATGATAAATCAAGAATATTCCAGATATCTTTTTCCATTATAAATCTGCAAGTTACTAATAACTGGTACAAAAGATGTGTTTTGATAAATAGGCTCTGAAATGAAAAGCCACCACCTGAACTTCTGGACTCGTTGAACATTTCCTTTCCTGTCTCTCTTGCTCTAGAGAACAACAGTAGCTGAGTCACCTTAAAAAAAGTCTTACCTGAGACAACAGGACAGTGTAACAGGACATGATTAGCTGCAGCAGTTGTCCTCGGTGGTGTGCAGTCACACTGGCACAGGAGCCTGTTGGACAGGAATTGATGGACAGATTGAGAGATTGTTTCACACTTTTCTTCTGTTAGCCTCTCTTTTCTTTCAAACTAGGACAACTTTTCACTGTCAGCAGAAAAACAACAATTTCCCAAGCTTCCTTAAACCGAAAATATTTTACATAATTCAAGATGCATTTAACAGTGTGTGTAGACAACTGCAGAGGTTAAAAAGTCTATATTTCTTGCAACACCACTGTTCATGCCTGTGTCTGGTGAATAAAGACAAACACGAGGGAACAGAGCTGTTAAGCTGTATTGAAATGACTCGACTGTATCTCAGCAGTAAAGTGTGGGCGGTCAGGGGATGCCAGACGTCCCAGTTTATTCTTTGTCCAAATCTGTAAGAGATGACAAACAGAGTAACACATTAAAGTTAGTCTTGAGTTGTTATTCACCAAACTGGGACATCGGTGTGGCTCCCTGCTTTTGCTGATGAGCCTGGACCTAAAACAGCTGTGCTCCGATTTTTAGAGCTCTACCTGTGAGCTACATGCTGCTTCACAATGCCATTTTAAAGTGATTAAAAAGTCTCAATTCATTTTCCTCAAGAATCTAAACTACCCCATTAAAGTTAAGAAACGACATGCTTTTAGGATGCAAGGTCTGCCCATTTAAATAGTTTTTTATCTGGGGTTACCAGATTTTTGTTTCTCAGTATTCACGCAAGTGTGACCTGGTCTACTTTGCAGTGAAAATGTGAGAATGTTATAATGATTTTTTTATAGACACAATATATTTTTAAAGTCAATGTAAATCTCTATTTTGAATCCCTTTTAACTGTAATGTGATCAATTGCTGAGTGAAATTTCAATGAGAAAATGTAGGGCAGGACTTGATTTTATCTATAAAGATTTGATTGGTTAAAAGTGGGCGTTATATACCAGAATGGAGACTGAATGTGAGTTCACAGATTCACATTAGCAAATGGCGTGTGCAGTTTAAGCCATGTCAGCATATATAATACAGATTGTTTCAAAGCAGCTTTACAGTGATATTAAGGATTAAAGCTTACGTATTTTTGTTTTCTTTTGGATTAATATGAATGTTTTTGATAATGATACCGTTATTGTCTCCGTGTACACTACAGAAATGCAAATTTGTGAAAACGGTGACGTTATGTGCACGCATTCAGTCTACCGGCGAATAGTTTCTCTTTACAAAGTGACCTCGCCAACTACTGGCCTGGCATTCATAATGCAGCATTTATAATATTTTTTGCGGATCTGTGTTAACGGGCATCGTTTTGACAACGTTGTTGTCTATACGTGACAAACGCAAATATGTTTTTAGTACATCGCTGTCATGTGAACATACCCTTAGTCATAATGGTGTCGACTTGTATTGTTCCCGGGTGCAAGAATTCAAAGAGTAAAGTGAGTTACTTTCAGTTTTCTAGTGAAGGATCCCACGCGCTGTAGGCAGTGGCTATAAAGGCTGCAAAGAATCGTAAATAAGGAGAGAACACTGCAACGGAAAATATGAAAAAGTAGTAGTAGTTTGTAGTTTTCACAAAAGCCCTGGAGCTGTCAAAATAAACGTGAATTTCTCGGTCCAGGTAACACGGAGAACGAGTAAACTAAGTTCATTTACGTATAGGCCTACTACCGACATTAGAACAATACAAAGCGGGTTGAAAATTGGCTTTTTTGAATTTTAAATGTTCTTAATTTTTCCAGTTCTCTAGATATTAAATACTTGCACACAGAAATGGCAAATAAGCCAGATCAAGTATAAATGGTGGCCATTCACGAGTGCTGGAGTTGGTTTCTCATGGTTAGCTGTATGGCATATGGTGGCTGACTACAGACAGTTTGTAGAGCAGGTGGCAGCCTGGCTCTACATATGAGAGAGTGAGAAATCCTTCTTGTGAAGGCACGGATATGGGGGATTCCTTTAGTTTGGCTGGATTTTTAGAATGACAACTGTCTACCTCTGCACAGGAGGAGGAATTTTGTTGGAAATCAAAGGAATGACTGACAAAAGGAAATCAGAAAACCTTGGACATAACAATGAAAAATACATCTATATTAAAATACATAACACATAAATATAATACATAACATTAACCTATACATTATGATACGTAATGCATAAACTTACGTTAATCAATTGAATTGTGTGTTAACAAGAAGTTTTTTTTATAAATATTTTATAAATACGTCATTTTAATATCATGTAAAAACTACACACTATAAAAAGTAACAAAGACATGTTTTTGTTGTTTCCGAGAGTGAAGTTATTTATTAGGGAAGCTCTTAGACCAGCATAAGACTAAGAAATCATAATAAATAGTAGTTGTTTCAATTTTAAAGATCAATATTTCAGTGATACAGTGTTTCATTTCGACTTTTCTGCTCATGCGTTTGTGGTGATTTTATACTTTTTCTGTGGTGTTTCTGCTTTGATTTATTGATAAACATTCTCTAAAAGCGGAAATATATTTCAAAAATGTCATTTTGGGAGCTGCATGCCTCAACACAAAAGAATACATTCTTTTTTTTTTCCACAAAATATAATTTGCCACACTTTAGAGAGAAGCTCTAGATTTAGGCAGAATCTGTGAGGTTTACTGGTATAGTTTTTAGACATTCCAGCTTTCACAAATAACAATTAATGATATCAGTATGAAGATTTGGATTGATGCTTCATGACAGACCATTTCTTATTTTTCTGCTTTTTAGCTAATCAAAAATTCTAGCAACGAGTCATTCTTTCTCCAAAACAGTGAGTCTTCATGCACTTATAACTTAACACAGTCTAGTTAATTAGAAGCCCTGAGAAACTAAAGACTCTTCATCTTTTCACGATTACGTCTTACTTCCCTTGCTTTAAAGTTTACTTGCCTTTATCTGTCTTTCTACACACACACACACACACACACACACACACACGCTGACAGGACTGAATCTGGTGTGGGGAGATGGCCTCAGGCATTCATTTCCCTGAGCCAGCATCCTGCACTGCAAACCAATTTGTTGCGATTATATATTTTTTTTGAATGTTGATTTTTAAATTAGTGCTTGATGTGTGATGCGGGAGCACAACACTAAAATGTGTGTGTAAATGTTTGTGTGATACAGGCACAGAAGGGCACGAAGAGCGAGAAATTTATTCAAAAATGACAGCACCAATGCTCGGTTCTTCCTTATCAGGAACATCTGGCAGTGTAGCACATTAAAGATTTCAGCACACCGTGAGCTGGCTCCAGGCTCAAGGGAATTTCTAACTTCTGTGCCAAAGTAAGACATTGGATAAAGAAATGGCAGTTTAAGAAATGTTAACTTTCCCCATGCATCGCCAAATTTGTTTGTTTTTCTTTAAGTAGAAGACTTTGCTGATAAAATTTGCAACTTCAGGCAATCAGACTTTCACTGTCAACATATGATAGGCAGGAAAATAAATAAAACACTTTTATCATCTATAACTATAAGTTTAGCATAACCACAGGGGACAAACATAGTTCATAAACAAGACTGTGTCAGCCACACCAATGAGAGTGCTGGTAGTATTTTTTCATTACCTCTCATTCCTATGTATACTTCAGTGTAAGTATTTCATTATGGATTTTTTAACTGTGCTATGTGGTATGAAGTGTAAAATAACCTCAGGCATGCCAGAGTCCCCACTGTCACAGGCTCTATTATAGTTCAGATGGATCTCTTAACTCTGTCAAGAGGGCTGTTATTACCCAGAAGTGTTGTGTTAGTCGTATACCAGGAAAAAGAAAGCTAGCACTTCGTTCTGCTCCTGTTATGTAAACTGTAATGGCCTTACCGTTGGTCCATTCTGGTTAGTGCTGATATAAAGTATTGCTGGTCTAGCTGGTGAACCAGCATAGTCATCTGAAATTTTGAATAAAGTAAAAAATTAAAACTTAAAAAATTAAAAATTAAAAAAAAGTAAAAAAGTAACTGGTTTATTCAAGAGACACAATCATAAACATCAGTAGTATGTACTGTAACTACATGCACATTTGGGAACTTTTATGTGTTAAAATCCAGCCAACAGTAACTGACCACAAGGAAGTTATAAACTTACTAAATTCAATATAGTCAAGAGCATGACATATTGTATATAATATTGACAGCATACACTTTCAACTATTGCTGAAAGTGAAATAAACAAACAATCCGGCATCCCAAGCTGGTAACAGTTTGCAAAACATACTGTACCTTATGCTGGTGACCAACAATGCGGATTCCCTTTCGAGGAAACTCCACACTGCGTCTGATGTTGACACTATGGGGAACGAAGCACGTGTGCAACTATTCCAATCCTGATTAGTGCAACGTCACCGCGTGACGCGTGACCATGGAAGCTATAAAGGATACCCAGAACAAAGCAGCGTTAGCTTCTGTGTCTTCAGCAAGTGCCCTATGTTACTGTTTGTCTTATTTAGTGTTTGTACCGTAAGGTCCATCAAACTTTTAGATATCATGGCGAATAAGCAGTTTAGATCAAGATCTGTTTCTAAGCTGCATGGGAGTGAAGCATACACTGTCAGGTCTCGAGGGGGCTGACTGCGCTAACTGTTCTCAATGTCTTCCTCTTCCTTCTTTTGAGGAAGGCTTGAGGAAAGAGGTCCTGACGGCAGGCCCAGGCCTCTAAAGGGGAAGCCCCCTTGGGGAGGGGTGGCTCACACCACGCACAAATCAATATGAAAACCCGCCGCCATCAGCGTATCAGGCCGCAGCGGTTTCCAGCGAACTCACGTCTCAGTATTCACCTGGCACCATTGCGCCCCTGGGAAGTTTTCTTCCTCCAAGGAGGGTTCTAAAGGATTTGGTCAGCCGCTTCAGGGCATGGAGCTCATCCATCAAAATGCACCAGAGGTAGACTATTTAGCAGCGTGGAAACTTCTGCCAAATGTGTCTTAATGGGTCCTGTGTTGTAACAATTCACCAGTGTGAGTGTCCCTGATCACCACCAGAGGGCACTCCAACCTGGACTGTCATTCCATCATAGACTACATCACCCATAATCCTTTGCCCAGACTCATCAGCACTCACTGTTTACACCTGTTTCTCATTTACCTCATTACCTCTGCCTATATCTAGCCTGTTCACCCTGTCATTCTTTGCTAAGTCTTGTTTTGTTGTTACACTGCACTTCTGAGCGTTCTCACCGGTTTCATGTCTCTTGGTTTGTTGGATTTCTTGCCGGATTGTCCCGGATTACCCTTTTGCCTCTGTCTCCTTCCTTGTTTGCCTGTTTGGACTGCCTACCTGTGTTTTGACCTTGCCTGTACTTTTGACGACGATGTGGATTACCCTTCTAATAAATACTGCATTTGGATCCTCAACCTTCGTGTCTCGGAGCAGTTTGTAACAGAAGACTTAGCCAAGCATGGATCCAGCAGTATGTCTCGTCCGTCTATGCCAAGGAACTCACTCACTCGAGGACCACATCAGAGACTTTCTGAACATCGCAAACATCACTAACCTCCCGGACTTTATGTTCATTGACTTTTTTTGCCATGGACTCAACAAACAGTTACAAACCAAACTCGTCCATGATGGTCCTCGAAGGTCCCTGAGTGAGTTCCTTGATTATGGCCTTCAGGTAAGCGGCTCTGCATTCACTGTGGGAGTCGCAGAGGACAAATGTAGCAGTTCCGTCATGGCCGCCACTCCAGAGTCTCGTCCCATCATGGCCGCCACTCCAGAGTCTCGTCCCGTCATGGCCGCCACTCCCGAGTCTCGTCCCGTCATGGCCGCCGCCACGCAAGAGTCCTCTGCCAAGATGGCCGCCGCCACACCAAAACCCTCTGCCAAGATTGCCGCAGCCACTGACCAGCGTCCAGAGATGGCTCCGGCCACTGACCAGCGTCCAGAGATGGCTCCGGCCACTGACCAGCGTCCAGAGATGGCTCCGGCCACTGACCAGCGTCCAGAGATGGCTCCGGCCACTGACCAGCGTCCAGAGATGGCTCCGGCCACTGACCAGCGTCCAGAGATGGCTCCGGCCACTGACCAGCGTCCAGAGATGGCTCCGGCCACTGACCAGCGTCCAGAGATGGCTCCGGCCACTGACCAGCGTCCAGAGATGGCTCCGGCCACTGACCAGCGTCCAGAGATGGCTCCGGCCACTGACCAGCGTCCAGAGATGGCTCCGGCCACTGACCAGCGTCCAGAGATGGCTCCGGCCACTGACCAGCGTCCAGAGATGGCTCCGGCCACTGACCAGCGTCCAGAGATGGCTCCGGCCACTGACCAGCGTCCAGAGATGGCTCCGGCCACTGACCAGCGTCCAGAGATGGCTCCGGCCACTGACCAGCGTCCAGAGAGGGCTTCGCCTCCTGTCACGAGTCCAGAGAGGGCTCCGCCTACTTCCACGAGTCCAGAGAGGGCTCCGCCTCCTGTCACGAGTCCAGAGAGGGCTCAGTCTCCTGTCACGAGTCCCGAGAGGGCTCAGCCTATTGTCACGAGTCCCGAGAGGTCTCCGCTTCCTGTCACGAGTCCAGAGAGGACTCCGCTTCCTGTTTCAGGTCCAGAGAGGACTCCGCTTCCTGAACTGCGTGGGCCGCCCTGGCCTCGGCCTCCTGAACTGCGTGGGCCGCCCTGGCCTCGGCCTCCTGAACTGCGTGGGCCGCCCTGGCCTCGGCCTCCTGAACTGCGTGGGCCGCCCTGGCCTCGGCCTCCTGAACTGCGTGGGCCGCCCTGGCCTCGGCCTCCTGAACTGCGTGGGCCGCCCTGGCCTCGGCCTCCTGAACTGCGTGGGCCGCCCTGGCCTCGGCCTCCTGAACTGCGTGGGCCGCCCTGGCCTCGGCCTCCTGAACTGCGTGGGCCGCCCTGGCCTCGGCCTCCTGAACTGCGTGGGCCGCCCTGGCCTCGGCCTCCTGAACTGCGTGGGCCGCCCTGGCCTCGGCCTCCTGAACTGCGTGGGCCGCCCTGGCCTCGGCCTCCTGAACTGCGTGGGCCGCCCTGGCCTCGGCCTCCTGAACTGCGTGGGCCGCCCTGGCCTCGGCCTCCTGAACTGCGTGGGCCGCCCTGGCCTCGGCCTCCTGAACTGCGTGGGCCGCCCTGGCCTCGGCCTCCTGAACTGCGTGGGCCGCCCTGGCCTCGGCCTCCTGAACTGCGTGGGCCGCCCTGGCCTCGGCCTCCTGAACTGCGTGGGCCGCCCTGGCCTCGGCCTCCTGAACTGCGTGGGCCGCCCTGGCCTCGGCCTCCTGAACTGCGTGGGCCGCCCTGGCCTCGGCCTCCTGAACTGCGTGGGCCGCCCTGGCCTCGGCCTCCTGAACTGCGTGGGCCGCCCTGGCCTCGGCCTCCTGAACTGCGTGGGCCGCCCTGGCCTCGGCCTCCTGAACTGCGTGGGCCGCCCTGGTCTCGGCCTCCTGAACTGCGTGGGCCGCCCTGGCCTCGGCCTCCTGAACTGTCTGGGCCGCCCTGGCCTCGGCCTCCTGAACTGTGTGGGCCGCCCTGGCCTCGGCCTCCTGAACTGTGTGGGCCGCCCTGGCCTCGGCCTCCTGAACTGTGTGGGCCGCCCTGGCCTCGGCCTCCTGAACTGTGTGGGCCGCCCTGGCCTCGGCCTCCTGAACTGTGTGGGCCGCCCTGGCCTCGGCCTCCTGAACTGTGTGGGCCGCCCTGGCCTCGGCCTCCTGAACTGTGTGGGCCGCCCTGGCCTCGGCCTCCTGAACTGTCTGGGCCGCCCTGGCCTCGGCCTCCTGAACTGTCTGGGCCGCCCTGGCCTCGGCCTCCTGAACTGTCAGGGCCGCCCTGGCCTCGGCCTCCTGAACTGTCTGGGCCGCCCTGGTCATCTGTCCGGCCTGCGCCACCCTGGTCATCTGCCCGGCCTGTTCCGCCCTGGCTGCCTGCTCTGCCTGAGTCTCCAGCCCCTCTTCCGCTCCATGGGCTTACCCTTTTGCCTCTGTCTCCTGCCTTGTTTGCCTGTTTGGACTGCCTACCTGTGTTTTGACCTTGCCTGTACTTTTGACAACGATTGTGGATTACCCTTCTAATAAATACTGCATTTGGATCCTCAACCTTCGTGTCTCGGAGCAGTTCGTAACGTGTATAATAGAAAAGGAGTACAGAATCCAGTTTGGTTCTCGTTAGGGGTGGGAATCTTTAGGCACCTCACGATCTGATCCGATTCAGATTCTGGGAGTCATGATCCGATTCCAAAACAATTCTTGATCTACTTTTTTTTTCTTATTAATTAATTAGTTTCTTAATCTTAAAATATTTTTTTTTTATTTAATTGCATATGTAATCATAAATACTTTTTAAATAATTGCAAGTTAAAAAATGTAATTAATACAATTGTATGTTAAGATTTTAAATAGGCTATATAAACTAATATAGCTTCAAAATACAAAAGCAAGTAGCCTAGTAAATAATAAAGAGGAACGAAACATTACAAGCAATAAACAAAGAGTGCTTTCAGTAGCCTATTTAAGAGTATCTGAACGCAGTGTTGTAGTCGAGACCAGCTCATTCGAGTCCGAGTCAAGACCGAGTTCAGAGAAAATCCACAAACATTAGAACTTAATTTGATTAACTTTTTAGTTACGGAAGGCGTGCACAGTGTGACTGCAGAAAAATTGCTGCCTTTTTAATGCAATGTGAATGTGTCAGAGGGAGAGAGGGCAGGCGGCCTTCTGTCAGACATTTTTGGGGGGAGATGCTCAGTGTTGAGACGGTCATCTGTCATCGTATCTGTATTCATTTTATTATTTAATTAAACAAGATTTGGTTTTCTCTGTGACATTTTTGTCCTACTTTGCAAACAGTAAATATATCAAAATGACACAGTTGAGACAAATAATGTAGCAATGTGACTTTCTGGAAAGCGGGATCGCTACAGGTTGATGGCAGGTGGATACAGTGTAAAATAGAAGCGAGAGCAGGCGGGTCACAGGTGTGGGAGAGAACCTGGTGGGAGTCTTTGCACTAACGTTAGTCTCAAGTCATGCGCAGTTGCACACAAGAAAATCACCAATCATTGGACGTGTCAATCAAACAGCAATTTAAATAATTATTAACATACAGTAATAATCATGAAATATTTTGAATGGGACTCGAGAATAAGTCTAATTCCTAATATGTTCGAGTACGAGTCAATATCAAGTCCAAATGCACACGAGTCCATGACAAAACCAAGACCATTATAATATGGTCTCGAGACCGAGTTCAAGACCGAGTCCGAGTCTCGAGTACTACAACACTGTCTGAACGTTTTCAAATCAAAAGCAGTGTGATTTTTTTGTTTTTCTCAGCTTTACTGTTGTTTGATTATGACTGATGACGTCATTGACAGTGGGAGATCTAATAAACTGCATTCACACTAATGCTCAGATCTCTTTTGAAATATAAGATATTTTTGTCCTGTCTGTTTAATCCCTGAATGCATAACTGACTGTGTTTACATTCATTTTGCATCATAAAAGCATTTTGAGATGCATATTTAACCACATACAGAGTCGCACACAGCTGCATGCGCGAGCACTCTTCGCAAAGCTCACAAGCAATTGAAAGTAACATCGAGCAAAGCGCACTTTATCACAGTGCATCCTGTGCAATGAAGCCCGCAAATGTCCTTGTAATTCACTTCAACCTTTCCGAACTTTATGAAAGATTATCTTATGGAAGGTTTGAGTGGTGTGTGTCAACAGAATGCTATAGGCTTCCAGATTTCTAGTAGAAGTCAACCAAACAGATTTTAGAGTTCTGGCTTCGCAAAAGAGTTTCAAATGTGTCGGCAGTCTGTGGGCTTGATGTCTAAGGCTGAGAGTACGTGGAATGAGACCTAGATTGAAGACATTTACTTTTAGATCTTTAGTGTTGCCATTGTATAAATCAACAGCTTAAAACTGTGTTACTTTGCATACATCTAACAAACACAGTGCTCAGTGTGGCGTGGTGATGGGGGTGATTAGTTGACAAATACCAACTCCTTAATGGTAATACAATATAACAAGCTGACTACGCCACCCCTTTTCAGAGAAAGGGGAAATAACTACCCAACGGTAATAGGGCACACAGGTTCGTTACCATGGAGGGCAAAGAGACGTGGATATCAGTACAAAAAAAGAAGTTTATTAAGTTCACATAAATAGATAAAACTTTCAGGTTACTGCTGCAATGCAAAACCTCCCTCAAATTAGCTACAATACAGCGCAGTATGTCAACACACACGAAAATTAAATTAAGATGGCTGAGGCTTACCCGTAGCGGGGTAGGCTAGCTGGAAGGTGATTTATCTAAAAACCACACACACACACACACTCCCAGTGAGGTGTAAGCGGTTATAAGCGGCAAACCACACTGTGCACGAAATACCACCACCAGAAGGCAAGAAAAGCTAGCCTCCCGACCCAGGGCTGGTCAGCCTAAAATAAAACACAGGAAAAAGACAATTAACCAGAATACAAATACAAATGCAATGAATACAAGAACAAACTAGAAACAAATAATAATAATAATAATAATAATAACAGAATTCTCAGATGTTGCTGATGTAAAACACTCAATGAATGACCACAAATGAGCACTGACTTGCAGACAAAAAAAAAAAAAAAAAAAGTTGCAACTGAATAAGTTACAAAATAGTCAACATCAAACTGAAACAAAAGACAAAAGCACTAGAGCAAAGAAAAAAAGAAAACAAAACTGCACTAAACAAAACACACAGTGAAAACGTAACAACTGAATATACAAACAGAGGAAACAAAAGCCAAAGTAAAGAAAAAAAAACAAAACAAATTAACACGCACACGCAGCCGGTAGCAATGTGACTGAAGAGCAAGCCCGCGTGCACAACTCAGGCACATGCAGCGGTAGACAGATCAAACTGCTTTAGCGTGAAATTAAAACGCACATACAGCAAAACAGCAGCGCCATCTTAATAGCCTTTATGCAGGAAACGATCACCCCAACCCTCACACTAAGACAGAGCACCTTCAAAGGAATCGATTATCCTGCTAAAAACATCAGACATCAGTTGGTTAGCTCAACTAGTTAAAAGAATAACTATACGCACCAGGCGATCATCACAGAAATGCATAGGCCGTACGATTGCTCAGAGCAGAGTTTTCACAGCAGCTTACGCATATGAATGGAACCTATGAATGGAAACAAACCAACTGGAATAAAATAGACGCGAGTTATCGCAAACAGCACAAGTTCCACAACAACAAATATTCAAACTTAACACTAGAACCGCCACGGAGTAAAATTTACCCATGGCTGTTTTTCAAATGTACATGGCAGATTTTCAATAAAATATCCAAGGCTCCCAGTCATTGACTTTTACTAAAATTGTGTTATTTACAATCCCCTGTTGTTAAAAATTGTTTAGATAAAACCAGATAAAAAAAAAAAATAAAAAAAAAATGGGGCATTTATACCTATAAGCGCCAGTGGGTCAAATTTACCCCTGTATAATTCCTTTATTTTCGCGCTGTATTTGAGCAACGTGTCGGCTTACTGTAGACAGTCACACAACGCACGATCAAATGAAGATGTTTTAGCCTATTTATAAATGTTCAAACTTTGGATTAATTATACATTTTTGTTTTTATTTTTATCGTGTATTGTTTGATACTGTGTTGCTATCAAGTCTGCTCGTTTCCTGAAAAAAAAATATATGTCCGATCTATGATGTAATGAATAAAACAATTTTCATGATTGCCCCAAGTTTATTGGTGTTGTTTTCTTATTCAAATTATAAATGATATAACTAAACAAATTAATAATTAATTAGGTGAAACTGTGCGCTTGAATTTGTCATCGTACGTCATCCTTTGCCATAGCCTACATCCTATGCAGTGCGGTGAATTATTATTGCTCTTTATTGTCTATTTAGGGTATTTTAGTAATTTAAATAACATGGGTTATCTTAATATGTGATTAATGACATTTTATTATAATATTAGGCTACACCACCCAAATATGTATTTATTTCTTTCTAATTCTCGTTGTCATTGCAGGCTGATTTAGCCTATATTCACCAAAAAGTGATTAGTGTAGCCTGCTTAAAATAGCATAAAACAACAGGACAAAAACATAGTTGATGACTAAAAATAATCATTTAATGACTCTATACATTACTTTGTGAAGACAGTGGCATAATACAGTGACATATTACGTTTTTTAGCAGTATCAAAACAGTAATCATTTGCATGGGTAAATTTTACCCGCTGGCGGTTCTAGTGTTAACCTACCTGGGGATAATAACAGCTTGCACACCACCGCGGAGCCACAAACCAAACACTAGTCCAGTGGAGGCGGAGCTAGCAATGACGCATACCCAGGTAGCCTAATCTCAGTCTTTATATAGGCAGGAATCAAGTTGCTGATAGGCTCTCACTAAATACGTGGGAGGGAATTTACTCACCCTGCCACGTCAGCTTCCTATGGGAAAACATGTCTTTGAGCGGGATGGTTAGTGAGGGACCTGTACTGCCTCCGTGAAGTGAGAGATAACAGACTAGACTGTAGTGGGTGGGGATGACACCTTTCACCGCACATAATGCTCAAGGGTTCATGGAGGGAAGTTCCCACACAGTCTGTGATCTAGAGGCATGTCTTCTTGATGGTGCTAATCATTCAATCTTAAGGTGCTATCACATTATTGTTGTTCAGTGGATTTTCGCGATTGAAATTCAGTCATTTCAATAGGAATCCACTCAACTGGGAATTTTGCCTGAGGGCGAAACATTTCGTCACACAGATTTTGCAACAGGTTCAAGTTTTGTCACATGAATTCTACATGATGACCAACAGAAAGCAGTTTGGTTTGAAAGTGACTTCTGTGTGTGCTGTGCTTCATACAGTGTTACGCTATTGACAATAGACCAGGGTTCCTCAGATCCAGTCCTGGAGGGCCATTCCCCTACAGAGTTTTGCTCAAGCCCTGTTTAAATTCACCTACTTGTAATTCTGAAGTATCCAGGGCTGGATCTTGAGGAACCCTACAACAGACAATGTGCCTTTTGGCATGCTAAATTTAGACAAAATTTCAAGACTGGCCCTATAACACATTGAATTAAACACATTGAATTAAAATGATTGTCTTAAAGTGATTAGTCTCTCAAAACTTGTGTAATCAAGCTCACTCGCAATGGCTAAATTTAATCATTTCATGAAAGTTAACTAGCAAATAGAATAGTGTTGATTTCACTAAATAATGTCAGCTGAATTAATTAAAAAATAATGAAAGTTTGTTATTGTCACTTCAATGAGATTTGGCAGAGGATTTTAAATCCCAGCGTGTTTGCTTGTGACTGTTTTAGGAAGCGGCTGGAAGACCTTTTAGAGGCCCTGATGGCTGTTATGTGAAGATTTAGAGGAGGGTTAGTGTTGCTGATGAGCCGAGTCTGTGGTTAGATTGGAAACACGATATCACAAGATCTTCCACAGTGTTTTTGCTCTTAAGGGCATATTTAGCTACAGTAAACCAATCTGAATTGAACTGAGTACACCAGGTTAACCACTGGGAAAACATATCACCATAATGGTGACGTCAAATGGAATAACTGTTTGTGACAAAACAATATCAGCTTTAAATCTAGCCTGATGGTGAAAGTCTAAATAGACAGAAACAATTAAGCAGTGTTGAAGTACTTGAGACCGGACTCCAAGAACATGGTAGCATTTGGACTTGGTCTTGATTCAGACTTGAGAATTCTTTCTCAAGTACTACCACACTGTGGATACATTTTGTGAAGTTCATAAAAAATTTGATAAAAAAAAAAAAATAAGTACACACATATTTTTAAACTTCATAGTATACACGACTTCCAACGATAATTGGTGAGAACTAACTGTGAAAATATAAGCAATGTTTTAATGTTTTGCAGTGTACCTCCAGTTCTACAGAAAGAAGTTCTAGAGGTCTTCTAGTATTGCTATTATTTCTCTATCACTCTTAAACTGTATCTGCCTGTCTCATATTAAAGGTAATTCAACTTGATCTGGTCTCTATCAAGTTGACTTACCTGACCTGAGACCACCTCACCAGGAAGTCAGCAACTGATCCATCTTAAGGCTTCAGGAATACCTTACTCCAAATCCAACTATAAACAGCTGGGAATGACTGTAATCTTGTTTTGGATATTCCAATAAGCCCTCCCAATGAACCTAAACACTTCTCCACTTCTCTGTGTTTTCAGGGCATTTTAAAAAGTATTTATCTTAGAGGATTCCTAGAATGAGAACACGGTAACCTGCTGAAGGGTGAAAAGTTTCTCACTTGCTCTCCTCTCACTCTTTGCCACAATGATAAATTTTATTCTTTTATTTAGCTGAGGCTGGAGAGGATGAGGAGCGATATCACTTTCCCCAAATGCATCTCCTAAATCGGTGACATTTCAGTCTCTCTCACATCCTCTCCCTCTATTCCCACGGGCCAAATTTGCAAAATCGGGTCATCCAGGATTTTTTTTTTTAACCACACTCTTCCCCTTCATAGTGTACTTTTATTCATCCATCAAAAAAGCCTCTTGTGCTCTCCCAGAGGAGTCTCCCACCCCAGTAAAGTAAATTGGGATTTTTTTTTCTTTTTTATGAGATACATTTAAAATTCAAGCCCAACCCATTGGCCCTCCTCTCCCACACACACACACACACACACACACACATACAGCCCCTCCCCCATGTCTCTCTTCTTCTCATTTTATCAGAAGGACAGGTTTATCTGTTAGATGAGGTTAGGTGATTGGAGGCAGATGGAGGGAGATAAAGACGGGAGACCAGATTAGGTCAAGGGTATAGGAGAAGTGTCTCTGTTTAAAATAACCTCTGTCCTGCTCACTGTTGTAAAAGAAAATAATTTCTGTATCTCAGTCAGTCTTCAGCCTTAAATTAATTATATTTTTGATAGTACATGTTCATTTTACACTTCTATTAACTCTACCCCTTGTCATTTATAGCCACTCCTTACTGTTTTACACTCCAGCTATTACAGATTCATTTTAGATTAATTGCTTGTCACAATTCGTTGACTTAATCTACTTAATATGAAACTTAAAAAGTCAAAGTTTCTATTTTTATTTTAACACCCTTTTGCTTAACACTTTTGCATTTTCACTGATTATTAAGTAATTTATAGGATTATTTGAGACAAAACTAGCTAAGCATCAACCAGTTCTTTTTTAATCATTTGGATATATCAGGTGTATTCAGACTTCAGGATGATTTCAAACTCATTTTTATTTCCATCTATTGAAATGCCTTGTCGCCAGTGTTAAATAAAATATGTACTGAGTTACTGTCTAAGGACATTTTTGGAACAGTAAGTGAAAATGTAATGTCATAATTTTGATAAAAATAGAGAAAATCAAATGAAATAAGAAATTTGTATTAAGAACATTCTTGTGATCATCGATTAATTTTAAGATGGAAATGTTGCCATGTTAAAAAAAAACAAAGGACGTTGTCCTATGCAAAAATCAGTATATTTTATAGGACAGTAGAATAACTTACAGCCAGAGCTTGATGCAGTACAACTTTTTTGAGCCTGTTTGTGTGTTGTTTTTAATTTTATGGTATTTTCATTTAGTCCATTTTATCTCTTAATTTACAAGTGATTTACCAAAGCTGAGTATAACTTTTGGTACACAAAATAAACTGCTTCAATAATTCACAGAAAGTTGAGAAGCGAATCTGCATTGATCCCCATGAAATCTGCATAACTCAAACAAACAAAACGTCTCGGGTTATGACTGTAACCCTTGTTCCCTGAGAAAGGGAACGAGACACTGCGACGTAACGCACTTTGGGTATAAGCGTAGTGCATCTGAAGTATGAATGAAACTATTCCAATCCTGATTGGTGCTGTGTCATGATGTAACATGTGACGGCATACACGGAAGGTACAAAGGGACGCCGGCACATAACAGAGATAGCTTCGCGATGAAGCAAGCGCTCCAGGCATGACGAGGTGTGGCTGGGAGACGCAGTGTCTCGTTCCCCTTCTCAGGGAACAAGGGTTACAGTCGTAACCCGAGACATTCCCTTTCGAGGGAACTCGAACTGTGTCGTAACGCACTTTGGGGAACGGGTACCCACTATGCCACACCAAAATTATGCCTGCCCTAGTGTGAAGCTGGAAACCAGGCACACGCCTGGCGTCGCAGGGAGGTGCAGACTATAAAACCTAATGAAGGTGTGTGGAGTGGCCCACCCAGCCGCATTACAGATCTCCTGTAGCGGGACTCCAGAAAGGAGGGCCCTAGAGGACGCCATGCCTCTAGTAGAGTGAGCCCTCACGGCCACAGGTAAAGGCAGATTGCGCACCTGATAGGCCGAGGCTATAGCCTGGAAAATCCAATTACTGATTGTCTGCTTAGATGCAGGCAGCCCTTTCTTGGATGAGCCAAAGCACACCAACAACTGGTCTGACCTCCTTCACTGAGAAGACTTCTGCATATAGATGTTCAATGCTCTGACAGGGCAGAGCAAATGAAACATCTCTTCTTCCACCGACGCATATGGTGGAGGATGGAAGGCCTGAAGAACCACTGACCGTGCCTCACTTGATGGCACCTTAGGCTCGTAGCCAGGTCTAGGATGAAGGATGGCCTTAACTCCGCCGGGGGCAAACTCCAGGCAAGTCAGCAAGATAGCCAAGGCCTGAAGGTCCCCCACTCTCTTGAGAGAATTGATAGCAAGGAGAAAGGCCATCTTCAGGGTCAGGTTCTTTGCCTCAGCCGACTCGAGCGGTTCGAAGGGAGCCATAGACAGCCCTTCAAGAACCACTGCCAGATCCCAGGTTGGGACTCTGGAACGAAGTCGCAGGCCTCATCCTCCGAGTACCGCGGTGGAAACATACAACCAACTGATGCTTCCCCAGAGGCCCATCACTTACAGGAGTGTGGAAAGCCGTAATGGCAGCCACATACACCTTAAGTGTGGATGGGGTAAGACCAGCAGAGAAGCGATCTTGAAGAAACTCCAGCACTGAAGCCACTGGGCAGTTAACTGGGTCCAACTCACGCTCTCTACACCAAGTGGAAAACACATTCCACTTTAGGCTGTACAACCTCCTCGTGGAAGGAGCCCTGGAGCTAAGTATGGTCTCGACTACACCTGCCGACAAGCCAGCCTCTAGGTACTGGGCCCCCTCAGGGGCCAGACCCACAGCTTCCACAACTCTGGCTGGGGGTGATATATTGTGCCCCCTGCCTGAGACAGCAGATCCCTCCTCAAAGGGATCTGCCATGCTAGCAGTGCCATGATGTCCAAGAACCATACTTGGGCCGGCCAATAGGGGGCTACTAGAAGTAGACTGATCCCTTCTTGATGGACCGTCCAGTATGCTTCGGGCCACATCGATTTCCAGAGAGCTCCGCGGAGGAGGCGACCTCGATCGCTCTTTCCCGGGGGGGACAGCTCTCAGAGGTCCTGCCAGAGCTAGGACCTCTTCCCAGAAGCCTTTCTAGCCTGAAGGACGGTCCTCAGATCGACTTTCGGCTCGGCGGGCTTCTGGTGAAAGCGTTGCCTCTGTTGCCAAGCTCACTGAGGAGGGGCTCTAGAAGCGACGCTCTTCTTTTGTACCTGACGGTACGAGGAGCTGGATGACGGCTGAGGTGATTTAGAGCGGCGAAGGAGGTACTGCTTCAAAGCTGCAGAC
The DNA here is from genome assembly GCA_039654105.1 of Coreius guichenoti. Classification (NCBI taxonomy): domain Eukaryota; kingdom Metazoa; phylum Chordata; class Actinopteri; order Cypriniformes; family Gobionidae; genus Coreius; species Coreius guichenoti. Next base: position 19,477,459 of record CM077168.1, read on the forward strand.
TGTTTTTTCGCCTCCTGGAACCTGTCGACGACAGTATTAACTGCGTCGCCGAATAGTCCAGAAGGAGATATCGCGGCATCCAGGAGAAAGGTTTTTTCTTTCTCCTTCATCCCCGATAAATTAAGCCAAAGATGTCTCTCCGCAGTTACCATGGCTACCATGGAGCGGCCGATAGCACAGGCCGTCTCCTTAGTAACGCGGAGAGACAGGTCTGCAGCTTTACGCAGCTCCGTGATGCCATCCGGAGTCTGTCCCTCGCCCTCATCTAAATCGTTGGGGAGGTCGGCCTGGTATGCCTGTATCACAGCCATAGTGTGCAGGCAAGAACCAGCCTGACCAGCTGCCATATAAGCCCTGCCTGGGGCTTTAAGGGACGATGCAGCGTCAGGGGAGAGGCAACTCGCCAAAGCCTCTTCCACTTGCCTCTTCCACCTGTTATGTGCTGGCGTCTCTTTGTACCTTCCGTGTATGCCATCGCATGTTACGTCATGACTCAACACCAATCAGGATTGGAATAGTTTCATTCATCAGTTCGAGTTCCCTCGAAAGGGAACAGTCTTTCTCCCACCCCACCTTTCTCCCACCTTTGGCCTTACATCCATAGGGCCAAATGCAGTCAGTCTAGATTGGCCAATAGCACTCCACAGATACACACACACACACACACACACACACACAAAGTTAGAGAGGAACATGGAATAATTTCACTGTAGAATAGTTGCTTGCAAAAAATGCTGACTCCAGTTCCTGTGCAGAAAATGGCAAAGCTGTTGCTACATAAAAAAAAGAAGCAGCTTGAGGTCTTGCACTAAACAGGATATAAAAAAGCTCTGTATTTGAACAGTTTTTTGAAGGTGGTCAAAAGTGATGTGTGTTTAATGTTCAAAGAGCATAATCTAGGAGAGAAGCTGTGCCATTTAAACTAGAAGAAAAGGGTCAGGTGTGTGGTCAATCAAGCAGTTCTCACAGAGCCAAACCAGACAGTAGCATGATTCGATCCAGAGGTGGTGTCATAAGGCCATAAGGCATCATATTTGATAGATTATATATATATATACACACTGATCAGGCATAACATTATAACATTATGGTGACGTGCATAAATCAAATCAAAATCAAATCACCTTTATTTATATAGCGCTTTTTACAATGGCAATTGTTTCAAAGCAGCTTCACAGTGGTAACAGGAAAATAATGCAACGGAATTTGATTCGGCTCTGGTGAAAACGGTGATGTCATCCAGCTCATTTCAATTATCATATAGTGTCAATGCGGGCAGATCAGTAATACAGTTGAAATTTAAGTGTCCCCAACTGAGCAAGCCAAAAGCCAAAGGCGACGGTGGCAAGGAACCAAAACTCCTTCAGGGCCAGAATGGAGAAAAAAACCTTGGGAGAAACCAGGCTCAGTCGGGGTGCCAGTTCTCCTCTGGCCGACGAACAAATAGTGTATGATTATGATTCTGGCACATTACAGGTCAGAAGTCATATTAGATCAATAGATATTCGTAGGATTATTCGAAAGATTGGAGTCGTCACGCCGGGGACGGGTTTAATGAGGATGTCGTGTTGATGCGGCATTTACAGGGGGGAGTTTAATTGACACGGTCTCTACAGACACTTCAGGGATATGGTCATCATGTCCAGGCTAAGGGCCACCATCTGGTCTGGATACGGCCCGGATCCGGCCGACTGCAGTAAACCTCGGGATAAACAGAGAGACTAACATTAGCGTAGATGCCATTCTTCTTATGATGTAACGAGTACATCAGGTGTTATTGGAAGTGTTCCCGGTTCCGGCTGACCTAGTTAATGCAGCCTAAAACAATTATTTAACTGATTTGAATAATAGAAATTAAAAATGTTTTATGTGTATGCCATAGTAAAGAGATGTGTTTTTAGTCTAGATTTAAACTGACAGAGTGTGTCTGCTTCCCGAACAATGCTAGGAAGACTGTTCCAGAGTTTAGGTGCTAAATAGGAAAAGGATTGACCGCCTGCAGTTGATTTTGATATTCTAGGTATTATCAACCGGCCAGAATTTTGAGACCGCAATAGACGTGATGGAGTATAATGCGTTAAGAGCTCGCTCAAGTACTGGGGAGCTAAACCATTTAGTGCTTTGTAAGTAATCAGCAAGATTTTAAAATGTATACGATGTTTAATAGGGAGCCAATGCAGTTATGCCAGAACCGGGCTAATATGGTCATACTTCCTGGTTCTATATATCTGTTGTTTATTTGTCGGACATCAATTAAATTTTTACCGTTGAATGGTTTTGATGGTTTTTTGTATTTACTAATTCGTGGAACATACACAGTCTCAATGTGATAATATCTAGGTGAAAGAGTCTCTATGTGCTGGGATTTATCTGACTTCTGTGACGTGAGACAGCTAGCAGGCGGTCGGGTAAGCCAGTCCTGACCTGGGCCCCAGTTAGTCAATGTTTAGCTCTAAGACTATGTGCCAAATTACTAGAGAGAAGAGCGGCACCATCCCAGGAAGGATGAATACCATCTTTTTTCAACAGGTCAGGTCTGCCCCAAAAGCTTTTCCAATTGTCTATGAACCCTATGTTATTTTGCGGACACCACTTAGACAACCAGCCATTGAGTGATGATAGTCTGCTAAGTATCTCATCACTCCTTTTAACGGGGAGGGGACCAGAGCAAAAAACGTCATCTGCCATCGTACTTGTGAGTTTACACACCTCTTTAATGTTAATTTTGGTGATCTCCGACTGGCGAAGTCGAACATCATTTGTGCCGACGTGAATAATAATCTTAGAGAATTTACGATTAGCATTAGCCAGCACTTTTAAATTTGCTTTGATGTCAGGCGCTCTGGCTCCCGGTAAACGTGTGACTATGGTGGCTGGTGTCTCTATTTTCACGTTCCGTGTAATAGAATCGCCAATAACTAGGGCACTTTCAACAGGATTCTCAGTGGGTGCATCACTGAGTGGGGAGAACCTGTTTGATGTTCTAATCGGAACGGAAGAGTGGTTTTTTGATCCGCGACTATGCCGTCTCACCGTCACCCAGTTGCCCTGCTGCACGGGCTCTACAGCCGGAACCGAACAATGTACAGAGTTCACTAAGCTATTCGCATTCAAAGCAGTATCTAAAGCGGTTACATTCTCACTACTCTCAAATAAAGTCTGGATGCGTGTCTCTAATTCTGAAATCTTTTCCGTCAGCCTGACTATCTCCTTACATTTATCACATGTGAAGCCCTGTTCGCCAACGGACAAAGATATACTAAACATGAAACATGCAGTGCAAGTGACAATGACAGGAGAAGAAGACATGGCTTACCGTATTTGTTGATTAATCCAATTTACCACAGTTGTTTGATGGAGTCTATTTACTAATCCAGCTTACCACAGTTGTTTAATGAACTCAGAAAACAAGAGACCCGAGTGCAGAGATGGCAAGCTAACAGGCTAGCGAAATGCTAACGCGTGATAGTGATTTAGATTAAAAGATAGCGGTGTCAGATTTAATGTGGTAGGCAATATTAGACAATATATGGTGATGGGTAAATTATATTTAGCAGTTTAAACAACAGGGAATGATATCAAATAAAGATTCAAAAGCAAGCAGAGCACACGCGAGCACAGCAGTCAGAAGGACAAACCGATATTAATGCAACACAAGGTTTCTCATTCTATAACACCGATTATCTCTTCATCATGGCACCTGTTAGTGAGTGAGATATATTAGGCAGCAAGTGAACATTTTCTCCTCAAAGTTGATGTGTTAGAAGCAGGGAAAATGGGCAAACATAAGGATTTGAGCGACTTTGACAAGGGCCAAATTGTGATGGCTAGACAACTGGGTCAGAGCATCTCCAAAACTGCAGCTCTTGTGGGGTGTTCCCGGTCTGCAGTGGTCAGTATCTATCAATAGTGGTCCAAGGAAGGAACAGTGGTGAATCAGCGACAGGGTCATGGGTGGCCAAGGCTCTTTGATGCACGTGGGGAGGGAAGGCTGGCCTGTGTGGTCTGATCAAACAGACGAGCTACTGTAGCTCAGATTGCTCAAGAAGTTAATGCTGGTTCTGATAGAAAGGAGTCAGAATACACAGTGCATCACAGTTTGTTGCGTATGGGGCTGCATAGCCGCAGACCAGTCAGGGTGCCCATGCTGACCCCTGTCCACCGCCGAAAGCACCAACAGTGGGCACGTGAGCATCAGAGCTGGACCACAGAGCAATGGAAGAAGGTGGCCTGGCTGATGAATCATGTTTTCTTTTACATCACGTGGATGGCTGGGTGCATGTGCGTCGCTTACCTAGGGAACACATGGTACTAGGATGCACTATAGGAAGAAAGCAAGCCGGCGGAGGCAGTGTGATGCTTTGGGCAATGTTCTGCTGGGAAACCTTGGGTCCTGCCATCCATGTGGTTACTTTGACACGTACCACCTACCTAAGCATTGTTGCAGACCATGTACACCCTTTCATGGAAACCGTATTCCCTGGTGGCTATGGCCTCTTTCAGCAGGATAATGCACCCTGCCACTAAGCAAAAATGGTTCAGGAATGGTTTGAGGAGCACAACAACGAGTTTGAGGTGTTGACTTGGCCTCCAAATTCCCCAGATCTCAATCCAATCGAGCATCTGTGGGATGTGCTAAACAAACAATTATGATCCATGGTGGCCCCACCTTGCAACTTACAGGATGTAAAGGATCTGCTGCTAAAATCTTGGTGCCAGATACCACAGCACACCTTCAGGGATCTAGTGGAGTCCATGCCTCGACGGCTCAGGGCTGTTTTGGCAGCAAAAGTGGGACCAACACAATATTAGAAGGGTGGTCATAATGTTATACCTGATCTATATATATATATATATATATATATTATTTTTTTTTTTTTTTCATGTTTTATGGGGACATTCCATAGACATAATGATTTTTATACTGTACGAACTGTATATCTCCTAGTGTTGGGAAAGCTACTCTGAAACTGTAGTTTGACAAGCTACAAGCTACTCATAAATTAAAGTACAGTCAAGCTACATTGAAACTACTTTGATAGTTTTATTTTGTAAACTATCCAAAGATACAATGCTCAGATGTAGCCTATATGTCAAACTGACTGTCAATGTGCAAAATTGCTACAAATGTCACATCAATGCAAGAAAATATATGCAACTTAAATTGGATACACAGGAGTAATCAAAAGTGCACGTTAAACTCACAGCACATGCAGTGATGCAGCATACTGTGCTCTGAGACTCGAATCATGCGCTGCCTTTTGTAAATACAGTGTGCTTCGTTCTGAAACACGCAACCTACTTAATTAGATCACAGCCTTTGCTGTGTGACAAGTGCACTAATCTATATCGCAATTTTGTTTTCTGTTCAATTGACAGTTGCTTTTTCCAATGCAATGACACAAAACACAATGTTAGTGATCTTTCAGGTTCATTATAAAACTGTGGCGGGACAGATTAAACTATGGCGGGTCACCACTGTAATAAAATGAGAAGCAGACATTTGATATAGAGTGCAATAAAGCAGGATAATCAATTTAAAAAAGCTATTATTCATCTGTATGTGCTTGAAGTCTTCAACGCAGACAGCGTTTTAATTTTTTGTTTGTAAAATTTTCTGCATTTTTACATTTTCAGAAAACATCACTTAGTATGAATTATAAGCCGTTTCCTCATGGGGACCAAAAATTGTCCCTACAAGGATCTTTGTGGTGACATTTTTCCCCATAACATAGGGTTTACCAGGAACACACACAGAGTAATGCTGTGTCAAGAAAACAGTGCTTCATTTCTGGTCAGCTAAAATGCTCTATCCTGTGTTAAGACACTTCTCAGTACATCGTAAGGTTGCACTGTCACATATTACACCGTCAATAAGCTCAAGGACTGGATCTCCAGAGAAATAGCAGAAGAACTATCTCTCCTCGAAGAAGATGACGGTGAGCATGTTTTTCTCTGTGAATGCAGGCTTTTCATTGTTGAAGTGCCTGGCACTCAAATAGGCCTTAGATTCCTGGAGGTATCTATTGGGTAATTACTTTATTTTCAAGACATACCATCAAGCCCTCCAGTAGTTACATAACATGGTTGACACAAATGCCAGTGTAACTAGGATGCCACCTGTTTGTTACTAGCCTATAACCTACACCATTAACATTTGTCTCTGTGCTGTCAGCCTGTCGTTTACTCCAGATACTGACATGTGCTTCAGATGTTTTTGCAGAGATAGGATTTTGCATTAACCCGGAACATTAACCAGGAATAACAGGTGTGAATAGGGTCAATTTATACTCATGTTCGGATACTGTCAGAGGCCAGTGATTTTAATGTCAAACACTCAAAAGTAAAAAAAAAGTGTAAAAAAAGTGAAACTCAAAAGTAAATAACTGGAAATATCAATAAATTAAGCCAAACTCTTGGAAAACGGAAACTGTACTTTACTATTTTATAACTAGAATTTATTGTAAAGTAATTAATTTGTAGTTTTTTCCTTTACTGAAAGGCTTTCAGGAAAGCCAGGTAACCACATTCATTAATGTTTTTCACAATATGCACACATTCACTCTTTTTCATCTGTCTAATAATTGTCTTGGTGAGCTGTAGATGATCCAACAAAGACGAGATGCATGACGCAGAAAGACCGATATAATCACTTTTAATAATCACAAAGAACATTAAACACTAATGTGGAACACAGAACTGAGGCCCCGTACGCACGGAGACGCGTTTAGCTGTATACGTAAAAATTTTGTATCATATCGGTGTTTCATCCAGACGGATCTGGCGTTTTGGGAGGCTAAAACTGCAATTTTTTTAAACCGGGTCCCAGAAACAGAACATGACTGTGACAATAAAATGGTTCTATTACATTTATTTGTATAAGTATTTTTATTTTTAAGTATTTTTAATGCATTAATTATGCCTTGTAATGCACCTTATAATGCATTGTATGGTATCGTGAATAATTGTAACCACAGTTTTAATACATTATAATATTTAACTATTTATTGAACACACCTTTAGAAAGTATAATGCATTAAAACACACGACAAACGATCCATTTTATATGTAGCAAGTCATATTGCCAGTATTATAATGCATTTTAACTTTGGTTCCCTTTCGTTCAGTCACTCCGAGTTAAGTCAGTGACTGACGAAATGGGGGTTTCACTTAGAAGCCTATCACCTTCGAGTTCTTACAAAACGAGCCAATGGCAAGGAATTGCCATGGGTCTGCATAATTTGCATAGCGTAACTCCGCCCCACCGTGTGGGTATATAAGGAAGGATGCTGGCAATCTTGCATTATGTTTCTGCTTCGGAGCCAAGAGTATTCTTCACTCCTGCAAGCCGGAAAATCTGAGTTTTCTCTTCAGTTCTTCGAGACGAGTGGTTGTCCAGTGTGCTGGTGTGACGGCGAGTTCCAACGATTCCACATTGCCTGCCTGCTGGTCTGTGCAGTGATCTGCAACAGCTGTGTTTGTTTCCCTGGGGCGCTTCAACACTCTGCAGAGCTTTCTCCACGAGAGGTGATACTTTGGCTGGTGGCCAGGGTGACCTGAGGGTTACGGTGTGGAATAAAGTCCAGACGATCCTTCCTCGGGCCACACCCCGCGAGTGTTCGGATTGAATTCATTGTACCCAAGAAAACCGGTGGGTTACGATTGGATCCTGGACCTGCGCGTCTTGAACCGAACCCTTCACAGGCTTCCATTCAAGATGTTGTCAGCCAAACGCATTTTCGAATGCGTTCGTCCGTTGGATTGGTTTGCAGCGATCGACCTGAAGGACGCGTACTTTCATGTCTCCATTCTTCCTCGACATCCCGTTTCTACGGTTTGCTTTTCAGGGTTAGGCATACCAGTACATGGTTCTCCCATTCGGGTTAGCCCTGTCTCCTCGCGTCTTCACGAAAGTCGTCGAGGCAGCCCTTGTACCACTCAGGCAACACAGGGGTCATATCCTGAACTATCTCGACGACTGGCTGATACTAGCTCACTCTCGAGACCAGGTTTGCGAACACAGGGACCTGGTGCTCCAGCACCTCGCCCTTCTAGGCCTTCGGGTCAACTGGGAAAAGAGCAAACTCTCCCCCATGGAGAGGATCTCTTTTCCCGTTATGGAAATCGACTCGGACGGCATGTACGCTCAGCTTACGAGCAAGCGCGCAGTCACTGCTGACTTGCCTGCGTCAATTCGAGGGCAAGAGTGCGGTTCCACTGAAGTTATTTCAGAGGCTCCTGGGGCATATGGCATCCACAGCGGCGGTCATGCCGCTCGGACTGCTTCATATGAGACCGCTTCAGCACTGGCTTCGCGATTGAGTTCCGAGATGGGCATGGCAACCAGGCACGCTCTGGGTACCAGTGACTCGGGCCTGCCGTCAGACCTTCACCCCGTGGTCAAACCTCTCCTTTCTATGGGCCGGAGTGCCCTTAGAACGAGTTTACAGGCATGTTGTTGTATCAACAGTTGCCTCTGCCATGGGCTGGGGTGCCATGTGCAATGGGCATGCTGTCGCGGGCTCCTGGACAGGACCCCAGCGCCTCCTGCATGTCAATTGCCTCGAATTGATGGCAGTACGCTTCGCTCTGCACCGCTTCCGGACGTTGCTCAAGGGCCAGCACATACTAGTCTAGTCAGACAACACGGCCACAGTAGCATACATCAACCGACAAGGTGGTCTACGCTCCCGCCGTATGTCGCAACTCGCTCGCCATCTCCTCATATGGAATCAGAAGCATCTGAGGTTGCTTCGTGCCATTCACATCCTGGGAGAGCTGAATTGTGCAGCCAACGAGCTCTCACGGTTTCAGCCACTTCCTGGGGAATGGGGACTCCATCCCCAGACGGTTCAGCTGATTTGGGAACAGTTCGGCGACGCACAGGTAGATCTGTTTACCTCCCACGACTCTTCCCATTGCCGCTTGTTTTACTTCCTGACCGAGGGGACCCTTGGCACGGATGCACTAGCACACAGCTGGCCACGGGGCCTCCGCAAGTATGTGTTTCCCCCAGTGAGCCTTCTTGCACAGATCCTGTGCAAGATCAGGGAGGACAAGGAGCAGGTCCTTTTGGTTGCGCCTCATTGGCCCAACCAGACTTGGTTCTCCAAACTGGTGCTCCTCGCGACAGCCCCTCCCTGGCCAATTCCTCTGAGGAAGGACCTCTTTTCTCAGAGACGGGGCACCCTCTGGCACCCACATCCCGATCTATGGAACCTGCACGTGTGGGTCCTGGACGGGACATGGCAGGTTGAGTACCCTACCACCACAGGTGGTGGCTACCATCACTTCCGCTAGGGCTTTGTCCACGAGACAAGCCTATGCGTTGAAGTGGAACCTCTTCGTCACCTGGTGTTCTCTGCCAGATCGGGTCCGTGCTCTCCTTCCTCCAAGAAGGGTTGGAACGAAGGCTGTCTCCTTCCACCATGAAGGTGTATGTGGCCGCTATCTCTGCGCACCACGACCTTGTGGAGTCGAAAACGGTGGGTCAGCACGACCTGGTCATCAGGTTCCTGAGGGGGGCTAGGAGACTAAATCCTCCTCGCTCTCCTCTCATACACTCTTGGGACCTCGCAGTGGTCTTATCCGCCCTGCAGAGAGCTCCCTTTGAGCCTTTGCGATCAGTGGAGCTTAAGTTCCTGTCTATGAAGACAGCGCTCCTGGTCGCTTTGGCCTCCATCAAGAGGGTAGGGGACCTGCAGGCATTTTCGGTTGACGAAGCATGCCTGGAATTCGGGCCGGCTAACTCTCACGTGATCCTGAGACCTCGGCCTGGATATGTGCCCAAGGTTCCCACCACTCCTTTCAGAGATCAGGTGGTGAACCTGCAAGCGCTGCTTTCGGAGGAGGCAGACCCAGCCTTGGCACTGCTCTGTCCAGTACGCGCCCTCCGTGCTTACATAGACAGGACCTCAGACCAGCTCTTTGTCTGTTATGGTGGGAAGCTGAAGGGAAAGGCTCTCTCCAAGCAAAGGTTGTCTCACTGGATAGTGGACATTGTCTTGGCTTACCAGATGCAGGGTCGTCCATGCCCCCTAGGGGTGAGTGCACACTCCACCCGGAGTGTGGCCTCCTCCTGGGCGCTAGCGCATGGCGCCTCGCTAACAGACATCTGCAGAGCTGCAGGCTGGGTGACACCCAATACATTTGCGAGATTCTATAATCTCTGAGTGGAGCCAGTGTCCTCCCGTGTACTCGCTTCCAGTAGCCAGTAACTAGGACCTGCTCGGGGTCATCGCTTGCTCGCCATTCCACTTCACGGACTGGATGCGTGCGATATTTCCTCAGGTGAGTTCCTCCTCTGAAGCCCTGAGTTCCTCCAGCACTGTTAATGCCGACACCAGAGTGCATGCCCGCTCGGTCAGCCCTCGTGTTAGGCTAGGTGCCTCCATGTGCATGGTTCCCCCGTTGGGCAACCCCCACATGTGTATTTCCACTGTAAGCCTCTCTGAGCATGTGTCTTTCCCTTGGCAAGCCCCTTGCCACCCCTGGGGTTGAAACATTCCACCCTTCGGGCTGGATTCCCCAGTGTGTTCCATATGCATCCCACTCGCGGGTCATATGTGTATTCCCTGCGGGTAGGCATTGTGTTGCATATTTCCACGTGGGATATGCTTCCCAGTGTACCTTGGTATTCCTGTGTTAAGTCGAGTCCTTCGTCTGTGCTAGTCTCACGACAGGGAGCTCAGACTTGCGCAGGGCACTGGAAGACAGCCGAGGTGGCGTGATTAGATTGGACCCCCATTTTGTCAGTCACTAACGTAACTCGGAGTGACTGAACGAAAGGGAACGTCTCGGTTACGTATTTGTAACCCTCGTTCCCTGAGGAGGGAACGGAGACGTTACGTCCCTCTGCCACTTCTGCTGTACCACTGGAACAGCCGGGAGTTCAGTATCATATCATTTGTCAAATATCAAATATCATTTGTTTTTATTGCAAAAAGCCAGGGCATAAGATATCAGAGAGCTTTGTTCTCAATAAGAAAACGAAATCTACCAAGCCAGTTGGGTTAACTACTCAATGTCAGTTTCCCTTTCTGAAAAGTGATGAGCGTTTTGACCGCCAACCTCTGAAGTGTGAAAACTTGGAAAGTAGTGATGGTTCAACCAATTATACTCCTTTTCTTACAACTGGAGTTGTATCTTTGCCAGGGCAGGGCAGTTGTGTTCCTGTGCGTATTCTCAGGGACACGGGAGCTGCGCAATCGTTACTTCTTGAGGGGGTTTTACCTCTGTCTGACCAGACTGATACAGGAGCTCAAGTGTTGGTAAGAGGAGTTGAAATTGGGTGTACCATTGTCCCTCTACATCGCATTGTGATAAAGTCACCTTTGGTCTCTGGTCAGGTGGTAGTAGGTGTACAGCCTTCTTTGCCAACTGAAGGGGTGTCCTTCATTTTGGGCAATGATTTGGCTGGTGTCAAAGTTATACCTAACCCTCAAGTTACTGAAGTGCCTATGTTAAGTGAGAGCTTTGATGATCTGTCTTAGTCTTTTCCTGATGTTTTCCCAGTATGCGCGGTGACACGTGCTATGTCTAAGCAGACTTCTAAATCCACAGTTGAAAAGGGTATAGATTTTAATTTTAATCTGGCCGATACCTTTTTGAGGGAGTGTGATGGGAGGGATGTAGATAAAGATGTGCCTGTTGAATCTCCAATAATGACATGTAAAGAAGAGTTAGAAACAACATCCCAGGAGATTCCTTCCAAAGAATTGTCAGTTACAAGGGATCAACTCATTTTAGAGCAGAGTAAAGACTCTTCTTTATCTTCTCTGTTTGATGAACTGAGTACTGAACAAGAGGTGAATGAGCTGTCATCTGGGTATTTTCAGAAGGATGGTGTCCTAATGAGAAAATGGCACCCTCAATCTTTATCTAGGCAAGATGAGTGGTGCAATGTCTTTCAGATCGTGGTACCTCAGGTTTTTCGTAAAGGAATTCTCAAACTAGCGCATGACTGTAGCATGGCAGGACATCTGGGTGTAAATAAAACATATATATATATAATCGTATATTGCAGAATTTCTATTGGCCTGGTCTAAAAAAGATGTTGTAGTTTACTGTATGACCTGCCATATTTGCCAGATAACTGGTAAACCCAACCAAACTATACCTGTTGCTTCTTTGCATCCAATTCCAGCTTTTGAGGAACCATTTGGTAGAGTTTTAGTGGATTGTGTTGGTCCTTTACCTAAAACTAAATGAGGCAACCAATATTTGTTGACGGTTATGTGTGCTTCTACTCGCTTTCCGGAGGCCATTCCTTTAAGGAAGATAACTGCTCCTGTAGTAGTGCAGGCCTGTTCAGTCCGATCAAGGGTCCAATTTTATGTCCAGGATTTTTAAGCAGGGGCTGGATCAGTTAGGAATTTCACATTGCCATTCTAGCGCTTACCACCCAGAGTCCCAAGGAGCTCTTGAGAGGTTTCATCAAACCTTGAAAGCAATGTTAAAAACCTACTGTCTTGAGGTTCAGAAGGACTGGGATGAAGGTGTGCATCTCATGCTTTTTGCAGCCAGAGAAGCTGTACAGGATTCTCTGGGGTTTAGTCGTGCTCAATTTGTTTTTGGCCATAATGTCCGTGGTCCTTTGAAATTGTTGAAGGAGAAATGGCTGGCCGATGCAACTGATTCTTCCAATCTACTGGACTATGTTAGTCATTTTCGATATCGGCTTAGGTAAAGCCTGTGTAATTGTTCATTCTAATCTTGCTGGCTCACAATAAAGATGAAGGCCTGGTATGACAAGCAGGCCAAAAAGCGATCTTTTTCAGTAGGAGATCAAGTTTTGGCTTTGCTTCCTGTCCATGGTTCTTCATTGCAGGCACGTTTTTCAGGGCCTTACACAACTGAACGCAAGGTTGGTGATCTTGATTATGTAATTTCTATGCCAGGCAGACGTGAACGGAGTTGTTTATGTCACAGTAATATGTTGAAGGAGTACTTTGTTAGAGAGGGAAGCTCTGTTGGTCTAATCCATGACGTGACTGTCATTTCAGAGCAACTTGGTGAAGTGGTAGTTCCTGCACCTCGATTGAATAATTCTGAGATTCTTTTTAATCTACAGGCTCATCTTTCTTATTTGCCTCAGATTGAAAGGTCTGCTCTTGTAGAGCTGATTAGCTTCTATGTTCCATTGTTTCCAGATGTGCCTAACCAAACTAATCTTGTTGTGCATGATATTGATGTTTCAGGTGCCTCTCCTGTGAAGCAACATCCATACCGGGTTGGTCCTGAAAAGCGGGCACTTTTGAATAAAGAAGTGAACTATATGGTTGAGCATGGAATTGCTGTACCAAGCCAAAGTGCCTGGAGTTCTCCATGTATTTTGGTGCCCAAGTCTGATGGGTCTCAGAGGTTCTGTACAGATTTCTGTAAAGTTAATGCTCTAACTAAAGTAGATTCTTATCCTTTGCCCAGATTGGATGACTGCATTGACCGGGTGGGACCTGCCAAGTATGTAACCAAGTTAGATCTTTTGAAGGGTTACTGGCAGGTTCCTCTTTCTGACAGAGCAAAGAGATTTCTGCATTTGTGACCCCAGATGGGTTATGGGAATATCAGGTTATGGCTTTTGGCATGCAAAATGCTGCTTCTACATTTCAGAGATTAGTTAATCGAGTGATATCAGGGTTAAACAACTGTGAAGCCTATCTGGATGACATTGTGGTGTATAGTTCTGATTGGAGTAGTCATATAGCTCAAATAAAAGCCCTTTTGGATCGTTTGATAGCTGCTAACCTGACTGTTAACCTGGCCAAGTGTGAATTTGCCAAGGCTACCATTACTTATTTGGGCAAAATTGTGGGGCAGGGTCAAGTTCGAACAATTAGGGACAAAGTTGAAGCTATAGATCGTTTCCCTGTTCTTGAATCTCGTAAAGATTTGAGGAGGTTCTTGGGAATGACTGGCTATTATCATGCCTTTTGCCCCAATTTTGCAAGTGTAGTGAGTCCCCTCACAGACTTGTTAAGTCCAAAAAAAGACTTAGTGTGGACATACAGTTGCAAGCAAGCATTTGTAGCGACTCGGCTACATATGTTAATAAATTAAATTAGCTCAATAGGGAATTATGGGAATTGATATTTAATTATTTATAATTAATCGTGATGTGTTATGATCAAATTATAAATCTCCAAATCACCCAAAAGGGAAATACCTAGCCTAAGTATTTGTACAATATATATATATATATATATATATATATATATATATATATATATATATAAACAACAATGGATTGCAATTAACTACGAATATATATGCCAAATCAGTAGGCTACAGAATAACTTTTAAAGAATTAATTCAAAATTCAACTGGTCCGTTCGTTTGACGAACCGACAGTACAATCTTTATCAACTCTCACAAAGTTTTATTTTTTCTATCAAATCTTCAGGAAGATTATCCTTCTGCCGCGAAGAATAACTTTCTGAATTAGATATTAATTAAAGTATTCAACGATATATGCAGGCTTGTAGCAAGATCTAAACATTAAAGTGACTGTAACGAGGTTCAGTATAGTGAAGGAAGGAAGAAGACAGGGTCGGCTTAATGGAGACTCGGGAAAACTTTATTCTTTCAGGTAATTGTTCCAACAACACATAAATACGCCACTGGCGCTCACAATAACTTAAACTTCTCACACAACAGTATTCACGCTCTCCAGAGCTCTCAATCAAAGTCTCTTGTGTTGCCCGAGTCTCCAGCTAGTCTCTCTCTCCCGCATGTCCTTCTCCAGGTGGCTTTTATGCTGTCTCCACGCCCATTACTGGAACAAGACACAGGTGTTAATCATTTGAACTTGACCCACTTATGCCGCGCTCGTCTCCCAACTCTCTCTCCTGTCACAGACCTTGCTAAACCACGCCCCCCCCGGCACATACCCCCACCGCCCGACTCAGGCCAGGGAGCCGTCCGGCCTGCACCACCCCCCCCCCCCCCGCCCCCCGCCCCCCTCCCCTGGAGAGGAAGTCAGCCACCACCATCTGCCATTCTTTTTCAATGGTGCTGTACTTAGTCTCTCTCTTAGAGAGCTTTCGACTAATGTACAGCACCGGCCGCTCCTCACCCTCCACCTCCTGGGACAGGACCGCTCCCAGCCCCCTGCCCGACACGTCAGTCTGTAAAAAGAAGGGGAGAGAGAAATCAGGAGAATGCAAGAGCAGCCCACCACATAGAGTAGCCTTTATCTGAGTGAAGACCTGCTGACACTGCTCCGTCCACTGGACCGGATCTGGTGCTTCAGTCAGATCAGTCAGCAGGCTGGCGAGCTCTGAATATTTAGGCACAAACCTTCTGTAATACTCCGCCAGCCCCAGGAACTGTCTTACCTCCTTTTTGGTCTTTGGTCTCGGGCAGGTTGCAACTGCTGCCGTCTTATCAATTTGGGGACACACCTGCCCGTGACCTAAGTGGAAGCCCAGATGCCTGACCTCCACACGCCCAACTGCACACTTCTTTGGGTTGGCCGTCAGCCCGGCCAGCCTCAGCGCTTACATGCTCCATATGTCGCTGCCAGTCATTACTATAAATGACAATGTCATCCAGATAGGCAGCGGCATATGCAGCATGGGGCCGAAAAATACGGTCCATGAGACACTGAAATGTGGCTGGAGCCCCGAACAACCCAAAAGGAAGCGTAACAAATTGGTGCAATCCGAACGGCGTTGTGAAAGCTGTCTTTGATCATTTTCGAATTTCGAATTTCGAACAAATTTCGAATTTCGACACAGCATTTACTTTGTGGTAATCCACACAGAAACGCATTAAAACTATCGGGCTTGCCCAGTCACTGTGGGATTCTTTTATTACCCCCATATCAAGTATTGCTTCTAATTCGTCCTGAACCACTTTCTTTTTGTGTTCAGGTAGTCGATACGGCCGGCTGTGAACCACCACGCCCGGCTCGGTCTCAATATGGTGCTGAATGAGATTCATTCGACCGGGAAGGGGTGAGAACACGTCGGCAAATTTTGCCGGCAACTTGGCCACATCAGTGATCTGGGACGACGAAAGATGATCTCCTCCCGGAGATCCTCCTCGATAGAGGGGCATCTCCAGCATCACTGATTCCGCCTCACTCCACTTTTTAAGGAGGTTAAGGTGGTAAATTTGATGTGCCCCTCCCCTATCCGTGCGTACAACCTCATAATTGAGATCTCCAACTCGCTGTGTGACCTTGCCACTTAAGAGGGGTTTTAACCATTTGTCCCAATTTTTTGCGTCTTCGTGAACACACTTATGAATCATTGTTTTCAACGTGCGATTAAATCGTTCTACCAGTCCGTCTGTTTGTGGGTGATAGACGCTGGTCTGAATCGATTTAATGCCCAGTAATTCGTATAGTTTGCGTAACGTACGTGACATGAACGCCGTGCCTTGATCAGTGAGGATCTCTTTCGAGATCCCCACTCGGGAGATTAAGCAAAACAGAGCGTCCGCAACACTTTTCGCTGAAATGTTAAGGAGCACTACTGCCTCGGGGCATCGTGTTGCATAGTCCACTATCACTAACGCAAAGCGATGCCCCCGTATGGATTGTTCTAATGGCCCAATGAGGTCCATACCAATTCTCTCGAAGGGGACCTGCATTAACAGAAGGGGGCACAAAGGTGCTTTTGGGGCGGCCGGTGGATTTACCAGCTGACATTCACGACAAGATGCGCACCACCTGCGCACGTTCTCGTGAAAAGAAACGGGCCATGAGACAATTTAGTGTTGTTCCCTGTCCTAAATGTCCCGCCATGGGAAAAGCATTTTTGGTGGCTTTTTGGTACTAATAATTGGCTTGTATTTTGTTTTGTCTGAGTGTCTTGTGTCACTTGATACATCCGATCATTTATAATAGCAAAATATGGAAAAGAGAGTGGGTGGTCAGGCTGGAGAGATTGGCCATCAATGGAACGGACCTGTTCAATAGCATGTTTTAATGACTCATCCTGAGACTGTTTCAGGATTAGCCTCTCAATTGCGCTCGGTTCCCCTGATTCAGCACTCAGTGGTCCTGGCTCAGTCTCTCCCACCTGCACAGCCACTGCCTTTTCCTGCTTTTTCTTTTCACAAAATACATCCACACATAAATATCCCAATAAATCTCTGGGATTTAGCTGGCCAATTGGTTCCCAGAATCAGCGGATGTCGAAGGTGCGGGTTAACTGCCACCTCCACATTATGCTTCTGTCCCCTAAATTGAATCATGACTGACACTAGAGGATATTTCACCACGTCCCCGTGCATGCACCGCACCTGAACCATGCGGCTTGTATCCAACGCCCCGGGCCTCTTCAGGTCGTCAAACACTAGGAGGTTCTGGACAGGGAGTTGTTGTGCCGCGGTCTGTGCCTCCCCCGACAGAAGGGGAATCAGTATCAGTGGCCGTTGGTCCCGTGCCCACCCACCTGCTTCGGCCGTTTTTTCAAAAAGGTCCAGGAAGGCCTCCGGGTCATCCTGTGGCCCCATTTTATTCAGGGCCAGGTGGGTGGAGGGCACAGTGACTATGTTTTTGTGAGTGGCAACAATGACAATCAAATGTGGATACAATGGTTTTAATAATTGATACTACGAATACATATGACTAAATGAAGAATACATATATGTACAGAATAACAAAAAGTAGAGAAAGAAAGAAAGAAAGATCAAGAATGGCAATTTCACAAACAAGTAACCCGAGAGAGTCAGCAAAGAATAATATCACCTTAAACAGGGGCACAAATCTTAAACGCATCTAAAGCTCGATAGAATTTATACTTGCATGGGTTTCTTTGTGCTGAGTATAAGAGGATGCGTGCGAGGCTTCTCAGAGCATTCTTTGAGCTGGAGCTTCTCTCTCTTCCGGAGATCGTGTCTCCGATCCGCGGGAAGTTTGAAGGTAGCTTGAGAGCGGGTGTTGCCGAAAACGGGGAGAAAAGAAGATCGTCTCGTCTGAGTTTTTGGAAGTTGACTGAGCACTGAGATGGAGCGTGCTGCCTGGCCGAACTTCAAAGGATCCAACCAACTAGACTGAGCCGCATAGCCAGGGCCTGAGCCCCTCCGGCCAGGGGACGAGCCGAGATGAGATGAAGGGAGGAAGATGCGAAGCTGACTGAGCAAAGATATGCTTGTGTTATTGTCCTTTAAAAACCATTAACATACGCCCATCTTTCCTGAAATGGCCAATCATTGGTGTGGACTTTAGGCGGGAGAGAGTCACTTTGTCTTGGTTTACAACCTAATGGCATGTCCTTATGATAATTTCAGAATTAGTACAGTTTTACTCCCAAGGGCTAAACATAATGATGCATCTCATAATCACATACTGTGCACCGTTTATTAAGAAAAAGAAAGAGGAACATTTAGGTACCAAACAAGCTTTGGCTTGAAGGTATAAAACAGAAATACATCCTTTACACATTAATACAAGCCTTTAAAATGACTTTAACATTACACACATCATGACTTGGTAGAGTATAACATAGGGAACATGCGTACACATAGGAATCATCATATACATTCTGGAATAGTTTAATTATGGTCTACATAAAGAAAATGTTTGTGTCTGTGTATTGGAATGAGTCTCTCCCTGTCCAGGCCCCTCTGTTGGCATGTATTGATAGGGAGAGAGATTGTGTCCCCCTTTGAAGTCACCAGGGCTCTTTGAGGGGTTGTCTGCTTTGCCTCGGCCAAGCCATAGAAGTGACAACGGGACAGTTTAACTCAGACGTCTTGGCACCAGGAAATTAATTTATATGCAAAAATCAAGAAGATAAGAGCATCTCTGATGTTCAGTGGAACTGACCATTTGTGAGACACTCCAGATGCTACACATTTGACAATGCAAAGGCATTGTTAGTGAATGCTCCTATTTTGTCAGCCCCAAATTTCAAGAGTCCTTTTAAACTGGTGGTGGATGCCAGTGAAAAGGGTGTTGGGGCCGTTCTTTTGCAGGACGATGATCAAGATGTTGAACATCCAGTCTGTTTCTTTTCTAAAAAGGTTAATTCCCATCAAAGAAACTATTTTGTAATTGAGAAGGAAGCGCTGGCATTGATTTTGGCTATCCAGCATTTTGAGGTTTATTTGGGCAGTGGCAATCTGATTAAGGTGATGAATGATCACAATCCTTTAGTCTTTTTACAGCGGAGTTGCACCACCAACCAGCTCTTGATGAGATGGAGTTTGTTTTTGCAGTCATATCCTCTACAAATTCATCACATTAAAGGAAAGGAGAATGTTTTAGCTGACGCACTGTCTCGTGTGTAACATCATGCTATGTTCCTGCCTATGACCTCTTGTCAATTTCTAATTGTGAATTCTTTCATAAATGTGGCACTTTGGGAGTGGTAAATTCCCATTTATGAGTAGACATTTTTCTTTTTATATAAATTGATTTATTGTAGATTTATCTTGTTTGCTTTTCCTGTAATTTTGGGGTTATGTTTATTTTTTTTCTTGTTAAATAATTCAGATTATTTAATCTTTTGTGGGTGGAGGTGTTACAGCCCTGCCCCCTTTTTTTTAACTTCAGTTTCTTTTGTGAGAATTCTAGGACAGAGACTCCTCCTTGGTGGGCGGGACTGCTCTAATGAAAACCACCTGCACCTGTGGCAACTTATTTAAGAAGCTCCTGCATTTTGTCTCACTCTCTCTCACTTCTGATTTGTGTCTTTGGTTGAAGAGTGGGTTCTTGAGATTCTGTGTTCCCATTTTGTTTCCACAACTCCACAAACTCCATTTCCGTTTATTGATTTGTTGTTGTATTGTTATTTTCTATCTTATATTTTGACCCTAGACATTATTTGTTCAACTTTAAATAAATGTATATTTCTTTATTGAAACCCATCTTGTGAAGTGTCATCTTTATGTTGTGACTTTGAGCCGGGTCGTAACACTAAGCCACGATTGAATAAAGGCTTTTTATATTTTTCCTTAAATTCTCGATTGCCGAGGGGCAATTTAGCCTTGTGTGATTATTAGGTGGGGGATGTGTTCTCCTCAGTGTCTATAGTGGTCATGGCCCTGCCTTGAAGTTGCTTTGGATAAATGTGTCTGCCAAATGCATACATGTAATGTAAAAAAGCTGAAGTTATACATTATACAGTAGATTTGGCTCAAGGTAAGATAGGATCAATATGCTTTTCTCCTCTGTGGAAAACAATCTTCTGTTTAGATTAGCCACGTGGCATTAATGTGCCCTTGATTTTGTTGCATAAAACCCAATAAAAATGTATAGATATCTCCATCCAATAGTAGAACCTCATTGAAAATCACTTTTACAGTAACACACTGTCCAATATATTCTGCCCACTACCCTTACGGCCAGAAAAAAAAGAAATATAAAAGATTTGTATGCTGTGATTGGCTTGGCTTGTTTGTTGACCACCAGTAGAGAGTCAAATGTTTCAGGAATACCCAGCTGACTATGCTTTAGATGCAGAAGCAGTGAGAAAGAAAGATAGGGAGGATAAGTGAGGGAGCTGAAAAAAAATGCATTCCACATGTGAACAGAGAATAGGCACTGACAAACAAACATATATTTCTGTCGCCTTGGCTCTCCCCCTCTCAATCTCTCTCTGCACTCAAACAATGGGGCCTTCTATTAAATAATTCAAATGGGAGCTCAAAGATGCCAGTCAAAAATACTACTGCCATAAAAGGCATGTGTATAGCTGCAGCCGCCTGGTATCCAGTGGTGAATAAGGGCATTAATCTTGCTGTTCTCCAGAGAACTGTTTTAGCAAGTCTTCTGTTTATATTTGTTTCTTTGGTTCATTTTTTCCCCCTCTGTGAAATACATGCTGCCTGGCTGGGGGTGGAAGCAGAAAGAGGAGGATGCTCCATCTATTATCATTTGAATAATGCCTTTTTATGCTTCTCAAGGTGAACAACTCTTAAATCTAGGTTGGTGAGCTTGCAGCAAGACCTTGTTGGGGGTTTGACAGGCTCTAAATTATTATATGAGTGTAAAGCAATTTTCCCTCTTCATTAAAATAACATTGATGTAGATCTTTGAGAATCTTAAACACTGATTTTTTTTTTATTTCCTCAAAAACTAAATTCATTGTTATAGGGAGTGACAGGCACATTTAAACATGGGAGTGAATTACCCTAAAGTTTTGTTTTATAATAGCCACTCTGGAACTCATGATGGTTGACAGGGCACAGGTTAGTCAGTCAACTAATGAATCACTATGACGACAAATGCAGACATACTTAGAAACCAAGGATACAGAAAGGAAAAACAGGAAACATTATCCCCTTTCACACAGAAATCCCGGTAAATTACCGTAAAATTACCAGAATGACTTTACCGATAAATACACAAAATACACATAAATACACATGCTGTTCACACAAGCAAATGCGTTGTGGCTTTTTACCAGTAAGAGACCATTCACACATCAGCAGCAAAATACCGGTAAATTCTGTGATGTCAGTCATCGGAAATGATCTTTAAACTTTGCGCCGTTGCCATTCCCCCTCATAAGGAGAAGCGCTTTAGTATCAAAATTTTTGATGTCTGAGTGACAGGCATAAGGGGTGATCAAACAGAACGTGTTTTTGCTCTTAAAAACATGAGACTTGCATAATAGTATCCAACTGCAGAGCCGCAGCGCTGATGAATGGAAGAGAAGGCTGGGTCTCGAGAGTGACACATTGAAAAAGCTGCGAGACATGACACAACGGTCAAAGATGATCATCTAGCACATATTTAAATAGAAAAACTAATAAAAAGCTTACTGTAAACAGCGCAGAGTAATCACGTCATCTTCATAAGAACTTAATGATTGGCCCAAAGCAGACTTCTTACGTCACCGCGTTCTGACTTCGTACGTGCTCATACCGGTAATCTTTATTCTGCGTTCACACAGAACACATTACCGGTAATTTACTGTACCAGTAAAGACTATAGTGTGAAAGGGGCTAATGAGAACCAAACTAAAAGTCCATGAAATACTAAACTGAAACAAGACTGCACATTATTACTACAAAATTGAATTACCTTTCATTCAGCAAAAATGCATTAAATTGATCAAAAGTGACAAATGCATAATGTTACAAAAGATTACAAAAGTTTTTTTTTGTTTTTTTTCTTTTATTCTTCAGAGTCCTGAAAAAAAATGTTTATCATGGTTTCCACAAAAAAAAATAAGCAGCACAACTGTTTTCAACATTGATAAAAATAAGAATGTTCCTTGAGTGCCAAATCAGCATATTATAATGATTTCTGATGTTTCATTTTGACTAAAGACAGCTATGCTGAAAATTCAGCTATAACATCACAGAAATTATCTATATTTTAAAATATATTAAAACAGAAAATGGTTATTTTAAATTGTAATACTTTTTGTTAGTTTTTTTTTTTTTGACTATTTTTGACACTTCTTTCAAAAACATTAAACAATTTTATCAACCTCAACACTTTGAATGCTGTATTGACATCCAGCAATGTTGTCTTGCATTATAAAGTAGTTATGTTCTATACACACAGATTTAATTTATTTACAGTCATCATTACTTGTAAATTGAATGCGTCTGTAGAATGTAGCTGTTGATTGTGCAAACTCTGTGTTTACAGAACTAGGGTTAACTAGATGGGTCTTTATAGGAAGACATGTTTGGATTTAATTCATTTACTTACATTATACAAGAAAGGTGTACAGTCTTTTCACATGACCTTCTGATTGGTTTCCCCACACTGACCCCAGCTAACCCATCACCACTAACAATATATGGAGAAATCTAGCATAAATTACTTTGCAGTAATGTCGCATGAGTTATTAACATGACATGGATGACCAGTAATAAGAAAATGCACCTCAGCTTATATCATTCAGAGAATATAAATGAAACCAGGACACATTTATTCCATCGCTGCATAATAATCTCTGCAGCATATTGTGTTCTCCTGCAGTGGTTGACAGGAGGGATGCCAGTAAGCAAATCCATATGCAGTGGAATGTAAAGATAAGGTTTGGAAATGTAGGGGTGGGAGCTGTCCCTGATAGTTCACTGATGGAGCGGGCTCCCATTTTACATTTATATTCATAGCACACGGGATGGCTTGTCTCACAGCAAGCCTAAAAAAAACAAAGAGGAAGACAGTGTGTTAAGAAAGGTATGTAATTTTGATGGTGACAATGACAATGTTTGCATGGCATGCATAGGCATGCTGAATATTAGCTAAGTAACAGCTCCCATGTGTTTTGAAAACACACTGTCAATAGGGATTTTATACCATAATACAAAACATTGATGCCTGACTGAGTGACAATGTGTTATTTGCTGTCTCTCCCAGGTAGGGATTTACACAAATCATCCATGACAGCTTGTACAATCACTTTGCTTTAAACAACACTATTAGCTGGAAATTAACACTTCAATTTGTGAATAAGGGTGAAACAAATCTAATAGAGGTCATTTTTTTTTTATTATTATTATTATATTTAAATTACATAATTTTGTGCAAAAACCATATAAAAAATAAGAATATAAAAAGCGTTTTTAATAGAATTGTTTTTAATAGAAAAAACTGTAAAAAGTTATATAAATAAAATATAACACAAACTTGTTAACTGTAAGTTAAACTTTTATCAGTGCTTCCCGATTTTTTTTTACACTGAGGTAGACAGTCTTTACTAAACTTTATTAACCCCCTTTTTGCCCAACATCTGTGTTTGACATAACTGACAACACAACAACATTAACATAAATGAAACATCTCTGGCAATACTGCATTTTAAAAAATATTTGATATATTATAATAACATTATGATACAATGACAGTATGAGCCCACAACAACAGCATTAATCTTAGCAAAACATAACATGCTCTTCAAATGACTCCAAATGCAAATGCTGTCACCTAATGCTTTGTTGTCATGTAATGTTGCAATAAGTATTTGATAGTCTTGTGAAATGCAGTGTTTTCAGAGATTGGTTTCACCTTGAGACTACCATTCACCATGAGCTTTGTCTTTAAAGTGACAAACAGCCTAATATTCATTGAAGAAACGTAGGAATTTTGCAACTGACACAACTAACATATCATTGTAACATCTGAAGCACTCAAGTTTTAAGGTTCATGAACTGATTTTCAGGGTCATTGTATGCATTTTTTGTGTGTGTGAGAACATGCAAACGCTGTATATGTAGGATACTATGGACACCTCCTCAGGCGTTGAATACATCTATCAGAAAGACTGTTGAAGCAGCAGGATCCTCATGAAATCTTAAGCTCTGTGTGCCCTCAGAGCAGCCCCCCACCTCAAACCGAGACCTTCATCACCATCATCACCTTAATCAAAGACACATCAGCAACCTTAGAAAAAGCTGTCAGCTGTTTTATAGCTGTCTTGGTGTTGCTCTTTTAACTTTAGTCTACATCAGTGGTGTGCGGTGGTGTTTTAAAAAGAGGAGGGAAATGAGAAGCCCTCATATTTTTGTATTTATTCTGCTGGTTAAATAAACATTACATAAAAAAGAGATCAAATACAATTTTGTACAATTTTGTATTTTTACACTAACTATGTAATGTTCTATGTATTAAAACCAAGTATAAATGTTATCAAGTTAGTGGTTTTACGCATTGTTACGTTTATTCCAAAACGATAACTAAAGACAGTACCTTTAATTTAATTTCCCCCACAGTCAGTCATCATGTTTTAGGCCATTTCAAGTTTGATTTTGACATGACATAAAGTGCCGATATCTAAGTGGCTGAGTTGATTACTTACTTACCTTACTCTTCCCATTAACGCCATTATCGTCTTCATTCAGGCCGTTTCAAGAATGTGCACAAAAACAAGAGACGGGATTTATCGCACAATCCAATCATAACTAATCATAGCACGATGAAGGCATCGCCTCCTCTTATGTGACTTTCCCCCATTCATTCTCAATTACCCCTCATCAAACTCACCACAGGCTTTGGGAGGGTCTGTTAAAAGTCAATGGGCTCAGGGGAGGCAAGCCTTCCGCTGTAACTGTACTTGCGGGTGTCACTGTTGGACAGTGTTACTTTTTAAAAACGAGTGACTTTTACACTTTTTAATGTCACATTTTGTAACATTTGCGTTGTTTTATTTTTGTAATATTGATTATTTTCTCATCTAGTTGTTTTTTTTTTTTTGAGGGGACACCACCTACCTTGCCTCCTCAGAGGAAACGCCCCTGGTCTACATATATACAATTATTGCAATTTAATTTACAGTATACCAATACAAAGAAATGTATTTATGCTGAAATAAAGGACACATCTGCAATTTCAATAATGATGTCTTAGTTAATAGATATAAAAGTCTTAATTTGTAGAGTGAGGTGTGCAAGCGATCAAGAGCACATCAACTCCTGGGGAAAATAACATGTTTTTGCTCTCTATTAGTTGTGTGTAATTAGTCAAGTTAATGAGTGTCTGACTATTAGAACTAAATTAAAAAAAAATATCACCAAGTATCATCAAACCTATGCGAAGTGAAGGAATGTCGGTACATTGACACAAAAAAGTCTTATGGTCTTCAGACATACTGTGTTTTTTCTAGGGTTGTCAATGGATTTAAAATTGTGTAGGATTTGCTGTTTAATCATCTAATCAAAATAGTCTCAATTAATTACATTTATCAATGTTTGAATTATCTTCTTTTTTGTGGCTTCTCTCGGCAAAGACATTACATTTACAGTGATGTACAAAAGCAAACATGTTTCAGCAAGATTGTGAGTTAAAAGCCTTAAAGGACATTTTAGTTTTATGGACAGAGTGTTTTAATAGACACAGAGGGGAGATAGGAACTGAATGTATAAGCTATTGTCCCTCTGGAACCTAGTAAAACACGCCGCACAGCTGGAGGTTACACAGAGTCTGGTTACAGGTGTAGAGATCTCTTGCATAACCACCAAGAACAGCCAAAACCAGTTTAGAATTAAAGGTTACCTGAAGCGCTCTTCTGACTGTTGATTCGCCTAATGAAATGTCTATTCGTTTCCTGCCCTCTCCAATGATCCATTATTTGACATTGTAGCAGTTCGCACGATTATTTGATATGTTTGCTTATAGGCTTCAAGTAACAAGACTCTATTAACAAGATCTATTAACTATTTCTATTATTTCTAATAAATGATAGATGGTTGATGAAGGCTGATACATTGATGACTCCATCTATTAGAAAGACTTTAGAAGCATGAGAATGCATTGGAGAAATTACTTGAATAATATACTACTGAGCAGTTACCAGCATTGATATCCAAGCCATAAAGTGCCTTATTTCTTTATAGTTTCAGAACACGCACAAAGCCAATTAGTTAATCGTTAAGACTAGGCAGGTGGTACAAAATTACAGGATAATAATGTGCCTTGGGCATTCTGGTGCACCATGATGCAAAAGGCCTCGTAGCTACAGGGCATGGATCGTCTGTTTAATTGCCTTGTTGAGCAGGGGGCAAACAGAGGATTGTAGGGGAACAAAGAGGTATTCCACACAGTTGTCATATGATCACTTTTAATCTAAAATACATTTCCAAGGCTTTTTGTATGTAGTAGCTAATAATAAAACAAAAATGGACAAATTGTGTGTTTAGTTTAACTACTGGATTTCATCGCTATGCAATGTTAATGTCTGTCAGTGTAGTTTAAGGCATTACATGTAACATTTGTGTCATGCTGAGCTGGGCCTACAAAACAACAAACAAGAGCAATTGCTTATTTGATTACATGGACTCACTTGATCAAACCGTGATGTAAACACAATGAATATCACTGAAGTAATTATGGAGAGATAAGTTGAAATAAAGGAATGGTAAAAAATTGTCAAAGAAGCCAGAATTCTTTTAAAGCAAGAACTATTATCATAGTAGAAAGGACAAAGTGTTTTTATTCCCTCAAAATCCCACAAGTCATTTAAAAACGTCATCTCCAGGATGTGTACAAATACAGTCTGCCAATCCTGATTTTAATGAACAAACAACAAACGGACAGGCTGAACTGAAGAATGATGAGCCGCCTGCCTTGTACTTTTGGAGTTTGATTAGGAACGAGTATGACAAAAAGTAAATGTAAAAAAATAAAACAGATTTTGCTTTGAAGTTTCAAGTTTCCTTTTGGTTTTCCACATAGTTGTCTTTTATGAAGCTGAATATTTAAATTAATATATGAAAACATGCCTTGGCAAATAATATCTCTATAATAATATCTCCTAGCAGAGGAGGGAAAGAGGATGAAAGTGAATTTGTTCTTTAAAGTCAGAGGAGAACCTTTTACAAATCACAATCTTTCACTAGAGACTCACAGCAGTTAACTCTTTAAGATCATCATTACACTTTTTGCTAAAAAGAATTAGTTTGATCAAAGACAACAAGCACTAGCTGGGAATACAGAGAGGGGTGAAGCTGAACACGGGGCAGAGAGTAGTCTTAAAAATAGACATAATTCATTAATTATGTCAGTCTCAAGATTAGTAACTGTTTTTTTACTTGTTCTACATGAAAGTTAGAATATTTGTTACTAAATAATTTCACCGTATGTGGCAGCAATATATTTTTATGCAATGCTAAAGGCTACTTATGGTAACCATTGCGACAGTACATACACATATGAATTTGGAAAATAACAGAGACCGCTTGAAGAACTTTAAATCAAAAGACAAATATTATTATAATCGTGTATTTATTTGGTTTTATGTTTAATCTGTCTCTTCTCTGTGCCTTTTGGACTTGTGCATATGCATATGTCATAAATTATATATAATCCGGTTAACTCATATCTGTCCGTGAGCTCCCTCTGTTGCTCTGGCTGAAAGGATAACGGTATAGCGAGACGGAAGAGATCGCTCAAACCTTCTCTGATCATATAATTTCATGGAAAATTAATGGAAATGCTCATTCTTACTAAAGAAATGTGACTTAATCATATGATATTTTATCAATATGTTCCTAATGTGTAAGCCTTTGTACTTAAAAGC
This sequence comes from Coreius guichenoti, assembly GCA_039654105.1. Taxonomy (NCBI): domain Eukaryota; kingdom Metazoa; phylum Chordata; class Actinopteri; order Cypriniformes; family Gobionidae; genus Coreius; species Coreius guichenoti. Next base: position 19,505,391 of record CM077168.1, read on the forward strand.
CTTTTTTTTTTTTTTTTTTTTTTTTGTGCATTGCTGTGATAACAAATAAATGACAGCAGGCGTGACTGAACAAGGATGTGTGTTTTCTTTTTATGTTCTCTTTTTATGTAGTTTTCAGTCTGCTACCCACATGTTGGTGAAATGGTGGGCTTGTGTAACGCTGTTCTATGTAGGCGCATTTAGGGTGGTTTTTAGGGTAGCGCTGCGGGGCTACTGGCCCGACAGTGGAAACGTAGCTTAATTTTGGTCGTGCGGCTTGAGGTCCGAGGCTATTGGCACCACCCGGCATGTTGTTAGCCCTGGTTCTCACTGGCCCGACACAGAAAAAGCAGCTAATGGCTCTACTTGCATAAATACAATTCTATCCAAGTTATCATACACAGTAACATGCATGATTAATATAAATTTACTAGCATGGTCTATTTAACACATTGATTTAGTACAATTCATAATAAAAAAAGAATAAAAAGTCAATTCAACAATATTTAAATTCATTTGAGAGTTCGTCTTAAAATATTGTCTTAAAATTATTTGTGATGAATTGTATTAATTATTCAGTGCATCATGTAATCACTTAGATTACATTTCTAATCGATTTTCAACACTAAAATTAACATTGATATCTCTATTTAATGTTTAATCCTCTAGCAATGTAATCATCCTGCGTTTATCATGCCAGTAAAGCTTTCTTGAGCCTTGAATCTTTATAGAGAGAGGGAGAGGGAGGGGAGGGAAGGCAGTGTTGAAATGGGGTCCCACTCGAGACTAATTATGGACTATTTAGAGCACACAGTCTGCCATTCTGCCCAGGACAGCACTGAGGAGCAGGTGTAGAAACAAACTGCTGACAGACAGACATCTGAACTGACAGAGAAAGAGAGACAGCAGTAGAAGTAACAAGAGTAAAAGATTAAGTTGAGATGTCAGAGACAATGTCGTTCTGCGGAGGAGTCACTGGAGGAGTAATGAAGGCATGAAACCAAAGGCAAAAGCAGATTCTTCACTACAAACAATCAGTATTTTTTTTTTTTTTTTTTTTTTTTTTTTTTTCAGTAAAACAAGATAACTTAAGAAGCAAAACAGCATAAGATATTAAGACTTGTTTGAACAGAATACATCGTTTTTTTATGTCTTTCTACATGTACTTGCTACTTGCTAAATGTAACACACTTCATGCTTAAAACAAGTCCAGGGGTAAGACAAATTTATTTAACTTATTTCAAGATATATTCTCTGAAAGCAATACTTTAAATCTCTCACTTTTTATTTTTTTATTTTTAATTTTTTTTAATTTTTTTTAAGGGATGGTTTATTTTAATGAATGCCTTGAGGAAGTGAATATTCTGATATAGTTTAGCTTCAAAATCCAACACTTTTCTGTGTGTGTGTGGTTCAGGTATACCCTATGTTATGGGGACAAAACCTAGCTTTAGGGGTATAGATTTAGGGTTAGGGAACAGAATATACCTTTTGTACAAAAATCATTTCAATGGAAAGTCCCCATCACACATGGAAACCCAGCGTGTGTGTGTGTGTACTTTACTCTGAGGGCCAAATGTCCTCACTAATATAGTGAAATTTTATGACTAGATAGGACATTTTACTGGTCCTCATTAGTTAAAAGGCATATAAATCGGCTAAAACATGTATTTATCTAAATCTAGTGTTTTAGGTTTAGAGGCAGGGGTTGGGTTAGGCTATAGAAAATATCATTAAACTGATATAAAATCAATTGAAGTCTATGCAATGTCCTCACTAATATAGTGAAATACTATAGTAGTGTGTGCGTGTGTGTGTGTGTGTGTGTTTGTGTGTTTGTGTCCTTTTCCTTCTCGTGTAGTTGTGATCTGGCTGCACCCACCAGTCCATTGCACTGTAGACAATATCAAACACCTCCCACAATTAGCTTTCATATCCAGCTCCAAAACAATAAAACTCTCAACATTGCCATTTTTTTAAACTCTGTTTCAAAGCCATGTCTGTATTTTCTGAACTGGAGCTCATTTGTTGTTCACACCTCTAGTATTTAGATGCCAGTGGTCATTGTCATATTAGCATCTAATAATAATGCACCATATGCACACTGTCCTCACAGCAATTAATCCTAGTAAAGCATTGAAACTGAGCAGATGTGGGCCCACAGAGAGAGACAAAGAGAGAGTGATCACAAGAAAGAATGAAAATGAAGTTTAACTGGCATTAAACTGTGCTCATATGTGGTCATTATTCAACTTTTGTAGCCATTTTGAATCACAGACTGCTGTCTTTGTCATAAAGTCCGTTCCAATTCAGAAACTATAAACAGCCATTTCAAATAGATTGGCATAAATAAATCACAAAACACAACAAGCAATGTCTTAACTACAGTTTATATTAAAGGAAAGTTAAACAAATGCAAATTCTGCAATTTACTCACCCTTTTGTCTTTTAAAACTTGTTTGACTCTCTTTTCCTTACAGTATAATGCATAACTGCACATTATTCCGGGTCAGTTTTGACCCTGTGGAATGTGAACTTATAAAACAGCCATAAGTTAATATTTTTCAACCAAAACCATATTGTAGCTGATGAATAACTTAATGAGTAATAACTATGTTATTACCATGTTATTACTGCATTTACCTAAAAAATTAGAAGTTCTATGGAATTTTAAATTATACATGATGAACTATTGCAAAAACAATATGATGCAAGGAAAACATCTTTATGAATATTCATACAAATTTTTATCAGAATATATAATTATATAAAATGTGTAAGAACATATGAGAAGAATTACTAGTATTAATTCCTTTGAAATCTATGGATGTAAGAAGTTTTTTGTTTTGTTTTGTTTTTTTGTACTGTACATAGTGGTGTCCGATATTGTTCTGGACCCCGCTGACTTTCTTTGGACAAAATCAGGTGAAAGACCCTTCAGAATATTCTCTTTTCTGTTCCACAGAAGAAAGAAAGTCATAAATGTCCGGAAAGACATGAGGGTGTGTAAATCATGACTGAATTTTCATTCATATGTGAATTTTCTCTCTGAAATCAAGAGCTTCAGAAATAGACGTTATTAAATCATCTTCTGCAATGTCACCACTGACTAAACGTTGTGCTATAAGTATATAAGTACAATAGTAACAATCCAAGGCTGAAAACGGTCTGAGCACTAACGACTAAGTAAACCACCTTGCTGTAATGACAGGTCGACGGCTTTGTTTTTAATGACATGTGCGGTGTACGTGCCAACCCGAGCCGATCCACCTCTTCTCATTGTATCTATAATAACCCTCCTCTTGAGTCCCCCTTCAATACTGTCTCAGTCAAATGACACTTCCAGCGCACTGAACTGAACCTAGCAGCCTTGCTTCAGTGCTCACTCCTATCACATTCCGCTCCGTTATTCTTCCTTGAAAGCTCTTCACACTGCCTTCAGAGCATTGGTGCCCGCCACCCTGCCTCATTAGAGCTCCTTCGTGCTCCGTCTCAAGGATTATACAAGCAAATCTCATTGTGGCAACACTTCATTCTGAGATAAGGGAAATCATTTTCTTTGAGGGAGATGTAGGCAAGAGAGGCAGAGTGATTAATGAGTGTGATATATCACTTTATGTTTGATTAATTCTCAGTTGTACTCGTGTGATTGACAGGATTCTGACCCTTGTATGTATTGATTTGAGGGTTGAGTATGTGCTTGTGGTAAGGAAGGAGGGGTGAGGGGTTGGGGTGGTGATAGACTGCATTGCACTCAGAGCTAAGATTGACACTTTTATTGTTTATTGGTGTATGGCAGACTAAACAGGTGTGCTTTAAGTCTATCATAGCCTGCAATGGATAGCTGTATGTTTAAACATAACATATTAAAGTAATGATGTAATGATGCTACATCAGTACCTTTATTGAAAGTATCGGTCAGCTACGTTTGTTACTTTTTTTTGACACATGCTGACTTTGACATTATCTTTCCTCCAGAGTTTTTAAACATTGAAAGTGTACTTTTTTGTTGTACACAAGTATATGTTTTCTGTTCACAAAAACAATAGAAGTGGAATGTCCCCAATTAGATAGCTTAGTAAACGTGTGTGCGTGTGTGTATGTGAGTATTTATCCCACTGGCATACTGTGCATGCAGTGACATATACAGTAGGCTATACCACAAAATATTGTGCACTGATTGTCATGACAGCAACAAAGTTTATGGCAGCCATATCTGCATAATGCTTGCACACCTTAAAGGGATAGTTCACTCCAAAATGAAAATTCATTCATCATCATTAAAATTCATAATTTGTTCACCCTCATGTTGTTCCTGTATATCTGTATAACTTTTTTTGTGGAGGATAAAAATATATTTTGGACACCAAACAACATTAAATTTTTCAACGCATTTTTCAAAATATCTTATTTTGTATTCCACAGAAGCATGTTTGGAAGAACATGAGGGTGAGTAAATAATGACAGGATTAAAATTTTTGGGTGATCTAACCTTTTAAATATACTCAATTTTTACACAAAAAAAAACAGCGAAGGGAGTGGTTTTCAATACTAAATAAATTGAAGCTAACTAATATTTGTAAAGATAGTCCACTGAGGCGAGTTGCAGTGAGAACCCATGTGCAACAAAACTTGAATGAAATATAAAATAAACAAAGACTTAGCTTGACTTGTCTATGAAAATAAACCTAAACATGAACATGAACATGAACTCACCAACAATGGTTACACTAACAAAGCTAGACAAGATACAATGGAAACATAAGGGCTATTTATGTTTAAGACTAATGACTTAACAAGGAACACCTGAGAACAATCAAACAATGAACCAGTCACAAAACAGAACTGAGTATCACATGACAAAAGCAACCAATGAGAGAATAGGCATGTTCGACTTCATGCAGCGCTGCGCAGACCGATCGGCGGCTAACTTGAAGCAGTGCATGCAGGTTAGAAATTTTGTCTGACTTGAGACAGCGCCGACACCACGTGACAGTGACGTATGCCATCAAAGTACCGCAAGAGCGATTCGAGAGCAGCCGGCGGGTTCATTCTGCGTAGCTTCTCCAGAGCGTCTGCACTCTGATTTAGCACTCTGATGACGACACAGCTGTTCCACGATTGGCCGGATTTACCACATGATTACTAATCACGTGTGTTTCGTGTCTATTCTGACACCTTCAGTTCCACTTTTTTTAGAACAGTAAAACCTCTCATGTAGTCACAATGTTATATTGTGTCATTTTTATCAAAATAAAACTGATAAAAAACGTAGACCCCCCCACTGCCGATCAGTTACATCCAGCCGCAGCCAACACACCTGTTAGGTGTGTTCAACATAGTGACGCTCATGCTGTGTTTGCATACTTTATCAGAGATGAAGAGAAATAAATGCAATATTTGTCAATACACAGATGTTTCAGAGACATTTTCATTCAATACTTTATGTACTGCTTAATACAGTGTCTGTTTGTACAATAATAAAGTTCAACATAAGCCTACACTATCAATGAAGTGGTGTCTACGTTTTTTATCAGTTTTATTTTGATAAACATGACACAATATAACATTGCGACTACATGAAAAAAGGTTTTACTGTTATACAAAACTGATTTGCGAGCATTAGTGGAACTGAAGGTTTTATAATAAACACGAAACACACGTGATCACTGTCATGCGGTGAATCCGGCCAATCGTGGAACAGCTATGTCATCATCAGAGCTCGTGCAGCTGCTCTGGAGAAGCTACGCAGAATGAACCCGCCGGCTGCTCTCAAATCGCTCTTGCGGTACTTTGATGGCATACGTCACTGTCACGTGGAGTCTGCGCTGTCAGACAAGTCAGACAAAATTTCTAACCGGCATGCACTGCTTCAAGTCAGCCGCTGATCGGTCTGCGCATCGCTGCATGAAGTCGAACAAGCCTATTAACACATGAAACAAGAAGGCACATGACAGGATCACATGAGGGCAAGGGAATCACATGACAAACCAGGAAACATAACTGTGAATAAACTTCAAAATAAAAGACATGAAACATGAACATAATACAAAACATAGTAACGTTTTACGATAGTCTTACTTGAAAACACACTACCACAGCGCTCAAATGTAACCTAACTAATTTTGTGGACATGAATAATGTGAAACAAAATGCAGTTACACACTAATGCATTTCTTAAGCCAAGTCACTTGTGTTTTGTCATTTTGTGCACAAAACTCTAAAACAAAACCTGATTTTGAGCACAAATTTTGCATTTTGAGGGATTAAATACACATCTCATTCATCTGAAATGGAAAATGTATTAATCCTTGTGTGCACAAAATGGAAGGAAATACAAATCCGATTCCAAAAAAGTTGGGACACTGTACAAACTGTGAATAAAAACAGAATGCAATGATGTGGAAGTTTCAAATTTCAATATTTTATTCAGAATACAACATAGATGACATATCAAATGTTTAAACTGAGAAAATGTATCATTTTAAGGGAAAAATAAGTTGATTTTAAATTTCATGGCATCAACACATCTCAAAAAAGTTGGGACAAGGCCATGTTTACCACTGTGTGGCATCCCCTCTTCTTTTTATAACAGTCTGCAAACATCTCGGGACTGAGGAGACAAGTTGCTCAAGTTTAGGAATAGGAATGTTGTCCCATTCTTGTCTGATACAGGCTTCTAGTTGCTCAACTGTCTTAGGTCTTCTTTGTCGCATCTTCCTCTTTATGATGCGCCAAATGTTTTCTATGGGTGAAAGATCTGGACTGCAGGCTGGCCATTTCAGTACCCGGATCCTTCTTCTACGCAGCCATGATGTTTTAATTGATGCAGTATGTGGTCTGGCATTGTCATGTTGGAAAATGCAAGGTCTTCCCTGAAACAGACGACGTCTGGATGGGAGCATATGTTGTTCTAGAACTTGGATATACCTTTCAGCATTGATGGTGCCTTTCCAGATGTGTAAGCTGCCCATGCCACACGCACTCATGCAACCCCATACCATCAGAGATGCAGGCTTCTGAACTGAGCGCTGATAATAACTTGGGTTGTCCTTGTCCTCTTTAGTCCGGATGACATGGCGTCCCAGTTTTCCAAAAAGAACTTCAAATTTTGATTCGTCTGACCACAGAACAGTTTTCCCACTTTGCCACAGTCCATTTTAAATGAGCCTTGGTCCAGAGAAAACGCCTGCGCTTCTGGATCATGTTTAGATATGGCTTCTTTTTTGACCTATAGAGTTTTAGCCGGCAACGGCGAATAGCACGGTGGATTGTGTTCACCGACAATGTTTTCTGGAAGTATTCTTGAGCCCATGATGTGATTTTCATTACAGTAGCATTCCTGTATGTGATGCAGTGCCGTCTAAGGGCCCGAAGATCATGGGCATCCAGTATGGTTTTCCAACCTTGACCCTTACGCACAGAGATTGTTCCAGATTCTCTGAATCTTTGGAATGATATTATGCACTGTAGATGATGATAACTTCAAACTCTTTGCAATTTTTCTCTGAGAAACTCCTTTCTGATATTGATCCACTATTTTTCGCCGCAGCATTGGGGGAATTGGTGATCCTCTGCCCATCTTGACTTCTGAGAGACACTGCCACTCTGAGAGGCTCTTTTTATACCCAATCATGTTGCCAATTGACCTAATAAGTTGCAAATTGGTCCTCCAGCTGTTCCTTATATGTACATTTAACTTTTCCGGTCTCTTATTGCTACCTGTCCCAACTTTTTTGGAATGTGTAGCTCTCATGAAATCCAAAATAAGCCAATATTTGGCATGACATTTCAAAATGTCTCACTTTCAACATTTGATATGTTATCTATATTTTATTGTGAATAAAATATAAGTTTATGAGATTTGTAAATTATTGCATTCCTTTTTTATTCACAATTTGTACAGTGTCCCAACTTTTTTGGAATCGAGTTTGTATATATTTAACAAAACGCAAAAGAAAAAAATGTCTGTGTACTAAATGCAATTCATGTCACGTAATTCATTCAGTACACAAAATTAGTTACTCTTGGAACCCCATATGGCAGAGAGCGCCATGTTTATTCAAATCAAGTAAGCATAGACTGTAACAGTCATCCAAATTACGTGAAAATGACCTGAGGAAACCTGTGCATTTAATTTGAGTTTTGTTTTTTGCGCTCTCCTCCATCATTCTGCTCGACTGTAATCAAAATGTGCTCTCATTATGTAGCATGCATGTGGGAATGGTGGGACAGCTTCTAGCAAAACTGGCTGCTGAACTCACTTCTTGGAGCTGGAGCCGTGCCATCCCTCAAATAATCTGCTTTTCCCTCGGATCAATGTTTGTTGCTACTCTCAATGCCCTGAGTAGCGTGTGAGATGGTAACAGCGTATCCTATCAAAAGCTGCCGCAGACATCCCCTCTGGCCTTGTAAAAAAACACTGAGTGCAAGCTTAAAGCGGCCAGCGTGCAATGTTTGAGTCTCCCACAACCATGTAAATGAACACAAAGACACAAGTAAGTAAAAAGAAGTTAATCAATAAGGCAATGCAAAAGTGTGCGCAAAGCTCTAGCAGGGGCTATTTGTCAGCCAACTTGCTGTGTAAGGCATATCCGAGGCTTTATTTTTATTTTTTATTTTAGTGTATGTGTGTGAGTGTATGCATGTGTGCATATGGGGAGCAGGACAGAGATTTGCTCAGTGTGTCCGCCTGACTTGGCAGAAATTGATCTTGTGTATGCATTAGCAGATTGCCTGTTGATGAGATGGGGATTTATAATGCACTGACTGATGGCAGTGATCTAGCTATATAAATAAATGAATATGTGCACTGTTTAGCTTTCAGATGACTATAAAAACTTGATTTGTAAGCCTTCTGTACTCACAAATGTCTGCATTAATATAAAAGTGTGTATCTATCTTGATGATGATCTGATGGCTGGACAAAAAAGACATCAAAACTTGTCAGTTGTAATGTACTAATCATCCAAGAATCAGAACATAAACAGGAAGTGTCTGAACGGGCATGGTTTGGTGAAAGATAGAATCAGCAATATCTGCAGTCTGGTAAAGAAGATAAGCGTAGAGGATACAACATGTTATACAACTGTATTTAAATACACTCACCTAAAGGATTATTAGGAACACCATACTAATACTGTGTTTGACCCCCTTTCGCCTTCAGAACTGCCTTAATTCTACGTGGCATTGATTCAACAAGGTGCTGAAAGCATTCTTTAGAAATGTTGGCCCATATTGATAGGATAGCATCTTGCAGCTGATGGAGATTTGTGGGATGCACATCCAGGGCACGAAGCTCCCGTTCCACCACATCCCAAAGATGCTCTATTGGGTTGAGATCTGGTGACTGTGGGGGCCATTTTAGTACAGTGAACTCATTGTCATGTTCAAGAAACCAATTTGAAATGATTCGAGCTTTGTGACCTGCTGGAAGTAGCCATCAGAGGATGGGTACATGGTGGTCATAAAGGGATGGACATGGTCAGAAACAATGCTCAGGTAGGCCGTGGCATTTAAACGATGCCCAATTGGCACTAAGGGGCCTAAAGTGTGCCAAGAAAACATCCCCCACACCATTACACCACCACCACCAGCCTGCACAGTGGTAACAAGGCATGATGGATCCATGTTCTCATTCTGTTTACGCCAAATTCTGACTCTACCATCTGAATGTCTCAACAGAAATCGAGACTCATCAGACCAGGCAACATTTTTCCAGTCTTCAACTGTCCAATTTTGGTGAGCTCGTGCAAATTGTAGCCTCTTTTTCCTATTTGTAGTGGAGATGAGTGGTACCCGGTGGGGTCTTCTGCTGTTGTAGCCCATCCGCCTCAAGGTTGTGCGTGTTGTGGCTTCACAAATGCTTTGCTGCATACCTCGGTTGTAACGAGTGGTTATTTCAGTCAAAGTTGCTCTTCTATCAGCTTGAATCAGTCGGCCCATTCTCCTCTGACCTCTAGCATCAACAAGGCATTTTTGCCCACAGGACTGCCGCATACTGGATGTTTTTCCCTTTTCACACCATTCTTTGTAAACTCTAGAAATGGTTGTGCGTGAAAATCCCAGTAACTGAGCAGATTGTGAAATACTGGCACCAACAACCATGCCACGCTCAAAATTGCTTAAATCACCTTTCTTTCCCATTCTGACATTCAGTTTGGAGTTCAGGAGATTAGATAATTGCATTAATGAGAAATTGAACAGGTGTTCCTAATAATCCTTTAGGTGAGTGTATACTGGGACACTGGCTTTGTAATGTACAGTAGGAATAGAAAGAAGCTCTTCGTTTTTTTACGTTTTAAACAAATAACCAACATCAATCAGGAAAGGGTATTGGTTATACACTCACCTAAAGGATTATTAGGAACACCTGTTCAATTTCTCATTAATGCAATTATCTAATCAACCAATCACATGGCAGTTGCTTCAATGCATTTAGGGGTGTGGTCCTGGTCAAGACAATCTCCTGAACTCCAAACTGAATGTCAGAATGGGAAAGAAAGGTGATTTAAGCAATTTTGAGCGTGGCATGGTTGTTGGTGCCAGACGGGCCGGTCTGAGTATCTGCTCAGTTACTGGGATTTTCACGCACAACCATTTCTAGAGTTTACAAAGAATGGTGTGAAAAGGGAAAAACATCCAGTATGCTGCAGTCCTGTGGGCGAAAATGCCTTGTTGATGCTAGAGGTCAGAGGAGAATGGGCCGACTGATTCAAGCTGATAGAAGAGCAACTTTGACTGAAATAACCACTCGTTACAACCGAGGTATGCAGCAAAGCATTTGTGAGCCACAACACGCACAACCTTGAGGCGGATGGGCTACAACAGCAGAAGACCCCACCGGGTACCACTCATCTCCACTACAAATAGGAAAAAGAGGCTACAATTTGCACGAGCTCACCAAAATTGGACAGTTGAAGGCTGGAAAAATGTTGCCTGGTCTGATGAGTCTCGATTTCTGTTGAGACATTCAGATGGTAGAGTCAGAATTTGGCGTAAACAGAATGAGAACATGGATCCATCATGCCTTGTTACCACTGTGCAGGCTGGTGGTGGTGGTGTAATGGTGTGGGGGATGTTTTCTTGGCACACTTTAGGCCCCTTAGTGCCAATTGGGCATCGTTTAAATGCCACGGCCTACCTGAGCATTGTTTCTGACCATGTCCATCCCTTTATGACCACCATGTACCCATCCTCTGATGGCTACTTCCAGCAGGATAATGCACCATGTCACAAAGCTCGAATCATTTCAAATTGGTTTCTTGAACATGACAATGAGTCCACTGTACTAAAATGGCCCCCACAGTCACCAGATCTCAACCCAATAGAGCATCTTTGGGATGTGGTGGAACGGGAGCTTCGTGCCCTGGATGTGCATCCCACAAATCTCCATCAACTGCAAGATGCTATCCTATCAATATGGGCCAGCATTTCTAAAGAATGCTTTCAGCACCTTGTTGAATCAATGCCACGTAGAATTAAGGCAGTTCTGAAGGCGAAAGGGGGTCAAACACAGTATTAGTATGGTGTTCCTAATAATCCTTTAGGTGAGTGTATATCTCTTCACTAGTTGTGGTTTGTGATTCAATTGCGTTATGGTCAGTGCAATAGTGTTTTAGCTCTTCCTGAAGCTGCAGAGTCAGAGATCCAGCCACATGGACAAACACTCTACTGTCAGATCGATGTCTAACTGTAATGTAATCGATTGGGAAAGTATGTATTAATGCTAGCACCTCTGAAAGTGCATTTAAACAGTTAGAATCCTCTCACTTAATGGAATGACAGGAAGCCCTCGTTCATTCAGAAATTCACTTTTATAAGTGTAATAGTAAAAATCCACCCAGCCATTTTTTTTTTTTAATAATTCCCATAAATCAAAAGCAGTCTCTTCAAACAATCTGATTCAGATTCTCCCCCTACAATGATGTCATCATAGGGAGAAGCCCCACCCACAGTAAGAAGCACAGGGTCTGCCATTTTTACATCCTCGCTGTAGGAGCTGGACTTGTACAATGTCTGAACCAAAGAGGCATTACAAGTGTTTTGGGATGTACCAATGCACATAAACACACACTTCAGATCGAGACAAAGTAAGAATCACACGTCATATGTTGTGAGTCCTTCCAAACTGCCTTTCTGAAAGAGCTTGTTGGCACTCTGTACGGCTAATGTTGCTAAAGCTACAATTGTCTCTGCTTGTTTTCACTGATGCTGCCCTCATGTGCTATCAGAATTATCGTAAATACGAGTTTCCTAGTTAAAAATTGCACATGAATGCCCTTTTAAATCGCCCACTTGAATGTGACAAGCTCGTAATCACTACTTCAGAAGTGCTATGTCGTTATTTTTATCCCACCACGCTCACCGTCTGCGTAATTCATAAACACACATTTATTATTCACAGTACAGTCAGATGACAGATGACTGAACATAAGGCTGAACACCGCTACTGACAGTGACATTTTCAGTGCGTTTTCTTTTTGTATAACTGTTTTGAATTTGAGGCCAATGAGATTTATATCACATGCAATCTTAATTTAATTTAGTAGTCATTGGAAATTCAGGTAGTACAAAGAACACCGTAGAGCAGAGAGCACAGCTTTCTTCTGAATCCTCTTGACATAACATGAGTTGCTTTGATCAGTTTGTAATTCTGTCATGAGCAATGAATCAGGTGACGTGTAGCACAAGAGGTGTTAAACATCTGTGAAAATATGATTATTGAAATCAATGAAGTGCTGAGATTGAAATATTGATAACCATTTAGATTAAATTAAAAGTCTTAAAAAGTCTTATTTTAGTTACAGAAGAGATGTCATTGCCTTCTCCCAAGAAACAAAAATCTTTAAAGTCACATGAAAATCACTCAGTTGTGTCCGAGTGACTAAACCGCTCATAAGAACATTGTCTCTGTCTCTCTCTCTCGACAGCTTCTACTTTCCTATCCTTATTCTGTTTGCCCTTCCAACTTCCTGTCCCAAGATGCCTTATAGTCCCCAGCATCAAGGCCGGGTCATTATTCTGACTTGCTGGGCCTGAACAGCACCCTCAGAAAGGATGCAGCCGAAAAGGCTCTAAAGCTTGAATGCTCTCATTCTGCCCATAGGGTGGCCCTCAAACTGAAGTTTCAGAAAGCCCAGAGCTTTCTGAAACTTCAGTTTGAGGGCCACCCTATGGGCAGAATGAGAGCATTCAAGTGTGCATTGGTTTCTCCCCTGATAACTCTCCCCTTAAGCTGCTCTAGATTGTCCTATTGTCTTTCCTCTGCTGTTCTCCCAGTAGAAAAGCATGAATCCTAAGTAAAGCTTTGTCAACATGTGACCTAGAAATCTCTCGTTATATAGTTGCAGTATAACAGGAGCATTGCAATTACATCTGCAATCACATTTAGTTTTAATTTAAGAATGTTCTCAGTGGAAAAAGTGGGCTTTAAACATGCACTTAACCTGTGACTGCTTGGGACAGAACACTGTCAAGCTCGTATTTCTCTATTTTTTTTTTAAATATGACAATTCTGGCAGAGTAATGGTGAGTACAGCATAATCCTCGGTTAATCAGATTTAGATAACTAAACCAGACAATCAATACATTAATAGACAACTAAAAATAAATACAATACAAAAAAAAAAAAAAAAAAAGATTATTATTACAACATGGCCAGTAGTGTTGAGAAATAATTGGTCACACACCAATGTACACACTATATTAAAATTATTAAAGTGGAAAATTAATGTACTTAAATTGTCATTTATTTCAATTAAAATTCTAATTATTGTACCCTAACTTGCTTTGGGAAAAAAATGACAGCAAGTGACAGTAAACATTACCTGGAGCAAAGCAACTAGTTATATTAGGGTATAGAAACTTTATTAAATTAAACCATTTCTTTTTTTTTTAATACATTAAGTATTTTCAAATAATCCATTTTTTATGAAAATTTTTACATCATATTTATAAAAGTATATTATTTATTTTTTTTATTTTTTATAATAATTTTAATTTTAATAATAATCATTTCACAGTTATTTGCAAGCTAAATAAATCAATGAATACTAAAATATAAAAGATGGTGGTACATGTTTGCTCTGTCTTGTGTTTCTATTGTGTTTTTGGTTAAGTCTCTGTGACCCAGTTTTCCCCAGTTTGTCTAATTAGTTATATCATTCACCTGTGCCTCGTCTGTCACCTTGTTATTCTCATCTGCCTTGTGTACTTAAGCCCTCAGTTCTCCCTCAGTGTTTGTTGGTTCTTGTCTATGATTCTACGTGTGTTAAAAGTTACCTGAGTTTTGTTATTAAACTTCCTGTCTCCTGTTCGTCTTTGTGAGCTTCTATCCTACATGTGACAGTAGGATTGTGTTGAGAATATGTCGAGTACTTCTAATTATGTAAGATGTATAGGTTAAAAATTAGATCGTTTGAAAATGAGTTTGCATTTAATCTCGTGGGAAATAAAGGTAAATGAACCCTACTAGAGATATTTCATCTGTATCTAGTTAGAAAGAGCTGCCAGAGGAGATGAATTTGATGTGTGACTGAAGGGACTACAAGAATGTGGATTGTAGAAAGAAGAGGTTCTTCTAGAATCTGCTCTCTTTTATTCAACATCTCTGTTTGTTTTCTGTGAACTCTAGAATATCATTAACATTTAAATCCCTGACCCAGACAATTTCTCTCTACTTCTCTCTGGTATAGTGACACGTTAAAGCCCCCGATGTACTTCAAGCTAAATTAAAGAACAAACCAGTGTGACGTCATTAACTAAATCATGCCTGTGTGATGCATATTGAACGTTTTGAGACACTTTCAAAGCTAAATGTCTAGTGAGTTGCATTAAAATTGTGTTCAGTTTCATCCAAAACTGATGAACATGAATATGCCAATGTTTTATGTTGGTTGTTGTATGTAGAGCACAGTTTGGAAATGAAATGTCTGGTAAGAGGCGCTAAAAGGTTAATGCTCTATCACGTTTGAAAATAATGTACCACCTACACTGAACCCTACCCTATACCTAACCGATATTGTTAACAAAACAAATGTGAAATAAAAATGCATTTGCTGAAGCAACCACACCATTTTTTCTTGCATCTACAAGTCTTTGATATTTTTTATTGTGACTTATGTTTTAATGGAAGCGTTCCGATTCGCAAGTGTAGTGCTTTAACAGATGAACTATGTCAGAAAAGCCAAACATATGTAGCTGGTTTTGTGATGCAAACCAGGGCTCTGAATTGGTTCACGTAACAAAAACAAAAACCGGAAACGAACAAAATTGTAACACTTGCATACGCATACCTTGGGTCTTTAGTGACCCGGGACGTCACTACCCTCCTCCTCATTTATTTTTTTAAAGTTAGACATCAACCTTCTTAGTATTCCTCAATCAATTCATTATAAACAATGTAACAAGAAAAAAATAAATTAAAAAAAAATTATAAAAGAATGCCTGTTTTCCCATTCATTTTTTTTGTGAAGATAATATAGGGTCGCTAATGACCCGATATGTGTAACAGTTTAAGTATATTTTTTCTGCACAACAATAATTTATTATTTGATGAATTAATAAGTGCAATTCACCTTTTTTCCACCAGGTGGCATTATCTGATACACAAAGATGAAGTGATGTTTCACTCATAGTTACCGCAGGCAGAAAACAAAAGAATAGGAAGTGTCATCAGCAAAACTTTAAATGGCTCAGTGATTTACTGCAGAGCAACTACTGAACACAGTCAAATATTAGTTTCACTGTCACTTGATGGCGGATCTGGTGAAGAAGCTGTCAGCGATCAAAATATTGATTTTGAAGATGTTGAAAATGATAGTTTTGAGAATATGTTTGAGATGGCGAATATGAGCCAGATGCTGAATGTACTGGGGGCTCTGATGAGGGCAGTGATGATGGTATAAAACATCTGCTCAAACTGAACCCTTCCAAGCTCCAAAAGGTAAAGAAATATGCTTTATTTTATTCTTCTGTAATTGTTACTCTAATATCAGGAGAGTTTTATATTATCGTGACAGGTAGAGATCCATCCGTGTTAGATATAGATCAGGGTCGCTAAAGACCCGAATATGTAATAACGATTGGTGAAACATTCATGCATTTAAGGTTTAAAACAGGAACATAAACAAAAACTAAATCAAGTTTAATCGTTCTGAACAGAAACATGTATTTGAAATTACCATTAACTGGTTAATAATGTTATTTTATCGTTCTGTTTAAATCATGAATTCAAATAGTAAGGCCTATGCAAATGTGACGTTGATGCATCAAACGTGAGTGAAATGCCCACGCTCAGCTGTCAAGTTATCATTGGTAAGTCGCTGGCATTAGCTTTTGGATCTCAGGCTTTTTTCTGAGGATATGTCACCGACGGTATTATGAAAATAATATTGTAATATCCAGCATGGTGTGCATTTTGAAACCAGCGAAAATTGCAGGTTAGTTTAGAACCGCTACTATTCAGGAATTTCAAAGTTAGTACTTTGGCACTTGCGTGTGTCATTATTATTAAAAAATTTTCAAAATCAAGCTCAAATGGAGTTGCAAGGTTTTTCACCAGCGAATGTTGGAGGTTTGTGTTTTGCCAGTCATTAGAATGGTTGCATTTGAGGCAGTAAGTTCAGCATTTCAATCAACTTACAGGTTACAAAGTTTATTGTAGCTACACTCTAAAAAATGCTGGGTTGTTTTAACCCAATTTTGGGTCAAATATGGACAAACGCAACCGTTGGGTTAAAAATGTAATTAAAAAATTTAACCCAACACCTGGGTTTGTCCATATTTGACCCAAAATTGGGTTGAAACAACCCAGCATTTTTTAGAGTATATGTGGGTGCTCATTTTTTACTGTCGTTTAATACATTTGGCCAAAATCTTGTGTATAAAAGATGAAGTGCTATGCACAGGTTGTATTGGCTATGATTAGAGGGCAAATACCAGACTGACACTCTTTCCAGTTCCTCAAATACATAAAACATTAGCCTTTACAAATATGTTTTTTGAATAATGAAAACGCTGTACTTATTCAAAGAACCAGTTCTTTATTTACCTTTGCACTGCAAACATGCAGATACGGTCTCCAAAATGTGTGCAGCACTTCATTCACAATTGGGATGGATGGAGCTACGACATGCTTTATGAATGGATCTTCAAACACACATACTCGCTATAAGATGATATTTTTTTCAGTTCTTCCTCAAAGTAGTACATGCTTAACCTGTACTTAACCTTCCCTGAGCATGCATCTGTGTGGGCCACAGGTGCAGAAATTGAAAGACGTCAAAGAATTGCCAAGGGTAAGGAGGTCATCCCCTGTAAATAGCTATAGCAGTTCTGTGTAAAACCACGTACACACATCTTCGTTTTTGCTCCCCTCATTTCCAAAGTGCAGATTTGCAGAAACCACTTCTTATCTACAATTTTTCAGGAACCCATGATTATGTTCCATAAGCACTGTGCTGGGATCAGAGGGATTGTGACTGAGGACAACAGATAGAAGCATGTGAGGAAGATGGCTTTCTAAAAATGAAATGCAGGTCAAAGTTCAAAATTAGGGAGGGTTAGCATTTTTAATGTAACCTGTTTTTTTTTTTGTTTTTTTATTGTGGTTTGAAAAAAAAAATCATTAAGTTAAAGTATTTAAAAAAATGCCTCAACATCAAAATCTCAACATCATAAAGAAAAGTGCTTGTTTACTCCATTTCAGTAAATAAGACACCTTGTGTTTTCATTATTTTGAATTGCATAAATCTATTTTTTTTGAGTGCATAATCATATTAAAGTGTGCATTTTTACTCAATGTTTTGACAATAAGATTAGTATAAACATCAAGGGATTGCTGAAATAAAGCTAGAGATAAATTAACAGGATATCAGCTTTATAACGCACAATCATGGGAATATAATGCAAAAACTAATTTGTATTTTTGGGCCTTTTTTCCTTAAAGAAAAACATATTGCTTGAGAAATAAATTTGTTATTATGACTTTTGATATTATAAGAATATGTCTTGAATTATGTTTTTTTTTTTCTCAAACTGGTGCAGATATCCTTTGTCTTTGTGAAAAACTTTTTGATTACAGAACTTTGCTTTTCTGTATAGGAAAGTATTATAAAGACAAAATGACTATTATTGACCCAGAAACTTCAGTAAACACTGTACACTTCTAAACTTACCCTTTCTCTGTAATTTCTCTCTTGACTATCCCCCATTTAAAACGGTAAATTAAAATTACATTAATGCACATTAATGAACAAATAAATTATTGAAAACACTGTCGTAGTATAGTTATTGAGAATTTTTTTTTTTAAAGTGGTAGACAGTAGGGCTGTGTATCACCAACAATGTCACGATACGATACGCATCACGATACTAAAGTCACAATACGATACGTATCAAGATATGGATCAATTTGGAATTTAAATTTCTTTTAGTAACAGTTAATATCTGTTTATTGAATAACCAGTGTTATAACAGTTGTGATAACTGAAAAACTGTTTTGTTTTTGTCATTAAAAAAACGAGTTAAATTAAATAAATAAATTGTCACAAAAAAAAGCTTAGAATAGCTCTCAATAACTGAAATGACAATTATAGTAAGGCTGGGCATTGACACAAATTTCACAATTTGATTCGATTTCAATTCACAAGCTTGCAATTCGATTCAATTATTTTGGATATATATCAGGTACAATACATGGCAAATTTTCTCAAGGAAAACATATCTCTTAACTAATGCTGAACTATGGGAGTCAGTTGTAGTCTACTATAATATTGAAGGTAAAAATGAACTGATTTGTACAAACACTTAAATTACACTCTATGGTTTTTTTATAATAATAAAGTTATAATATTAACTTTACAAATTACATAATCATATTTCTACTCCAATTCGTTTTTTGAAATATAAACATTTAAATGGTGGCTGTCATAAAAACTTTTTGTTCAAACATGCATTAAATATTGAAAAACATTAAAAATTATAATGAATATGCAATATGGTGCATATATTTAGAAAAAATGCTCCTCTCTAGAGATCATTTTTCTAGCTGACTAACGAGTTTATGGACACTGGATATGGTTTTTCTGAGGTAAATGTGACATTACATGACATTGCAAGCTGTTTTACTGGCGTCTTTCCGCGTTTGAAACACTGATTGAGCGATTACATGAGACGTGATACTGATTTCGGTAAGTTGTACTCTGTCTTTTAACACACTTTCAGATGCTCATTCATTTATTTTCGCGCTGCAACTGGTATTAAGGCGGAAGAGATGATCAGTTCACATGCGCTCCACGCTGCCTCTTCTCTTGAGCTGAGCTGCGCCAGAGCGATCTCACACCATAGCGCCAAACAGGTATTTAAGGTTTTGGATTTCGTAATAAAATGGACGTAATTTGAAATCTGAGACTTTGTTTCATATCATTAGTAACAAAGCACAAAGATTATTGCGAATTAATGGATGGGAGGTGCGCTACAATGTTCCGTTCATTCATCAACTGAAAACAGGATGACTATTCTTTTAATTTAAGAATAGATATCGGTTCGTAAAAATGAGAATTGATTAAAATCGAGAAATCGATATTTTTTTACCCAGCCCTAAATTATAGTGTCAATTATAGTGACACTGATGTGATGCTCAATGACTAAACTAAACTTAAAACATATTCCATAAAAGTAAAAACTGTAACAACTTAAAATCCTCATCCGTTTTGAATGTCTCGCACTGCTGCTCGCGTTGCTAAAATTGGCACCACTTGACGTCACATGATAATAGGTTACATTCAAAAGCACACAGAATTGCTGTACCGATACGCGCATTGTCAGGAGTTCATGACGATGTATCGTTGTATCGATATTCTGAGCACAGCCCTAGTAGACAGTTGCCCAGATGGATCCCATTGTCAATTGTCATTGTCAGTTATGTACTAAAAAAAAAATGTATTTATGCCCTGAAACAGCAAGGTGCCTCACTCACCAAAGTTACATTGACTAAGAAAAACACTTTTCAAGTAAAGCTTACGTTCTTTTTTTCATTGAAATATCTTAATTTAAAGGTGCACTATGGAATTCTAAACTGGTTGAAACAAAAAAAAAAAAACGCAGGTTACTTGCAGAGAAACATTGTTATGCCAGTTGTTCTTCAGCACTGCTTTTCTATGTGGATAAACTGATGCTTTTAGGTATACCTATGGTTGCCTGAAATTTCTCTGCCAAATCCAACCCAGACGTTCTGAGTAAAAATGATTATTGTAGGATTACGGTATTTTGAATTTCTTGTTTTCTGATCACTGTATTATTTCTTTTAATTTCACTTGAATACACACATTTGTTGAGTGGAGAGTAGATCCAGTAAAACCAACTACTTTGTCTTTTGTTTGTTTGTCTGTGTGTGTGTGTGTGTGTGTGTGTGTGTGTCCTGGTAAACCCTACATTTTGGGGACAAAATGTCCCCACAGAAATGGCAATATCCAAATTCCTTGTCTTTGTGGGGGACATGGTTTGGTCCCCATGAGGAAAACAGCTTAAAATCAAGTGGTTTTTTTTGAAAATGTAAAAATGTGAAAAATTGTGATTAATAGGTTTAGGGGATAGAATATACAGTTTGTACAGTATAAAATCTTTATGTCTATGGAAAATCCCCATTAAACATGGAAACCAGGTGTGTGTGTGTGTGGCCATGATGGTCTGTTAAATGCTTTTTTTTTCTATTTTCCCTTACTTAAAAAGGCACATCATTATGCTAATGCTATACATATTTCATTCATAAAGAACAGCTTTATGGCCTTGCCACAATAAACCACACAATGCTGGCCACACACCAAAAGGCCATGCATGAGGTCATTTCCACTCAGTAGTAGGAAAGATAAGTTCCCAATGACACCGGATGGCTCAAACATTAAACAGAAATCTTTCTTCCCTGCTAACAAGGCGTCTTTATATTCAAGTGTCATGAAGTAATGATAGCAACAAGTTTCTTTACAGTGCAGGCTATTAATAGCACAGACACAGTGTAACCACTAACATGGATCCGAAGATCCGTTCTGGGGAAACACACCCACGCACACACGACACACACTTATGCTCTTGAGTATATACTGGATAAGTGCAACAACACAGAGGATGATAACACATAAACACTCTCTCGTCCGTGCAGATCCTCCGCTTCAGGTAAATAGGAGCTAAAATCGAAATGCCCATTTGGAGAGGGGGCTTTCAAGATCTCAAGAGGTTTTGTGCGTCATCCAGAGAGTTTTCCAGGAAAGAAGATGGAAAAACAAGAACATCCAAATTAATGCACAGAGAAAGCTATTAGTAGCTGCATAAAAACCCTTTCTATCTCTGAACATAGGTAACACTTTACAATGCAGGTGCACTAATATGCATTAATTCCACACAGGCTCATTGGAAAAACCTACCTGTGGTAACATTTCTGCAAAATGCAAAATACATACCAATACATACATATCACTGCAGTTTCCAATAGAAATTAAAACTACAGCAAGCATTTTAATTCTTTTACAGGGGCAGATTGTGGATTAATAAAGACTTATTTTAATGTGGCACCTTGCAAAATATTATATTATGACCTCAAAACACTGTTTACCATAGTGCATGATTTGTAAACAAATACATTTTGGAGTTGCATTACATAACCAGCTCCATAGGCCTATGTTTGGATTTTATGATGTACTATCAAAGACTCAAAGACTTCTAGAAACAAGCTAAAATGGGATGGTTGTTTGCGGATGGCATGTGTTTTCTTGTCACATTTGCTTTTGTTAACACTTTCACACATTTGATTGATAATAATAAGAAATAAAACAACATATTAGAATGATTTCTGAAGGATCATGTGACACTGAGAATTCAGCTTTGCCATCACAGGAACAAATTACATTTTAAAATATATTCAAATGGAAAATATAATGTTATTTTAAATTGTAATAATATTTCACAATATTACCATTTTTACTGTATTTGTGATCAAATAAATGCAGCCTTGGTTGAGCATAAGAGACTCTTACCAACCCTGAACTTTATTCTTTTACTTATTGGCCCTCTTGGGCATACAATAGACTTCTTATATAAGACTAATTTAACTCTAGAAGGTGTTTCTAGCATTTCTAGAAAAACACAAACAAACAAACAAAAAACATTTATTTTAATTTATATAAACTTATTTAACTGAGGTCCCCATAAATCCCCAAAGCAAGGATTTAGCTCACTTCTAGGGACAGCTCTTTTTATAACAGAAGTAAACACACACACACACACACACACACACACACACACACACACACACACACACACACACACACACACACACACATACACACACACACATTCCCTGTCAATCCAACCAACAGAATGATGTCATGTCATTCTTGTATGCAATTCTCCAGGGAGAGGGGCAGATTGACTTGTCCGGTCATCATCCATAAGACTCGGTGCATTACTCGTCCCTGCTTCTGTTCTTCCCTGCTTTTTATTTACTCCAGCACACATTTTAGCTACAAACACATTTCTCCATCCCTGTGGATTTCACTGCCACCCATATCTTGCTCTTCCAAAAGCAACAGCTTCAGAGAAGGATTATTTCGACACCTTATTTAGCGCCTATTCTCTCCCTCCTGTTAATTTATAATGCTACTCAAATCTCCTAGGCAAAGTTTTCTGTCAGTTTAGTTCTTACTCATATTCCTCTTATTCTCCCTAGTGACAAACCCCTGTGCTGTTTCCGAGCAGCATAATTAGCACTTTGCTTCGATCGTGGTAGTTTTGAGATATATATATATATATATATATATTGTGTTTTGAACAAAGGGCGTTAGAGAGGCTGTGTACATTTCTAACAAGTAATAATGTCTTGCAATTACCAGTCTTGCGGTAATGCCATAATGCCACCTGTTGACACGGCTGCATAATCAGTGGATCTCTCTGGTCTTTGGCAAATGGACATCACAGGGAGCACTTAGAGTATTCTTAATGGAGCATGTGTGACCCTGGAAACACAATTACAAATGTGTACGACAGCCAACGGAGCTAGCATTAATCCTAATGGCCTTCCCTGCAAAGGAAATCATCCAGAGTTTTCGTAACCCTTCTCCTGCCATGCAAATGAATGTTAGGAAACATTACTCTAGCCAAAAAGGTTAGTTGGACACATATGTGAAATAGATAAGGGCCTGAAAAGCTGTTAATCATATCAGATGTTCTTACAACTAAGCTAATGGCTTTTTTGCGCAAGCTTTAGGATGTAGAGAGAGGCCTGCAATTTATTTATTTATTTTTTTAGTTTTAATCTACCAAATTATTAATCTGTGATCATAACTAGCCATGAATAATTGAGCCAGCACACATCAGAGTTCTTTGCCTCTTGATGGAAGTGTGTAATGTATCTTTTCTGAGAGAGAAAAGGCCTTTCTGTTCCCATGGAGATTCTAACGGAACACATTAAAAACAAAGTGGAAGGTGGAACACACAGAGAATGAGCAAGAAAGAAGCATTACAAACTCGCTATGCGCTCATTCGGGATCAATCAATCTTGTCTCCCTCTCGCTCCCTCCAAACCTCAGCGTGCGGCGCGAAAGGAAGCATATTTTGGTAAGTAATAATGTTGTGGTAAGATAGCGGAAATGAAAAAGAAGGACAAATAAATTTCATCAAAAGGCAATAAACTGGTAGTTAAATGGCATCTGAGAGGACTGCCAAATGAAAACACACATATTAAATATCAGAAACTATATAGGTGACAGGGAACAAATTAATAACATACAAATAATATCTGAGTATTAACTCCTTCACTCCCAGAAGAGTTCCCCCTTTTCAAAAAATCACATTTTGTGGCTTTTGAGAGAGATAGGGGACGTGCGACGGCAGAGAGTAAATAAATACAGACCCAAACGCTTGGTACATGGAAAAGTGACAAGGGTAACGAACTAGCTGATCATTTTAATAGAGGAACAAACTCATCCTGACATCACAAGACAACAAGTTAGTAGGCATGACAACAAAATCAACAACAACAGTTTAAATAAACCTGGCATGTGCTCAAACAATACAGGCATAATTATTCAGGCTTCAGTGCATGCTGGGAAGAGTCCAAATGAAACTGAACCACAAAGCAATTTGGTAACACTTTATTTTACAGTGTATTTGTTATACATGGTACTTACTACAGGAATAACACTAAATTATGCATAATTACAAGCAACTAACCATAAACCAAACCCTACTCCTAACCCTATAGTAAGTACATATTTTTAATTAATATGGTCCCACTTTATATTAGGTGGCCTTAACTACTATGTACATACATCAAAATAGAAGTACAATGTACTTACTGTGTTCATATTGTATTGCAAAACACTTTTGCTGATATTGAGGTGGGATACGGGTAAAGTTAGGGACAGGTGTGGTGGTATGGGTAAGTTTAAGGGTAGGGTTAGGTGTAAGGGAAGTGTCAACAGTGTAATTATAAATGTAATTACAGATGTAATTACATGCAGGTGTTTTTTTTAAATGTAAGTACAATGTAAAAACATGTATGTACACAATAAGTGCATTGTTTCAAATTATTAATTTAAATGTTAGTACATAGTAGTTAAGGCCACCTAATATAAAGTGGGTCCCCTTGCCTATTTGAACTGTCACTTTTGTCAGCGTTATTTGTTTATTCATTTTTACTACATAAAAGTGCGATAACATTAGCAATATTTAGTGAAATTTTGCAGACAATAAGGTCCATTATGTGTTGTCCAGTCAAGTCAACTTTATTTATATAGCGCTTTTTACAATACAGATTGTTTCAAAGCAGCTTTACAGTGGTAACAGGAAAATAATGCAACAAAGTTGTTGTCAACAGTATAGCGATGTAGTTTTTCTTTCTTTTTTTCAAACCAAGCAGCTTTCTGTTCATAAGTGCAGCAATTTGCGTGACCAACATAAATCTGTTGCAAAATCTGCTTGGTGACATCTTTCGTCCTCACTCGAAATTCCAGATCTCATGAATTCCCATTGAAATTACTGGATCTCGTCTGCGAAAACAATGGTTATGTTACATCCACCAGCTGGAATGCTCATAATCTCCACCAGAGGGCAGGACTCTCTGCTGGACTCTTTGTTGTTTGATCACTTCCACCTGTGTCTCATTATCTCGTTAAACTCTGCCTATATAAACCCAGTGTTTTCACTTATTCATTGCGAAGTCTTGTATGGTCAATGTTACACTGCAATTCTGAGCCCTTGTATCCTGTTTTTTTGTGTCTTAGTTTTGATCTTCTTCCTGTTGTCCTGGATTTCTCTGTTTGTCTGTGTTTTCTGCTCTGGTGTTGATTGTCTGGATTATCTGGATGGTGTTTTGACAAATTGCCTGTTACATGGATTATGATTCTGGATTATCCAATAAAGCTGCATTTGGATCTTACGTCTTGGAGCAGTCCATAACATGTAAATGTGACCGCACCTTAAGAGGCAACACACAACTGAAGTTTAAAAGTGGGTGTGCAGTTGTATTATGGGGCAAGTAAAAAAAAAAAAATACTGGGGGAGGAAAATGTTAGGCGAAACAGCAGACATGCTAGCATGTCCTTGGGATTAGAGAGCATACTGTGGTCTCAGAGGAGACGTCTAATGTTGTGCATCATCAAGGCGCTGTGGAGTAGAGGAGAGCAGAGAACCCGTGGGGCCCAGTCTTTAATACCCCTTAACCGCTTCACTAGCAGCAGCTACAGAACCCTTAGGACCAGCAAACACACACACACACACACACACACACACACACACACACACACACACACACACACACACACACACACACACACACACACACACACACACACACACACACACACACACAGAGAGCACAGCCAGGCATGTCAATGAGCCACACACTCTCACACACACAATCAGAGAGAATTATACACGCACTGTCAGGGAGAGTTACAGTATACACATATACAGTGTGAGTGGGTGAAAGGGTGAATGAGTGAACGGATGAACCATTGAATGAGAGTGTGTAATTTAGTTTTTCATTATCTTTTTTTCCCTCTCTCTCTCTCTCTCTCTCTCTCTCTCTCTTTCTCTCACCCTTAGGCCAGTTTCATACTGCACACTCATGCACAACAGCAAGCTCAAATTGTGACTTCTCATGCTGTTTCTGCTGCGTAACCAAGCAGAAACAGAAAATACAATAATTTCTTTCCTATTTCCTTTAATACAATTATTTCCATCTCATATTTTCTTTAATATTGACCATAAATTCTAAAATTGTAATCAGGAGTTGAACATTGAGTGGGATCACATTTACATCCAGATGGTAATTAATCTAAGCAGAACAACATAAAACCCCAACCTGGAGCTATAAATCAGCTGGATTCAGTCAGGTTTGCTGAATAGAAAGTCATGTCTTTTTTTAAACAACCAGAAAGTAGAGCACTACTGTATTTTACAGTTATCTTTACAATTTAAAATAACATTTATTTTAATATATTTTGAAGTATAGTGTGTTGCATTACTATGATGGCAAAGATGAATTTTTAGCAGCCTTTACTTTAGTCTTCAGTGTCACATGATCCTTCAGAAATCATTCTAGTATGCTGATTTGGTGCTTACGAAACATTCTGGTGACACTTTATTTTACAGTGTCCTTGTTACACGTTACATCATGTAGTTAATATAGTAATAACAATAAATTATGCATAATTACATGCATATTACCCCAAATCAAACCCTAATCTAACTCTAATCCTATAGTAAGTACATGTAGTAAATTAATATTACTCAGTATTTAAATGTTTAATTACACTGAAACAATGCCACCTTAAATTAAAGTGTAATCAACATTTCTTACTTTGTCCTGCTTAATATTTTTGTGAAAACCATGATACATTTTTTATGAAGAGAAAATTCAAAGGAAGCCCGTTTATTTTAAATAGAAATCTTTTGTAACAATGTACTGTAAGTCTTTACTATATTTTTTGACAAATTACATGATACTTAAAGCATTGAATAAAAGTATTCATTTTCTCTGAACAAATGACCTTTTAATGCTACCAAATTATGCTACCTTTGTTTGTTTAAAAAAAATAAAATAAATGTAATTAATATAATGCGATCAACCTCTCGCAAATAAGGTTCGGATTTGACTATTAGTCACTGAGTCCAGATCAGCAGCTAGAGATTTATCCTGTGTGTTTGTGTGTGTGACCCAGGTAAACCCTACATTATGGGGACAAAATTTCCCAAAAATGATGGCAATATCCAAAATCCTTGACCAAAATTTTTTTGGTGACCTCGTGAGGCCATGAGGAAAACGGTGTGTGTGTGTTTGTGTGTGTGTGTGTGTGTGTGACCCAGGTAAACCCTACATTATGGGGACAAAATTTCCCAAAAAAGATGGCAATATCCAAAATCCTTGACCAAAAATTTTTTGGTGACCTTGTGAGGCCATGAGGAAAACGGTGTGTGTGTGTGTGTGTGTGTGTGTGTGTGTGTGTGTGTGCACATGCGTGTTTGTGCATTAGCAATTGCGAGTTCTCTTACATCTATTTGAGGATGCTTAGCACCTAAAGGAGCCCTGTAGAATTGGCTTGGCTGCAGTGTGTAATTTCAGCACCACTATAGCACCAAACTCAAATTGCACAAACAATGTCAGTTTCAAAAAGGTGTCCCATCATCTGTTTGGGACAGACAGGTAGTCATCAGACTGAGCCAGAAGTGCTTTGTCACAGGGGTCAAAAAAACAGAGCATTTTTTTTTTTTAAATAACACCTTTATGAACCACTTACTTATAGGTGTCTATGCATTTACCTGGTAAAGAATAAACTATTTTAATATTGGGGAAAAAATATTTAATACAGTTCCCAGAGATAAGTTACAATCTTTTGGCACAGATGTGTGTGTGAAATCTGTGATCTGCAGCAAAGCATAAGGAATTATGATAAATTGCGTGCAGCGTTTTTAATGTAACTGCCACCACCATCCTGAGCTGACAGAAAGCCTTTCTTCCATACCTTTACTCATAGACTGTATTTTAAATATGTATGAAAGTCCCTGCAGTGCTCTACTCATTAGTTCTTATAATGCAGAGCCTGTGCCAGAATCGACTGAAAGCTTGACATCTGACCAATACATCTGCAGTTAGATTTTTGTGGCAAGTTATGTACTCACATTTGTCTTTTTCGATAATACACTCAGATTATTGTAGTGTAAAATGTAATATTAAGTGATTTGCATTAAATCATGGTCTATTTATACTAGACAGTCAAATTATGGTTCATAAAATTATGGAAAGCATTTCAGTTGCATTTATTTCCATATAAATATAACTCATTTGTGGATATTCTAGAAAAGTCTGATCGCACATGCATTTCAGTCATCTATTTTTACTCTAATTTAGAAAATTGCAACAGCAGCAAGCAGGGAGAGGAAGAGAGATGTGCCTTCACTGTAAAAAAGCTTTTAATTGTTGGCTTCCTGTTTTTCAGCCTGGTGGACAGTTCACTTCAGGGCATACATCTCTCACGATCTGATTCACTGGCAATATCCCTCATAATTGCTATAACTACATGTCCGGTTCTTGGAAAATAAACAACATTTTGATGACCTGCTGAACTCATTTAACTGTCAAATAATAAAGACAGAGACAACTTAGACATGCCTGTTTGTTTATCTATTTATCATTGTTTACTTAACCAGAAAACCAATTTGTTAAAGGGGGGTCTAATGCTATTTCATGCATTAATACTTATTTAAACTGTTAAAGAGTTGGATTCTCATGCTAAACATGGGCAAAATTTCAAAAAACGAGTTGGACGTATTACAGAGTATTTATGTCAGGACCACTATCGTCAAAGATGATTGACAATTAGCATACAGTTTGGATTGGCGGTATGGTTCTGTTCTGGGCAAGAACTCCCTGCGCATCCATGCAGCTTAGCATGGATAAGAGCAGGGAAAGCAGCAATAACCCCCCTTAGGGTAAACAGAACAGAACCAACATAATGTATTTCAGATATCATTAATGTCAATATTTAATGTACAAAAAAATTTCGGGAATTTAGTCTGATTCAAGGGGAATCAGAATACCAAATCCTGACTGGACGAGAGGAGGAGCTGGGGATGGAGGAGGGTAAATGAGCTCTGGAGAAACGCGATAGCTGTTGATAGTACTGAAGGAGCTTATACAGTGGGGAGAACAAGTATTTGATACACTGCCGATTTTGCAGGTTTGCCCACTTACAAAGCATGTAGAAGTCTGTAATTTTTATCATAGGTACACTTCAACTGTGAGTGACGGAATCTAAAACAAAAATCCATAAAATCACATTGTATGATTTTTAAGTAATTAATTTGCATTTTATTGCATGACATAAGTATTTGATACATCAGAAAAGCAGAACTTAATATTTGGTACAGTAACCTTTGTTTGCAATTACAGAGATCATACGTTTCCTGTAGTTCTTGACCAGGTTTGCACACACTGCAGCAGGGATTTTGGCCCATTCCTCCATACAGACCTTCTCCAGATCCTTCAGGTTTCGGGGCTGTCGCTGGGCAATATGGACTTTCAGCTCCCTCCAAAGATTTTCTATTGGGTTCAGGTCTGGAGACTGGCTAGGCCACTCCAGGACCTTGAGATGCTTCTTACGGAGCCACTCCTTAGTTGCCCTGGCTGTGTGTTTCGGGTCGTTGTCATGCTGGAAGACCCAGCCACGACCCATCTTCTATGCTCTTACTGAGGGAAGGAGGTTGTTGGCCAAGATCTCGCGATACATGGCCCCATCCATCCTCCCCTCAATATGGTGCAGTCGTCCTGTCCCCTTTGCAGAAAAGCATCCCCAAAGAATGATGTTTCCACCTCCATGCTTCACGGTTGGGACGGTGTTCTTGGGGTTGTACTCATCCTTCTTCTTCCTCCAAACACGGCAAGTGGAGTTTAGACCAAAAAGCTCTATTTTTGTCTCATCAGACCACATGACCTTCTCCCATTCCTCCTCTGGATCATCCAGATGGTCACTGGCAAACTTCAGACGGGCCTGGACATGCGCTGGCTTGAGCAGGGGACCTTGAGTGAGTGCAGGATTTTATTCCATGACGGCGTAGTGTGTTACTAATGGTTTTCTTTGAGACTGTGGTCCCAGCTCTCTTCAGGTCATTGACCAGGTCCTGCCGTGTAGTTCTGGGCTGATCCCTCTCCTTCCTCATGATCATTGATGCCCCACGAGGTGAGATCTTGCATGGTGCCCCAGACCGAGTGAGATTGACCGTCATCTTGAACTTCTTCCATTTTCTAATAATTGCGCCAACAGTTGTTGCCTTCTCACCAAGCTGCTTGCCTATTGTCCTGTAGCCCATCCCAGCCTTGTGCAGGTCTACAATTTTATCCCTGATGTCCTTTCCAGAAGCTCTCTGGTCTTGGCCATTGTGGAGAGGTTGGAGTCTGTTTGATTGAGTGTGTGGACAGGTGTCTTTTATACAGGTAACGAGTTCAAACAGGCGCAGTTAATACAGGTAATGAGTGGAGATCAGGAGGGCTTCTTAAAGAAAAACTAACAGGTCTGTGAGAGCCGGAATTCTTACTGGTTGGTAGGTGATCAAATACTTATGTCATGCAATAAAATGCAAATTAATTATTTAAAAATCATACAATGTGATTTTCTGGATTTTTGACAGACCTCTACATGCTTTGTAAGTAGGAAAACCTGCAAAATCGGCAGTGTATCAAATACTTGTTCTCCCCACTGTATGTATGCTGTGATAGACGTCGTATTCCTATAGGTAGACGTGATCAGCTGACAGTCAGCTGATGCGAGCTTGACTAACGTGACCTGCCAGAACTGACGCTACGCTTGATTCCTGTGCCAAATACACTCCTTCAGGATTCAAATATGTTTTGGAAAGTTTTCTTTTTTTGGAGTATGGCCCTGTAGGACATCATAAAGGGCGGAATTCCTTGTACGGGCACTTCTCCCGGATGAGAGCAAGAGTGCGTCCATCAACGAGCTCTGTTCGGGTTACAGAAGCCGTCGGCAGTGCTGTCATTTAATTTTTAGACCACAAAAATCAACAATGTCACTAAAGAAGTGTGTTTTTCGTTGTAAGGGAAAGATAACCTTGTTCAGCTTCCCAAAAAAACCCCAGCATTAAGGAAACAAGGGATGCAGTTTGTTTTTCTGGAGCAGCAACGGAGTTCTGCAACTTGCAAGTGTGTTTGTTTGTTCCCGGTCATGAGTCGAAACCGCAGGTGGTGAGTGAAACTGCATCAAATGTCTGTGTTTTGTTGGTAATCGGCGCGTAAGTGCATATAATGTAAACAACACGAACGTATAGTGAATCCAAGTTATCCAGGGATAATGCCATGATGTATTGTGTGTGTGTGTGTGTGTGTGTGTGTGTGTGTGTGTGTGTGTGTGTGTGTGTGTGTGTGTGTGTGTGTGTGTGTGTGTGTGCTCGTGACACTTTAGCCCCACCCACTGCACACCTCCACGAGCTTGGCTGTTTTCGGAAAGAATCGGTACAGTGTATCTGTCTTTTATAAATATGATAAAAGTAAAGACTCTTCGGAGATATGAATGATGCAATACTACTCTATAGGTACTCAAGATTAACATGAGATTGGCAGAAACTGTGTGTTATGTACCCTTTAATCTGTTTAAGTGTTTGCATCTTCTTAGGAACATAATAATAAATATAACAATAATAATAATAATAATAATAATAATAATAATAATAATAAACATATAGCAACAATAGCAGCTTAGGTTTTAGTTTGGGTTATACTTGTCGGCATGAAACGGAAGTTGTGATAGTGTTTTCTTTCTATTGTGACGTATATCCGAGTGAAACGGCTTCCTGAACAAAACAAAATGTAGGGCTGGACTTGACTTTGTCCATTGGGAATTGAGTGGATCATTAGATGGTTGTGGTTTGCTACTGCTGTGATATTATGTGAATGACAGAGAAGAAGAAGAAAAGGGATGTCCCTGCAAGAGGGGAGGGAAGTTGTTTTGATTAAACATTACGTAAAAAAATAATGTGCATGGATCATTTATAAATACTACAATATCCCATAAAAATAAGAATTGTCAATTTTGATTTCATGCTTACTTTAAAAGTAAAATAATGTGCACCTCATCACATTAGCATTAAACTGCCAGCTCCATATGGTTGGACTGAGCAGCGGTATGTAAATCGCAGAGTTCAGGGCTGAACGCTGGGAGTGTTTTGTCAGTGTGATTTTTGATCTTATATTCCAGACCTCCCTGACAGATGATGAGGATAATGAATTACCTAAATATTCTGCCTGCTCTCTCAAATTGAGCCTGTTTGTTCACAAGCATCATTTGGTGGCGTAACTCATTTTCGTCAAATATTTATTTAGAACTCTTGCTGTTTATTATGATCGAAACAGAGATTATCTGGAGAAATTGTCTAGATTGATGTAAACCTTTAATGGTTACTTCCCTGTTACTTAATTTGGCCCTCTCCACAGCAGTAAAAACCTCTCAAATTGAAATTGTTCTAGAGCGGCGTAAATGCAAATACATATTTGGCTCCTCACCGGGTGTTATAGTCCTCAGCCTCTTTGTGTGAATGTGCTAAAATGATCTGATTCTTCCCCTTTTGTTTCTTCACATGGAACTGTAGGAGACAATCTTTCACACAAGGGATTACTGATGGTGTGCGTATTTAGACAGGTTGTCTTAAAAGGTCAATGCAGCAATGTGATTTATTTAAAGGATATTTCAGCAAGCACATGTCCACTTTACAGGGCCTACGTGAAAATGTCTGCAGTGTTTGTGACGATGTGTCTTCTTGGTCACATTTTGACGTGCTTTCAGCGCTCATTCAGCTCCTCATTAGCAGGTATGTAAGTCGGTTCTTTACTCTATCTTTCTCATGGTCATTCTCTCTTTTTCCACACCGGTTAATGGATAGCATGGAAGGACTGGGACACCTGGAACACAATAATGAGCATGTGACATAACTACAGAAGCGGTGTCAAAAAATCCCTCACACACAGCACAATTTATCATGGAAATGCCGTCCGCCACGTCTCTTGTTCTAGCTGTCTCTGGCCCTTATGTTACATCCACTCTTCCTCACTATCATTGTTCTTTCTTCCATTTTACAAGTGTCATCTTTTCCCAATTGCAACTTTAATGTCTTTTTGTTACCATTTGCTCCTTTTCCCTCTTTTTTGTTATGCTGCACATTGTGTCTCACCTTAAAGCAAGGGATCCACTTGCCTTTCAGCAAACAGCTGCAAGAATATTATTTTAACTAATCGAAAAAATTCCCTGTATTCAGTATATTGGCCAATGTGGTGTATACAGTCTGTTTTGATATCTCTTTATTTGAGAAAGGATATGTTATTCCCACTTTAAATTGCCTCTTTTCATAGCACAGCCTTTTCACATCGTACTTCACAGGTAGGGAATGTGCATTCGATGCACAGCCATTGCTAGTAATTATGGAAATACAAAAATTGGTAACACTTTAGAATAAGGTTTCATTAGTTAACATTAACTAATAATGAACTGCACTTCTACAGCATTAATTAATCTTTGTTAAAGGTGCACTATGTAATTTTTCCGTCCGCAAGAGGTCGCCTATTCAAAACAAAGGCGTAGCTTGATGATGCCAAGTTTGAACGCAGAATCTTGGGAGTTGTATTCTTCACCTCACAGCCTTGGGATAGGACTCGGGCAGAAATCATGTTCATGGATGCGATTATTAACATTACTGTAGTATGAAACAGAGCAGGACCGAGTGTTGTGGGAGCTGAGCAAGGCCACTTGAGCGATTGTTAATAAGAGATGAACGCAACACACGCCTCCAGAGCAGCGGGACTTTTATTATGCCACAGTCGCCGGCGCCACTTCCGCTTTTCCGGTCATGAGTATGAGGTAACGCAGCTCTGTTTATCATATTAGATACATTTGAGTGTGTTGATGTGAAAATGATGTTATGACGTTACTCTGTGCATTCGCTCATCGGCTGCTATGACACTTGTTGCACACTGCAGTAGGAGTAAAGCGTTTCTACAAAATAAAAACGTAAACCGAGAGTAACGCAGATATGACGCAATTGGCAGGCGACTCCCTCACACGTCCCGGTTCCTTGGTTAAAATAGCAATTTTCTCACGATTTACAAATAGTTGGAAACATTTGGGATATTGTAAGTACTCAACTGAACAAAATATATAACACTGGCCTAGTGGTTTTTGGATATTTTACTGCAAAAATTTTACATATTGCAGCTTTAATGTTAATTTCAACATTTACTAATACATTACTAAAATCAAAAGTTGTATTTGTTAACATTAGTTAATGCACTGTGAACTAACATAAAAAATGGTTGTAACAAAAACAGCTGTATTTTTATTAATGAACGTTAATAAAGATTAACAAATACAGTAACAGATGTATTGCTCATGGTTAGTTCATATTAGTTAATACATTAACTAATGTTAACAAATGAAACCTTATTGTAAAGTGTTACCAAAAAATATTACTTGTGTCTTAAAGATATCTTACTGAAGTCTTATGAGGCAATACTTTGAGGCAATATATGCGCTGGTTTAGTCTTAAATGGCAAATTGTTAGCAGATGTAGGAATTAAAATAATTACTATTCTGTCATCATTTACTTCTCCCTCATGTTGTTCCAAACCAGTTTGACTCTCTTCTGTAGAGCACACAAAGATATTTTGAAAAATGAACAATTTTGGTGAACATTGTATGAACAAAAGACATGCTGAAACATTTCTCAGGCAGAGTAAATGATCCTGCAATGCAGACTTTTGTGTGATCAAATGCTTTCTAGAATGAGAATGACTAGTCCTTTGACATGTCCACCCGCTTCAAATGTCCTGTTTCTATAGAAAATGTGTAGAACACAAGAAATAAAGCTGCGTTTAAAGGGATAGTTCCCCCCAAAATTACATTTGTCATCATTTACCTGTATGACATTTGAAAAAGAACTTTTCTTGTATTTCACAGAAGAAAGAGAGTCATACAATTTTAGAACAACATAAAGGTGATTAAACAACATAATTTACTTTTTGGGGGGGTGAACTATCACTTTAGATTTCTAAAGTTGACTTCTTTGTTGCACTTTATTTTAAGGTGGTGTAGTTACATAGTACTTATTTGTAAATACAGAGTAATATTATTTAAAAGCATATTACCTATTATTCTATTACCTATTATTCACAATGCTTGATGTTTGAAACAGCTTTCTGGAAGTGTGACAATTAAAATGGTAGATTTACATGGTAAGCACATTAAAGAATTTTTTTTTTTTTTTTTTCTCCCATTCATACCGACAGATGACACCTTTGTTCCACTGGGGTAGAGGAGCCATTCTTCTGGAAAGTACATGTTGTTTTTTTTCCCCAGTCTTTTCAGCACTTTTGATTTGCAAACCTCTCAGGGACTTTTCCTGTTCTCTCTATGTCTTCTCCAGGTCCCTATAGTTGATTAATCCTCCCTTTCTTTCTGCATTTTTTCCCTTTTGTTTTACTCACTGCGTGTCAAGTTTGAGAAACTTTTTTCCCCCCTTCTCCCCGATGGCAATCAGGAGGAAAATGTGCACTGCTGATTGACAGTGCTATGCTTGTCACTCACATCCCCAGAAAGGTGTGTGTGTATGTGTGAGTGCGTCTGTGTCTCTCTGAGTGTAGCTTTCTGTGACAGATTGAATCGGAGTGCAGGTGGGGGTTGCTCACTGCCGCACAAATTTTGGGGAGACTTCTAGTTGGCATCTGGACAGCAAGATATGCAGTTAGAGTTGCAGGAAGAGATAAGAGAAGCTAATTGTATCTAACCATATCCTTATATAGAAATGCTGAACTGATGAATTACTGAGACAGAACTAAAACTTGTTTTTAATGTACTGGCTGACATGGCACTCGTCTTGGTTATACCAAAAACTATAGACTGTTCACTCATATTACTATGAATGGGAGAAAGTGCAATTTGTACTATGGCAGATTTAGTCCTGCCTTCTACATAAAAGAGCCAATAAATTGGTAAAGTCATTACGTCACTGTAGCTTTGGCTCCCTTAGAA
Source organism: Coreius guichenoti (assembly GCA_039654105.1). NCBI lineage: Eukaryota > Metazoa > Chordata > Actinopteri > Cypriniformes > Gobionidae > Coreius > Coreius guichenoti. The sequence continues at coordinate 19,541,453 of CM077168.1, forward strand.
ATGGTCAGTGCCCTTACACAAACAAGATTGGGACTGCACATGTGCATTGGCTGGACTAACCAATTTAACTAACACAATTTGAACATAAGAAACAACATTTATGGGACAGTAATGTTAGATTTTGGTGCTGATTTAAAATAGATGCATGCCAATATTTCCTTGGAGTCAAATTAATTTCCTGGAAAAGGACTTTGGTTGCACTTAAACTAATAAAGAGATAGTATACCCAACAATTCTGTCATCATTTACTCACCCTCATGTCGTTCCAAAACTGCATGAAGTTCTTTCTTCTGTGGAAAATAAAAGAAGATATTTTCAGAAATGCAATACAATAAAAAATGCAAAGTCAATGGTCGCCAAAACTGTTTGACTACCAAACCTATCCCTTTAATTCCATAAATTATATGAACCTAAATGTATTCATAATCATTTGTACATCTTCAAAGTTGTTTATATATAAAATGTTGGTAACACTTAAGTTTAGGGTCCAATTCTCACTATTAACTAGTTGCTTATTAACATGCATATTACTAGGATATTGGCTGTTTATTAGTACTTATAAAGCACATATTAATGCCTTATTCTGCATGACCATATTCTACATCCCTTAATCCTACCCATTACTTAAACTTAACAACTAATTTACTAAGTATTAACAATAAGTAATTAGGAGTTTATTGAGGCAAAAGTCGTAGTTAATAGTTAGTTAATAGTGATAATTGTACCCTAATCTAAAGTGTGACCAAAATGTTTTAGATACGTCAATACATTATTAGGTGCACATTTCAGTTTTGGTGCAAAATTATGGAAATGTATGCATGCTAGTTCCACACTTTTTGAATAATGATTGTTGTGTCTTGTTGATTGCCTGTTGTGGCTGAAAGTGAATTGATATTATTCAGCTATTCATTCAGCTAAAGACATTCAGCTGGTCATGTGATGTCAATATGACAGCCACCATGAAAAAATGCAGCTTTTATTAGCAGTCTTTATCTTTATTTTAAAAGTTGTTTTTTTTTTTTTTTTTTTCAAAAAGTACACCACTTTTATAAAAACAATTAAAGACAACATCAAAAAATGTTCTTTAATGTTTACGATGCAAAGATATACACCCACACAAACATATTGATTATTACAGGTATATTATGTATAGAGTGTAGTTGCTATAATCTTTTTTTTTTTATTTTTTTTTACTTGTCATAGTATGTTACAGCATCCATTGTTCTTATCAGTTCGTAGCCTTGGAATAAAGTGGTTCTTTCGTTTTTTTGTAATTTGGAAGAATTGAAACAATGATCAAAGGTGCTTGAACATCAAAAGCTCATGTGGTCCATTCCAATGCATCACGTATTGGTTGCCAAAATAAGAGTGCTGAAAACATACAAATGGCGCAATTCAACAATGTTTACTCAAGCACTTGAGTCAAGTTTTCTTTTTTTTTCTTATTCTTCCAGTTTTAACATCTAGCAAATATGATTCTGATGTTTTTCTTGTAACTTTATACCTTTATTACGTCCTAGGACTTCATGAGAACCGATAATAGTCTTCAATTTGCAGCCAGCAAGTGTGTATTGATTCTCCTCACACTGCCTTGTTGCTGTGTTATTGAACAAATCAAAGCTGTAATTTAAGTGTTACCTCTGGAAAACATGGATTGCATTTGAAGAGCATTTGTATCAGAGTGGAATAAATTACAGTAAATTGCCTGGCCTGGAAATCAGATGAATTGCCAAGTTGAATAGTAAAATAATGCATGATTCAAAACCTGTAAAGGTAGCACACAATTAAATGAGCTCTTATTTACCTGTTCACGTGAAGAACGATATCAGCAGTGCTGAGCTGATCTGCAATCACTACACATTAAGTTCACACCCTTTAATTGAGGATGATAAGTGATGTTTAGAAAACATTTGAACAGACAAAAAAAAAAAAAAAAACGCAGTGGACACTTGCAATAAACACTTTTTTTATTTTCAAATGCTTGTGAATTAGTAAATTAGTTTGGTGCAGAGATAATGTAATATTGAGAGTTTGAATGCTTTTAGAGAGTTCAAATGCAGCCATGATTGAAGGAAAAGGTGAAGTGGAATAGAAGGTCTTGTCTTGCCTAAGAGCCCTCCCACATGCACCTTAGGGAGCATATTACTGTTTGAATCAGTCTGTGGAACATCTTAGCTGCTCAGTGGACGTTCTGATTCAGTGCCTGTTCTCACATGTTCTCAAACCAGAATATGTTCACCCCTCTCTGTGCCCCTGTTGGGATCACTGCAGGAGGGTTGCATTGAAGATTCTTCTTTACATGGGCGTACTTGTCAAAAAGGTCACTGTATGTGTGCTTGTTGTTTTTCTTTCTTTTTCACTCCAGTGGCAGGCCATGAGAGAATTTTTAAGAAAGGCTTATATGTAAATACAAAACGGAAAAAACAATAAAAAAAAATTGCAGCAGGTTTTTATATATTTACTGATAATTATGCTCCTGTACACAGATAATATGCCCCTGATATCTTGAAGTTTCTCTTCAGCAGGTTTGATGAAGCAGTGATGTGATACTGAAAGTTGATTGGCCTAAATGTTTTCCTCTGATATTGATTGGTTATTGGCCTATATGCAGAACCTATACAGAGGCAAATCTAGCCTCTCTTAAGCCTTTTCTCTAATGCATTTTGGACCATCTAATAGCATTGTGTAACTTTAATATCCATCTATATCTAAAATTTAATTTAATTTTATATCTATAAAATTTGGGGTCTGTAATTTTTTTTAATATATATATATATATATATATATATACATATATACACTGAACAAAATTATAAACGCAACACTTTTGTTTTTGCCCCCATTTTTCATGAGCTGAACTCAAAAGATCTAAGACTTTTTCTATGTACACAAAAGGCCTATTTCTCTCAAATATTGTTCATAAATCTGTCTAAATCTGTGTTAGTGAGCACTTCTCCTTTGCCGAGATAATCCATCCACCTCACAGGTGTGGCATATCAGGATGCTTATTAGACAGCATGATTATTGCACAGGTATGCCTTAGGCTGGCCACAATAAAAGGCCACTCTAAAATGTGCAGTTTTACTGTATTGGGGGGGTCCAGGGGGGTCCGAAAACCAGTCAGTATCTGGTGTGACCACCATTTGCTTCACGCAATGCAACACATCTCCTTCGCATAGAGTTGATCAGGTTGTTGATTGTGGCCTGTGGAATGTTGGTCCACTCCATTTCAATGGCTGTGTGAAGTTGCTGGATATTGGCAGGAACTGGAACACGCTGTCGTATACGCCGATCCAGAGCATCTGTATATATTCCACAAGGACAGTAAAACCTTTTACAAAAAAAAAGTATAATTTCAAAATATAACTGCAAGCAGCGATGACAGCCCCGGCGCCACCGCCACCACAGTGTCTTTAGGACAACTGCAGCCAGCTTGTGCCACTATGACCATGAACCACAACAGCCACATCCATGAGATAATTTAAATTTAGATGAATAATGGGTGGAGCTAGAATATCCAACCACACCCTAACCCTACCCTAACCCTATCCTACACAACTCTATCCCTCCACCCCATTAGACATCTAGAGAGGTGGAGCTGGACAATCAGCTTATTACAATGATTTCTGAAGGATTACATGACACTGAAGACTGGACTAACGGCTGCCAAAATTCAGCTTTTCCATCAGGAAAATAATAATAATAATTATTATTATTATTATTATTATTATTATTATTATTATTATTATTATTATTATTTTTATTATTGTTTTAAATCCAACATCCCACTTTTTTTTAAAAGCTTGTGTCTTTCCTTCTTCTCTTTCTTTTTTCTATTTGGCCCAGCCGGTGCAACCTTCTTTGTTTGTACACTTCACACTATCCAGACTGTGATCTTGACAAAGAGGAGCCCCTCCCCTCCCTCACGCTGAACCACTGGAGCTTATAGTGTACAACCTGGCCTGTTGCAGGAGGTAAAGTAGGTTAAGTTCTACCACTCACCTCACATGGGGAAACACTCTCCCTTAGGAACGAAATATGAAATACCTTTCTGATATTTGTATTCTCAGCACAAGCCATTCATTTCAGTGCAGTGATAGCTATCAGTATTTCAACAATTTAGCTTGTTTAAGAATTTTGTTATTTCAGCAGTTTAAAAATATACCCACAATAGCATTAACTTAGATAAACGTAGATGTAAAATGTAATTGCTTTTGAAGGGATTTCTCTAGTAATGCATCTCAGAGGACCGTTCGCAGTTTTACCAGTGGCACTGGCGCGCTCTGAGATAATATAAAATGAATGGCAATTAATAGGGATGTGCACTTCAGAGCAGAGGCCCATGACTGCACATGCCTGCATACTCTCTCAGGGACATTTAGCGTTCAGTGCTAGGAAACACACTGCGGCAAGCTCTTAATGTAGTCTTGAGCTTTTCGTGTCTTATGTGCTGCGGTTTTTCAATCAGGGAGAATGAGGAGGGGGATGTAGAAGTAGATTACCACTGACAACTGTGACTGCAGAAAGAGAGAGGGAGAAAGAGAGCAAATCATTCTTTCGTCTGACCGGCATTTAAAATAACTGATGTGATGTGGGGATTTGAAAATAAAAGACAGAAAATGTGACAGCATTCTTTACAGAGATAGGAATGGATTGAAATGGTAGAGGGAAAAAGACAGGAGAGACGGAGGGGGAAAAAAAATACAAAATACGAAGCCGGTTTGTCACTTAGTCACACTCGCTGCCCATGAGGTACTGCTGAAAGAGATCTGGCCAGGCATCTCTTCTGAGTACATGAACAATTGAAAATATTTTGCACACCATCCTTGTATTCCAAAGCCGAAAGCAGATGCGTGTGAGTCTCATTGGTGCTATGATATATTACAGCTATTTTAAATGTCTTCCATCAAAAACCTTGCTGCTGTGTATTTGATGACGATTACACTTTCAGTACGAATGTGGGTGTGTTGTAAAAGATAATGTCACATTTCAGTGTTAAATCTGAGCACTGTAAGCCGTGAACATGAAGCAGTCAGCAGGGCTCTATGTTAGGTCCCCTGCATTTGCTATGTACAGAACATTGCATTCATCAACACGGTTATTTCACAGACGATGAGTCCTGTGGTATCAGTTCACTGCATCCTTTCTCCGTTTCCAAAGAAAAAATCATAATAGTTTTGTCACACTACCACCATTTCACCCCATGTCTCTTGTTGTATAATCTGGATTTTGCTTTGTCTTTGATATAACCTGAAAGAGACAGCCCAGAGAAGCGTAACATTTCTCCTTTCTGTCTTCTTAAGGTTGTTTTCCTTGGAGAGGAACCATCCAACAGATTTTTACTAAACTCTGACAAGTGCACACCAATACGTGCTTTGAAAGAAGGCTCAAACAATGATTTTGGTCTAAGGTTAAAAGTGTTATGTTCCTGTAGCTCAAACAGCAAGGCACTAACAACAACAAAGTCAGGGTTTCGAATCCCAATGAATGCAAAGATGAACTAATGAAATGCATATCTTGAATAATATACAGTTGCTTTAGATAAAAATGTTTGGTAACACTTTACTTGAAGGGGTGTGCATAAGACTGACATGACACCTTCATAATCATGACATGACACGCGTCATGAGTATGAAGGAGTTTTTATGCATGTTTATGACAACTGTCATTAAGTGTCATTCGCTCAATTATGTCATTTTTAATGCAAAGATGACATTGTTTGAGATGTCTTTGTTATGACAACTTGACATAAACCAATACATCATAACCTGTCAGTGTCTTTGTCATGGCAACTTGACATTACCAAGACAACATAACCTGTCATAAACATGACATAGCAGATTAATTATCAAACTTAAAAAATTACTTAGCTTTATGGGTTAACATTACATTAAACTGTCATGTGGTTGGTTTTGACGTTGGCTGTCATGAGGCCATTATAATGTCATGAATTTTTTTATGGCCACTTTTTTCAGTGGTACAAGTTGAATTTGTCATTAAAATGTCATTAAGTGTTAATACTCTGTCAAATTATTTTATAACAGTGTCATAAATATTTTTCTTGACCTAAACTATGGTGTCATAGAGGAAATCGTACTCCTGAGTCATTGAAAACTCACCTCAAAATGATAGAGTGGCACCACTGGTTAAGTGTGTCTTAGGTAGACTTATCTATGATGTAAAAAAGCATTTCAAGAAAATATAAATGTGTGGGATGCTGTAATTAACTGTTTTTGCAGTGATATGGACCAAACGCTGCATGGCTTAACCCACAATTGCACTGTTTTCATTTCATTTTGGGTGACTCGCTCTTCAAATGCAATAAAATATAATTTTATCCATTTTAATTATTATTATTATTAGATGATTGATTTTATTTCTTTAACACCTATTCATCTTTTTGAGACATTTGAAATTGTCTATTATCTGACCTTCTGTTGGAGCTGCTGAAGGAAAAACATTATGAACTGAAAAATATTCATGACTCTGTTATAAAATAATTTTCCAGCGTTTGGTCCATATCACTGCAAAAACAGTTAATTACAGCATCCCACACATTTATATTTTCTTGAAATGCTTTTTTACATCATAGATAAGTCTACCTAAGACATACCTAACCAGTGGTGCCACTCTATCATTTTGAGGTGAGTTTTCAATGACTCAGGAGTACGATTTCCTCTATGACACCATAGTTCAGGTCAAGAAAAATATTTATGACACTGTTATAAAATAATTTGACAGAGTATTAACACTTATTTGACATTTTAATAACAAATTCAACTTGTACCACTGAAAAAAAGTGGTCATAAAAAAAATCATGACATTATAATGGCCTCATGACAGCCAACGTCAAAACCAACCACATGACAGTTTAATGTAACGTTAACCCATAAAGCTAAGTAGTTTCTTAAAGGATGTTCACTTCAAAATGAAAATTTCCTGATATTTTACTCACCCCCATCTCATCCAAGATGTTCATGTCTTTCTTTCTTCAGTCGAAAAGAAATTACGTTTTTTGAGGAAAACATTCCAGGATTTTTCTCCCCATCACAGACTTCCATGGCAACCAAAATGTTGAAGGTCCAAATCAATGCAGTTTCAAAGTCCTTCGAAGGGCTTCAGGGAGGACCCTATTCCTCTTCTGAGATCGCTCAGCGCCTCTGAAGCCCTTCGAAAAATCCTGGAATGTTTTCCTCAAAAAACTTAATTTCTTTTCGACTACAGAAAGAAAGACATGAACATCTTGGATGAGATTAAATTTGATAATTAATCTGCTTTATCATGACAAAGACACTGACAGGTTATGATGTATTGGTTTATATCAAGTTGTCATAACAAAGGCATCTCAAATAATGTCATCTTTGCATTAAAAAAGACATAATTGAGCGAATGACACTTAATGACAGTTGTCATAAACATGCATAAAAACTTGCATGTTGCGCTTACCTGTGGAACACATGGCACCAGGATGCACTATAAGAAGAAGACAAGCCGGCGGAGGCAGTGTGATGCTTTGGGCAATGTTCTGCTGGGAAACCTTGGGTCCTGCCTTCCATGTGGATGTTACTTTGATACGTACCACCTACCTATGCATTGTTGCCGACCATGTACACCCTTTCATGGAAATGGTATTTCCTGGTGGCTGTGGCCTCTTTCAGCAGGATAACGCACCCTGCCACAAAGCAAAAATGGTTCAGGAATGGTTTGAGTACAACAACGAGTTTGAGGTGTTGACTTGGCCTCCAAATTCCCCAGATCTTAATCCAATCGAGCATCTGTGGGATGTGCTAAACAAACAATTCCGATCCATGGATGGCCCACCTCACAACTTACAGGACTTAAAGGATCATGCCTCGATGGGTCAGGGCTGTTTTGGCAGCAAAAGGGGGACCAACACAATATTAGCATAATGTTATGGTGTATAAACTGTACCTGGGAAACAAAATGATGAAGCTCTTTGACCATAAAACCAGCTGATAGTACATTGTTCACATTGCTTTTTCCAACTCACCGTCATCTTGTAAAATTGCTATTTTGGTCAATCAGCAAGATTTAGTGTGAAAATTCAGTTGCTAAATTCAAAGTTCAAGAGTCCTTTCAATGTCATGGCCATTGTAACGCAAGTATCCATTAAAGGAATTAATGTTCTTGCTTTCGCAAACTAAAAAAAAAAAAGAACATCTTTTATGTGATATAAATATATTCAATCTTGCTGAACACATACTGTTCAAAAGTTTGGGGTCAGCATGATTTTATACAAGAGAAAATTATATTTTTATTCAGCAAGGATACATTAAATTGATCAAAAGTGATAATAAAGACACTATTATTTTTCAATTATTACTGTTTCAATTAAATGCTGTTCTTTTGATGTTTAGACATTCTTCTAACTGTATCTTGTCAACTACATTTCAACTAATTCTCAGTAGAATATTAGTAAACTACAGTAGACTGTTAGGTCAGGGTTGGTGTTAGAGTTAGAGTCGGGTAAGTAAGTTTACAATGAGTTACAATGGTATTTATTGTCAGTAGTGTTATGTTTAGTTTCATTGTGTTTGCCTGAGTTCTCATTCATTATTTCATTTATTATCTGTTGTCATGTTTACTGATTACTTTGTGCACCTGTTTCTTGTTCAATTTGTTTTCTCCTGTGTATTTAAGCCCTGTGTTTCGTTCTACTTATTGTCCAGTATTATCTTTGTTTTGGTAAAGCTGTTGAATTGGTTTTCTCCTGTGGACTGGTTTCATGTTGGATTGCCTTTTGTGTCTTTGTTAATAAAGTTACAATGGCTGTTATTTATCCACCTCAACTCTTCTTTGCCTTCGCCTCACCTGCATGTGACAAGTAGAAATTCTGTTGGGGCATCATCAAAATAAAGTATTAGCAGATATTAAGCAAACAGTCTACTGATATTTTAATGACTAATAGTTGACATGTAGTTTCAAAGTTACTTATAGTTAGTAGAATGTCTAAAGTGGTCCAAGTGATGTATCAAAAAATGTATCACTCTTTCTCAAATATATTAAAAAGCTGTTTTCAACATTGATAATAGTAAGAAGTGTTTAATTGCACTTTATTTTAAGATGTTGTTGTTACAGTGTATTTACACAAATAAGTACTGAGTATTAATACATGTACTGAGTAATATTAATACATGCACAGTACGTACTATAGGGTTATGTTTTGGTTTAGGGTTAGTTACTTGTAAATATGTATGATTTATTGTTATTACTACAATACATTGGCCATGTGTAACTACATCACCTTAAAGTAAAGTGTTACCATTTTCGAAGACTATTGATACATAAAGACGGTTCACTCCTATTACCTATGAATGGGAGAAACTGCAACGGGCAATATGGTGGAACACGTCCCACCTTCTAAGTAAAAGAGCCAATCGCTGATTGGTAAAGTCATTGCGTCACTGCAGCTGCCATTAGAAGCTCCAATTCCCATAGAAACCTGAGATTCACGCTTAGGACTGTGAATGCGCATTGGCCTGTCTAACCTGAAAAATAAGCTTTTTCAACACGATTTGATGGGACATAATTTTTCAACCCCATTTATGGGACAGTTCATAGCAGATTTTTGTTGCTGATTTGAAATACAGTGGGGAGAACAAGTATTTGATACACTGCCGGTTTTGCAGGTTTTCCTACTTACAAAGCATGTAGAAGTCTATAATTTTTATCATAGGTACTCTTCAACTGTGAGTGACGGAATCTAAAACAAAAATCCAGAAAATCACATTGTATGATTTTTAAGTAATTAATTTGCATTTTATTGCATGACATAAGTATTTGATAGATCAGAAAAGCAGAACTTAATATTTGGTACAGAAACCTTTGTTTGCAATCATACGTATGATCTTACAGAGATCATACGTTTCCTGTAGTTCTTGACCAGGTTTGCACACACTGCAGCAGGGATTTTGGCCCATTCCTCCATACAGACCTTCTCCAGATCCTTCAGGTTTCGGGGCTGTCGCTGGGCAATACGGACTTTCAGCTCCCTCCAAAGATTTTCTATTGGGTTCAGGTCTGGAGACTGGCTAGGCCACTCCAGGACCTTGAGATGCTTCTTACGGAGCCACTCCTTAGTTGCCCTGGCTGTGTGTTTCAGGTCGTTGTCATGCTGGAAGACCCAGCCACGACCCATCTTCAATGCTCTTACTGAGGGAAGGAGGTTGTTGGCCAAGATCTCGCGATACATGGCCCCATCCATCCTCCCCTCAATACGGTGCAGTCGTCCTGTCCCCTTTGCAGAAAAGCATCCCCAAAGAATGATGTTTCCACCTCCATGCTTCACGGTTGGGATGGTGTTCTTGGGGTTGTACTCATCCTTCTTCCTCCAAACACAGCGAGTGGAATTTAGACCAAAAAGCTCTATTTTTGTCTCATCAGACCACATGACCTTCTCCCATTCCTCCTCTGGATCATCCAGATGGTTATTGGCAAACTTCAGACGGGCCTGGACATGCGCTGGCTTGAGCAGGGGGACCTTGCGTGCGCTGCAGGATTTTAATCCATGGCGGCGTAGTGTGTTACTAATGGTTTTCTTTGAGACTGTGGTCCCAGCTCTCTTCAGGTCATTGACCAGGTCCTGCCGTGTAGTTCTGGGCTGATCCCTCACCTTCCTCATGATCATTGATGCCCCACGAGGTGAGATCTTGCATGGTGCCCCAGACCGAAGGAGATTGACCGTCATCTTGAACTTCTTCCATTTTCTAATAATTGCGCCAACAGTTGTTGCCTTCTCACCAAGCTGCTTGCCTATTGTCCTGTAGCCCATCCCAGCCTTGTGCAGGTCTACAATTTTATCCCTGATGTCCTTACACAGCTCTCTGGTCTTGGCCATTGTGGAGAGGTCGGAGTCTGTTTGATTGAGTGTGTGGATAGGTGTCTTTTATACAGGTAACGAGTTCAAACAGGTGCAGTTAATACAGGTAATGAGTGGAGAACAGGAGGGCTTCTTAAAGAAAAACTAACAGGTCTGTGAGAGCCGGAATTCTTACTGGTTGGTAGGTCATGCAATAAAATGCAAATTAATTATTTAAAAATCATACAATGTTATTTTCTGGATTTTTGTTTTAGATTCCGTCTCTCACAGTTGAAGTGTACATATGATAAAAATTACAGACCTCTACATGCTTTGTACATGCTATTTTGGTCAATCAGCAAGATTTAGTGTGAAAATTCAGTTGCTAAATTCAAAGTTCAAGAGTCCTTTCAATGTCATGGCCATTATAACGCAAGTATCCATTAAAGGAATTAATGTTCTTGCTTTCGCAAATTTAAAAAAAAAAAGAACATCCTGAACATCACATACTGTTCAAAAGTTTGGGGTCAGCATGATTTTATACAAGAGAAAATTATATTTTTATTCAGCAAGGATACATTAAATTGATCAAAAGTGATAATAAAGACACTATTATTTTTCAATTATTACTGTTTCAATTAAATGCTGTTCTTTTGATGTTTAGACATTCTTCTAACTGTAACGAGTTCAAACAGGTGCAGTTAATACAGGTAATGAGTGGAGAACAGGAGGGCTTCTTAAAGAAAAACTAACAGGTCTGTGAGAGCCGGAATTCTTACTGGTTGGTAGGTCATGCAATAAAATGCAAATTAATTATTTAAAAATCATACAATGTGATTTTCTGGATTTTTGTTTTAGATTCCGTCTCTCACAGTTGAAGTGTACCTATGATAAAAATTACAGACCTCTACATGCTTTGTAAGTAGGAAAACCTGCAAAATCGGCAGTGTATCAAATACTTGTTCTCCCCACTGTATGTTATTTAATTGTGAGTTCGGCAAGCAGTTTTTGAGATTTCCGGATTCCCCCATTCAAATAGATAGGACTTGGTCTTGGATGCCTGAAATAGCTGCCTGGAGGCATTGCAAATATGTCCGCCGAGTGAACAGCTTTCCTTGAAGTGTTTCTTAAGCACCAAATCAGCATTTTATAACGATTTCTAAAGGATCATGTGACATTCAAGACTGGATTAATTATATTTAAAATAAATTAAAATAGGAAAAAGTTATTTTATATTGTAATAATATTTCCAAATATTACTGTTTTACTGAATTTTTGATCAAATAATTAAAGCCTTAGTGCGCATAAGAGACTTTAATAAATAACAAAACAAAAAAAAACAAAAACAAAAAAACATTAAAAAAATATCTTACCATAGTGCATATAAGAATACTTTATAGGACCACAACTCAACTGCAAGAAGACCCCCCGAAAAACGGCTACTCCATTTCCATAAACATCTACCCTAAAATATGAGGCTGCTTTCTCTGTTTTTCCAGGACCTATTCTGTGTTTACAGGTGTAGAATTTTTGTGAACCAAGAATACCATTAATCATGGATAGGGAAATATTCAAAACTTTCAGCGCTCGCTGCATATAACCAGGTATTTCTATTAATCTGAAAACCTTGCGAGAAAAATCAAGGACTCGAAAACGCATTCAATCAATGAGTAAATGCATAACAGACACACACTTAGAGTATGTGTGTATCCAAGTTTTTCCCTGCCCCCCTGCAATGTCATTTATAATGGACAGTATTTCTTTTTCTTTTCTTTTTTTTCTCAAGAATGTGTGGGTAAATTCTTGTAATCTAGTAATCTCCATTCTTGTCCTCAGGTCAGGGGCTGTGCATGGAATATGAAACATTGTGGTTTTCTGGACTATATCAATGTGTGTCTCTCCCGCTCTCTGTTTTTTACAGGATTTTGAACACCTCAATCAAACCTTGCTCAAGGATGCCTTTGTAGCATATGTTGCAGTTTATGCTTTAAACTACAGATGGCTGTTATTTATCCATTACAGTTTAAAGCATACATTAAAGTCTATGCTTTAAACCACAGATAACAATAGGAGAAGAGGAGTAAAAAAATAAATCCAAATAAAATAAAAAACCTGTTAGTCATCACCACACAACACTCTGCAGTCAAACCTTTACATTCTTTGAAGGTCACCGGTTAGCATTTGGATGAACTAACCAAACAGAAACACTACACAGAGAGATACATGACTAGTTTGAGTTGACAATCTGCAAAACGGTTGAGGAAACCTTCAGTGATAGTGCTCCTCATAACAAAACAACAGGTCGATAAGCTTCCACAAGACAAAATAAAGTGTTTCTCAACACCATTTCGTCCCCAAGCAGATAAATCATCGCATCAGGGGTTCAGCAGATTGATTTGCAGAGTACACTGTTCAAACTTATGTGGCAACACAAAAGCATTAGATGTCCTCACGTCCGCGTGATCTATGAAAACACAGGCAAGCATTTGTCACACGTGTGCAGATTCAGCCCATTGTTAAGCTTGAGCTACTTTACAGGTCCGCCTCTAATAAGTTTACTTTCTCACATGAAGAATGACCAAATGATTTCCCATAGCCAAACTGATTATTCATCAGCGATATCTCCAAGTTAGGGAATCAGAGGCTTATTGAATTAAGCCGATGATGACTTTTGAGACATCTCTGCATGATCTGGGCCGGCAAACCTGATATGACTCCCGAGCAGATGAAGTGAAAGTGGCACGATCTTGATTTTAATATAATCTGCAAGGGTAACTCCAAGGCGCAGAATCAAGCGCTGAATATATAAATGAATTTCAACCAACCCCCTAGAATGCTCAAATAAATCTTAATTTAGCCTGTTCAAGTCACGTTTTTCTCTCTATTTCACTTTCTTTCCACCTGTCATACATACATCATATGCACACCCAGAGATCAGGATATTAACTCTTTCCCCGCAATTGACGAAGTTTTCTGTCATTTATCAGACAAGGGTTCCCAGCCACTGACAGAATTTTTCTGGCTTTCCTTGTTTTCACTGTTGTACAGTAGGGGGCGCAATTACTACAGTGTCCCAGTAGTGCACAACACAACAAAATTGGCACAACACAACAGAAACAAGCCACAACACAACGAAATTGGCACAACACAATGTAAACAAGCCACAACACAACGAAACTGGCACAACATAACAGAAACAAGCTACAACACAAACAAGTCACAACACAACGAAATTGCCACAACACAACGGGAACAAGCCACAACACAAAAAAATTGGCACAACACAGCGGAAACAAGCCACAACACAATGGAAAAGCCACAACACAAAGGAATTGTTTATTCGTTAATCGTTTAAGTCATTTATATAGCTATGCAAATTTAAACTGTCATTTAAAAAGCCTGGTACAGTAAAAGATGTTTAAAATTAGTAATATTGTTAGACCATTACCTCTAGTATGAAGCCCAAATTTTAGCTTTAAAGCATCATTTACATGGCCGTGAGAAGCAGCGTTGTAAAATGAATTATAACAGTAATAAAATGTGCAAAGTTCAAGGGTCCATATAAAACCAAAAACTGTTAAAAATGTGGATTTCGTTAGTCCATTGCCACTAGTAAAAAGCATGCATGTTTAGCTTTGACGCACCTCTTTAGATGCAGCACCGTTAATGGACTCCACTAGACCCCTGAAGGTGTGCTGTGGTATCTGGCACCAATATATTAGCATCAGATCCTTTAAGTCCTATAAGTTGCGAGGTGGGGCCTCCATGGATTGGACTTGTTTGTTTAGCACATCCCACAGATGCTCGTTTGGATTGGGATCTGGGGAATTTGAAGGCCAAGTCAACACCTCAAACTTGTTGTGCTCCTCAAACCATTCCTGATTTTTGCTTTGTGGCAGGGCGCATTATCCTGCTGAAAGAAGCCACAGCCACCAGGGAATACCGTTTCCATGAAAGGGTGTACATGGTCTGCAACAATGCTTAGGTAGGTGGTACGTGTCAAAGTAACATCCACATGAAAGGCAGGACCCAAGGTTTCCCAGCAGAACATAGTGCATCATGGTGCCCTGGGGAACACTAGTGTCAGTACACTACGAGTTACGTCAGTTATTGACGAAATGGGGGTCCCAATACAATCTCGCCACGACGGCTGTCTTCCAGCATCCTGCGCTGACCAGAGCTCCCTGCCGTGAGTCTTAGCACGAACGAGGGGCTAGGCTCAACGCCGATACCAAGGTACACTGGGAAGCATATCCCACATGGAGAAATGCAACACAATGCCTGCCCGAAGGGAGGATTTAAGAATACACATATGACCCCCGTAGGGACTGCATATGGAGCACTCTGGGGTATCCAGCCGCAGGTGGAAAATTTTTCAACCCCATGTGTGGCAAGGTGTCTTGCCAAGGGAAGACGTGCTCAGAGAGACTTACCGTGGAAATACACATGTGGAACCCCCACATGTGTATTTCCACGGTAAGTGGCCCAACGGGGGAACCATGCACACGGAGGCACCTAGCCGAAACACGAGGGCTGACCAAGCGGGCATGCACTCTGGTGTCGACATCAGCAGTGCTGGAGGAGCTCAGGGCTTACTGGGAAGCTCACCTGAGAGAAAATGCGCACTCATCCAGTCCGTGGAGTGGAATGGCGCAGCAAGCGAAGACACCTGAGCCTGTCCAGTTACTGGCCACTTGGGGCGAGTACACGAGCGGACACAGGCTCCACTCGGAGATTATAAAATCTTGTGAATGTGTTGGGTGTCGCCCAGCCTGCAGCTCTACAAATGTCTGTCAGCGAGGCGCCATGCGCTAAAGCCCAAGAGGAAGCAACACTCCTAGTGGAGTGTGCTCTAACCCCAAGGGGGCATGGCATGCCCTGAACCTGATATGCCAGGACAATGGCGTCCACTATCCAGTGAGACAACCTCTGCTTGGAGAGAGCCTTCCCTTTCTGCTGCCCTCCGTAACAGACAAAGAGCTGGTCTGAGGTCCTGAAACACTGCGTCCAGTCTACATAAGCGCGAAGGGCGCGTACTGGACAGAGCAGTGCCAAGGCTGGGTCTGCCTCCTCCACAGGCAGCGCTTGCAGGTTCACCACCTGATCCCTGAAGGGAGTGGTGGGGACTTTGTGCACGTATCCAGGCCGGGGTCTCAGGATCACGTGAGAATTAGCTGGCCCGAATTCCAGGCACACTTCGTCAACCGAAAATGCCTGCAGGTCCCCTACCCTCTTGATGGAAGCCAGAGCAATCAAGAGCGCCACTTTCATTGAAAGGAACTTCAGCTCCACAGACTGCAGAGGCTCAAAGGGAGCTTTCTGCAGGGCAGATAGAACCACTGCAAGATCCCAAGAGGGTATTTGAGGAGGGTGAGGAGGATTTAATCTCCTCGCCCCTCTAAGGAACCTGCTGACCAGGTCGTGCTGACCTACCGTTTTTGAGTCCACCAGGTCATGGTGAGCCGAAATCGTGGCCACATAGACCTTCAGGGTGGAGGGAGACAGCCTTTGCTCCAACCCTTCTTGGAGGAAACAAAGCACGGACCCGATTAAGCATTTCGTGGGATCTTATAGGCGAGAAGAGTACCAGGTGACGAAGAGGTTCCACTTCAACGCATAGGCCTGTCTCATGGACAAGGCCCTAGCGGAAGTGATGGTAGCCGCCACCTGAGGTGGCAGGGTACTCAAACCTAACGCATCCCGTCCAGGTCCCACACGTGTAGGTTCCAAAGGTCGGGACGTGGGTGCCATACGGTGCCCCGTCTCTGAGTAAGAAGGTCCTTCCTCAGAGGGATCGACCAGGGAGGGGCTGTCGCAAGGAGTACGAGTTCTGAGAACCAGGTCCGGCCGGGCCAATATGGGGCGACCAAAAGGACCTGCTCCCTGTCCTCCCTGGTCTTGCACAGAACCTGTGCGAGAAGGCTCATTGGGGGAAACGCATACTTGCGTGGGCCCCGCGGCCAGGTGTGCGCTAGTGCATCCGTGCCGAGGGTCCCCTCGGTCAGGGAGTAATACCAGCGGCAATGGGAAGAGTCGTGGGAGGCAAACAGATCTATCTGTGCATCGCCGAACTGTTCCCAAATCAGCTGAACCATCTGGGGATGGAGTTTCCATTCCCCCGGAAGCGGCTGAAACCGTGACAGCTCGTCGGCTGCATGATTCAGTTCTCCCGGGATATGAACAGCACGAAGCGACCTCAGATGCTTCTGACTCCATAGGAGGAGATGGCGGGCGAGTTGCGACATCCGGCAGGAGCGTAGACCACCTTGTCGGTTGATGTACGCTACTGTCGTGTGCTGTCTGAACGGACCAGTACGTGCTTGTCCTTGAGCAGGGCTTGGAAGCGGTGCAGGGCAAGATGTATGGCCAGCAACTCGAGGCAATTGACATGCCATAGGCGCTGGGATCCTCTCTAGGAGCCCACGGCAGCATGTCCATTGCACATGGCACCCCAGCCCGTGGCAGAGGCATCTGTTGATACAACAACATGCCTGGAAACTCGTTCTAGGGGAACACCTGCCCGTAGAAAACTGAGGTTCGCCCACGGGGTGAAGGTCTGACGGCAGGCCCGAGTCATTGGGACCCGGAGCGTGCCGTGTTGCCATGCCCATCTCGGGACTCGATCGCGAAGCCAGTGCTGAAGCGGTCTCATATGAAGCAAACCGAGCGCCGTTACCGCGACTGCGGATGCCATATGCCCCAGGAGCCTCTGAAAATATTTCAGTGGAACCGCACTCTTGCCCTCGAACTGGCGAAGACAAGTCAGCAGTGACTCGTAAGCTGCGCGTACATGACGACCGAGTCGATTTCCATACCGAGAAAAGAGATCCTCTGCACTGGGGAGAGTTTGCTCTTTTCCCAGTTGACCCAAAGGCCCAGACGGGCGAGGTGCTGAAGCACCAGGTCCCTGTGTTCGCAAACCTGATCCCAAGAGTGGCCTAGAATCAGCCAGTGCGAACCCCATGTTGCCTGAGCGGCACAAGGGCTGCCTCGACGACCTTCGTAAAGACGCGAGGGGACAGGGCTAGACCGAATGGGAGAACCGTGTACTGATATGCCTGCCCCTCGAAGGCAAACCGTAGAAACGGTCTGTGTCGAGGAAGAATGGAGACATGAAAGTAGTCGATCGCTGCAAACCAATCCAATGGACGAACGCATTCGAAAATGTGTTTGGCTGTCAACATCCTGAATGGAAGCCTGTGAAGGGTTCGGTTCAAGATGCGCAGGTCCAGGATTGGCCGTAACCCACCGGTTTTGGGGTGTGGCCCGAGGAGGATTCGTCGGGTTGGCCCACACCGTCACCCTCAAGTCACCCTGACCACCAGCCAAAGTACTCCCACTCGTGGAGGGAATAGATTGGGGTGTGGTAGAGGGGACTCTCCCTCCAGCACGGAGATCACGGAGTCTTGACCGCAACACTGTGATGGCCATGTTCCCACAGTGGGAACATGACTCATCCATGAACGCACGCTCGGCGTGCACGAGGCCCAAGCACGCCAAACAGCGATCATGCCCGTCAAACGGAGGAACCAGCTGACCGCACCCAGGAATGGAGCACAGGTGAGACATCTTGAAACAGACGTGCCGTGTGCAGCTCTTTTAGAGAAGAGTTTTTGCTCTGCAGAAGTGCTGAAGCGCATAGGGAGAACACACATGCTGTGCTAGATCACTGCACAGATCAGACAGGAATGCGGAACTCGCTAGAACGCGCCGTAACACCAACACTCTGGAGAGACACTCGTCTTGAAGAGAAAAAACGCTCAGGCAGTAGCACTCGGCTCTGAAGCAGAAACATAATGCGAGATTGCCACGCAATGCCCTTTATACCCACGCGGTGGGGCGGGGTTGCGTTATGCAAATTCCGCAGACCCATGGCATCTTCATGCCATTGGCTCATTTTGTAGAGCTCAAAGGCGATTGGCTTCTAAGCGAAACCCCATTTCATCAGTAATTGACGTAACTCGTAGTGTACTGACTGAAAGGGAAACGTGATTCATTAGACCAGGCCACCTTCTTCCATTGCTCCTAGGTCCAGTTCTGATGCTCATGTGCCCACTGTTGGCGCTTTCGGCGGTGGACAGGGGTCAGCATGGGCACTCTGACTGGTCTGCGCCCATGCAGCCCCATACGCAACAAACTGCAATGCACTGTGTATTCTGACACCTTTCTATCAGAACCAGCATTAACTTCTTGAGCAATTTGATCTACAGTAGCTCGTCTGTTTGATCAGACCACACAGGCCAGCCTTCGCTCCCCACATGCATCAATGATCCTTGGCCGCTCATGACCCTGCCGCCGGTTCACCACCGTTCCTTCCTTGGACCACTTTTGATAGATACTGACCACTGCAGACTGGGAATACCCCACAAGAGCTGCAGTTTTGGAGATGCTCTGACCCAGTTTTCTAGCCATCACAATTTGGCCCTTGTCAAACTTGCTCAAACACATCAACTTTGTTCACTTGCTGCCTAATATATCCCACCCACTAACAGGTGCAGTGAAGAGATAATCAGTGTTATTCACTTCACCTGTCAGTGGTTATAATGTTATGCCTGATCGGTGTACATATACAGCTCTGCAAAAAATTAAGAGACCACTTAACATTACGAAATCAATGTTAAGTGGTCTCTTCATTTTTTCCAGAGCAGTATATACTCTGTGAACATTTTGCAGCAAGTGAACATATTGTCCTCAAAGTTGATGTGTTAGAAGCAGGAAAAATGAGCAAGCTTAAGGATTTGAGTGAGTTTGACAAGGGCTAAACTGTTCCTTTCATGGAAACGGTATTCCCTGGTGGCTGTGGCTTCTTTCAGCGGGATAATGCACCCTGCCACAAAGCAAAAATGGTTCAGGAATGGTTTGAGGAGCACAACAACGAGTTTGAGGTGTTGACTTGGCCTCTAAATTCCCCAGATCTCAATCCAATCGAGCATCTGTGTGATGTGCTGTACAACGAGTCCGATCCATGGAGGCCCCACCTTGCAACTTACAGTACTTAAAGGATCTGCTGCTAACATCTTGGTGCCAGATACCACAGCACACCTTCAGGGGTCTAGAGGAGTCAGGGCCTCAACGGGTCAGGGCTGTTGTGGCAGCAAAAGGGGGACCAACACAATATTAGGAAGGTGGTCATAATGTTATGCCTGATCATTATATATATATAAGCCACGTTTTTGTTCGAGCATTGGCGAATCTGTTGTGTTGTTTAAATTTCATTGTGTTGTGCATTGCTGGGCCACCGTATATTACGCGTATTCTGAAAGAGTAGAGACTATCCGGATCAAAACACAGGAAAAAAGGAGCAGAAACAAGCTATAAAAGCATTTCTTATGCACGTTGTAGTCTTTGGAAAAAATACAAATAACAATAAATTTCTCATGTTCATTTTTGTTCACAATGTGTTTATATACATTTTTTTTTATGAAACCTACCCACATTCAAGTGTTGATAAAAAAGAATGCATGAAACTTTTATTTATTTAATAAAGCAGAGGCTATGTTCTTTCTCTTGCATGTTCAGATACTCATACAACTAAATATTCTGGGGGCCATGAAAGTTTTGTGAAATTTATCAAAAATTCTGGTGGTGGCTGGCAACTGGCAAGAAAAACTAAAAACGCTGACGGGGAAAGAGTTAAAGGCAATACTCATACAAGTCTCCCTCTCCCTGTCTAATTACATGCACCGTGGATTGCACGGCTGCAGGAAAGGTTGCCTTTAGCCATGACACCCCAGAGGTTACTCCTTTATTCTTTTGCTTTTTCCTCCTCTTTCCATTTTCTCCTAATTTCTTTCCTGCCCAACAGCTTTCTCGCCTTTATAACGACATATTAATGTCATTAAATTAATTAGCAGGTGGGCCGTTCTGAGATTTAAGGGATAATGAATTGCTAAAGTGGCTAGCCTTAACATCTTAACTTTTTCCACTCCCAGAGGGCTTAATGTGTAAACTTTCATTTTTTTTTTTTTTTTTTCCTGAGAAAGGGCTTTTTTCTCACCTCTCCCAGACTGAGCTTACATATGGCTGTGTGCTAAATGAACTAAAAGCCAGGAAAGTCTGAAATGTGAAAATAAAAATCCTCTAACGCCTCTGTCCTCAGAGAGTGCTGAGAAAACATAACAAGCTTTAAGAAGGCCATTGGAGGTTTAAGCTAAAAATGTTTCAAATACAGGGACATGAGAAAACACGCCCTCCTCACATAATTTTTTATTTTTCTTCTTCTTCTTCTTTGTCTTCATCATCATCATCATTATTATTATTATTATTATTATTATTATTATTATTATTATTATAAACACTGGATGTTTACCTCCATTAGGGATTTGTGTTGTGAACTAATATTTGATGTGAAAGGTTATCCTAAGAGTTTAACCTTTCTTAGGCTATTATGGCACTTGGACATAATAACATAATAACGAATGACTAAACTTTGCCTTTATATAAATATTATAAACAAGTGTTGGAAACTCAGAAGGGAAGACCAGGAGACTTGGATGTATCTTCAGCAGGATTCTTTATTGAGAACATGTGCTGTCGGTAGCTGCAGTCATCAAGTCTGATTTAAACACTAAGACTGTAGGTTATATAAATTTTAGGGGGAGGGATTACACAGCAAATGGGTGACGACCTTAAACAAAGCATGCAAATTAATTATCCAGGTAAAGAGACCTGCCCCAGACTCCAATCCTAATCCAAACTGGATGGAAACTTTGCATAACAGAATAATTCATCTGATGTCATCATCTTTACCTTAAATGCTAAACGCAACGTACTTCCCTTAGTTTTAAACAGATTCTTAAATTTGTAATCACACAAGTCACAAACCAGGAATAAATTTCACAAGTTCACCAGTTCAAGTGAGACATTAGAGGCTAATGTTCTTTCATATCAGGGGACAACACTTGATAGTAATCACCAATTTTGTGTGTGTACTTACTTAGCTTTACTTTAAAGAGAGAAAAAAAAAAAGAAAAGAAAGAAATTTCGGTAACACTTTACATTAAGGTTCCCTTTGTAAAGGGTTTATAAAGGTGTTTGTTAATGACTAATAACTCATTTACAAATGCACTATAGATCGTTGATAAGCAGTTATAACTGCATGAATAAAAAGGGTGACCTTAACGCAATACCTGCCAAATAGTGAGCCCTTTTTAACTCACATGTTATAAATGCTTAATAAATGTATTTATTCACACTTATTTAACTTAAAACCAGATTCCTGATTTATTTCATGATGCAGCAAAAATAGACTATCTTAGTGAGACTGAAGGGTGTTGTATTTGTGGTTTTCTCATTGATATCTCATGACTGCCACTTTTCTTAAAATGTTCCTTACCAGAAGTTACTGTCTTACTCATGATATTCCACAAAAGGCTCATGTCTATCCAAAGCAGTGTATAAAACTGATTTCTTGCTTATCAAGATGAAATTATCAAACTTTATTTTGGAATGTAAAGTTAACACTTTAGTTGAACCATTTATTAATGAGTTACACACATTAGTAACCTGTGAAAATGAACCTTAATGTAAAGTGAACACATGTGAACCATTTATTAATGAGTTACAAACATTAATAACCTGTGAAAGTGCACCTTAATGTAAAGTGAACACATGTGAACCATTTATTAATGAGTTACAAACATTAGTAACCTGTGAAAGTGAACCTTGATGTAAACTGAACACATGTGAATTATGTATTAATGAGGTACAAACATTAATAACCTGTAAAAGTGAACCTTAATGTAAAGTGAACACATGTGAATTATTTATTAATGAGTTACAAACATTAATAACCTGTGAAAGTGCACCTTAATGTAAAGTGAACACATGTGAACCATTTATTAATGAGTTACAAACATTAATAACCTGTGAAAGTGCACCTTAATGTAAAGTGAACGTGAATTATTTATTGAGTTACAAACATTAATAACCTGTAAAAGTGCACCTTAATGTAAAGTGAACACATGTGAACCATTTATTAATGAGTTACAAACATTAATAACCTGTGAAAGTGCACCTTAATGTAAAGTGAACGTGAATTATTTATTGAGTTACAAACATTAATAACCTGTAAAAGTGCACCTTAATGTAAAGTGAACACATGTGAACCATTTATTAATGAGTTACAAACATTAATAACCTGTGAAAGTGCACCTTAATGTAAAGTGAACACATGTGAACCATTTATTAATGAGTTACAAACATTAATAACCTGTGAAAGTGCACCTTAATGTAAAGTGAACACATGTGAACCATTTATTAATGAGTTACAAACATTAATAACCTGTGAAAGTGCACCTTAATGTAAAGTGAACACATGTGAATTATTTATTAATGAGTTACAAACATTAATAACCTGTAAAAGTGCACCTTAATGTAAAGTGAACACGTGAACCATTTATTAATGAGTTACAAACATTAATAACCTGTGAAAGTGCACCTTAATGTAAAGTGAACACATGTGAACCATTTATTAATGAGTTACAAACATTAATAACCTGTAAAAGTGCACCTTAATGTAAAGTGAACACATGTGAACCATTTATTAATGAGTTACAAACATTAATAACCTGTGAAAGTGCTCCTTAATGTAAAGTGAACACATGTGAACCATTTATTAATGAGTTACAAACATTAATAACCTGTAAAAGTGCACCTTAATGTAAAGTGAACACATGTGAACCATTTATTAATGAGTTACAAACATTAATAACCTGTGAAAGTGCTCCTTAATGTAAAGTGAACACATGTGAACCATTTATTAATGAGTTACAAACATTAATAACCTGTAAAAGTGCACCTTAATGTAAAGTGAACACATGTGAACCATTTATTAATGAGTTACAAACATTAATAACCTGTGAAAGTGCACCTTAATGTAAAGTGAACACATGTGAACCATTTATTAATGAGTTACAAACATTAATAACCTGTAAAAGTGCACCTTAATGTAAAGTGAACACATGTGAACCATTTATTAATGAGTTACAAACATTAATAACCTGTGAAAGTGCTCCTTAATGTAAAGTGAACACATGTGAACCATTTATTAATGAGTTACAAACATTAATAACCTGTGAAAGTGCTCCTTAATGTAAAGTGAACACATGTGAACCATTTATTAATGAGTTACAAACATTAATAACCTGTGAAAGTGCACCTTAATGTAAAGTGAACACATGTGAATTATTTATTAATGAGTTACAAACATTAATAACCTGTAAAAGTGCACCTTAATGTAAAGTGAACACGTGAACCATTTATTAATGAGTTACAAACATTAATAACCTGTGAAAGTGCACCTTAATGTAAAGTGAACACATGTGAACCATTTATTAATGAGTTACAAACATTAATAACCTGTAAAAGTGCACCTTAATGTAAAGTGAACACATGTGAACCATTTATTAATGAGTTACAAACATTAATAACCTGTGAAAGTGCTCCTTAATGTAAAGTGAACACATGTGAACCATTTATTAATGAGTTACAAACATTAATAACCTGTGAAAGTGCACCTTAATGTAAAGTGAACACATGTGAATTATTTATTAATGAGTTACAAACATTAATAACCTGTAAAAGTGCACCTTAATGTAAAGTGAACACGTGAACCATTTATTAATGAGTTACAAACATTAATAACCTGTGAAAGTGCACCTTAATGTAAAGTGAACACATGTGAACCATTTATTAATGAGTTACAAACATTAATAACCTGTAAAAGTGCACCTTAATGTAAAGTGAACACATGTGAACCATTTATTAATGAGTTACAAACATTAATAACCTGTGAAAGTGCTCCTTAATGTAAAGTGAACACATGTGAACCATTTATTAATGAGTTACAAACATTAATAACCTGTGAAAGTGCACCTTAATGTAAAGTGAACACATGTGAATTATTTATTAATGAGTTACAAACATTAATAACCTGTAAAAGTGCACCTTAATGTAAAGTGAACACATGTGAACCATTTATTAATGAGTTAAAAACATTAATAACCTGTAAAAGTGCACCTTAATGTAAAGTGAACACATGTGAACCATTTATTAATGAGTTACAAACATTAATAACCTGTGAAAGTGCTCCTTAATGTAAAGTGAACACATGTGAACCATTTATTAATGAGTTACAAACATTAATAACCTGTAAAAGTGCACCTTAATGTAAAGTGAACACATGTGAACCATTTATTAATGAGTTACAAACATTAATAACCTGTGAAAGTGCTCCTTAATGTAAAGTGAACACATGTGAACCATTTATTAATGAGTTACAAACATTAATAACCTGTAAAAGTGCACCTTAATGTAAAGTGAACACATGTGAACCATTTATTAATGAGTTACAAACATTAATAACCTGTGAAAGTGCTCCTTAATGTAAAGTGAACACATGTGAACCATTTATTAATGAGTTACAAACATTAATAACCTGTGAAAGTGCTCCTTAATGTAAAGTGAACACATGTGAACCATTTATTAATGAGTTACAAACATTAATAACCTGTGAAAGTGCACCTTAATGTAAAGTGAACACATGTGAATTATTTATTAATGAGTTACAAACATTAATAACCTGTAAAAGTGCACCTTAATGTAAAGTGAACACATGTGAACCATTTATTAATGAGTTAAAAACATTAATAACCTGTAAAAGTGCACCTTAATGTAAAGTGAACACATGTGAACCATTTATTAATGAGTTACAAACATTAATAACCTGTGAAAGTGCTCCTTAATGTAAAGTGAACACATGTGAACCATTTATTAATGAGTTACAAACATTAATAACCTGTAAAAGTGCACCTTAATGTAAAGTGAACACATGTGAACCATTTATTAATGAGTTACAAACATTAATAACCTGTGAAAGTGCTCCTTAATGTAAAGTGAACACATGTGAACCATTTATTAATGAGTTACAAACATTAATAACCTGTGAAAGTGCACCTTAATGTAAAGTGAACACATGTGAATTATTTATTAATGAGTTACAAACATTAATAACCTGTAAAAGTGCACCTTAATGTAAAGTGAACACATGTGAACCATTTATTAATGAGTTAAAAACATTAATAACCTGTAAAAGTGCACCTTAATGTAAAGTGAACACATGTGAACCATTTATTAATGAGTTACAAACATTAATAACCTGTGAAAGTGCTCCTTAATGTAAAGTGAACACATGTGAACCATTTATTAATGAGTTACAAACATTAATAACCTGTAAAAGTGCACCTTAATGTAAAGTGAACACATGTGAACCATTTATTAATGAGTTACAAACATTAATAACCTGTGAAAGTGCTCCTTAATGTAAAGTGAACACATGTGAACCATTTATTAATGAGTTACAAACATTAATAACCTGTAAAAGTGCACCTTAATGTAAAGTGAACACATGTGAACCATTTATTAATGAGTTACAAACATTAATAACCTGTGAAAGTGCTCCTTAATGTAAAGTGAACACATGTGAACCATTTATTAATGAGTTACAAACATTAATAACCTGTGAAAGTGCTCCTTAATGTAAAGTGAACACATGTGAACCATTTATTAATGAGTTACAAACATTAATAACCTGTGAAAGTGCACCTTAATGTAAAGTGAACACATGTGAATTATTTATTAATGAGTTACAAACATTAATAACCTGTAAAAGTGCACCTTAATGTAAAGTGAACACATGTGAACCATTTATTAATGAGTTAAAAACATTAATAACCTGTAAAAGTGCACCTTAATGTAAAGTGAACACATGTGAACCATTTATTAATGAGTTACAAACATTAATAACCTGTGAAAGTGCTCCTTAATGTAAAGTGAACACATGTGAACCATTTATTAATGAGTTACAAACATTAATAACCTGTGAAAGTGCACCTTAATGTAAAGTGAACACATGTGAATTATTTATTAATGAGTTACAAACATTAATAACCTGTAAAAGTGCACCTTAATGTAAAGTGAACACGTGAACCATTTATTAATGAGTTACAAACATTAATAACCTGTGAAAGTGCACCTTAATGTAAAGTGAACACATGTGAACCATTTATTAATGAGTTACAAACATTAATAACCTGTAAAAGTGCACCTTAATGTAAAGTGAACACATGTGAACCATTTATTAATGAGTTACAAACATTAATAACCTGTGAAAGTGCTCCTTAATGTAAAGTGAACACATGTGAACCATTTATTAATGAGTTACAAACATTAATAACCTGTAAAAGTGCACCTTAATGTAAAGTGAACACATGTGAACCATTTATTAATGAGTTACAAACATTAATAACCTGTGAAAGTGCTCCTTAATGTAAAGTGAACACATGTGAACCATTTATTAATGAGTTACAAACATTAATAACCTGTGAAAGTGCTCCTTAATGTAAAGTGAACACATGTGAACCATTTATTAATGAGTTACAAACATTAATAACCTGTGAAAGTGCACCTTAATGTAAAGTGAACACATGTGAATTATTTATTAATGAGTTACAAACATTAATAACCTGTAAAAGTGCTCCTTAATGTAAAGTGAACACATGTGAACCATTTATTAATGAGTTACAAACATTAATAACCTGTAAAAGTGCACCTTAATGTAAAGTGAACACCTTGATGTCACCTCAGTTAGCTTACCCATCAAATCAGTTACACTTAAAATTTCACTTCAGAGCACGATAGAACAGCGTGACTTCTTCTCCTGAAAAGTGAGTTTATCTTTATCGGATGCTCATTAGCGCCAACTCCTGTCACACGCCAGAACACGCGTGCTTTAGTGATGTGATCCTGTAAGAGTAGAATCAAGAGTAGCCCACTACTACTACTTCTACTTATAAAAATAACACATTGCATATTATACATATTTGTCACAGTTGGTTGTGAAGAGCAGTGAGGAAGCAGGATTTAGATGCAGCAGTACTATTTTTATTAAGAACATAACTGAACTCAAAAACGTATGAGAACAAAGACAGGAGTTGGCGCTAATGAGCATCCGATAAAGATAAACTCACTTTTCAGGAGAAGAAGTCACGCTGTTCTATCGTGCTCTGAAGTGAAATTTTATGTGTTACTGATCTGATGGGTAAGCTAACTGAGGTGACATCGCTGCAGACTGTGTTTTTCAAGTGTTTATATTAATTGTGTAATCTGTGTTAGTTTGTAGTTACCATACACAAATAACCGTTCTGGCGCTCCCTCGGACGGTTCTGTCACGCGCATGTAACGTTACTGTAAGTGCGGATGGCCAGATGCTCAGGTTACAGTGGTCTTATTCATGATATCAAAAATAATTACTGATTGTGTATTAATATGTTAATGTTCAAGTTTTAAGTTGTGTTTACAGATACAATGCATCAACATAAAATATTTACATTAAGGTGCACTTTCACAGGTTACTAATGTTTGTAACTCATTAATAAATAATTCACGTGTTCACTTTACATTAAGGTGCACTTTCACAGGTTATTAATGTTTGTAAAAAACAAATGTGATGTCTGCACACTGATTTAACCTGTTGGTCAAAACGTTGCAATAAATTGAAGCAGTTAAATTAGTGTGCGGACATCACATTTGTTTTTTGCTTTAGTTATTTCTTTTGTCCTGCACCTGAGCCCTGTTTGGGTTTGAGGATGTGCATACCTTCTTTGTATTTTTGACTTTGTATTAATGTTTGTAACTCATTAATAAATGGTTCACATGTGTTCACTTTACATTAAGGTTCATTTTCACAGGTTACTAATGTTTGTAACTCATTAATAAATGGTTCAACTAAAGTGTTAACTTTACATTCCAAAATAAAGTTTGATAATTTCATCTTGATAAGCAAGAAATCAGTTTTATACACTGCTGTGGATAGGCATGAGCCTTTTGTGGAATATCATGAGTAAGACAATAACTTCTGGTAAGGAACATCTTAAGAAAAGTGGCAGTCATGAGATATCAATGAGAAAACCACAAATACAACACCCTTCAATCTCACTAAGATAGTCTATTTTTGCTGCATCATGAAATAAATCAGGAATCTGGTTTTGAGTTAAATTAGTGTGAATAAATAAATTTATTAAGCATTTATAACCAGGGCTTGACATTAACACCCGCCATTTGCGGGTTGATTTCAGCTGTGGCGTGTAACACACTCACTCCCACTAGCCACTTTGGCGGGTTGAATTTTATTGTAGTCTTCTCTAAAGGCATCTGTTATAATCGTGTTGCGTGTTATAACCAATTACACGCGATTCTTTTGAGCTTATGATTGCAATGTCTAATAATCAGAGGCGTTCAGATTAGTCATCGCTAAAACGCCGGAGTTTTGTTCAGAGCGCGCTCTCACTCACTGAAATCTGCACTCTCATCATAAACAACAAAGCAGAGATGTAGCCTATGTGCGATGAACGTAGGAGATTCATTCATCATACAGTGATTGACTGTTTTGTTCAGCAGCAAAAATAGTTTCAAACAAAGATCACAGCGCATCTGATATGACTGGCATAACGTTGGCTTGGCGTTGGACGTTCGATATTCGCGAATTTAGGGACCGTGTCTAAAGTTACATCCGACATTGGTATATACGTTTCTAACTTCAATAGCATTTGAAGATAATGACTTACAGTCATAATACCAACTGTAAAGTGTTCATCTAGGTGTTTTAGATTTTTGATATTTAATAAAATAAAATCACATGAAAATATGGATATGTATTTCACTAGGCTACTGTATGGGCTTATACACAAAATATGCTAGATTTAAATATGTCATAGCTGATAGAATATTGCTTGAGAATAAATATTATATAATATATAATATAATAAATTATATTTACACCAAAAATTTTTATATTTTTCAGACAAGCAACTGTTTTTTCTAGGAGCTACACACAACCATATCAGAGATAAATAAACCTATTTGATGACGTCATGTTATAAATTTCATGTAGACTTGATCATGTAGAGTTGGTGTGTACAGTGCTCATTTACATATAGCCAACAACAAATTTCCCAACAACAATATTTTGGCCAGTGAAAATGCTGAGTGGCTAGTAACTTTGGAAAACCACTAGCCACAGTGGCTGGTGAGCAAAAAAGTTAATGTCAAGCCCTGTTTATAACATGTGAGTTAAAAAGGGCTCACTATTTGGCAGGTATTGCGTTAAAGTCACCCTTTTTATTCATGCAGTTCTAACTGCTTATCAACGATCTATAATGCATTTGTAAATGAGTTATTAGTCATTAACAAACACCTTTATAAACCCTTTACAAAGGGAACCTTAATGTATAGTGTTACCGAAATTTCTTTTTCTTAGCACAGCGCTATACCAGATGTATATGACTTTCTTTCTTCAGATTTCTTCAGTCCACATAATGCAAGTTAATGGGTACCAGAAAGTTGAAAATCAATGTCTTCGGAAGGAAAACTAGGTGTGTAAGAATTTATTTTTTAAAGTCTTTAATTTTTAAACCATCAGTTCTGGCCAACAGGTCATCTTAATTGAAAAGAAAAGTAAACTCTGTAAACCCTACATTATAGGGACAAATCCCCATCTAAAACAGAAAACAGCTTTTAAATCTATAAATTATAAAGTGATGTTTTTTGAAAATGTATAAATGATGAAAGTTTTCTGTGATTGGTAGTTTTGGGGG
This sequence comes from Coreius guichenoti, assembly GCA_039654105.1. Taxonomy (NCBI): domain Eukaryota; kingdom Metazoa; phylum Chordata; class Actinopteri; order Cypriniformes; family Gobionidae; genus Coreius; species Coreius guichenoti. Next base: position 19,571,924 of record CM077168.1, read on the forward strand.
ATAAAATATACAGTTTGTACAGTATAAAAATCATTATGTCCATGGAAGCCCCAGTAACACTTTTTTTTACAGTGTCCTTGTTACTCATGTTAAATGTAGTTACTGTAGTGATAACTATAAATTATGCATAGCCTAATTACATGCAACTAACCCTAAACCAACCCCTATTCCTAACCCTATAGTAAGTACATGTAGTTAATTATTATTACTCAGTACTTAAAGGAGTGGTTGATTACGATTTCACTTTTTCAACTTTAGTTACTGTGTAATGTTGCTGTTTGAGCTAGGGTGACCACCTGGCTATTGCTCTGTTGCAGGACAGTAGATGTGATTTTGTGGGACAATGCGGGACGTGTTGGGACAGATACATTTATTACTATTATGCTATATTGATTTACATTCGTTGGCAAACTTGGTATATGCGCCAATTAATGTTTCTGCCAGTGGGGGCCCACACTATAATGTTGCGCTTCTGGAAACATTAAATCCTGGAGAGAAGACTGTTCTAGATTCACAAGTGCACATGCAGGAGGACAAAGTTTGAGCACGCACATGTAATATCTGAGTGAGAGAGAGTGCGCGTCCAGTTTTGTGCGAGAAGGGAATCCGCCTGTGAGCGGAGAGATTCCTGCTCGCGCATTTGATGCACTCTCGTGTTACAATAATGCACTCTCGACATTTGTCGTTATAATAACGCCATAGAAACCGCCTTAAATGAACTATTAACATGAGAATAAAGTTGCAATCAATTTTTTTTATTGGTTAAAATGAATGGAGAATACCTCGTGTTTTTCTGTAGGTGCTCGATCATTTCCTTGAGTGTCGCTCAAGCATCCACGGGAATGGCGCATGTTCGTTGGAAATATTTGCCATCAGGATCGATGATTACATGCTTTAAATCATCAATTTGGGCAGCTTTGAGCAGCACTTGAGGTTCTTATCCAGTATGTGAGATGAAATCCTTGCTGGTGTAGCTGTGTTTACCGACTTGGATGAGGCCCGCACTTATTCCTTTGCGCTGTCCACTCAGTTGTCATCAGCGGGAAAACTTCTCTCTATGATTGCATTGGTTGGATATTTTCACAGCTAGAACATGACGGCTGCACAAATAGATTTTTAAATGCCAGTCACAGTTTTTAGTATATTTCTTACTGTGGTATTGTAATTTCAAGGATGAAAAATAATAATAATACAGACATTACTGAAATGCGGGACATTACTTACGTCTAGCAGGACGCGGGACAAAGCTCCCGGGAACACACAACAAAAGTCATGTTAAGAAGAGGAAGAGTTACTGTAGTAGAGCACATTTAGGAGTCCGCTCAAGCTTTCGCATCCGTCTTTTCACATTTTTTGCAATACAGCACGTAACACAAATGCAATAGCATTTAAGCAATAGTCATAAAAGCAAGATGACAACATAAGTTATAACCGTAACTAAACTAAACTATACCTGTTCTATCTTCATGCAGCATATATTCTCTGGCTCTGTGCATCTTACAACAGTGACAAGACATAACTTCAATGACTTGAAGATTAACTCCAAGTTAACTCCACATCAGCTACATAAATTCATCAACTAACCATTCAGAAACGTCCTTTTGCATTCTATGTTTTCACTTTTTGAGTCTCTCCATCATTTTCTGACTGGTTTGAACATAAAAGGCTGAACAGTTTCTGACCTTTTCAGTGGTGTCTGCGTGAGGTAATCGGAGCTGCTAACACAAGCTCTTGAAGCTCCGCCCTCTTCTTGAAAGGGGGCTGTGAGCAGCAGCTCATTTGCATTTAAAGGGACACACAAAAATGGAGCGTTTTACCTCACCCTCAAAAAGTGACAATTGCCATAAAAAAATTATCTGTGGGGTATTTTGAGCTAAAACTTCACATACACACTCTGGGGACATCAGAGAGTTATTTTACATCTTGTAAAAAGGGGCATTATAGGACCCCTTTAAATGTATAATTACACTGTATCACGGACACCTTAAAATAAAGTGTAACCGAAGTCCCCATAAAACATAAAACACTGTGTGTGCGTGTGTGTGTGTGTGTGTGTGTGTGTGAGAGAGAGAGGGAGAGAGAGAGAGAGAGAGAGAGAGAGAGAGAGAGAGAGAGGGCACATTTGTGTGCACACATGCAGTGTTTCCAGGATGGGGTTGATATTTAAAGAATAAAAGGAAAGACTGAAAGGAGAATCTTTGGGTAACGCTAGGGAATATTGTCTGTGCATACACATTTCATAAAGTATCCTTCTATGTCTTGACCAGGGCACTGCCAACCCACTGGAGCCATACTAGATCTGAACTGAATGTGTGAATACAGATGACATAGTGTCCCTCAAGATTACTTACAATTTTCAAACTGTTACATATACAGCAAATGCTGCTTTCTTGTATTTAAATTTAAATATGTTTAAAATAACGGAGTATGAATGAATATAGAATATAGGTCTATGTTTTAATATATATTAGTTTTTATGTCTTAATATTTTTCGAAGGACCTCATTATTTTTCATAGGATGTCATATGAGTATTAAAACTGCAAAGATGTATTTTAATCCTTGGTGATTACTGGTCGATAAGAGGGGAAAAGTATCTGAGCCATTTCATGGTCTTTGACTCTGAAATGAAGGTTCAAGGTCATTGTGTGGTGCTGAAGCTATTAGCTTGTAAAACGAAGCAAGCGCTGCACTGAGATCATCTACACGTACACACACAAACAGATGGCTGAGTTTCCCATTAAACAGACATGAGATAATCTTCTCAGCTTGACCATGGAGCAATCATATGGGACTCCACCAAATGGAGCCATTGTACAAACTGTGCCTGGTGGAGGGAAATTAAACAATTAAAGCAAGCGAGGAAGCCCTGATGTGTGATTTGTTGTTTATGTGTGTGTGTGTATGTTTAAGCATGACTCTCTGTGTGGTATTGTGCCATAATTACCAACCACATCGGTGAGACGTTCTTGTCACAATTGTGACAAAAGACTGTCATGTTCTACATTCAAAACTACGTCCAGATGACAGAGAAATTACATGAACATACACCCTGCGATGACACGCTCAAACAAAAGGCTAATTCACCAACAGCCTCATCTTCCCTCTCACAATCTAACATTGCTATGCTCAGTAGTATTTTGCACATAAAAGAAAGACTCCCTTTTTGATTAGGCCCATTTCCCAGGTTTACATGACCAGTCTGAATAGAAAGGCAGTGGAGGCTGCAATTCGTAATTTTCCAGTCCAAGAGTCCATCTACTGTGCAATAATAATCTGTGGTTTGTTATGGGTAAATGAAGAATTCCAGAGTGGTATTAAGGAGACCTGGGAAGGGGGGTTAATTCACGGTCACGGGGATGCAGATCGAAGCTGGAAGGCAGAGTGCTTTGGTACCCCGCTGTTACAGAAGAGTGGCACTATGGGTATTAGTGAAACTCCCTTGGAAACTATTGGTAAATGACCAGGAAATGCTTGGCTTTAGTTAACTATTTCCCCGCCATTGATGGGAATTTCCATCATTTATGAGACTAAATGAATTCTGTGTTTTCAACATTTCCGTATTTTTACTGTTATACAGTAGGGAGCGATAGGACACATCTTCTGAAAGAGTACAGAATCTCTGGATCAAAACACAGGCAGAAACAATAAATGTAAGCAGATGCATATGTAAAATAATGTGATCGTCAACATTAAGCAGCATATACAGTGGTGGCCAAAATTATTAGAACACTTGGCATCTGGGAGTAGTCTTATTGGGCCTGGATTTATTTTCAAAGAGGACAATGACCCGAAACATTCCTCTAACTATTGCCGGAACTACCTGCGACGGAAGGAATCTGCTGGAACATTAAAAATGATGGACTGGCCCTCTCAAAGTCCGGACCTCAACCCCATCGAGCACATTTGGGGCGAGATGGAAAATAAACTGGACAGATCTATTGTACATTCAAAGGAAAGCCTTTGGCTTCAGTTGCAGAAGGTATGGGATAACATTAGTGTTGAAGTTCTCAGAGGAAATATATTGACACTATGCCAGAGAGATGTGCTGCTGTAATTTCTGCAAAAGGTGGGCATACCAAATACTAAAGTTAAAAGTGGATAAAAACAGTACGACTCACTCATCTGATATTTGATGGTCAGAGCAACCATGTGCATGTTTCATGAACGTTATGAAATGAAATCATGTTTTGGAGGCAAAAAAAGGTCAATATTTTCAGATCTGTCAGGTGTTCTAAAAATTTTGGCCACCACTGTAAATCAAAACTGCCTAACATTACTGAATGAAATGTCGACCCAGGACAAGCTATAGGACTTTGCAAGCTTGGGTGTTGATGGACTCGATCTACTCCATCTATGTTTTATATCTATCTATTGTCTAAATAAGGTTACCGTATACTGCCAAATGTACTGACAAGAATTTATGGTAAGCTACTATACTGTAATGTAATTTATATTAAAACGTCTATGTCATGTTTTTAAATACATTTGTAATTACACATTTGTAATGATGAAGTTGAAATTTAAAATAACTTTAAATGGTGGCCAAAAATTGAAAAACATACTACTGCCAGGTTTATGTTCTGTTGTAATTTTCTTATTATGATTTTAGTTTTGTTATGTTCTCTGTGTGAAGGGAACATACTGAGCATCAGTGCTCCCTGGTTTTCACAGTGCATTTTGGGACTTTTAGGGAGTAAAGTTTTCAGTGCACTGGAAGGATTTATTGATTTAGACAGCCCTTAAAATAGCGACTCCCTGATCAGTGCCCTGACTACTAAGGGAGCTGATTGAGATGCACCCCTAGTGTCCTAGTGTGTCTGTTTGTTACCATAGTAACCTATTGTGTCCACCTGCCCCTTGTTAATTCACTCATTTAGCTATGTGTATTTATATCCTCTGTTGAGTTCAGTAACTTGTCGGTTATTGTCTATGGGGTGTGTCTCAATCAGTTCCCTTGCTCCCGAGCTTGTGAATCAGTATATCATGTACACTAATTTGGGCACTGAGGCTCACCAGCATGGGGCAAAAGGCACAAAGTATTCGTACAAATACTTTAGCTAAAATGATATGTTTTTAATAAACATATGTGTAACAATTCACCAGTGTGAGTGCCCCTGATCACCACCAGAGGGCACTCCAACCCGGACTGCCATCACCCGTAATCCTTTGCCCGGACTCATCAGCACTCACTGTTTACACCTGTTTCTCATTTACCTCATTACCTCTGCCTATATCTAGCCTGTTCACCCTGTCATTCTTTGCTAAGTCTTGTTTTGTCTCACACTGCATTTCTGAGTGTTATCCCTGGTTTCATGTCTCTCGGTTTCGTTGGAATTCTTGCCTGTGTCCCGGATTACCCTTTTGCCTCTGTCCCTTGTTTTGTTTGCCTGATTGGACTGCCTGCCTGATTGGACTGCCTACCTGTGTATGACCTTTTGCCTTTTCTCTGACTACGATTGTGGATTACCCTTTAAATAAAGTTGCTTTTGGATCCTAACCCTTCAAGCCTCAGAGCAGTTCGTAACAGAAGACTTAGCCACCATGGATCCAGCACTTCAAATAATCCGTCTATGTCAAGGTAACCAGTCACTCGAGAAACACATTCAGGATTAGCCATTGCTAATTTCTCTGATCTCCCGGACTGTGCACTCATTGACTTCTTTTGTTATGGACTTGATGAACAATATCAATCAAAGTTGATCCGTGATGGTCCTCGTGGATCACTCAGTCAGTTTCTGGACTATGCACTATCATGCACTATCAAGTGGTTCCTCCTACACTGTTGGGGAAATAGAGGAGGACATTTCCCCTAAACGTTTTTTTTACCATGCTTCAAGCTCCAGCAAGGTGCTGTGAACAAAGCCCAACACAGTGTTCGCCATGTCCGGTGCTGATGAGTCCGGGCAAAGGATTATGGGTGATGTAGTCTATGATGGAATGACAGTCCGGGTTGGAGTGCCCTCTGGTGGTGATCAGGGGCACTCACACTGGTGAATTGTTACAATATGAGTTAATACTTGTTCAAAACGATCACTTTAGCTGAGTTTGTACTATTTTCTGTTCATTTTGATAAAATAATTCATTTTTGTTTTTGTCATTAAAATATGTTAAGAAATACACTATATTGCCAAAAGTTTTGGGACACTTGCCTTTACATGCACATGAACTTTAATGACATCCCATTCTTAATCCGTAGGGTTTAATATGCAACTGGCCCACCCTTTGCAGCTATAACAGCTTCAACTCTTCTGGGAAGGCTTTCCACAAGGTTTAGGAGTGTGTTTATGGGAATTTTTGACCATTCTTCTTGAAGTGCATTTGTGAGGTCCTCCACACCAAACTCGCTCATCCATGTCTTTATGGACCTTGCTTTGTGCACTGGTGCGCAGTCATGTAGGAACAGGAAGGGACCATCCCCAAACTGTTCCCACAAAATTGGGAGCATGAAATTCTCCAAAATGTCTTGGTATGCTGAAGCATTAAGAGTTCCTTTCACTGGAACTAAGGGGCCAAGCCCAACCCCTGAAAAACAACCCCACACCATAATCCCCTCTCCACCAATCTTTACACTTGGCACAATGCAGTCAGGCAAGTACCGTTCTCCTGGCAACCCCCAAACCCAGACTCGTCCATCGGATTGCCAGACAGAGAAGCATGATTCTTCACTCCAGAGAACACATCTCCACTGCTCTAGAGTCCAGTGGGGACGTGCTTTACATCACTGCATCTGACACTTTGTAATGCACTTGGTGACGTAAGGCTTGGATGCAGCTGTTCGGCCATGGAAACCCATTCCATGAAGCTCTCTACGCACTAATCGAGCTAATCTGAAGACCACATGAAGTCTGGAGGTCTGTAGTTATTGACTCTCCAGAAAGTTGTTGACTTATGCGCACTGTGCGCCTTAGCATGCGCTGATCCCACTCTGTGATTTTACGTGGCCTACCACTTCGTGGCTGAGTTTCTTGAAAAGCTGATGTTTTGGAAAGTGCTGCGTCAAGTTTTTGTGCCATCTAGTGGTTTAGAGGAAAATACAATCAATGCCACCTTTCCCCCTGTTGTACCCTACTATAGTATGTTCTCTCTCTCTATTCCTTATACAACCTTCTAAGGTCACAGGGCTGGAGCCTATCCCAGTTTCTTAGGCCAGAGGCAGGGGAAAGCACCCTGGACAGATGGCCAGTCCATCACAGGGCTCTCACACACAGGCAATTTTGACTGTCCAATTCACCTAACCTGCATGTCTTTTGACTGTGGGGGAAACCGGAATACCTGGAGGAAACTCACGTAGTCAGGTAGAACATGAAAACTCAACACAGAAAGGACTCCTGGCCACCATGCTGCCCTATAGTATGTTAGTCAACACATAAAAAACGTCTTTAAAGCACAACAAAAAATATTAAAACTCATAGGCTGTCAAGTGATTACATTTTTTATCTAATTAATTACACGATGTGGCGATTAATTAATCTAATTAATCGCAAATTAATCGCACATCAAATTTGGCTGAGAAATTACTCCCGAAAGATAATTTAAAGTCATTATTGTGTAAAAAATCAAATAGACATTACAAAAGTAGCTTCAGAAAGAAATATTTTTGGGTTAACTATACCTTTAATGTTTGTTTTTATTAATATGGAAATATGAAATTATTTTTAATGAAATTATACTCTAAATAAGAAATTAAAACTGTCAGTAGGTGGCGGTAAATGTCTAATGGAGTAAGTCATTGAGTCATTCATTCATTCATTCGAGGCTGATTCATTCAGGAGTGAAGTAAATGGTTCTCTTTATGAAAATGGTAAATGTAAATGGTTCTCTTTATGAAAATGGTAAATGTAAATGGTTCTCTTTATGGTCCATTGAATCATTGCTTCACCCAATTCGTTCAAAACGCGGATTCAGAAAAGAAATGCCACTGTGTATAGTTCGGAGTCGAAGACGAACTGTTCTGCTTTATCTTTATATTTTCGTTAGCAAAACAGACAATATAGTGTATTGCCGATTTTGCAGGTTTTCCTACTTACAAAGCATGTAGAGGTCTGTAATTTTTATCATAGGTACACTTCAACTGTGAGAGACGGAATCTAAAACAAAAATCCAGAAAATCACATTGTATGATTTTTAAATAATTAATTTGCATTTTATTGCATGACATAAGTATTTGATCACCTACCAACCAGTAAGAATTCCGGCTCTCACAGACCTGTTCGTTTTTCTTAAAGAAGCCCTCCTGTTCTCCACTCATTACCTGTATTAACTGCACCTGTTTGAACTCGTTACCTGTATAAAAGACACCTGTCCACACACTCAATCAAACAGTCTCCAACCTCTCCACAATGGCCAAGACCAGAGAGCTGTGTAAGGACATCAGGGATAAAATTGTAGACCTGCACAAGGCTGGGATAGGCTACAGGACAATAGGCAAGCAGCTTGGTGAGAAGGCAACAACTGTTGGCACAATTATTAGAAAATGGAAGAAGTTCAAGATGACGGTCAATCTCCTTCGGTCTGGGGCACCATGCAAGATCTCACCTCGTGGGGCATCAATGATCATGAGGAAGGTGAGGGATCAGCACAGAACTACACGGCAGGACCTGGTCAATGACCTGAAGAGAGCTGGGACCACAGTCTCAAAGAAAACCATTAGTAACACACTACGCCGCCATGGATTAAAATCCTGCAGCGCATGCAAGGTCCCCCTGCTCAAGCCAGCGCATGTCCAGGCCCGTCTGAAGTTTGCCAATGACCATCTGGATGATCCAGAGGAGGAATGGGAGAAGGTCATGTGGTCTGATGAGACAAAAATAGAGCTTTTTGGTCTAAACTCCACTCGCCGTGTTTGGAGGAAGAAGAAGGATGAGTACAACCCCCAAGAACACCATCCCAACCGTGAAGCATGGAGGTGGAAACATCATTCTTTGGGGATGCTTTTCTGCAAAGGGGACAGGACGACTGCACCGTATTGAGGGGAGGATGGATGGGGCCATGTATCGCGAGATCTTGGCCAACAACCTCCTTCCCTCAGAAAGAGCATTGAAGATGGGTCGTGGCTGGGTCTTCCAGCATGACAACGACCCGAAACACACAGCCAGGGCAACTAAGGAGTGGCTCCGTAAGAAGCATCTCAAGGTCCTGGAGTGGCCTAGCCAGTCTCCAGACCTGAACCCAATAGAAAATCTTTGGAGGGAGCTGAAAGTCCGTATCGCCCAGCGACAGCCCCGAAACCTGAAGGATCTGGAGAAGGTCTGTATGGAGGAGTGGGTCAAAACCTGTCAGTGTGTGCAAACCTGGTCAAGAACTACAGGAAATGTATGATCTCTGTAATTGCAAACAAAGGTTTCTGTACCAAATATTAAGTTCTGCTTTTCTGATGTATCAAATACTTATGTCATGCAATAAAATGCAAATTAATTACTTTAAAATCATACAATTCCGATCCAATTCCGATTCCGATTCCGTCACTCACAGTTGAAGAGTACCTATGATAAAAATTACAGACTTCTACATGCTTTGTAAGTGGGCAAACCTGCAAAATCGGCAGTGTATCAAATACTTGTTCTCCCCACTGTAGTTCAATAAAACACATGTAAGGGATGATAGTGTTGATGATTTACCTTGGATGCGATTGAGTGAATTCGCGCATAGCACCGGCGGGAACAATCGTGCTCTGACACGGACCACAACAAACGTGCCCTGTCAGTGTACGCCCTGACTAAACACCCTGAGACTAAAACGAGCATTTTTGCCCCATATCTTGAATTTTAGAGACATTCTAACTGCATTCTATAGGCTTCATCACACAGTGAGTTGTTGCCCTGCATCATATTCTTCATCAATCAACTGTATGAAATGTAAGATTACCTAAGTAAGTCTGGGGCGGGGCAAGTGCGTTAAATGCGTTAATAATTTTAATGCGTTATTTTTTACCGTAACTAATTAATCTAATTAACGCATTAAATCGACAGCCCTAATTAAAACATAAGGTTACACTTTATTTTAAGTTGTCCTTGTTACAATGTAATTATACATTTAAGTACTGAGTAATAGTAATTAACTAAATGTAGTTACTATAGGGTTGTAAGCATAATGCACAAACTAGGAATATTTTAAACAGTCTTTAATGATGAATGCAGGTAATCGTTAGAAGAACGGAAATAAACACATTACATTAAGACAATAACCGGCAGAGGACTAAAATGAACAGGTAGTATATATGCAGGCGATAACAATGAATTGAATAAGACACAGCTGATAATTATAAGTAACCATAGAAACAAACGGACATAATCAGAAACCAAGGAAACAGAAACTAAACAGAGCAGGGAAACAAAACAGAATACTTCAAAATAAGAGTCCATAACCGTGACAAGGGTTAAGAATTGGGTTTTGTTTGGGGTTAGTTGCATGTAATTATGCATATATTACTGTTTTTACTGTAGTAAGTACATGTAACGTGTAACAAGGACACTGTAAAGTGTTACCAAACATAATGACTTAACAGTGTACTTCATGTAAAAGATTCAATTAGATATTGTTACATTGTTGCACTTTTTAAAGGTGTACTTAATGTTAAGAAACAGTAATGAAAATGTACGGTTACTTAAATGAATTAACATTAGATTATCTGCGAGTACAGATTTGAAAAATCTACTTTTAAGATTTGAACTACACTACAAGTGCACATTCAATACAATTAGGCACACTTCTTTTTCACAAGGGGTGTTATATCCAGCCCTCATAATGACCCGGTCAGATTTAGTAATCTTTATTGCATCTCATTAAATATCTTTTAAAAGCACCACTGTTGACTGCATACAATGAATTAACTCATCCCCACAATCATTTGTCCATTAAGCTTTTTTAAGGAGTTTAGAATGGAGGAATAATACACAAACCTCTTCAGTGATAGATAGTTTTATTGTCTCTGCATTTGCCTTTTTGCGACTCAATCTTGCCATACGTCCATGTCAATATTGAAGTCAGTTATGATTTTACCTCTCTCTTGTCTCCATCGGTGCTCTCACTACATGCTTTGACAGAGACAGCCAATCAGCAGTCACAGATCTCCTTGATGAATTCCAGTAGTATTGAATGTCATTAGGGGACCATGACACAAGATAGCTTTTTCATCTGGCTCCACTTTTACATAAAGGTCAAGCTTACCCAAGAATTATTCAGATGACCTTTCTGGATCTTCAATTAAAATGTGATAACTCTCAAATGGGGATGGAGGAGTACAGCGAACTAAAGGGTAGTTACACCATTTGTTGCAGTGTTTTAGAGAGTTTCCTCTTGGGGTTGAGGTAAAAAGAAATGGTTGGGATTTGGGGTTCTCCCCCAGTTTCTCTCAGGATAAGGAATATACTGTAGAATGAGTGTGGACTGAAATCCTGATTCTGTTTCATATTTAATCATAATTTTCATGTTGTAAATGGTACCATCAGTAACAAATTTCTCAGATGTTTTACTACCTTGCTAACTGAAATCATTCTTCATTAGTTGTTGTGAATGTCTTGGTTACTGTTGTAACCTCCATTCCCTTGACACGAAACAGGCTCTGCGCATAGATTATAGAATCTTTTTGAAGGTGTTGGGTGTAGCCCAGCCAGCAGCTCTGCTAATGTCTGCCAACAAGGCACCCTTCACTAAAACCGAAGAGGCTGTGACGCCCCTGGTAAAGTGAGCTCTCACTCCCAGGGGGCATGGTGCACCTTGGGCTTAGTAAGATAGGAGAATGGGATCCATAATCCAATGGGCCATTCTCTGTTTGGAGACATCCTTTCTATTTCTGCTAACCTCCAAAGCAGACAAAAAGCTTCTCAGATCATCTAAATATATAGATTTGCGCAAAGCATGATCCAGGCACAACAGAAACAGGGCTGCGTATCGCTTGTCAGGAGGGATTGCTAGTTCACCACTTGGACAACGTGAGAGTCTGCCGGACTGATCTCCAGGCACGCCTGGCTAACAGAGATGGCTTGTAGGTCCCCAATCCTCTTGACAGAAGTGAGTGCACTCAGGAGGGCCATCTTCATGGAGAGCACGCTAAGCTCAACTGACTATTTGAGGGCTTGAACTAATCTTTTTGTAGGGCCTGTAAGACCAAGGAGAGATCCCAAGAAGGGATAAGGCACGGTCTTGGGGGATTTTACCTCCACATACCTCTCAGGAACCTAATAATTAGGTCCTGCTTTCTCAGAGACATGCCACCCACAGTGTCGTGGTTTTGCTGCAATTGCAGCCACGTGCAGGACTTAAGGGTGGAAGCGGACAAGTGCTTCTCTAGACCCTCTTGGTGTAAGGAAAGCACTGACCCAATGCCACATCTCAGTGGGTCTTCACCTTGGGAAGAACACGATGTAGGAAAAGGTGCCAATTCAAGGCATAAAGCCACCTAGAAGAAGGGGCTCTTGTCTAAGTGATTGTGTCTATCACCGCTGGTGATAGCCCTCTGAATTCCTTCTTCCGTCCAGGGACCAGACATGGAGGTTCCAGAGATTCGGGCACGGGTGCCCCTGAGAAAGAAGATCCCTCTTTAGGGGGATTTGCCAGGGACGGGCCGACACCATCAGCCTGAGCTCTGAGAAACAAGTCTGGTTGGGCCTGAATGGAGCAACCATTAGGACTTGTTCTTCTTCCTCGCTGACCTTGCACAGTGTATGTGCGATGAGGCTCACTGGGCTGCGTCTGTCTCAGCGTACGTATTCGAGATAGCGATCGTGGCCATCCGAGGAAGAGAGAAATCGCCCACATCCAGATGGTCACTGTAAGGACTCTGTATAAGGGAAACAGGTCTATTTAGCTCAAATGAATTTATTAATTAATTCATAGGGAATTTTGAAAGAGTCAATTATTTTACGGCCGAGCAAATGACTCAGCGTTCATTTGAACGGACTGTAACTATCAACAGCGGATATAAATATCCAAACAATAGTGAAACACTATTTAATAGCCAGGTAACATAGATCAGCAGTTTAAGACATTAAATTCGTAAGCACATAACACAAGAACACTTATCTTTAAATACAAACGAAACTTTGTTACTCTAACACATAAAACTAATATCTAACACAAACACACGCACACACACATTCACACTAGTTGCAGAAAGAAGAAAAGTGAGGAAAGAACGAGTTTTAAGAGAGTGAAGTGATGAAATCCCAAGTTTCTAGCAATATATGCATTTATAACACATGACCTGAATGAACCATCAATCATTAATTTAACCTTCCTATCGTTTCTTAGGCGGGGTTATTAAATTTGATATCAATGCACCAGTTCAGTTAGAATCTGGAGGTATTACTTGCGTTTGTAGCTCGTATCGTCTTTGAATGGGGATTCCCTTTCGGTCCTTGCTTGAGAGGGGTTTCCCAGGTTCTTTGATTCGCTGACGGTCTTGTCATGTCTTTGATCGACGTCTTGGGAAGCCAATCACGTGGCGTGTTGGCGGATGGCAGGAAAGTCTCGTGGAGGTTTGAAGTTAAAGCGGCTTTGCTGTAGAATCAGTGACCGAGACTTTGCGGCAAAACTTAACTTAGAACACGAGACTCAACGGAAAGAAAAGAAACTAAGTAAAAGAAAGGAAAGTGAGACGAGAGTATTTAGATGGCTTGAATGAAATTAACCCATTTTCTCTGATCTTGGTCTGCCTCGATCGTCTTCGTCCGATCATCTATTCGTTATATCATTTTGTCTGCGTTGTCTTTTTCTCTTGTTCTCTGTCCAATTCTTTGTTCGTGTTCTGAGAAATGTCTCAAATGTCTGCCCATCCTCCAGGATAGGTTCTGACCAATTAGGTATCATATTTAGTTCAGGGGTGACTGTGTCCCCACCCCTCACCATAAATTACCTGTTATCTGTGGTCTCTTAACTTCCCTCTCTAAGCAGAGTACAGTTAGACGTGATTTCTTATTATAAGAACACGATACATTCTACACAGATTTCAATCAAGCCATCTTCTGAATTACGAGCATACAATCATACTGATACCAAGCAAGGTACACTTTCAGTCAATCATTCAATAGTTATACAATTACATGAATTGTGAGTGATATATATGCATAATGGTCACGTGTATTGGTTATAGACATGATATAGAATTATGTAGTAGAAGGCTGTTTGAATGTAAGTCTGACTATCATCCTTTTTAATGATTTGATGCAGTTTATATGTAACAACAGTCTCTGTGGATTTTCCTGTGGATTTTCCTGTGGATTTTAACCGTGTCACTCAGAGTTCATTTAAAGGTCATTGAGAAACAGGGGATCTATTTTGGCTCTTTGTCTTTGAGATCAAGCAACCTCTGCCGTTACCTTGGGGTGGCCCAAAGTTTGTCAGGCCAGAAAGTAATTAGTTGGGGGGTTTGTCAGCTTGGGGCAGACAGAATGGCGCCCACTTCTTCTTAAGGTCATAAATTGTTGATTTGTTGAGTTGAGTTTTGTGTGGAATTATGTTTGAACGAATCATCTGAAGATTCAATTGTCTGGTGCGCCCTCAAATCATCATGGACGGAAAGGCATCTTTAAACAGACACAATCTGCCGTGTAGCTATTTCAGAGGAATTTTTGCAAGGCTGAAGAACCCAGGGGAACTCCTCGCACCTTTCTGTTCACCCGAGAAAGAGACTGCTGAAATGTGCTCTAGTATTAAGCAGCATGTGGAGGTGAATGGATTCCCCTCTCTTATTTTCATTAGAGATGCGATGATTTGGCTCCAAAGAACAAAGCTGAATGAGTGGAGCACACCAGCTTCCTTTTATACCCATATGTTCGGGGGAGTGGCTGGCATGCAAATTCCACTCACCAATTCTCATATTCTAAATACGTCAGAGGTGTTTGGGGCTCAATGTCAAAGTTAAATTGTATTATATTGTTTTAAATTGTATTGTTAAGTTGTATTGCAATTGTAAAATTGAGAGTAAAACAATACATTTATTTTGTCTTTATTAAAGAAAACCAACAGATCAACAATACATCAAAAATTGCTGAAAAAAAACAAAAAACGAAACAGACTTGCTTAAACCAGCCTAAGACTGTTTTCTGGTCTTAGCTGGTTTAAGCAGGTCTTTGATGGTATATGATGCTCTTCTAGCCTGGCCAAGCTGGCCTTCAGCAGGTCTTCAGCTGGACTTCCGGCCTTGTCAAACTGGTATTTAGCTGGGCGGCCATCTTTTGTGTATATACCAGCCTATCCAGGTTT
Organism: Coreius guichenoti; assembly: GCA_039654105.1. Taxonomy (NCBI): domain Eukaryota; kingdom Metazoa; phylum Chordata; class Actinopteri; order Cypriniformes; family Gobionidae; genus Coreius; species Coreius guichenoti. The sequence continues at coordinate 19,587,126 of CM077168.1, forward strand.
GCTGGATATATATAGCAGAAACATGCTTTCATAAGTTCTTCAGTAATCAGTGAATGTCTAAGAGATTTTGCTTGATAAATGTAAAGCTTTCAGCCAAAAATACTCCTTCCGGTTTCTCCCAAGTTTCAGAAAGTTGGGGCCTATGTGACGTCAACAAGGCTGGAATTTCCTTGTACGGGCACTTCTCCCGGAAGGGTGCACGCACACGTCGACCAGAGCGAGAGAGCAAAAGCACGCCCTTCAACACGCTTTGCTCGGCTTTAGGGAAGTCATCGGCTGCGCTGCACAGGTCACAGGACTTCACGAAATTAACAATGTCACCAAAGAAGTGTGTTTTTGGTTGTCAGGGCAAGACAACCCTGTTCAGCTTCCCAAAGAACCCAGCGTTAAGGGGACAGTGGATGGAGTTTGTTTTTCCGGAGCAGCAACGGAGTTGCACAAGTGTTTTTGTTTGTTCCCTGCATTTCGGCGATGATTGTTTTATAAACAAGGCCCAGTTCAACTCCGGATTTGCAGATCGTCTAATGCTGAAAGATGGAGCGGTCCCAACGATAAAGGTTCACGGTCATGCGTTGGAACCACAGGCGGTGAGTAAAACTGCTTCAAATGTCTGTGTGTTGTTGGCTATCGGCGCATAAGTGCACATCAAGTAAACGACATGAACGTATAGTTAATTTATCAATGTAGTCGTTGTTGCTGCTGCTCCTCTTCAATTCCAGCCTCTGGATCTGATTCTGGATCATATATGTATGGCTGAATCTGATTTATAGCCATTGTTTATTTAGGACAACTTTTTTTCCACGTTTTCTAAGGATGTCACAGCTTTCAGACGCTCTCAACGCATTAGCTGCTCGTGCTCGTGACTCTTTAGCTCCGCCCACATGATACGCCTCCAGCCGCTCGGTTTTATTCAGAAAGTCTCGGTACAGCGTATCTGTCTTTTATAAATATGATAAAACTAAAGACTTTTCGGAGATATGAAGGATGCAATACTACTCTATAGGTACTCAAGATTGACATGAGATTGACAGAAACTCTGTGTGATACCCCCCCTTTAATTCAATTGAATTGTACAGATGTCTGCTACTAAATCAATGACAGAACCCTCCATAATAATTACCAATAACTGTAAACTTTATAATTGTAATTTTAAGCTGTGAGTAATACCGAAATAATAGCATTGTTAGGCAGCTGTCCTTTATTTCACTATCTCTGTCCTCTGCCTGTCCTTTCTGTTCATGTAATCTAATGGAGTGGGGTTTGAACTGTATTGATTTTAAAAGTGAAATGTTGGGATGAAGTGGGACTTGGGGGTTTGGAGCACAGTGAGAAACAGAGACAGGCAGGGAAAGTCAATGGGATAAATCGTATCTATTATGAGTCTCAGTGGTGTCTTAAATGGCGGCAATTATATAGAAACACTTGAATGGCCGATTCAGTCAGTATGTCTCCCACGCTGTAGGCCAGGAAGACGCCTGACCTGGAATCACATGCATGTACACACGTACATATGTAAGCTAGCACTGACGAATAAGTGTGCATGCATATGCTTACAAATAATCTTTGTTAATCCTTAGATCTCTGTTTGTTTTTTCACGCAGAGGCTTTAGGTCTCTCTTTATGTATGTGCATGAACACAGGGGCAGCTGTAGATGAGCAGTAGGGGGCGCTAGTCACTAGTGGAGGCATGGAAGAGCAATACTATCGTTCATTTGATAACAAAATCCTCATAAATGTGTTTTATTCTGTCAGTAAAAACAAATATCTCTTTATTTCATTTTTAATCAGGTGAGAAAGAAAGCCCTAATCCTACAAATCAAGTAATTTTGTCTTGTGTGTGATTAAGCATACATTTATTTGAAATGAACGTGAAATACATACATCATTATATCTCAAAGGGATCCCACCCTGATCCCATAACAAGTGTGCATAATTTGTAAGGGTAATTTATGGTAATGTTAGAGAGAGTATGATAGAGGAGAGATTAAACTAATTAGACTTGCATGCTTTGGGAAGATACATTTCACCCACGTTAACAGTGCACTCTGGGAAGAGGAGGGTTATTTTTCCCATGAGTGTCTCTATAGGTAATGCTGCAGTACAGGTTTAGGTTATTAAAATCATTCCAGCTTGCTCTGGGGAATTTGTTTTGGCCTGTTCCTGCTGATACTGACACTCAAATTATTTAATCTTGTTTTAATGAAGTATGCATTTTTATAATTTGAATTGGGAAATAATTTGATTGAATGTACGACTACTAAAACAGCATTAGTTTTACTGATGGAAGAATGGAAAAATGTCTGCTCCACCCTTTCAACTGTGTTCAGTGTAACTGATCTCAGTTCAGGTCACTTCAATTCATGAAGCTTTAATTAGCTTAACAAATGTAATGACATCTAAACTATGACACCCGGATAAAAGCTTGATTATAATATATACAGTCATATTATAAGTACAAATGGTTCTGCATTATTCATTTAGTCCATTAATATTATTTTTTTTTTCACGTTGGCCTGACATTATAAGAAAAACAATTAGAAAGTGTGAATTATTTTTTATTTTTTTAAAAAAAAATGTTGCTAGCTCTACAGTCCGCTGATTGATCTCATGGTGATTTATCCTCGATAAAAAAGAATGCAAGTAATAACACAAGGGCACTTGAAATAAAACACCACACAGTTCCCCCTTATTAAGCTGCATTCAGAGTTTTAATACTCCTTTATTACTATTAATCTTAATGTAGCACTATGGGCAGTCTGATTAATTATTATTTTCTGAAAATTGAATATCAAGTCCCAAGTAATTATGCTTAATGGAAAGAGAGAGTGAAAGAGAATGAGATTAGACAAAGAGCAAAAGTGTTAAAAGGTCGCTCTTTCTTCTCTCTAGTTACAAGAATAATACAATAACACAAATGGACGTGTGATAATCATGAAGTAACCAAAAATGTTAATAAAACCAATATATTTGAACTTCTTCAAAGTCTAGATTACATCTCTATATTCTCTGTTTACACTCTCTCAACCTCTCTTGATAAGGTGCAGCGTGGGAGTTTTTGCTTTGTTGACTTTCTGTCATTCACTTTCTGGTCCAACTTATCCATTATAAAGTAGATGAAGTAATTAAATGAATTAATTCAATAATTAAATTGCTTTAAGTAATCTGTGGCACTATCAAAACTCTGTGTTGCTAGTGGTGCAGAAATTACACACTTATGAAACTATTTTCAACGTAATGAGGCAAAAGGTTTTTAGGATCATGAAATTCAGTCAAATGTATCCAAACATTTGGCAAATATTGACGTTTGATGCTTTTGGTGTCTTTTTTGTTTGCATGAGAGACTAGAGTGAACAGATGTACACCTAACATTGATATTATACTTTTTGACATAACAATTCCAACTATTACCGGTATACAAAAACAGCTATTCAGCAATGTAGCTGATCTGAAAAAAGCTCCAGCCCTTGAAACCTGAATCCCTGTTGCTTTTGCCAAGCACATTATTAGACCAGTGGAGCAAAACATCCATTGGCCCTTCTTAATGTAGAGTTATTTGTCATCGGAGAATCTGAAAATGAGCGTCTTACCATTATATTTGTTCTACCAGAACCCCACTCTCCTTTCTGTTGCTTGGCTCTGCAAATGCAGCTCTTTATTTCAATACAAGGTCCACCTGCAATCAGCCTTTCTCTAATGAAAACGTATGTTTCTTATCATTCGCTGAAAGGCAGGCACCATTAGTAATGCCTGTCTAATTGATTCAAATGGTTTTAAATATGCATACATCCATTAATGCAAATGGAAAGGGGGTTGACTTGTGTGTATTACTTCGGCTGAAAATTAAATGCAAAAGTCTGAATCATTGTGTTTTTTTGTATATGAGGAGGAAAACATAATTGACCTCCAAAGTGAGACACCTAAATCAAGCTTTTTTTCCCCCTTGCATAACTATGTTATAGGTAATTTTCCCTCTTGATCTTTTGAGATTTCTTTGCTCTATTTGTGCACCAAAGACAACATTGTGGAATTTATTACAACCTGGTGGTATATGAGGTGACAGAGGTGGTACGCGGAAAAAATTAGTTTACCGTTCATTTAATTCTACCCTACCTTAAAATAGCATTAAAACCTAGCATGTATTTCTAACAGGCAAAATACCGTAAAAGGTCAAATACATGACATCCAATCAAATTACTACTTTTGGCAGTCAAAACTGATTGTATCCACATAAAAAGAGTGCATATGATAGGTTGTGTGCAGAGTATGCTGCCTTAGCAAATCGTTCTCAAAAATGTACCTTAGTAAAAGTGGGGATTTGGCACTTACTAGACACAGACTGTGTATATTAGAGATTAGATCCATTAAGACTTAAACTCTCTTCAATACATAACAACCTGTGTGAGTTAATATATTATAGGAGCAAGAATGCAATTTTCCCCAATTATCTTCACGATTGCAAATGTGACAAATATTAGTCTCTACATTGTTAATATATTAATAGGCAGTACAAATAGTGAGTTTTTCATTCATTGTCACTGTAATTAACAAATTATTATTGTTTAATTAGCTCAAAGAGTTATAATGTTTTTTTATGCTTTGTCAACAACTTAACCGTGAATAGTTCTCACTTTAGATTAGGTCACAGGAAATTGGAAAATGTCATTAATTAAGTGCTTTATACCAACCTTTATTAGACATTAATTTAATTAGTATTAAGTGTTCTTTAAAATGTTTACAAATACATGTATGTATGTATGATCCCTTAATCTTATCACTAAAGCTAATCATAAACACTTTTTAAATAACATATTGCTGTCAGTATGTCGATAATGTATGTTTTTTTTTTTTCGTTGTTGTTGTTGTTGTTGTTGTTGTTTTTTTGTGTGTGTGTGTGTCTCATTTGAACGAATCGATCAATGATTCAATGACTACACTCTAAAAAGTTTGGGAACCGCTGAGTTAGATCACACTTTATATTAGGTGTCTTCAACTAATATGTACTTACATAAAAATATATATAAATATAAAAATAATAATAATAATAATAATAACTGTACAATATACTTATTGTGTTCATGTTGTTTTGCAAAACACATTTGTTGCTGTTAAGGTGGGATATACAAACCCAATTCCAAAAAAGTTGGGACACTGTACAAACTGTGAATAAAAACAGAATGCAATGATGTGGAAGTTTCAAATTTCAATATTTTATTCAGAATACAACATAGATGACATATCAAATGTTTAAACTGAGAAAATGTATCATTTTAAGGGAAAAATAAGTTGATTTTAAATTTCATGGCATCAACACATCTCAAAAAAGTTGGGACAAGGCCATGTTTACCACTGTGTGGCATCCCCTCTTCTTTTTATAACAGTCTGCAAACGTCTGGGGACTGAGGAGACAAGTTGCTCAAGTTTAGGAATAGGAATGTTGTCCCATTCTTGTCTAATACAGGCTTCTAGTTGCTCAACTGTCAACTGCATCTTCCCCTTTATGATGCGCCAAATGTTTTCTATGGGTGAAAGATCTGGACTGCAGGCTGGCCATTTCAGTACCCGGATCCTTCTTCTACGCAGCCATGATGTTGTAATTGATGCAGTATGTGGTCTGGCATTGTCATGTTGGAAAATGCAAGGTCTTCCCTGAAAGAGACGACGTCTGGATGGGAGCATATGTTGTTCTAGAACTTGGATATACCTTTCAGCATTGATGGTGCCTTTCCAGATGTGTAAGCTGCCCATGCCACACGCACTCATGCAACCCCATACCATCAGAGATGCAGGCTTCTGAACTGAGCGCTGATGACAACTTGGGTTGTCCTTGTCCTCTTTAGTCCGGATGACATGGCGTCCCAGTTTTCCAAAAAGAACTTCAAATTTTGATTCGTCTGACCACAGAACAGTTTTCCACTTTGCCACAGTCCATTTTAAATGAGCCTTGGCCCAGAGAAAACGCCTGCGCTTCTGGATCATGTTTAGATATGGCTTCTTTTTTGACCTATAGAGTTTTAGCCGGCAACGGCGAATGGCACGGTGGATTGTGTTCACCGACAATGTTTTCTGGAAGTATTCCTGAGCCCATGTTGTGATTTCCATTACAGTAGCATTCCTGTATGTGATGCAGTGCCGTCTAAGGGCCCGAAGATCACAGGCATCCAGTATGGTTTTCCGGCCTTGACCCTTACGCACAGAGATTGTTCCAGATTCTCTGAATCTTTGGATGATATTATGCACTGTAGATGATGATAACTTCAAACTCTTTGCAATTTTTCTCTGAGAAACTCCTTTCTGATATTGCTCTGATTCGCCGCAGCATTGGGGGAATTGGTGATCCTCTGCCCATCTTGACTTCTGAGAGACACTGCCCCTCTGAGAGGCTCTTTTTATACCCAATCATGTTGCCAATTGACCTACTAAGTTGCAAATTGGTCCTCTAGCTGTTCCTTATATGTACATTTAACTTTTCCGGCCTCTTATTGCTACCTGTCCCAACTTTTTTGGAACGTGTAGCTCTCATGAAATCCAAAATGAGCCAATATTTGGCATGACATTTCAAAATGTCTCACTTTCAACATTTGATATGTTATCTATATTCTATTGTGAATAAAATATAAGTTTATGAGATTTGTAAATTATTGCATTCCTTTTTTATTCACAATTTGTACAGTGTCCCAACTTTTTTGGAATCGGGTTTGTAGGTATAGATAGAGATGGTTTGGTGGTATGGTTAGGTTTAAGGGTGGGTTAAGGTATAAGGGAAGGATAAACAGTGTAATTATAGATGTAATTACATAAATGGATTAGAGCTGTAATTACTTGCAGGTACTTTTAAATATAAGTACAATGTAAAAAACATATGTACACAATAAGTACATTGTATATAATATACAAACAGTATATTAATTTAAATCTTAAATGCGTTAAAGACACTTAATATAAAGTGGGACTATTGGCATATCATGTTATTAATAGGATTAACATTTTTACAATTATAAATACACAATATATTAATGAGTATTGTGATAAGAAATAAATACATGATATGTTAGTAGTTAATAGACTGAAAACCTCAACAATGAAATTAGAAAGTGCTTAAAAAGACAAAAGTAATCTCTTCTCTTTTAAATTCTGTCTCTATGGCGATGGTTACCAAGTGAACACTAGTGCCGAGCTCCAAGTTTCCAAGGGTTTCTAGTAGTCAAGTAGGTATGGTGCTGATCTCAATGAGGACAGCAGTTGATAGAGGGAGCTCCGTAATAACAAGATCAAACTGCATCTTATGAATCATTTCACTGTGCCGCAAGTGCTGAAACCACAGAGCCATCATTGAAAACAGGGAGGAAGTCCCTGATTATGTGCCCAACAGTTTCCACTTATTTAACTTCACCATGTTGAAGGATTATTTTAGGCCAGTAGTTCTCAAACTGTGCACGCAAACTGTACCACCAGTGGTACACTTCTTTTTTGCCCCAGTAAATTTATTTTTATTTGCAAGTCATATATATCTTTGTGCATCTAAAACTGTAATTACTCAAACTGTGTTGCTAAATGTTTTAAATCAGAATGTGTACACCATAATTGTAGTCAACAATGAGCATAGTGGAATATTGTAAAGTCTTGAGCACATACAGAAGTTTTAAGACTTGCTTCATTGCTTCATTCTAAAAGGTATTTATTATGTATGTGCTTGCACTGGATGACAAAACAAGCTTATTAAACTGGGCAAATACATTGTAATCCACTATAAATGTTGCCCCAGTCTACTTAGTTTAGGGTCTACTCTGTTCCTTTAAAATTTTTCTTTAAAAATGAGCAATCAAGAAAAATCTTTTTTTTTTTTTTTTTTTTTTTTTTTTTTTTTTTTATAGAAATATGACATTCTGTCAACAACTTTACTTTTGTACTAAAAGACACTCAGCCTTTCTCTCTCTGTCGCTGTCTGTTTTTCCTTCTATCATTTGCCTGAATGCAGACACGTCAAATCAAGGTGTATTAATGGTGTGTATGCTTACTGATGTGATTGACTGACATTGTGTCATTTTCAGTCGACAATTATGATAAAAGAAATTCACAGAAGCAGCAATAGATGTTTATCAATCTAATACGGCATTGACAATTCAATATTGCCTATAGAGATTTCTTCAAATAAGAAAATATGAACATCACTGTCAGACTTTAGATTATGAAATATGCACGAACATGACTGAGAATCATGCAGAGCTAAAATCTTTCAGCACAGGAAATGTTCATGTTTTTATATGTTTATTTTCATCTACAAAATATCGAACAAGATTCAAGTGGTTATTTCACAAATGGCGTTTGAAAAGAGAATCATCTGAAACTATAATTGATTGACCTTTGTATAATGATGATCTTTCCCATTTGCAGCTTCCGAGTGTTTGTTTCAGAGGCCACTACATGTATATGTGAGTTTAATTTCAAAATGTAATTCAATTATGACAGGAAATTAATTGTAGGAAGCACTCAGTTTAATATATTATTTTCTACTACAGGGAACATTATAATTTATTTTTTAAGGGCCCTTCAAAAAGAATAAGGCCCTGGCAAAACATCTACTATAATATAACAAAATCTTAGCAATATATATGTTGCTAACATATTATTAAGTCATAATGCATGGCTAGTTTTAAATGGTAATTAAATGATAAATATGCTCTTAGCAGCCAGGAGTAGTTATGAGCTCAACACTATAGAGTGTTTCAGTAGTAAGAACCTCAGGATTTGGGAAAGTCTCATGATCAGAATGAGGGCTCTTGAAAAGCATAAATATACACTACCGATCAAAAGTTTGGAATATTTAGGATGTTTAATGTTTTTGAAAAGAAGTCTCCAAGAGAAGTCACCAAGGCTGCATTTATTCAGTCAAAAACACAGTAAAAATAGTAATATTGTGAAATATTATTACAATTTCAAATAACTGTTTTCTATTTGAATATATTTTAAAATGTATTTTATTCCTGTGGTGGCAAAGCTGAATTTTCAACAGCCATTACTCATGTCAGGATACGACTGTAACCATGGTTCCCTGAGAAAGGAATAAAACACTGCGTCCAAGTGGTGATGCGATGGGAACACTCCTGCATGATTGCGTCTGAAGCACATGTCCAACTAACTCCAATGTCATTGGTGCAACTTCACCCCATAACACCTGATGGCATACTGTGGAAGCTATAAATGGTACCAGGAACACAACAGCGTCAATCTTCTCTTGGTCCGCTGACACAAATGGAGGAGGATTAAAGGCCTGCAAGATTATAGGACATGCTACGTTAGTAGGAACCTTCGGTACGTAGCCCGGTCTAGGGTGAGGGCTTTGACCCCATCGGGAGCCAATTCTAGGCAGGAGGAGGCAGCTGACAGGGCCTGCATATCGCCTACCCTCTTGAGGAAAGTAATAGCAAGCAGGAAAGCCATCTTAATTGATAGAGTCAATAGGTTCAAAGGGTGCCAGGGATAACCCTTCTAGAACCAAGGCCAAATCCCAGGCCGGGTTAGGGTTAGGGTTAGGGTTACCCTAACCCTCATATGGATAGCAGGCCTTAACCCCAGGGTGCTATTAAGGAAACGTGTTATAAGATGGTGTCTCCACATAGACCCATCGCCTAACGGTGCATGGTAAGCAGATATGGCCGCCACGTAGACCTTAAGAGTGTAAGGGGATACATCACTTTTCCAAGTTTTGGAAAGTTTTTTTTTTCGAGTATGGCCCTGTATGACTTCATAAAAGGTGGAATTGCTTGTATGGGCACTTCTGAGCATGTGCGCACATCAACCAGAGCGAGAGCAAGAGCGTGCCCATTAACGAGCTTTGTTCGGGTTATGGAAGCCGTCGGCAGCGCTGTCATTTTGTTTTAGACCACGAAATCAACAATGTCACTAAAGTTTTTGGTTGTGAGGGAAAAATAACCTTGTTCAGCTTCCCAAATAACCCAGTGTTAAAGAAAACAGTGGATGCATTTTTTTTTTTTCCGGAGCAGCAATGGAGTTCCATGTGTTTGTTTGTTCCCGGTCACAAGTCAAAACCGCAGTCGGTGAGTGAAACTGCATCAAATGTCTGTGTTTTGTTGGCAATCGGTGCGTAAGTGCATGTAATGTAAACAACACGAAAGTATAGTGAATCGAAAGTTATCCAGGGATAATGCCATAATGTATTTTGTGTGTGTGTGCTCGTGACTCTTTAGCTCCGCCCACTGCACCCCTGCACGAAACTGCATGCCTTTTTGGAAAGAATCGGTACAGCGTATCTGTCTTTTATAAATATGATAAAACTAAAGACTCTTCAGAGATATGAAGGATGCAATACTACTCTATAGGTACTCAAGATTAACATGAGACTGGCAGAAACTGTTACGTACCCTTTAAATGCTACGAGCAATGATGACCTCTCCTTAGACCCTGAGTTGAGCAGCCGTCTAAGACCGCATACCAAACTGTGAGGGACACATCTGTCGTTAGCTTCATGTGTCGACAAGAGGCCCACAGCACTGGTCCCTGGGACAAAAACCAAGCCTTCTTCAACATCACTGTGCGAAAGCATCTGCACGTAACCCTGATGATGGGAAATGGGTTGCCCCAAGGGGAAAACCCCTTGGTCTTGAGACTACTGCAATGGTGTCATGTACAGAAAGCCAAAGGAATCATGTTGGATGCTAGCATGAGTCCTAACAGTCCCTGAAACTGTTTCACAGCGATGACTCAGCCTAGCGTAATCCTGCTTATGGCTAAAAGGATTGCCTCTATACCAGGAGACAGTTGTGCCTGCATAGTAGTCGAGTCCCAAATTAGAAAAGTGGTCCTCTTTAGTGGAGAAAGCATACTCTTCTTGACGTTCAGTCTTAACCCCAAGCACCGCATGTGGGCGATGATGACATCTTGATGCTGAAACACCATCTCCTCCGCAGGAATTAGCCAGTCTTCTATGTAATTGACAATACATATGCCCTGTAATCGTAACGGAGCCAGAGATGCATCCATGCATTTTGCAAAAGTGTGGGGTGACAGGAAGAACTAATCCGAAAGGAAGAACCCAATATTGCTATGCTTCACCCCCGAAAACAAACCTGAGGAACTTCCTGTGTTGAGGAAGGATGTATTTATGGAAGGATGCATCCTTTAGATCTATTGTGACAAACCTCTGATCTGAGATGGGACGCAACCACCAATCCCTCTTGGGAACTATGAAGTACCCGGAGTTCTATAGCCTCTTTCGCAAAGAGAGACTGAACCTCCTGTTCCAGCACCTGAGTCTGCTCTGGGCTGACTATCGTCTTGACTCCCTTGAATTGAGGTAGACGAGAATTGAACTGAATTCTGTACCCTTTCTCTATAATCTGCATTGAGATATGTTTGGCAGAAGTTTCCATGCTGCCAAAAAATGAAGTGGAAGACCGGCAGGGAACAACCGAACACACTGCTCTATTAACCTCCTCGGAGCTGGGCTGGCTTTGGCCATGAGAGCTGTCTTGACCCCCAGTCTAGGTGAGGGGGGCTCGAGGCAAGGGATGAACCTCTGGAACATTGCCGCTTGCTTTTTAGCCTACTGGAACCTCTCAATGACAGTGTTGATTATGTCGGCAAAGAGGCCAGGAGGGGAAAGTGGGGCATCTAACAGGGACAGCTTTCCCTTTCTCTTTAATTCCTAAGAGGTTCAGACATAAGTGCCTCTCCATAGCCACCATAGCTGCCATGGAGCAGCCTATGGCACCATCTCCTTGGTGGGATGAAGAGAAAGGTCTGTGGCCTGAAGCAACTCTTTCACAGTGTCAGGCCCCACACCATCGCTTTCGTCCAGGTCCCTTAGCAGGTTAGCCTGGTATGCCTGCAAGATGGCCATCATATGCAGATACACCCCAGCCTGACCTGCTGCCACATATGCTTTGCACGCCAAGTTAGATGTTAGTCTGCAGGGCTTTGTGAGCAACGTTAGGGCCTTGAGGGAAGATGCAGCCTCAGAGGAGAAATAGCTAAAGTGCGTCTCTTCAACCCTGGGCATCGCCCTATAGCCGTGCTTGTTCAGCCCCATGATTGCGGAATAATTAAAAACCATGGGACTAAAGAGCCTAGCAGAAAAAGTCTTATTCCAGGACTTCGACATCTCAGTGTGGAGGTCTGGGAAGAATGGCATCCCCCGACGTGGAGGCTGTGATTTACTGGGCAGGAAGCAATTGTCTAGCTTACTTTTTTGACAAACCTCCTTCTTCTCGTCCAGCCAGTCCATGTTTAACTTGGCCACGGCATGAGTCACAACCTCCACTAGCTCCTCGTATGCGGAAGAAGCCGCAGAGTTGGCTTCCAGATCCCAAGTGAAAGCACTCGAGCCAGCAGGTGAGAGCTGAAAAAGGGACAAGCCTGTCTCAAGCTCCTCTGCAAGCTCCATTTTGCGACCCCCGTGATCTGAGCTGCCGCGCCATCTCGGCAGATGCAGGACCCAAACCATGAGTGGTGCTAGCCTGAGCACTCTTCTCGAAGAGGGCCAGGCCAGAGCAGAGTGCCCTCTTTGCAAAGTTCACGATCACAATGTGCACAGACAGCCCCCTCAAGAGCTGCCCGTAATTGCTCCGCTCTCAAGCAGATAACACAAATATCGTGTATGCCCACCCGTAAGATGGCACGGGGGAACATACGATCTAAACTGCAGTTAGTTGGACATGTGCTTCAGACTGTTGTCACAATACTGGAAATTATAACTTCTATACAATACCTTGAAAAATATTGATATTCGATACCATTTTCGATACCACAAGGAAAACTGCCATAAAGATGTTTTTATTATTATCTCATAATTCTTTGATAATTTAGGCACTTTTGTTGTAAAAGCTTACAGACAGCACAGGGAGGCTTTATTTGAAACTTTGAAATAAAGTAAACCATCAGTAATAAAATAAGAACAAATAAACACATTGCAACTGATAGCACAAATAAATACAATACAATAAAGAGACAAATTAAATAAACATTAAATAAATAAACATTTAAATAATTTTTTTTTTTTTTTTAGGTGTGTTCAAACAGTAGTATTCAGGTAAGAAATACTAAAGAAATTAAATAGGCCTAAAGTAATAAAATGTAAAATAACACTGGATAGTCTTCATTGTAAAAAATAAATACAGATTAATGCTACAATTAAAGTTACAAAGGTTATTCAGTCTAAAGCAGTGAGTGATTTTGATTTTGATTTTGATTGACGTGATTGACTTCCCAAGACATCGATCAAAGACACGGCAAGACCGACAGAGAATCAAAGAACCTGGGAAATCCCAACTCCAGCCAGAACTAAGGGATTCCCCATTCAAAGAAGACACAAACTAACACAAGTACTTTGTGTTCAAGGCCGTGAAACGGATTCCAACTCTTTTCATCCCACTGCAACATGGCCCAGCTCAGCAAGTGGAAGACGTCACCACTCGGACTCAGCACGTCACCAGGCGGAACTTAAATATCACTTTACCAAACCTCTTAGTGTATTTTGTCAGTATATGATTATCTAATTTGCATTAGATTTTGCATAGCTGATGTCAGTTAATAACAAATAATCTCTCTATTTATTTGTTGAATTCAGAATAAGGTTTACCTTATTACTTCCAAAGGAACTACTGTTTATCTTTCCATAAGATAACTTGTAACTCCCATAGTAACATCCAACTCAGTCACTTGCATTTATCAATCTTTTTGCACTTTATCCATTCAGTAGTTGTTAGTTACTCTTATCTATCCTTTTGTTAAAAAATCCTTTTATTACAGTCGTTTCTTCTTTGTGTTGATAATACAGTAAGATGCTCTACAAGTTAACGATATCTCTCAAGTCCTTCAGATTGGTCAGATGACGAACTTCCTTAATTCCATAATTATTATTATGATTATTATATTATTATATAACCATTATTAATAATTGAGCACCAATAATAATTGATAATAATTTAGCAGCAGTAGTGTATTGTACTGTTGAAGATATTTTGAAGTTGCATACAGCAGAAATCATATAGTAACTGTAATTTTTCTGAAAGCCTGCTAAGTGTTCTGTGGTTAGCTACATTCTGTATACATGCCTGCTATCAGCAGTGACTATATTTTATACCCAATTATTTCAGCTATTTAAAAAAAAAAAAAAAAATCTCCCAAGGGCCTGCTTTCAGAAGAGTTCAGGGTTATGACCGTAGTACAGAGGGTTCATGAACTGCAACTATTTTATTTGAGTCTGTCATTTTTAGGCTTGGACTCAGATGTAAGGAAGATGTTGAAGGTTATGTTGCATTTGGGCTTATACATGCCCCCCCAAAAATGCTAATCCTAATGTTCCTCCCCCGTGTGCATGACCTGTTTTAATCAACTACCTCAGGGCTGCTGGGAAAGCTGAGGTTAGCTTGAGAGGGCAGATATCAAAGCAGGTACAAATAATCCTGCATGTATAGACTACACATGCTCGCTTGAGTGTGTATGGCATTAAGATCCGATAATACGATATCCATTTGAACTCTGAACTAAAATAAGAAATAACTCTGCTGTCAGTCGGAAATCCAAAGAGTCTTTTCCTCCCGTCCACTCAACAGAAACTCCTTTCCATCGATTTGTTTTTTCAAATGGTGGATCCATGTCCGTTTTGCTGCATTAATATTGAAGTATTCTTATTTATTAATGCTGTGTTATCTAGATGCTTCCATCTCTGCTTGTAGAGCAATTCAACTAATGGGGACTGCTAACTGTCCATCTCTCTCACACACACATTGACTCATTGTGTGTGTGTGTGTGTGTGTGTGTGTGTGTGTGTGTGTGTGTGTGTGTGTGTGTGTCTGTGTGTCTCTGTGTGTGTGTGTGTACCAGAGATCACATTGGAAGGCACTGATAGATCTTATGAGTGTGCTTTACTGAGCAAGCACTTGTCAAGGAATTATACAGTACTGGTAATAATGATGATTTGCAACACAGTTTTTCTTTCATAATTGGCAGCCACTCGCGGTCTTCACTCTTCCGTGTTGCCCGACCTCCTCAGCACCGCGATCCCCCTCAGCAGCGAGGGCTCTCCGACAGTATGTCCCTCCTTCCTCCCGGGTTTCGGCACCAACGTAATGAAGTATGTTGATATGGGAAGAAGGAGGCGGGAACCGGCGAACGTTCAATACTTTAATCCAAAATAAACCAACTGAATGTAAAACGCAGGCAGCCCCTCACGGACGGCTGCCGCGCACACACATAATAATACATAAACAAAACATAACGTAAAGTCCAGGCCTGGTCCTCTCTCATCCTTCACTGTCGTCGCTCCTCCTTTTATGCGTCCGAGCTCCTCCGTGAGACATGGTTCTCACGGTCCTCACGGTCCCTCAGCCTCGCTGCTTGCCACAATCACATTATGCGACTACGCATTACTTTGCGGAGAGCTTACGACCTACTAGCTACGTTCTGCCTTAAGAACAAATGGTGCAACTGAAAAAAGTACAGAGTTAGTTGCAAACTAGCTAGTAGTTGCTAAGCCTCTAGTGTGGACTTTATGTTCCAATTTAAGAAAGAACTTACGAACGGCTGATGCAACCCAAAACTCAAAAAAAGGAAAACATGTGACCAATGAAAACAAACTAAAAGTCCATGAAAACTGCAACTGAATAAGTGTAACAACAGTTATGCTTCTTCATATTTTTTGTGGAAAGACTGGAGTAATGGCTGCTGAAAATTCAGCTTTGCCATCATAGGAATAAAACACATTTTAAAATATATTCAGAACTATAATAATATTCCACAATATTACTGTTTCACTGTATTGATCAAATAAATGAAGCCAATTAAAATAAATACAAATCTTAATTATTTTAAACTTTTGACTGTAGTGCAAATAAATTATATAGATGGGAACGCTCTCATGACTTCAAATGGACTCAGGTTTACAGTCGCTTGGTTTTACCCTAAAATGTTTTGATTGAAAATCCAAATCCGGCTGCCCTACCTGACCCCTGATGGCCTAAATGTGTGCATATGGTTCAGTAGGGCATCCCTTGAAATTTCTGGGCTCTGCAGCTGGCATGTTGGAGTATTCAAATTCTCTCTCTGTACTCCAAAATCAGGGTCTCAGCGGCAAACTGTGTGAGTCAAAGAGGAAAATCTCTCATCAGTGAGGATTAAGGCAGAGGAGTTTAGACATTTTCCATAAGGTAGCATTATAATCGGACTCAGGGCCTCATAATACCCCAGATCTGAGTGGATTTGCGGGAAGGAAATGTTATTAAAGTCACCACATGAGAAAAACAAATTAGAGCCAGCGGTGTGTTCTCCAGAGCGGACATAGCGAGAGAAAAAGGAGTAGTGCTTAATCATGATGCTCTTCTGTTATTTGTTACAGTTTGCCGACAATGATTTTCTGCCTTCGCTCTGTGGGGGGGTGGGGGGCTGGGGGGGGGGGTGAATATGCACTTCAAAACTTTCTGAAAGGGGGGAAAATGTGATAAGCAGCTCTTAATGCAAAGCAGTTTTGAATGGAAAACTTTTAATGCTGACTATGATATCAGAGAGCTTAATGTTCTCTGTGGGCAGAACCTTTGGCTTGCAGCGAACATCTGTTTGACCTACAAACATTTATGCACACAGTTCTTCACTGTCCATCCATCTCATGCAGTTTTTGATCACATCCATCCATCCTTCTCATGCAGTGTCTCATGTAGTGTTTGTTCACATCCATACATTTATCTCATGCAGTTTTTTTCGCATCCATCCATCCATCCATCCATCAAATCTCGTGCAGTGATCTAATGCAATGTCTCATGCAGTGTTTGTTGACATCGATCCATTTATCTCATGCAGTTTTTGTTTGCATCCGACCATCCATCCATCCATCCATCCATCCATCCATCCATCCATCCATCCATCCATCCATCCATCCATCCATCCATCCATCCATCCATCCATCCATCCATCCATCCAATGCAGTTTTTGTTCATATCCGTCCATCTATCCATCTCATGCAGTGTCTCATGCAGTGTTTGTTCACATCCATACATTTATCTCATGCAGTTTTTTGCGTCCATCCATCCATCCATCCATCAAATCTCGTGCAGTGATCTAATGCAATGTCTCATGCAGTGTTTGTTCACATCCATCCATTTATCTCATGCAGTTTTTGTTCGCAACCGACCATCCATCCATCCATCCATCCATCCATCCATATCATGCAGTTTTTGTTCACATCCATCCATCTATCCATCTCATGCAGTGTCTCATGCAGTGTTTGTTCACATCCATCCATTTATCTCATGCAGTTTTTGTTCACAACCAACCAACCATCCATCCATCCATCCATCCACCCATCTCATGCAGTGATCTAATGCAGTTTTTGTTCATATCCATCCATTTCATGCAGGGTTTTTTTTTCTTTCACATCCATCCACCCCGTTCTTGTTCACATATTTCACTTCAGTTTAATTTCTCCTGGACAGATTCATTTATGCATTATGTTTGTTACTGTCCCTTGGCGGGGAGCAAAGCCCAATGTGCTGAAGCTTCTTCCTCGCTCCCCCTGCCTGACGTTTGGCATTTACATCGCTTGAGAGAAAGAGAGAGGTTAATTACGCTCAACCCTGCAATGCCATTAATTATAGAGCAAACAGTAAATAAGCTGATGATATTTCTCACAGCGATAGGAGAGGTAGCAGAGGGATAGAGATGGCATTCACACACAATACAGAAGGGGGAAAATGTACATGTTCAGACTGAGAAAGAAATCATATACACATTTCCTTTTATGTAATTTAGAGATAGAACTATGAGAAGTAAAACATACATACTTGATAAATTAAAATGAATTTTGTCTTGCCTCTGAAATCTAAATCTAAAAATCCATTTTAATGGAAAAACAAACAAGAAATTGAGACATTTGTTTATGTGAGTGGGTAGCAGAGGCTGACAAACCATATTCAAAATCATTAGTTTAGCAATTAGCTTTCTGCATTCCTCCGGGCCTTCTGCTGCTCAGCACATGTTCAGCCCAGCCAAGTCATGGGCGTTGACGTATGACGACAAGAAAACGAGATAATTGTTCAATTTATTCCCATAGCATGATGACTCCATGAACAAATCAATTTGTTGGCTTCATTTGGCTTCATATTTTCTTGCGAATGAAGAAAAAAAAACGAGATTTGGGAGGGGGGTATTGTGAAGTGATTTTTTTGTTGAGAGGATGATGTTAATGACCTCTGGGGCTGTCTGTAAATGATGTTAAATCACCAGTGTGCTAGGGGACTGTTGTATTAATTGTGATAAAGGACACTGGTTATCAACATGTTTAAGAGTGATTTCAAGGTCCTCTTGAATAGTTAGGGGCTAACATTCTTGTCCATGATGAATGTATTTTTTGAGCATCCTCTTCTGAAAACAAATAAACACATACTTAATTTCTACATCTGAAACACCAAAACACTTTTTTTTCTTTACAATGTTAAATAATATGTGTCTGTTGTACATTATGGAAGACAATAATAAAACGTATTATTTATAATTTTCAGAGAATAGTGGTTAATATAGTTTTTGCGCTATTTTTTAATGTATATAGGTCAGCAGTACACATTACTACATTGTTGCAATCCATAAGCATGAGTCACAAGTGTGCGTTTTCATGGGTTCCAATGCTGACAGAGCGACAGGCTTTCAATCAATGGCCGACATATTTGACATGTTTTTGTGCAACAAGCATTTATTATGTGACAGTTTCTAGACCTGCAGAAAGGTGGACTGGGCTTGTTTGACACTGATAGTCTCTTGAATGATTACCTATTAGGGCTTTTCACACTTGAAATAGCCAAGTCATTCTTAACCCCGGGTAAACGGAATCCTGGGTTATCTTGCGTCACGTTTCACATTGCTCATAATTTACCCAGGGTTAAGAGTTATTCCTGGGTACTGAAAAGCTGACATTTCACACTGACTGTACATTCCTAAACCCTGGGTTAACATTCCTATTTGCATGTTGTGTCAGTGTCATTGATTGGACGAAAGAAGTACACAATATGCTTACATAAAAGCTCTAGCATTATACGCCTATTATATATTGCACACTGTACTATCAAGTATATCCTGAATGGACTTTTCGGATTAAAAAGGTAAGAATGAAAGAATCTCTTCTTCACTCCATTTGTCATGTTTTGTGTCACCATTTGACATTTTTCCCCTCAAACGCTGAAAAACTGCCTACTGTTTACAACACATGGTGTTTCTGATTGTACAAAACACATGAATATGAGACATTCAATTGTCTGGCTGTTGCTAAGCGTCTAGGCGTAACATTCTAACACCGCTATGTTTCAGACTGTACACGTTTGACACCGCAATCTGAAGTTAAGACCGCAAAAGCAGTACTAACCCTGCTCTGAAACAAGGTTTCATAAACCCAGGTAAAAAGTGATGCTAACCCCGGTTCTAAATTACAAGCGTGAAACATTCCTTTACACGAGGCTAAAAGCGGGGTTTAGAACGACGATAACAGTGTGAAAAACCCTATAAAGTACCATGGTACTAAAGATACTCCAAAAAACATGACTTTAAAAATAGTTTAATACATTGTATTACCATGTTGCAGGTCCAAAACGTGGTGATAGCATGGCATTTTTCTTAGTGAAACATTCACAGCTTGCTTACAATGTAATTAGCTTTGTTTAGTTTGTGTGAAGCATTTGTCTGTTCAGTGATTGTGTTAACATTAATGGCATTTGCCCTTATTTGTGTCCTCTCCACTTCTAAGAAACATGGGTCACATTCAGTTGAATTAGTTGAGGGTGTAGCTGGGATTATGTATCCTACAGTGGCTGTGCTGATACTTTCCTCTCTGCAGTAGTTACTAATGGCCATGTGCCCTCTGTGAGATGTGTAATGACTGTGTGTTAACTGGAAAGTTGCATTGACGGCATGGGTTGGCGCGGCTGGGCGGTGGATCACTTTTGCTTTGAGATCTCCTCAATGCCCCGCCATATGGCACAGGGTACAATGGAGTGCCAAAATCATGAGTCAGATGGCCCAGGTGGCACAGCGGCCACACACTTAGCCATTGTTCATGAGCTTATTTGCATTTGCTCAGTTTTGTTCGCTTATTTGATTGTGCTTGGTCAGAATAACAATATATGTGGCCTTATAGTTAAATAAAATACATGTTAATTGCAGGTTCTAATAAGACCCCAACTTATTGAAAGCATGTAAATGTGCAGGGCTGTTTCTTTGAAAAGTATTAGCTTTTTACACAGTATTTGCATTTATTTATTTACACATTGATTCATTAATTAATTCTAAAATGACAGTACAACATTTATTTATTTATGGTACATTGTTATTATATTTTATTATTATTATTGTTGTTGAAATTTGTCTTGGACCCAAAGCTGCAATAGTGCACAACATACATCACAAGACAACAATATGTGACCCTGGACCACAAAACCAGTCATAGGTTGCACGGGTATATCTGTGGCAATAGCCAACAATACATTGTATGGGTCAAAGTTATCGATTTTTCTTTTATGCCAAACATCATTAGGATATTAAGTAAAGATCATGTTCCATGAAGATATTTTGTAAATTTCCTACAGTAAACATATAAAAAATGTATTATTATTGGTAATATGCATTGCTAAGGACTTCATTTGGACAACTTTGAAGGCGATTTTCTCAATATTTATATCTTTGCACCCTCAGATTCCAGATTTCATTAGTTGTATCTCAGCCAAATATCCTATCCTAACAAACCATACATCAATGGAAAGCTTATTTATTCAGCTTTCAGATTATTTATAAATCTCAATTTCAAAAAATTGACCCTTATGACTGGTTTTGTGGTCAAGGGTCACATATTATATATATATATAAGAACCAACGACCGATTAATTAAAGTGATGTATATTCTCTTACAGCCAAGACTGTCATAGCAGTTTTAACAAGGCGTGCAAGCTGTGATCTTGATTGGACCAAAAGATTGCCATACCAAGCTTGCATCCCATAATTTAACTACCTAAAACATAAAAACATAAAAAATGGCATAATCCTCTGATTTACACCAAACTACCTAAGTCGGTAAAACTTTATAATAACTACACGCTATGAAGCATTAGTTAAGCATTAGTAAATAGTTAATTCATAATTTATAAAGCATTAATAGACATTAGTAAACAGTTTATAAATACAGCTATAAATGCTTAATTCTTGATTTATAAGCATATCTATAATGCGTTTAATAATTGTATTTTCGTACTTTATTAATGTTCAATTTATAATTTCTAAATTATGTATTACATTATTTACAAACCAGTTAATTAGAAGTTGTCAGTGGTTCATAAGATCATTTAGAAAGTGTAGGTAAATGATTATTAAACTATTTAAATTTATACATCTTATTATTTAGACATATAGTAATAGTTACTCAGTGTGTTAATAAATGCTTTATTAACATGTATTCCTACTGTAATTCATGATTAATTCAGGTAGTTATAAAACATTTAGCTAAAGTGAGGACTATTTATGCCTCGTAAAGCTTTTATAACTACCTGAATTAATCATGAATTACAGTAGGAATACATGTTAATAAAGCATGTATTAACACACTGAGTAACTATTACTATATGTCTAAATAATATGTATAAATGTACATTTAAATAGTTTATTAATTATTTACTTACACTTTCTAAATGATCTTATGAACCACTGACATCTAAATAACTGGTTTGTAAATAATGTAATATTTAATTTAGAAATTATAAATTGATCATTTATAAAGTATGAAAATACAATTATTAAACGCATTATAGATATGCTTATAAATCAAGAATAAAGCATTTATAGCTGTATTTATAAACTGCTTATTCATGTCTATTAATGCTTTATGAATGATGAATTAACTATTTACTAATGCTTAACTAATGCTTCATAGCGTGCAGTTATTATAAAGTGTTACACTTAAGTCTTCTTAAATACAATTGTTGCTGGAATTTTGGACTTTGAGATAATAAATGTGGGCTTCCCAAGTAAATGAACAATCAATGACCACCCCTAGAAACTCATAGGTATCCACCTGCTCAATGATATTATTATAAATGATTACTGGATGGTAATCACCTAATCTTTTCGGGTCCACAATCATTTCCAAAATCATGCAAAATCATCATCGCTTTTACAGCATTTACAATAAGCTTATGTACATTACACCTCTGCAAAAAGTTGCCAATTCCGGACTGATATTCTGATATTAATATTCTTCTTCTTCTTATTATTATTATTATTTGACCTACAGTGATTGAAACATTTCATGCAGTCATTTCAACATACAGTCTAGGTAAGAAACCTTGCAGATAGCTACCTCTTTTGTTCTTGATGGTGGAGGTCAAGAAATAAATGCCGCTGATGTATTTACAGCGTCAGGGAAAATTACCAAATGCATTTCTTTTACAGAGTGAGGCTGCGAGCAAGAAACACATTACGTTCAATTACTGGCCTAAGTTTTCTCTTTAATTGAATGCACTGCCTGATTAATCAGACATCTTCAGAGATGGTAAAATGCACCTGCTGTGTTCCTAAATAGTAAACTCTGATGGCGAGAGGACACAAACACAGGATGTTGTCAGAGGCATTCTAGATTCCATGTGTCAAATGTTCAGAGGCACAATTTAGAAGCTGTCAAGGTTTTCACCTTCTATTTAGAAAGCAATTATAAACATGTTTAAAAGGAAGAAGTCATAAAGCACTAGATTCAAACACAGTGGGCCTTCAGAGAGATAACCAAGCGGCTGATGGCCACAGTGAGCCATTATCTGCATCTCTCTTTCTCAGTCTCTTCCCCTTTTTCTGTTTTTATTCCATCACTAAGCCTCCCTACGTTCCTTTCGTAGCAGTGCTGACAAGTCCCTGAGTGATGATAGCCTAAAACGACTGTGAAGCAAATGACATATTGGGAGATGCAGCTTTTTTTTTTCTCTACTTGTCTGATAAACCATCCCCTTAAAAATAAAGGAAGGCACAGGAGTTTTATGGATAGCTGCAGATACAAATGCTAGGTTTTCTTCAACATTATGAAATAGGCGATTATGGCACTTAATGAGACGTGTAGATGTACACATCTATATACATACACAACAGGATATATACAATAAACATTTCATAAAAGGCACAGAACATCTGGTGGGCTGGATTTTAATACTGATGGCTTGTCCTAAAGCTTATCGGAGTCTGATGTGTGCACTAATCTCCTCCCAGAGCCCTCAGATTTTCAGCTTTAATGGCCTTTAAGATTATTTTCATGCCAACTTTTCACTATTTATTTTTATTATCTTAAAACTTTTCAGCCATGTAAGGCATTTTCTGATCCGATCTTCTTGGGTTTCTGCTTTCAAGTAGGGCATTTGTAATATTAAAAAAAAAATTCTTTATTTTTTAACAATGCACAAAATATTAAATTGATGAAAGTGACATGGAAAAATTATATTATATTAGGGTGAATTCAGGTTGATTGGGACACTTTTTTTCCCCAGTCATCTCAATGACAAAAAGTGTCCCAATCAACCTGAATTCACATTTAAATTATATTATATTATATTATATTATATTATATTATATTATATTATATTATATTATATTATATTATATTATATTATATTATATTTATTATATTATATTATATTATACATGGAGTGTCCATGTGGAACAAAGGGGAGACAGATGGATTCTTGAAAGGCTCACCACTCCTGCAGCGTTAAAATGCTTTAATCTCTTTATCCCGTACTCAAGATGGACAAATACAGAAAAGGTTAGACTCTAAATCTGTGCAAAACTCTAGTGAGAGGGTGCCACAGTTTTCACATACAACAACCAATTTTATTTCTATATTCTGTCAAATTCAATTACACATTTGTGGTCGTGGACTATAAAATAAGAGCAAGGTTTAAATAGACAACTACACTGTTGCAGGATTTCTGATGCTTTCTTAGAGCTCAGTTCTTAACTGCTCTAACATACTGTAACAAACACTATTAAACATCTTTTTTGGGTCACACTTTATTTTAAGGTGACATTTATACATGCTTCATGCACTTACTATATAGTACCAACAATAAATTGTGCATAATTACAAACTAACCCTAAACCAAACCTTAACCCTATACTAAGTGCATGTAGTTTGTTTAATATTATTCAGTACTTAATTGTGTAATTACATAGTAACAACACATGCTTACAATAAAGTGTAACCCCTTTCTGCTTCTGTTGTGACTGTGACCTTCTGTTCTCAAATCCGAATCTTCGTCGAGGGGGTTAAAATAGCTCTATCCCAGCCAGGGAAAGCCCCAGGGAGTTTAGTTGCCGGCGCTCTAGGGATTGCTCGGCAGATGACAGAGGTAGACCACAAAGAGTTTGTTTGCAAGCAGTTAATACACTTCTGCAGTACAAACATGTACAAATGGCTCCAACATAATTAACCTATAACTATACAGCACATTAATATAACATCATCAACAAAATGATCACAGCTCCAAATCTATCCCTACCTTTACCCTCTAACTCTAACCTAACTGAGCTTTTTGTGACATAATTGTTGAACTAGGATGTTTTTGATGTATTACACATATTTATAAAAAGAGGACACCCAAAAATTAACCCTTTGAGCTGCACCCCCCGCCCCATTGCTCCCCTCCACCCATTTTTTTTATATTTTACAAATAGATAATAGTAAAAAAGTACATTTATACTTTATTTATTTATTCATTCATTTATTAATTCATTTAAAACAATGTGTATATGGGTGGTGGGAAATCCATCCATCCATCCATTACCAGTCCTTTAAGGGAGAATGCATTAAGGGATAGTTCACCCAAAATGAAAATTATGTCCAAGATGCTTTTTTTTTTCCATGCAAGATTATCACTATTTACATCAAGTGTGCCACACGAATCCTGAAAAGTGAAGCCAAAGTGTCTCGATCGCCCCCAGGTGACTGGATGCAGTATAGGTCATAAACCCCGCCCTCTCCATGAAATGTAATTGGACATAAAGTTTTTCCAAAGATGGTTTCTGTCATTTTACGCAGTTTTTTATCACGCTGATGTTAGCTCAAGTGTTCGTTCTTTAAATAAGTTTGGTTTTAGTTAGTTATTTGATGCTATAAAAACGGGGGTGTGACGTTATGATTGACAGCTGAGATTGACAGCTTCTCTGAGCGAAGTATTCACTGTGGCACCAACTGACATTTTTCGGGAACTTCGGGAGGAGACTGGAGCTTTAACTTTAATTTCTACATTTCCATAACTGTTTATTTCGCAAAAAGCTGTTGATTAGGCGGGAGTGTGGGTGGGACCTTGATATTGCGGCTCCACTTCGCGCTCACTACTGCGCAGACTCGAGACCCAAGATGTCAGCGCCATATTTGAACACTGGCAGCTTCCCTTACTTCAACGGAAGAGAGTGAAGGCGCGTCGTCCATTTTTTTTTATAGTCTATGATTTACATTCATTAATAGAGCAGCTTAGACATCTTATTTCGTGGTTTATTTAAGAAAAAAAATAATGCAGGTAGGAGATAACATGAGGGAGAATGAATGGTAAAATGTTAAATTTTGCTGCATCACTTTTGAGCCAAATGTTTTTGAGCACTTTTATCATATTTAAAATGAAAAAAAAAAAAAAAAAAAAAATGTAGTTATAATGCCAACATTTTAAGCTTTTCAACTTAAAAAAAAAAAAAAAAAATGCAAGATGAGCAGTAGACAAAATGATAATGGAGTGAGTGCAGAGAAAAAGGTCATATTTACTCCTGTGGGTAGCAGCTCACTGCTTCGCTGCAGAAGTACCACAGCCCCGAGAATATCCCTCTCTCAGCACTCTTTTTTTGCACTCTCTCTGTTTCTTTTCCTCACACTAATAAGCCATGATCACTGTGTTACTGTGGTAATTAAATCAGATATTAAGCTGTGTTATAATCCTCTTGGCTGCCTGCTGCTGACACAAAGCTGTGTGTGTGTTTCCATGCACGTGTGTGTGTCTGTGTGAATCTGACACTTCGCTGAATGTTGATTTGCAGAGTTGCACATTCATGAGATGGATCGGGACGAAGGCGGCTTATTTCATGATGCATTAAACATGCCAATACTGGCCCATGATATACAATTGTGTGTGACATACTCTCAAATATGTTTATGTTACTGTGAAACCCAACTGTCATTAAATGTTGTGTTTTTGTACAGTATTGACCTGTAATAACTGTAAGACCTGAGTGAGCACAGAGCATTTTACTGTCTGCTTTCCTACTGGTAAGGGTTGAGCAGGGATAGAGGATAGCGCTCAATAAATGTAACTTTGGTAAGAATTGAATGCATTAATTGTGGCCATATCAGGTATGCTTGCATACAGTCCAATCCTCTACTTCCTTTTAATATAGTGTACAGTTTCAGTAAAGATCGACATATTTATATGACCGATATTTAACATAATTTAAAACAGTTATCTCTCCTTTAAAAGTTGTATGGCTTAGTTTACATTGCAAAAAAAATCTGTCATAATCCTATACCTGTTCGAATGTAACAGCTGTCTGAGGATATGTGGGTCCAGCACATCAAGCATACTCCGCATACATACATTTTAATTATATTGTTGTATTTCATTTAAAATGTAAATGTAAAATGGGATTGGGTTTTAATATGATATAATATAATATTCATATTGTGTTTTTGTTCATGTACACTATATTGCCAAAAGTATTGGGACACCCCTCCAAATCATTGAATTCAGGTGTTCCAATCACTTCCATGGCCACAAATGTATAAAATCAAGCACCTAGGCATGCAGACTGCTTCTACAAACATTTGTGAAAGAAAGGGTCGCTCTCAGGAGCTCAGTGAATTCAGGCGTGGTAACATCACAGGTTGCCACCTGTGCAATAAGTCCATTCATGAAATTTCCTCACTACTAAATATTCTACGGTATTATAATAAAGTGGAAGCAAATGGGAACAACAGCAACTCAGCCAGGAAGTGGTAGGCCACATAAAATCACAGAGTGGGGTCAGCGCATGCTGAGGTGCACAGTGCGCAGAAGTCTCCAACTTTCTGCAGAGTCAATAGCTACAGACCTCCAAACTTCGTGTGGCCTTCAGATTAGCTCAAGAACAGTGTGTAGAGAGCTTCACGGAATGGGTTTCCATGGCCTAGCAGCTGCATCCAAGCCTTACATCACCAAGTGCAATGCAAAGCGTCGGATGCAGTGGTGTAAAGCACGCCGCCACTGGACTCTAGAGCAGTGGAGACGTGTTCACTGGAGTGACGAATCACACTTCTCTGTCTGGCAATCCGATGGACGAGTCTGGGTTTGGCGGTTGCCAGGAGAACGGTACTTGCCTGACTGCATTGTGCCAAGTGTAAAGTTTGGTGGAGTGGGGATTATGGTGTGGGGTTGTTTTTCAGGGGTTGGGCTTGGCCCTTTAGTTCCAGTGAAAGGAACTATTAATGCTTCAGCATACCAAGACATTTTGGACAATTTCATGCTCCCAACTTTGTTGGAACAGTTTGGGGATGGCCCCTTCCTGTTCCAACATGAATGCGCACCAGTGCACAAAGCAAAGTCCATAAATGTATAAAGAAATGGATGAGCGAGTTTGGTGTGGAGGAACTTGACTGGTCTGCATAGAGTCCTGACCTCAACCCGACAGAACAGCTTTGAGATGAATTAGAGCGGAGAATGTGAGACAGGCCTTCTCGTCCAACATCAGTGCCTGACCTTACAAATGTGCTTCTAGAAGAATGGTCAAAAATTCCCATAAATACACTAAACCATGTGAAAAGCCTTCCCAGAAGAGTTGAAGCTGTTATAGCTGCAAAGGGTGGGCCAACTCCATATTAAACCCTACGGATTAAGAATGGGATGTCATTTAAGTTCATGTGCAAGTAAAGGCAGACGTCCCAAAACTTTTGGCAATATTGTGTATAAGGGTACTAAAAACGGAAAAGCTTTTTCTTTGACTTTTTCTACGGTGGCTGAGAGAGCTCAACACACTGCAACTGAAGAAAACACATGCAAAATAGAAAAAAACACAAGCAAATTAAGAAAACATCTTCATCAATTTGACAACACATGCGCTGCAAATGATCACAATGCAACCAAATACAGAACAGCGCTGCAAAAGTTCACAACGCACCCAAATACAGAAACGCGCTGCAAAGGTTCACGGCACACCCAAATACAGAGGTGAAAAAGAATATACTTTAACATTACCATTATGAAGGACATCTGTAGGTATTATTCTGTATGAGACTGTATGATTCATGTTCATGTCCTGTGCTATGTTACCATATGAAGGGTTATGCCAAAACAGATAAAGTGAGAGAGATTGTCATTATGAGGACCAAGTGTAAACAGAGCTAGAGGGGTTGAGGACTAGATCACCTATTAAAAGTTTTGTAAAAGTTTTGTAAATCTGCCATGTCTAAACTGCTCAAATTGACATTGTGTACATCATGTACAGGGCTATAAATCATCCATAATACCCAATATTCTTCCTCTAGATCCATCCTCAGAAAAAGGGATACTCAGAGCAGTGAAGCAGAGATAGAGAGAGAGAAAAAGAATGAGGAGGAGAGGGAGAAAGAGGTGGTCAGACAAACACGGTCTCCTCCCTCAGGTATAAGGCTTCTGGCACACACTGTGCCACCTATCTGTTGACAAATGGAGGGCCATTACCACTCACAGAATCCTAATGCTAAACTCTGTGATCTGGCCATCCTCTTTGCCTCTGAAATGAGAAAAAAAAAAATTTCTTCATGATTTCTAGGGCATGACAGTGTGTGCACAATGATTTAAGACCGAAAATATATGGAGGGTGGAAAGATATAGTGACACACTTTACATTCTCAGTCATTTTCAATCCTCAGAGGCAAAGGCTTTGTTCCAAAGCCTAGTCATCTTCCTAATGCCTACATAGTCAGCTGCCTGTTAAGGCTGCATCCTTACCGTCATGGAACAAAAATAGCGCTTCACAAGGGAGAGTCGACTTGCAATAAATATTAATGAAGTTTGTTGTTAGCATGTTGTTAATCTACTGGCAAGACACTCTGATAAGCATAAAAAATACACTGTGCACACAAATATTGGGAGACAAAACACTATTAGGCCTATATTCTAAATTATTATAATTAAGTGTAATTATTTTAAATACACTGAACAAATTTTTATATATATATAACTATTCTTAGTTATTACTAGTACAACATTTTTCGTATCGAAGAGTGTTTAAAACAAAGTGTATTCATAATGGTTTATATTGGTTCTTCTGCCATCTTGGATTTATTTTTTCAGATCACCAATGTGGGCTTCTCCTTGAAGAACACACTTCTGTCTAAAAGCTTGGGGTAAGTAAGATTTATTTTTAGAATGAAATAAATATTTTTATTTAGCAATGAGGTGATGCATTAAATTGATCAAAAGTGACAGTAAAGGGGGACAATTTGGGAGCGACAATTGCTTGAATCGTGGGTTCATTATTATTCTTAATCAAAAACAAAACAACAAAACAGTACAATGACAAACCCACTTGTATTAAACATAAAAATTTTATTAACAAGCTTTATTAAAGGGTTAACTCACCCAAAAATAAAAATTCTGTCATTAAATACTCACCCTCATGTCGTTCCAAACCCGTAAGACCTTCGTTCATCTTCGGAACACGAATTATTGGACAGCTTGCGTCGTGGTGCTCACATGAACAGTGTAGGCCAATGGTGAGCCGCCGTTCTGACGTATAACCCGGAAGCGCTGCACTGTTTACACTACGTCAACAACGTAGGAGACTGACACAGACGAGAAGAAATTGTTGAATAAAGTCGTTATTTTTGTTTTGTTTTTGCGCACAAAAAGTATTCTCGTCGCTTCATAACATGAAGGTTGAACCACTGTAGTCACATGGACTATTTTAACAATGTCTTTACTACCTTTCTGGGCCTTGAAGGTTGCAATGACATTGCTGCCTATGGATGGTTCAGAAACCTCTTGGATTTCATCAAAAATATCTTAATTCGTGTTCCGAAGATGAACGAAGGTCTTACGGGTTTGGAACGACCCCTGTACTCCAGTACTCCCTGTACGTGAGTAATTAATGACAGAATTTTCATTTTTGGGTAAACTAACCCTTTAACAAAACAAATAAGCATGGCAGCCTCATTCTTGTGGTGCGCTTGAAGGTGTGTGTGTAAATTAGAAGTGTTTGCAGGTTCCCTATTAGCATTGGGTTTAAATCCAACATGATCTCCTGGCACTGCGTATCTATAGCTATAAGTTCATGCTTTTATTTGGCATGCTCTTTATACGCAAAAGTAATCTTTTACGTGCATCTGGTACGCCAAATTTACCCATTGGGTAGAATTATTTGGGTGTGTATATTTCGTATCATATGCACAAAAAAAGTGTGTGTCGGATGCACGTAAAAAGTATTTTCTGTGTATAAAGAGCACACAAAATGGAATCCTGAACTCGTGCTATTGATACGCAGTACCAGGAGATTGGGCTCTTTAAATCAGCAAGCTAATCAAATCACAGCAAGCCTAAGCCTAAGTGAGCATAAGATATTTAATTCAAAATCGTTTAAAAAAAAATCTTACCGACCCTGAACTTTTGAGCGGTAGTGTACATATGATGCTGCCTTTAGAATTCCTAAGTTTTAGAACAGCCTTTGCCTTGAGGGCACACCTAAGATGTCTTATTATGCTGTGTCTATTGGCAGCTCACTATAGGTTTGGACCAGGGCACAGGGGGGTGGGGTGACCAATAGATTGATTGAGGTGAAAGCTTCTCCACCCAGTGGATCAATGCAGGCTGGTTCTCTCTGCACCTTTATTCATCTATTTACCCTCAAACATTTAGACACTCTATTCAATAAGGAGCGGCCTATATATGCCATGTATCTGAAATGTCAAGGCAGAAGTGAAAACGGTTCTTGGAAACAAGTGAATGTTTGATGTTTGCAATGAAAGAGGGTGACTAACTTTATCATGCTGTGCTACCGCTGAATGCAAATATATATTCCATGCTAATATTCCATGCTAATTCCATGCTAAAATGAATGTAGATCATTTTAGTTATAGAACCCTGACTTTCCATAATAGCATGTGGGTGGCAATGTTATATTACTGTTAAACCCTAAATCTAGCCCATTTTAACAGATTTTTTTTGTAGAAGAAACACCTTTGTGCACAAGCTTGGTGTTCATAAACGACCAGCCAGGTTTCCCATTTCCGCCACCCACACTAGAAAGGAAAAATAATGGTCATCCTCGGACTAAAGGCTCCGTCCTCCCTCCATCAAAGCGATAGGGCCATAATCCCGCCTAAAGCGCTAAATCCTCTGTATACTGACATAATGCCCTTTAAGCTCACTAATTCCTATCTCTCGCTCTCCTTCTTTCTCTATTTTCTCTCTGTTTCTTCCTCTATCTTCTCTTTCTCTCTCTCTTTAGTCCTACATTAAAACAAAAACAATTGCACCACAGTCATCAATCTAAGTGGTTGCTAGGAAACCTCCAGGGCAGCCTGATCAGTTTTCATTAGGGCTTTAGTCAGTAATGACTTCACTGTGCAGTTTATTGCACAATATGAAAACAAAAACAAGTGCTTAAAGATCAGAAAGTCTGTAAACAAAAGCTAAAGCAAAGCCATCTGGAACTGTACATAAATCAATGTACCTATGTATCTATGTACCTATATATATCTATCTATCTTTATCTATCTATCTATCTATCTATCTATCTATCTATCTAATACCAATAAATGTTGATCTTGTGGGGACATTATTTGTCTATGTGAGGAAACAAGCTTATAAACATACAGAATTATTATTTTTGAAAATCTAAAATAGCATAAAGTTTTCTGTGATGGGTAGGTTTAGAGGTAAAGTTAGTGAATAGGGGGATAGAATATGCAGTTTTTACAGTATAAAAACCATTATGCCTATGGAATGTCCCCATAAAACATGGAGACCCAAAATGTGTGTGTGGTTCAGGTATACCCTATGTTGTGGGGACAAAGACGGCAATATCCGAAATCCTTGTGCTTGTGGGGGCATTTTTTGGTCCCCATGAGGAAAACAGATCATAAATGATATTACATTGTTTTTTTACAATATGTTTTTATTTGTTTGTGTGTGTGAATTATGATAATAGTATTTGACGTATGTTAATATCAAATACTAGTCACCATAGAGGAAAATGTGGTCTCCAATCAGTGGTGGTCCCAGACCAGCCTTACGCAGTACAATTAACCTCTCAAGACTGTTGAGATAATAGATAGCCAATGATACCATAAAACAGAATCTGAGACATCGGCTGTCTTTTGGTGGGCTGAATAAATTATGGAAATGGATATTTAACTCCATTCTTTTTTGTTCAGCCCTATATAGATATTTAGATCTGATGTCTTATGGCAAAGGAGGAGGCAGCAATGCTATTGGACTCATCGGTGAATGTGTGTGTCTCTGTGTGCATTACAGCTTCATCCCTCCCCTGCTGTAGGGCAGATGGTTTCTATGCCAATCCGAGGCTTGAGTTATGACTCCCATATGGTCATAGTGCAGGCTGCCATCACTCCATAGCCACTCTGTGTGTGTGTGTGTGTTTATGTTGCCTACAGACAGTGTTATAAGGCAAAGATACTGAGAAAGAGATTTACAGAAATGGAGAGAGTCTGTATGTTTGTCAGAAAGTGAGAGGAAGCAAAAGATAGAATGATGAAAAATGAATGTGTGTGAATTATATTTTTGGTTGAGAGAAAAAAAAAAAAAAAGTGTATTAGCTTGTGAGCTCTTTTGCTAGTAAGCAAACCCCAAGAATACCCTAAAAACACCATAATGGCAAATCCACAACAGCCTAACAACAAATGAGGTCCATTATCTGTTTGCATCTCAATGGCAATTACTTGACTGGCGCAGGATTTAGAACAAGCCACATATGACCATAAATGATATATTATAATGAAATATTAGCTATATTGCTTGCAATAATAATGATACAATTATTGTGTATGGAGCTCCTAAAGGGACATGGTGGTGGAAAAAAAATATGGGAAGGGGGAACAATATTTTTAAAGCTTTTCTTTTCCCCAAGAAACTTTGCGTTCTCTTGCAGAACCTGTTATGAGTTTGGACAAACACTTCCGGTTTAATGTCCCGCTGGCAGTGTTTCAGACAGCTCTGTACGTTAACAAAGGAGTGGTTCATAATTTTATTTTGAACTTGGAATTAAGAAATACGGTCAGTGCTTAAGGAGCAAAGTTGGCAATACACAGATTCAAACTTCTAGGCTCAATAACTCGTGAGCTAAACGTTGTTAAAACACAAATGACACCACAATCATAGTAACGTAGACAACGAGCTACAACTGAAATTTAAAACCACCTTAAAACGAGCCTTATAATGTAAATTGATCTTTATGAGCAGGCGGCTGAGAGACAAGTCCGAAGGGACCGTCTGCAAAGTGGAAAACGAAAATAGTCCAAGGAGAGGACTCCGGGCTCAGTATTTGGCCCGAACCCAGAGTATCAACAAGCCACCCACCAGGCCAAGAGTGAGGAGTCGGGGTGGTGGAGGGATGCTGAAAACTGTCGAGGACCGTTGGTGAGTCGATTGTATGCATATAAATGCCTCCTCTCATGCTGATAGGGTAGACGTGATAATTGCTGATGACGTGTTGATTGGATAGATCATTTCAACGTGCTCCTCCCGAACTTTGTTAATGAAAGCATTTATCTGAAATAGAAATATTTTGTGACATATCTTTACTGCGTCTTTTGATCAATTCAATACATTTTTGCTGAATAAAAGTATTTCAGTAACACTTTAGAATTATGGTCCGTCATTAATAAGTAACTATGCAGGACTAATGAGTAGTAGTAATAATAATAATAATAATAATAATAATAATAATACTTTATTTTCTATAGCACCTTTAAAGGGGGAGAAAAAAAATAAATAAAATTCAATTTCAATATCATCAAGTAAAAGCTACCCTAAAGAAATAAGCTTTAAGGGAGGATTTAAAAACACTAAGGGATTCTGCTTGCCTAATCCGAGCAGGCAAGGAATTCCAAAGTCTTGGACCGATCGAAGAAAATGCCCTATCACCCATAGATTTTAAACGGGTATGTGGGACGATTAAAAGGCCAGTTTCCGAAGAGTGGAGAGCATGCACAGGTGTGTAGGGTAATACAACAAGTAGTACTACATTAACACTTCAGCTACTATAGAAACAAGTTTATCTAATCAGTAAGTAATGTCAAATTTAGGAGATAGCTCCTTGTTGATTAATCAATAATTACTCAATGAGATTAGCCTAATAACTATTAACTAACAGACAAATTAAGAACATTGTGTGTCAGACATAAATCAGTCATCTTTTTTACTCTGAATAAAGTCACAAAATGCATCACTAATTACTTAAGTGTTATCTAGTCATTATGCAGGAACTACTAGTGATCTGGACCATTATTTTAAAGTGAAAAAGATGGTTTTTCACTTTAAAGTAATGGTCCAGATCACTGGTAGTCCTTGAAGTGTGACTAGGTAACACTTAAGTAATTAGTGATGCATTTTATGACCACGTTGAGAGTAAAAAAAGACATTTGCTCACATCTTAGACATGTTAATGTTGTGATTAGTAATTAACTAGCAATTCTTTAATTTGTCATAGTTACCTATTAGTGTCAGGGTTGGGGATGGGTGAAAGGAGCAATGACTCAAGTGCAGGAAGAAGGATAGTATTTATTTAAATAATAATACAAACAAAAACAACCCATAAGGGGGAAAATCAAACTACAACTTACAAACACAAAGAGCCTGGACCCATAAGGCAAAACAGAAGACAACAATCCAACACAAGACTGCAAACACAAGAAGACTAAATAGGGAACAAACAAGGCAGGTAACGAGGGAGGACAGGTGGAGCAAATTAAACAATGATCAGATAACAAGAGGGGTGGGGTCAAGACAATAGACAGGAGTGCAAATGGCACAAGGAACACGTGCTCACACCAAACATGACAAACACAAGCACATGGCCAGCAATGACAAATACCAGTCATGTGCTCACACAAAGACAAGACAGACATGTGACAATTAGTTCTTAGTAGGGATGCACCAATAGGATTTTTTGGGGCCGATACCGATTTTAACAAACAATTATTGGCCGATTCCGATACTGATATTTGTCACTTGCCCTCTTATTTGAAATTTTGTCATTAAAATAGAGAGTGTTTTGATCATGTTTGATCAAAAAAACATACATTAACTTATAGCCTACTTGCTAGTTTATTGCTGCATTATCAAATAATTTCTCATGAACATAGACTGGATCCATTTAACATTCAGCAGGCCAACATAAATACAACAGAACAAAGATACATATGAAATAAACAGTGCTTTTTAGGTAGGTTTAACAGTTTCCAGGTACAGAAATAAAGTAAACAAATGTTAAATAACACTGCATATTCTTCACTGTATAAATTAAATACATATATTATTATTACATTGAGACATAGCTAAATTCTACTGTACAACATTAATATATTTCTGTCACAATTACTTTGTTAAACTGAACTTTTATTTTGACGGGTTGCCGTGAAGTTTCTGTGTGTGTGTTTATGATATATGACGATAGATTTTGTCGAATGAAACGGTAAAATGCTCATGAAGTGACTGGACATGAGGTTCATGCATTCATGTCCTCATATATCGAGGCGGCAGAGGCTGAAAAACACTGCAAGTTTCAGTGTGTGTGAGGTAAATGAAACCGCGCGTCTGCGCCATTCATTCACACAGAGACACACAGAAACATGCAGGATTCATATTTAAACAGTCTTTTTGCGGCTTAATATTCACATAGCCGATATGCCGATGGTTGTAAATTGATCAAAAATCGGCCGATAAATATCGGCGGCCGATACATCGGTGCATCTCTAGTTCTTAGTGATGCCAATCTCATTTAGTAATTATTGATTACCTAATAAGGAACTATCTTAGTCCTAATTTCTATATTACTTACTGATTAGTTCAGCTTGTTTCTTTATTAGTTAATAGTAGTAGCTGAAGTGTTCATGTAGTACTACTCATTAGTCCTGCATTACTTCCTGCATAGTTACCTATTAATGACGGACCATTATTCTAAAGTGTTACCAGTATTTCTTTACATTTAAAACTCTAACACCAGGTTTCACAAACAAAACTTAAACCTAGTCTCAGACTAAAATGCATGTTTGAGCTGAAAGAAACTTGCACTGACATATCATAAAATATGTCAGTCCCATTGTTTTATCTCAAAAGGCACACCAGTAATGTTTTTTTTCTAGGGCACGTTTATAAAACGTGATTGTCCTAATTGAACTAAGGCCTAATTCTGGCTTAATCTAAGCCTTGTCTGTGAAACCAGGACTAAAACAAATATAAAATTTTACCGACCCCAAACTTTTGAATGGT
This sequence comes from Coreius guichenoti, assembly GCA_039654105.1. Taxonomy (NCBI): domain Eukaryota; kingdom Metazoa; phylum Chordata; class Actinopteri; order Cypriniformes; family Gobionidae; genus Coreius; species Coreius guichenoti. The sequence continues at coordinate 19,623,590 of CM077168.1, forward strand.
AGAGCGAATATTTAATTATACTATATAAATTAATTACTAGCATGTGGTTATACTAACCAACAGAACCTTGACCCCTTGCTAACAACATAGCGCTCACCATTTCCATTATCTCCAGGAAATGTAAAACCTAGTTTATTTATTTTTATTTTTACAAGTGTGTGACTCATCACATCACATCCTTATGTGTTTCCATCCATGATATTGTGCATGTGATGATTTGCTTGTATAAGGGAGAGCATTATTCATGATTGTGTATATATTTTCATCTACAGTACACATGATATTTGTGTGGCTTTCAGGCTAAATGATAAACAGTATAGAGAATTCTCTGATGTTGTTGATGGTGTTGATGATGAGTGCTTCAAAACGAAGATGAGCTGAGTGTCATGGCCCAATTAAAAGCATCAATCACATGCGCCCTCTCAAACTAACGCCTGCATGAGTGCACTACACGCAGCAGCACCCTGTCACTCATCTTAACATAAATTAGCTTTATTTAGAGGTGTTTAATATCATAATATCTCCTCTCAGATGGTCACCTCCCACACACACATGCAAATACACACATAATGGGTATACAGTTCTGTTCTGAGACAAACTGTTCATAACAAGATTGATTCTGGATGTTTTTAACTGACTATGTTCATGTGTGTTCCATGTAGTGCCACTGACCTCCTTGAAGACTTATTTTACGGTTGTAGTTCTGTCCTTCTAGTTGCTCATTTGTAATAGCAAGATTTCCCATTTCTCTCTGACTAGCACCCTGTGTTCTCTCTTTCTCTTACTCTCACTCACACGCACACACACACACACGCTATCTATCTATCAGGGTGGTAAAACTTTTGACACCCGAGAGTGTGTTTGCGAGATAAGAGGACTGCGCGCTTAATCCCCCCACATACACTTTTCATCCCTTCGCGCAATCCGATAAGGACGTGTCTGTAGGAAATAGCAGATGAGAGTCAGGAATAAAAGAATTATGAACAAATGAGAGAGTAATGAGAGAAGTTTGGTCTGTTAGTTTGTGATGTAAAATGAATCTGATAAACATGAATCTGCTGTTTTATCAGGCTGATTGTTGTACGTGTTGTGGCAGTTCAAAAATGAAATGTCTGAGTGACACAAAGGCCGTGTGTCCACCAAAGCATTTCAACTGCGTGTATTCAATTGTTTTCGATGGGAGTGCCGCGTTTTTAGAACGCCATGAGCGTAACGAGGCGCTGAGCGAGTATTTCTCGCTCAAGCGCTGAGCGTTCTGCGTTTTTTACTGGTCGCCGAGAGTTGAAGAATGTTCAACTTTGAGTAAAACGCAGCGCTCATCACTGTCACTTTTCACCCAGCCGTCCAATTACAGTACAGGAGGGGCGGGACAAATACAACACCGACCAACCGCCACATTCTGCTTGTACAACGTCAACAGATGAAAACAAGCAGCATAATAACGGAACAAAATTATTTAAAACAAGAGCCAGAGCAAATACTTTACATTGTATTGGCATTTTTATATAGAATCAATACAGAAACAAACTATCTGTGAAATTAGATACTAGTAACACTTCCGCGGATATTCCGTATCATAACAAGAAAAGAGTCTCAACTGAAAAAAACGCTGTGCTGCCAAAACGCTCTCATGCGCCCACAGCGAGGCGTTTTCAACAGAGCGCCTAGCGTTTTCAGCTTTCCACCAAAAACGCTTTGGTGGACACGCGGCCTAAAGGCCGGTTGTGGCTAGAAGGGATACAGCAACGGCCAGATATGAGGCAAAATCTCACAATAAAATAACAATAAATTAATATGCTACTTATTAGATTGTGTTTTGTTAACGTCTACACCTAAACCTACCCCAACCCTAAACCTACCAGTAATTAAATTACGCAATACTGATGTGCACATACCCAGTGGCCATAGCTGTATCCCTTCTAGTCTTTGGGCCGTGTATATTTCTTTTTCCATGTTCAGCTCTGTGCGCAAGCCTTTTCAATGTATCCTTTGGTATCCTTTGGCCGTGAGTGGGCTTTGTTTTCAAGCGCTTAAAGGGATAGTTCACCCAAAAAATAAAAATTCTGTCATCATTTACTCAACCTCAAGTTGTTCCAAACCTGTATGAATGTCTTTCTTCTGCTGAACACAAAGAAGGTATTTTAAAGAATGTCAGTAACCAAACAGTTGATGGACCCCATTGACTTCCATAGTATTTTTTTTTCCTACTATGGAAGTCAATGGGGGTCCATCAACTGTTTGGTTACCCATATTCTTCAAAACATTTTCTTTTGTGTTCAGCAGAAGAAAGACATTCATACAGGTTTGGAACCACTTGAGGGTGAGTAAATGATGACAGAATTTTCATTTTTGGGTGAACTATTCCTTTAAGTCACTTGCACATGCGCTGTTGTACGCGCACCGTCCGCATGGACATATAGTGTTAACAAAATCAAACATGAGATAATACATTTACTGAAGCAACCATGCCATTTTAACTTGCTTCTACAAGCCTTTGAGCTCTTTTATCATGACTCAAGTCTCTCAGGACTCACAAATGCAATGCTGCACCAGGTGAGCTACTGAACAAGTTTACTACATCAGAAAAAAAGAAAAAAAAAACATACATACTGGACTGATTATATGATGCAAACATCAAGATGTATTAAATTACAAATAATGCACTATGGTAAAAGTGTTTTAATCATCGTGTGGAAAAGAACAAAAGTTGTTGGTGTGTTACTGCTACTAGTGTTCATTTCAACTGCAGTGAATTGTATATAGCCTGGTATGGTTTGTGGAAGTACAGCCATGTTTTTCCAATAAGCCTAGGTTTTTTTTACAGTATGTCACCACCTCAGCATCTGAATATTTTAATGATCACGTAATGGTCTCAGTAATTCTGAACAGCTGTCTGCACATATGAATGTATAAGTAAACATCTACTCATAATGTCTTTAGTTACCATGGTTTCCTTAAGAAGGCTGAACCATCATTTTACTGTTTTACCATCATCAGTGGCTTCCTACTGTCACGTTGAGTCAGTAGTTTTAGTTTCATTACCAATGACTTTTAGTTTGCTTCTCTTTGTTTTCCTGTTTCCTTTGTTCTATGTTCCAGTCACCATGGTTTTTCATTATTTGATTAATTAGATCACACTGGTTTACATTTGACTTCATTATCTTGTGTTTCTGTCAGGACCACTATCATCAAAGATGATTGACAATTAGCATACAGTTTGGATTGGTGGTATGGTTCTGTTCTAGGCAAGAACTCCCTGCGCATCCATGCAGCCTAGCATGGATAAGAGCAGGGAAAGCAGCAATAACCCCCCTTAGGCTAAACAGAACAGAACCAACATAATGTATTGCAGATATCATTAATGTCGATATTATATTTAATGTACAAAATAATTCAGGAATTTAGTCTGATTCAAGGGGAATCAGAATACCAAATCCTGACTGGATAAGAGGAGGAGCTGGGGATGGAGGAGGGTAAATGAGCTCTGGAGAAACGCGATAGCTGCTGATAGTACTGAAGGAGCTTATATATTTATGCTGTTATAGACATCGTATTCCTATAGGTAGACATGATCAGCTTGACTAACATGACCTGCCAGAACTGACTAAGCCCTTATATTCATTTAGTTCTTTGTCTGGTATTGGATGTGTTTAAGTACACACTGTTGCTTTGTTTTTGCCTTCTATGTTGTTAAATTTAAAGCTAACACTACTATATACGTGAAACCTACTTCTACATCATCCTTTGTGGATTAGAACATAACACCTAGTTTAGATTCTAGTAAACAGTACTGTAGTATGCTGTAGGAAACACTTTGCAACATGGAAATGCTTGTGAAGTGCACTGATTTACATTTCATAGAATAATTTTATAGTAACACTCAGTGTATCATGCAACTATCTATTATTCATCTAGTCTATTCATCTGTCAAGCTCTCTAGTTCTTTATCTATTTATCTACACATCTGTTTGTCACCCTCACCATTCATTCATCACTTTACTTCAACCTGTTGGAGAGTGAAAGCAAAGTAAAGCAAATTCTTTGAAGGATGAGTCCATCTTCCAAGCCAAGGCCTCCTGTTGATGTAATGGAAGCATCTCCTGTGGGGCACCGTTGGTGGATAAATTGGGAAAAGCATGTAATTCAGGAACTGTTATGGTATGTGTATATGTGAAATTAGAATGGAAAGTGTCTTTTTTGGTGACATGTAATTGATTAGGGCAGGGCTCCAGACTGCGACCATTTTTCCTGCGACCAAAATTTTGTTAGAGGTTGCTCTGGTGTGACCACGTTGCCCAACATCAAATGGCAAATGGAATGAAAGCAGAATGAAACTGCGCTACTAATTTGTGCTTCATGGACCGTTCAATTCAGACCAAAAATAGGTCAGCGCAGAGCGAGCTACTAGCGGGTCAATCTCGATCATGCGACACCATTACTACACAGTGCTGGGAGATCCAGTGAAGAAAGCCATTGCATTTGCCACAGAATTAAAAACATTGCCGCAAGATCTAGTGAGCAGCATTCAAGTTTGGTGAAGAGTTCTCTGTTAAAAACCAGAGATATCAGATCAAACAGCGCTGAAGTGGAAACCAGGAGAAACAAGAAGGCTTTCAGTCCTAAATCAGCAACATTCACAATGGATTTAATGTAGTAACACTAACTGTAACCAGGGTATTGTGGCAGAAATAGTCAAAAGTACTTTAGACATCTTTTTTTCCAGCTCTTCAAATCTCTAATATTATCATATTTAAATGTTATTTATAATGTGATGACCAAGACATGATTTGTTCATCCTTGAAATATTGCCCCCATTTTTCCATGTAGGAAAACACACTTATTTAAAAATAAAAAAGACATTAAATTACCATTGTAACCAGAGGAGCACTTATTGGCTTATTAGCTATTTCCACTCCCAATTTTTTTTCACTCGTTTTGCTTTTGAATGAATATATTTAGACATTATGAATGATAATAATTAAAGTTAATTTTATCTACATCTTAACTCAAGCTCAGTGCTTTATTGGCAGCCCCCCTGTCGCCACTTTCTGTAAAACTTAGGCCCTGTCCCAAATGGCACACTTCATATGCACTTTCGGTCTTGTGGACAATGGCTGCCGTGTGTGTGTCTGTTATGTCCATGAGACCATAGGGTGTCCCATTTGTCATTTTAGGATTCAGAAGGGTGCTCATGAGCGCCCGCTTTATGGTTGATATGTTCCCTCGATGCACACTTTTGCCGAGCCCACACTGTTGCGAGCTGCGCAGCAGACTTCTTCCCGACAGTCAAAGCGCCGTTACGTCACGACAGTGCAGACTTGTTGGAAGAGTGTTTAGGGTGCCATTTGGGACAGGGCCTTAGTGGCACCGGTGCTGCTGCCCTTAAATGTTAGTCTGGAGCCCTGAATTAGGGGGTGTGTCCAAGTAAAATGTGATTAATTCTAAAGTATAATGTCCTAAGGTGGACCTCCAATAGCATCAGCTATAACCTTGGTGTAAATTGTAGTTGGAAACAGTGTCAAGAAATGACAGTTAATCACATGGACTTTGCATAAGCATGCTAAATTAAGCTTGACTAGAGTGCACTGTAGATCAGGCAACATGTCACCACTATGACATATGAAAGCTGTTCTTGTGTATATTAAGCAGGCTTGATGAAATCAGGTGTGAAAGCATTTGACTACAAATAATGTTTACATACACTGCAAACACCATGATAGTGTTAAAATACTACATGTGTTATGTACTGTCATTCAAAAGTTTAGTGTCAGTATTGCTTTTAAGAATGAGCAGTTTTATTCAGTGAGAACACATTAAATTGATCAAAATTGAGAGTAATAACTTTTATATTGTTACAAAAGTTTTTTTTTTTTCTTCACATAAATGCTGTTCTTTTGAACGCTTTATTCAAAAAGTCCTGAAAAGTTTTCTACACAAATATTAAACAGCACAGTATTTTTCAGCAAGACAATAGAATATCAAAATAAAAGTCCTGAAACAAAAAAACATCTTGGGTTACGACTGTAACCCTTGTTCCCTGAGAAGGGAACGAGACGCTGCGTCATCGTCATTGACGCTTTGGGAACCCCTCTGTGTGATTGCACTGAATTGATTGCAGTGATTGCTTCTGAAGCATGTGTGTGAAATCAGTCCAATGGCATGACAGAACTTTACAGGCGGGGTGACGTCAGGACCAGGAAGCTATAAGCGCACCCAGACCAAACATTGTCAGCTTCTAATAGGCCAAAGCAAGTCAATCACAGGGATGCATGGATTATAGCAGGGAGACGTAGCGTCTCATTCCCTTCTCATGGAACAAGGGTTACAGTTGTAACTCATTGGCGATTTGGGAATGAGGATACGACTTCCAAATGCCTGTCTGTGTCAATCACTGCGAGCACACTAAGACAAAAGCACCTGAGAACCTGTTGTAGAGCCAAGGTCTAGATTGTAAAATCCTACAAATGTGAGCGGAGAGGACCAGCCTGCCGCATACCACATCCTGTAGGGATAACCCTTATATAATAAGGCTTTCTAAGCCGCAGGTGAGAGACCGGAGTCTAGGACCAAACCCACAGCCTCCATAACTCTGGACGGGGGTGAATGATTGTGCCCCCTACCTAAGACAGAAGGTGCCTCCTGACCAGAATCTCCAGGGGAGAGCTGTCGAGGAAAGACACAAGGTCTGAGAACCACTCCTGGACCGGCTTGAATGGGGCTACTAGTAGTAGACTGACGCCGTCCCAGCAGACTCTCTCTAGAACTCCCGGTAGCTGAGCAATTGGGGGAAAAGTGTACTGACGTAGCCTCTGCCATGTCTGTATTATGGCATCCAACCCTAGCAGGGCTGGATGTGTGAGGGGGAGCCAGAGTGGACAGTGTGTCGTATCTTGAGACGCAAGCAAATCCTCTTCCGCTTGGCCGAACACCCTCCATATAAGCTTGGAGTGAAGTCTCCATTCCCCAGGCCTCAGCCCCTGCTTCGACAGGATGTCTGTTGATGTCTGAGTTTTAGTACCCAGGAAAGTAGACTGCTCTCAGGGACCACAGGAAGATCTAGTGTGCCAGTTTATATAGTGGGCGCAACCTCAGACCCCCCTGATGGTTTATGTAAGGGACCACTGATGTACTCTGTCAGAACAAGCACATGATGGCTCCTTAGGTCCGAGAGGAAGTGCTTTAATGCTAGGAACACAGCCATCATTTCCAGGCAATTTATGTGCCACAAGAGTAATGCCCCCTCCACAGACCTTGAGCTGAGTGGCATTCCATGACCACTCCCCAGCCCGTGAGGGATGCATCCATCATAAGTGTCACGCAATGACAGGAACTTCCAACATAGGACCCTTGTCCTTGTCTCTTAATTTTGACGACAGGGGATGCTCGTCTAATTTGCTTTTTGGCCGAGGGCCCTGTCTCTCAGCCGGCCAAACCATGTTTAACTTGGCCACGGCACAAGTTATAACCTCCACAAGCTCCTCATATGCAGGGGATTGAAATGGCTGAATCTTCAATTTGATGGATGAATCTTCAATTTCCCCTGTATCGATGATCAGCACATCCACCTCCTCGGAGCTGGACAGCAGCAGCACCGTACTATACCATTTAATTCCTCAAAATTACAAGCCAAAAAACAACCAGGCAAGTTAACAAAGTCTGGATGACAGGCTGAATTAATACATTAATCTAACTTCTCAAAGTCAGTTAAGTACTTATCATATAATTCCTCAAAATTAAATGCAGCCAAAGCTCAACCAGACAAGTTAACACGGTCTGAATGAATGGCTGAATTTATTAGAATAGTTCCAATATACAATAAAAGAATCATAAATTCATAGCTTGCAGACACACAATTAGTTTGCACGCCAAAATAGGAACGAGAGAAAGAGAATCTCCCGTCTGCTCAGTTTCCTCCACATTATATTCTCTTTACGGACTCGTAATATATGCGTTGTCTCGGCAGATGCAAGATCTGAGCCACTAGATTCTTTATTGTATAAGACTCTCTTCCCTCAAGAACAAAAGTCAACAGCAGCGCCGCTAAAACTCCCGATAGTGCATCCTGTACACGTTGAGAAATTTTATGAATGAACACAGCCAGCCCCCTCTCGAGTTGACCGTGCATGCTCCTTGTACACAGGGGATGAGTATGGCGAGTCCTCAATTTCCCCAGCATTGGTGCTCAGCACATCTACCTCCTCAGCGCTAGACAACTGAAGCACCAGGTTCTCACTCAGGGTGGAAGAAACTGCAGCATGGGCTTCTGAAACCAAAGAGAGAATGCTGGATGACGTGGGGGAGGGCAGAGAAAAGGCAGAGTCTCTATCCCCTCCACAATATCCATTTGCGAGCCCCATGATCTCACTTGCCGGCAGCTGCAGGGCTGGGACGTGCGCCTGATCACCCACCTCGAAGAATGACAGGCGGGAGCGTAACGTGCAAAACGGTAATCTCTAGCAATGCACGCAGTCAGCCCCCTCGAGAGCTGACTGTGCATTCTCAGCTCCCAAACAAACCACTCACAAATCGTGTGTATCCTCACCCTGTGATAGCGGGGGCAGGAATGAACACCTGATTAAATGCTTGTTTGCTCACCATTATTGTCTTGTGCTTTTGTAACTTGGACAAACAACACTAATGACAATTCACACATATGGTTCAGACACAATCACGCAGAGGCGTTCCCAGAGTGTCAATGACGATGACGCAGCGTGAGTTCCCTCGAAAGGGAACAGGGGAATCATGACAGGAATCTCCCACATGTAGCTATTTTATGGTTTTAATGTACTATGTAACTGTACTTAAATGATGGTTTACTATAAAAAAAAAACACTGAAACTGTACCTATAATAATAATAATAATAATAATAATAATAATAATAATAATAATGCAATAATAAGTGGGGGGTCTTTCAGGAAATTATTTGGTTTATCGTCATTTAAATTAACAAAATGTTAAAAGATGTATTATGCTTCATGTCACTCTTAAATGAGTCTGTCTACACCACTGTTGACAGAACAAATAGAATAATTAAACAGCAGGGTTTTATGCATATTTAGGTGGTTTGCTTTGGCTGAGATTCATGAAATGTGCCTGAGTCTTGTGTATGCATTTAATTAAAACCATTTGCTGAAATCGGCAGTGCTAAAGCTAAAGACTTGTTGGCAAGTCCCTGCTAAATGATAAGGAAAACGTGCATATCACTACTTTTTTTCCATTGAGGGTTTCAAGTTATTTAAGCTTTTTAGTTGACATTTCCAAGATACATTATCACTTCAATAGTCCATTCTTTAAAGGTTTTCAGTACCATTCTCATTCAGAGGTCATATTTAAATGTATTTTAATAGACAAAACAGAAGTCTAAAACTGCTGTCTGACTCTCTATGTTCAAAGGTGCACTGACCTGGACAATGTCAAGTCATGAGTGGCAAGACTTAACTTTGGAAAAAAAATTCAAATGAATAGCATATGATCGAAATTCCGTGCATGCCGTTTATTACATTTGAAAGGTGACTCGTCCCCTGAATCGTGGCTCGCGGCTTGTTCTGACTGTCATTTCAAACTCAAGGCCTCACTGAATAGCTCCTTGTAATCTGGTCGATTTAATGAAAGCGTCGAAGTAAGTGACGGGATTAAAAAATTGTTAGCCCCAGCTCAAAAGCCATTCTTTACACTATATATTGAACTCTAAAAGTCACAACTCTAATTGCCTGCAGGGTTGAAGAGGGCGGAAATGTCATGCTGATTGGCTTTCTGCTTCATACTGGGACAAAGGGAGAAAAGTTAACTGTGGCAAAACACTGATTGAATTGCCATTTCCCATCTTTACATCAAGATTATCCTTTTGTTTAGCAGCAGCAGGCTATTCCCCATGGCTCATTTTAAGAATATATTACACATGAAAGAATGTACGAGGACCGAGGGAGGGCTGTTTGGGTGGGAGACGATTGACAAGGCTATTGCCATTTGCTAACATTTCATCCCCTTCTCATTCTCTCTCCAATTTACGCTTTGCTCTTCCGTAGTCATGTTATATTCACATCTACTTTCAAACAACACTCCTCACTTCCTCTTTGACCTCTGGCGTTAGGATTTCTGAACACCAAAGCCTCAGCAACATAAACATACTCTATGTCCCCTCATTCTGAATCATTTTAATCATTTTTCACTAAGTGCTTTATTGACTCATTTCACTCTACAGGCTAAGTGCTACACAGCTCCCAGCATGCTTTGCAAGCCCAACTCAGATAATTAGGCCCGGCTGTGCCGATCAATAATGCCAGCTGGAAAAAGGGTGGACAACAGATCACACCCCGGGCTGAGAGTGGTAACACCAGAGGGAAGGATAGAGAGAGCAGAGGGGGAAAGAAGAGAGATCAGCAGGTGAGGCGCTTGGGAAGTGCTGAGTGATTTGTTCAGATATACTGCAAGGTACCGAGGACATGAGGAGAGGGCTAGGGGAAAACAGAAGGCCTGCAGAGAGACTGTGGAGAAACATACACTGCCTACATCCTACATCATTTTTTCTACAGTGATGGGGACTTTCCATTTACTTCTCTTGTAGTTATGCGGAGCTAATTAGATTTTCTATTCTCTATCCCTAAAACTAACTCTCACAGAAAATCGGAAAAACAGCCCCTTTTTGTAATTTTAGATTTCCAATAAAACATTACTTATGATGTGCCTCAAGCTGTCCTTGAGGGAAATGATTTAGACCAGTGTTTTTACTGTTAACTAAAAATAAATCTAAAACTAATAAAAATCACTTCCGTTAACTAAAATAAAGCTAAACTTAAATTAAAGTGTTAGATGAAAAACTCAATGTTTCTAGGCTGGCAGACTCCTGATATTCCAGCATGGGGGGCTTTGTGAATCCCTGCAAGTGAGTGTGTGAATTAAGCGTGTTACTGTTGCAGTGGGCTGAATTTAAAATCAATTAGCCAAATCACATGTAGAAATCAACAGAAAAGGTTTATGCAACTCCACAAAGTGGTTACTCAGTATTTAATATGTAAGGTATACACTGTATTGCCAAAAGCTTTGGGACGCCTGCCTTTACATGCACATGAACTTTAATGACATCCCTTAATCATTCTTAATCTGTAGGGTTTAATATGGAGTTGGCCCACCCTTTGCAGCTATAACAGCTTCAACTCTTCTGAGAAGGCTTTCCACAAGGTTTAGGAGTGTGTTTATGGGAATTTTTGACCATTCTTCTAGAACCGCACTTGTGAGGTCAGGCACTGATGTTGGACGAGAAGGCCTGTCTCGCAGTCTCCGCTCTAATTCATCCTAAAGGTGTTCTATCGGGTTAAGGTCAGGACTCTGTGTAGCCCAGTCAAGTTCCTCCACACCAAACTCGCTCATCCATGTCTTAATGGACCTTGCTTTGTGCACTGGTGCGCAGTCTTGTTGGAACAGGAAGGGGCCATTCCCAAACTGTTCCCACAAAGTTGGGAGCATGAAATTCTCCAAAATGTCTTGGTATGCTGAAGCATTAAGAGTTCCTTTCACTGGAACTAAGGGGCCAAGCCCAACCCCTGAAAAACAACCCCACACCATAATCCCCCCTCCACCAAACTATACATTTGGCACAATGCAGTCAGGCAAGTACCGTTCTCCTGGCAACCACCAAACCCAGACTCGTCCATCGGATTGCCAGACAGAGAAGTGTGATTCATCACTCCAGAGAACACGTCTCCACTGCTCCAGAGTCCAGTGGCGGTGTGCTTTATACCACGCTTGAATTCCCTGAGCTCCTGAGAGTGACCCATTCTTTCACAAATGTTTGTAGAAGCAGTCTGCATGCCTAGGTGCTTGATTTTATACACCTGTGGCAATGGAGGTGATTGGAACACCTGAATTCAATGATTTGGAGGGGTGTCCCAATACTTTTGGCAATATAGTGTATTTCATATTAATGCTGGTAACATATTCCAAGAAATTCTTTGAAATATTTTTGTGATCAGTTCTGTCAAGGAATATGTCCCAGTGGTTTGATATTATGTCTCTTCACCACCACACTTATACAACAAAGCTCAATTTAAAAAGCAAACAAAATGTAATAAAATTCAAGAGTAAATCTGGCCCTGAAAAACCTGTACACCTTTGCAAACATGTCCACTGTGACTGACAGAAATGTGACAGACACCTTGACAACACACTGTTCTGGCAAAAACAACCTAGCAAAATAAATAAGCAGACAGAGAAAAACATGGCTGCCACTTGAAAAATAAGTTGTGCCAACTTTTGCAAACACAGCAAATTCGAGACAGAGTTGCATTTCCTCACTGAGTGTATTCTGTGAAATACAACGAAAAAAGTTCTTCAACAAAATAAAACAGATAAACACCAAATTTATTTCTGTTTGTTTGTCTGTCTCTCCATCTGTCCGTCTTTCTATCTGTGCAAATGAACTAGCTTTTTATGAAGTGCTATTTGTAACATTTAAATAGAGGGTGAGAAAGAAATAAGAAGAGGCAGATATCTTAATAATCCTTATTTAAAAACAAAAAAAAAATCCTCAAAACTTAATCCCAGGATCGATCCCCAAGATTGACCTATAATCCAGATGATTAGGTTGCCTTGTAACAGATTTTGTCTGTAAAACATGTAACTCTGGAAAATCTATTCCTTACCAAATATTTGTATGTTTCTGCTATTAGACAAGCAGCTCAGCTTCTGATTTGGAATTTGTAGTTGCATTAACATGGGGGAAAAATATATATATATTGTCCATACAAATAAAGACATTGAACTGACTTTTTGTTTAATACACCCATCAATAAGACTGTTCAGTGTATTATTTCTACATAATAATACATTACTAAGATCACTTAAAGTTTATTTAAAATAAATAAATGCATAAACAAGCAAAGAGAGTTCTCCATTATATGTTCCTCACAATGCAAGATTGAATTGATTGTCATTAGTCTTTGGAAATATAAGCACTGTCCAAATGGCTTTCTATTTAAAAAAAAAAAAAAAAAAATTTTACAAATTGAAATGACTCTTGATTATGAATACCACTGAGAGTTGGAAGTATCATTATCTTCTCACAGCTCCTTGTTTCTACATGGAGGCTGGGATCATAACTGGTAAAAAATAATCACATATAGTGCTATTTTAGATATTTATATTTTAGTTTGTTTTTCTTAAATAAACAATATATTGCAAGAGGATGTTTTTTACTTATGTATTCAGTCAATGTCTTACAGTCTGTCTATTGACATGAAAATTGTTAGTAGAGGTCAAAAGATATAGAACATAGTGTCACAGGTTTGTTATGTTTGTCTCATCAACATGTTACGCAAAGCTTGTTTTGATCACCAACTTTAGACATCTGCACATCATACTTATCTGTACAGTATCTTTGTCCCATCTTCTGCAAATAAAAAGTGAGAATGTAATCAAATCATTGGATCACAGTGGTGAAGGAACAAATGGGGTGCCCATTCCTAAAATGTCAAGATAACCAATTATGATACATGAAGGGCTACTAGAGAAGGGTTTTTATACACAGGTATTGAAATGCATTATGAATCAGAAAGAAAGAAGAAAAAAGTTCCTAGTTGTTATCGGATTAGCTAAATAAGTTTGTGAAAACTTCCTGGACTTCATCATAGCTCAAACAAGCTCTGTGTGTTTCTTCTTAAGGAATATAGAGTCTAAATTAGATCAATAATGTGTCTTATATATGCACACATATTTAATAGTGCATATTTAACAGGTGTGTTATAGTTGAAAACATTTTCACACATTTTTTTTTCTTTCTAATAGAATGCAAAGAATGCAAATGTTGAAAAAAAAGTAATAAAATAATCTTGATGGAGTCGGGAAATGTAAATATGGGAGGAATAAAAAAAAAGGAGTCAAAAAAGTCAAATAAATAAATTGTATGTCTCACACAGGACAAAAGTGTTAATGTTTGATGAATATTTTATGCGAACAACTTGCTAAATACAGGTTAGGCCTGTAGTTCGAAGTGCAAACATTTCATTTAGACAAATGTTCATTTAGACATTTGTGCAAAGACAACAGAAGCTCATAAGTTCATTATCAATGTCAGTTCTGGATCCTTTGGTGCTTAATCTAAAACACAGTTCCATGTCCGTGTTAACACGAGGGATAATGAGGTGTGTGATGAGTAACCATAGAGACTAACAAGGGTAACTATAGAAACAAGGTAAAATCAAAATAAAAGTCCTAGAACAAAAACACAGGGGAGACGTTGCTGCTGGGGAAGTATGTGCAGCCCAAACACACAATATGGGGACCGGCATCACCAGAAGCACAGCCAAAGCCGGTAGGACCTCCGGAGGCACTGAGACCACCAAACTGGGAACCGCGGCCTGTTCTATGCATGGGCAGGGGTGGGCTGAGCCCACCCAAACTTCTGCCTTGCCCACCCAATCAGAATTTAGGAACAGATAGTGTTAATCTGTTTTTACGATTTGTGGGTTGATTAAAAACAATCTGAGGTGGGCTTTGTGTTGAAAGGTTTGATGATGGACTGTAGAATGTCCCAAACAATCACAAAAATAACACCAGAAATGTGCAGTATTTTTTCCTTTATTAAATGAAAGTAACGGCGCTGCACGTTACAAACTCGTGCGCTTAAGTCTGTAACAGAAAAGCAGAGGCAAATTAATCTATCTATCTATCTATCTATCTATCTATCTATCTATCTATCTATCTATCTATCTATCTATCTATCTATCTATCTATCTACCTATCGTATCCCCCCCAGGATAAAGAAGCCCACCCAGGATATCTAATAGCCCACCCTTATATAGGTGCCTAGAACTAGGCCTGCTGGGTACACTGATAAAAATGAAAATGAAAAATACTACAGAAAAAACTAATGTAATTTCTACATAAAAAAGTTAGTTCAGGCAAGAATTCAAAAAACGAAGTAAATTCTATATTAGTACTCAATTCAAGCTTGTAGAAATTAAAGCGTAAATATCAATGTTATAAAATTAAGTAAAACCTACTCAACTTTTCTGATACTGGTGTTCCCATCATGCACTGGGGCATGAATAATTTAGGTTGATTTTCGCTGTTTTCCAGCTGTATTTACACTGTTTTATCATTGCTTTTGTTGTTAGGTTAAGTAACTTGCCATTTTGACATATGGAGTTTATTTTCTACTCAAAATGACACATTTATACTCAAAAACGATCCACCGAATGTTACTGTCATTGTGTATTGTGTACCAAGTATTGAGGTCTCTGTGTTCAGATGATGCATTACTTCTATTATGTAGATATGGTGTCTACACAATATCTATTGTATTATTTACTTAGATGTTTCTAAGTAAAGCATACACTTTAAAAGTGTGGTTTAATTCAGTGTTATATTGAGTAAAACGTATTGCAAAGGAAACTTCAACTACACATGCTAAAATGCTAAAATTAAGTTTATTTTATGTGAAAATTTTCTTTCAACAGACCACTTGGGACCACTGAACTGGGAAACTTTGAGACCACCGGCCTTGGAATCGCTGGGACCACTGTACACTGAACCACTGGACTCGACCTAATGACTGCTTGTACAGACCTTAGAGGTGGATCTATCACATTGGCTGTCAGTCTCTTTCGTCCCAAGACTGACTCAGTGATTCGAGAGGATTCGTGGTGGCCGTTGGAGCCACCTTAGAATTCCCCCTGTCCCCCCCAAAAAATCTTGAGTAGCCATGATGTGAGGAGACTCTAGCACTGTGTTCCTGACGTGACTCTGGCACGGTGGCCATGATGTGACAAGACCCTGGCGTGGTGTTTACTGTAGGAGCATTGAGTTCCTCATCAGCCACTTCTACAGTAAATAATTAACCACTCAGCATTAGTGCAAAGTCAATATACTGAGCAAGAGTCCAGTGAGGGGTATGCTGAGGCATGAAACAAGATATATGTTCCTTTAAACCACAGTGCTATTAATCCACACAAAAACATACATTTTAGATAAACAGTTCTTCCAAGGTATGAGAGTATTGGGACAGACGTGATTCATACTGCTGTCTATTATAAACCATTATGAGAACATATTTTAAATCTGATCTCAAAACATTAACTCAGTAAACAAAAGGAGCAAGCATCTTTATGTATTACATAAATCATTGGCATAAATCCACTGGCAGTGTACATAGGAGTTAACAAAGTGCAGTTAAAAGGTATATTACAAAATTACTACTTAAATAGGAACCTAGTATACTTAAAGTGCAAAACAATATATAAATAATAAACTATACTTTAAATAGGATGTTAAGTTCAATTAAAGAAAGCTTACAAGTATGCTTAACTAGTAGTTTACTGAAACCTAAATTAACCTAATAGTACTTAAAATTGTACTTAAATTAAAAAGGGCTCTAGAAGTATATAGCTAATGAACTATGGTAACAGTATACTTAAAAGTTTGCTGAGACCTGGAGTCTCAAAGAAAACCATTAGTAACACACTACGCCGTCATGGATTAAAATCCTGCAGCGCACGCAAGGTCCCCCTGCTCAAGCCAGCGCATGTCCAGGCCCGTCTGAAGTTTGCCAATGACCATCTGGATGATCCAGAGGAGGAATGGGAGAAGGTCATGTGGTCTGATGAGACAAAAATAGAGCTTTTTTTGTTCTAAACTCCACTCGCCGTGTTTGGAGGAAGAAGAAGGATGAGTACAACCCCAAGAACACCATCCCAACCATGAAGCATGGAGGTGGAAACATCATTCTTTGGGGATGCTTTTCTGCAAAGGGGACAGGGCGACTGCACCGTATTGAGGGGAGGATGGATGGGGCCATGTATCGCGAGATCTTGGCCAACAACCTCCTTCCCTCAGTAAGAGCATTGAAGATGGGTCGTCGCTGGGTCTTCCAGCATGACAACGAGCCGAAACACACAGCCAGGGCAACTAAGGAGTGGCTCCGTAAGAAGCATCTCAAGGTCCTGGAGTGGCCTAGCCAGTCCAGACCTGAACCCAATAGAAAATCTTTGGAGGGAGCTGAAAGTCCGTATAGCCCAGCGACAGCCCAGAAACCTGAAGGATCTGGAGAAGGTCTGTATGGAGGAGTGGGCCAAAATCCCTGCTGCAGTGTGTGCAAACCTGGTCAAGAACTACAGGAAACGTTTGATCTCTGTAATTGCAAACAAAGGTTTCTGTACCAAATATTAAGTTCTGCTTTTCTGATGTATCAAATACTTATGTCATGCAATAAAATGCAAATTAATTACTTAAAAATCATACAATGTGATTTTCTGGATTTTTGTTTTAGATTCCGTCACTCACAGTTGAAGAGTACCTATGATAAAAATTACAGACTTCTACATGCTTTGTAAGTGGGCAAACCTGCAAAATCGGCAGTGTATCAAATACTTGTTCTCCCCACTGTATTTTTACGTAAAGTGTGGTTCTACAACACGTACATTTACTTACGTTTTCATACACACTATAACGTACAATACTGACGTATTGACAGCACTGAAACCGTAAAATATTTACGTATCCGTGTGAATGTATAGCAGTTCCCATGTATGAATATTAAAATAGTGGAATTAATGTTTTGATTCTACTGTATTTAATTGTCATATCAAATTTATTAAATGCAGTTTACTCGTCTGCTTACTGTAATATTTCTCCTATGCAGCAACAATAAAATAATAAAATACACCAAAACACAACATAAATTCACAAAAGACATCAATTTTATTTGTTTAGTGTAATCCAAATCTTTAGAATCCATATGTTTGCAAGAAACAGATCCAAATTTATCCCTTTATCCAGCGATCTTCATCTCCATTCTAAGCAGCGACTGTAAACGTCAAATCCCGTGTTTGACTTGTTATGAATTAAACTGTCTAACACTCGATGGCTGCTCTGTCAAGTCCTCGTCGTCAGTTAGGAACCTGGGTGTGCTCTTTGATACCAATCTCTCATTTGAAAGCCACGTTTCTAGCATCTGTAAAACTGCATTCTACCATCTTAAAAATATATCTAAATTACGGCACATGCTTTCAGTGCAAAATGCTGAACAGTTAGTTCATGCGTTCATGACCTCAAGGCTAGATTATTGTAATGCTCTACTGGGTGGTTGCCCTGCTCGCTTAATAAATAAACTGCAGCTGGTTCAAAACACAGCAGCTAGAGTTCTTACTAAAACCAGGAAGTATGACCATATTAGCCCGGTTCTGGCAACACTGCATTGGCTCCCTATTAAACATCGTATACATTTTAAAATCTTGCTGATTACTTACAAAGCACTAAATGGTTTAGCTCCCCAGTACTTGAGCGAGCTCTTAACGCATTATACTCCATCACGTCTATTGCGGTCTCAAAATTCTGGCCAGCTGATAATACCTAGAATATCAAAATCAACTGCAGGCGGTCGATCCTTTTCCTATTTAGCACCTAAACTCTGGAACAGTCTTCCTAGCATTGTTCGGGAAGCAGACACACTCTGTCAGTTTAAATCTAGACTAAAAACACATCTCTTTACTATGGAATACACATAAAACATTTTTAACTTCTATTATTCAAATCAGTTAAATGATTGTTTTAGGCTGCATTAACTAGGTCAGTCGGAACCGGAAACACTTCCCATAACACCTGATGTACTCGTTACATCATAAGAAGAATGGCATCTACGCTAATGTTAGTCTCTCTGTTTATCCCGAGGTTTACTGCAGTCGGCCGGATCCGGGCCGTATCCAGACCAGATGGTGGACCTTAGTCTGGACATAACGACCATATCCCTGAAGTGTCTGTAGAGACCGTGTCAATTAAACTCCCCCCTGTAAATGCCACATCGACACGACATCCTCATTAAACCCGTCCCCGGCATGACGACTCCAATCTTTCAAATAATCCTACGAATATCTATTGATCTAATATGACTTCTGACCTGTAATGTTGCCAGAATCATAATCATACACTATTTGTTCGTCGGCCAGAGGAGAACTGGCCCCCCGACTGAGCCTGGTTTCTCCCAAGGTTTTTTTCTCCATTCTGGCCCTGAAGCAGTTTTGGTTCCTTGCCACCGTCGCCTTTGGCTTTTGGCTTGCTCAGTTGGGGACACTAAATATTCAACTATATTACTGATCTGCCCGCATTGACACTATATGATAATTGAAATGAGCTGGATGACATCACCGGGAAATTATACAGATATCTTTATGAAATGAAAGATTTGTAAATATTTTACGTTTTAAAGCTGTAAAAACGTAATAATGCTACGTTTAAATGTCACCAATATGTCCATATTTTACATTTCAACACCTATCCAAACATACAAAAACGTACGTTTTGTGTCTCTAAAAGTTGCGTATTAATACCTACGTATTAACGATGAGACCAGGCTGATTTGCAATACGAAAGACGAATTTATGTAAACTAGTTGTGTACTCAGTTACACTAGCATTTAAAACACTTTACTACATAAAGCATACTTGGAAAACATACTTGAACTTTATTAAAGTTTACTTCTAAAGTTAAACTCAATGGGTATGAATATAATGTTTCTAACTGAAATCTGTTACAAATACAAATATTTACATTTGAATTGACAGGGCCTTTTCTCTTAATGAAATTTCAATTTGACTGTAAATTTGAGCCCTGTACAATTACAAACGTCTTTTACAGAAAAGTGGTTTGTGAGTTTCATCCATTTTGCCATCCATCTTCCCAGACAAATACTCTTAAACTCCCAATTGCCAGTGATTTAAAATGCATCTGCCAAGAAGGTTCTAATTTATTATATTAATTAAAATAGATAATTAATGTTTGTTTGAAACATTACATGCATCACAGTTTAATTTAATTAGGTACTTACATGGCTATAATAAAGAACATCTCCAATGTTATTTGAAAAGCTTGAGCCTTTAGAGAGAGTTGTCAATCGACAGATGGTTGTATGTGTAAGTGACTGACAGGGAGCTAAAAAAGAAGACACGAGAGGGACAGTGAGAAGGTCTGCAATCTTAGCCCTCTCAGCCAGAGTGTGTTTGTGTATGAGAGTGTGAATTTGAGAAAGAGAGAGAGACAAAGAAAAGGCTGGCATAAGGAGGTGTGTGTATGTGTGTGTGCCCTTGCACTCTTGTGTGCTAAAGGGGTTAGAGTGTGTCTTCCCCATGCCATGTTAGAAAGTGTGTGGAAGAGAGGGGAAGGGAAAGATTTGAGGTAGTATTTTACACCTTACAACATTTTGACAGGGCGAGTGCTCACTCTATGGAGTGGGTTGTGAGGAGTGGGTCCTTTTTTTGAAATGTTTCACACCTGTGATAGGAGAGAGAGCGAGAGAGAAAGGAGGTGGGGGGAATAGAATCATCTCTAGGCCTTTCTCAACATCTTTGCACATTCTCCTCGCTCTCTCTCCTTCGATTTCTGACAGTTGACTCAGACTGAGAGAGAAATCTCCCCCCTGTGGTTCTCCACAAAAATACAAAGATGTACTGTCACACACCACACACTTTTTTTTTTCTCACACTCAGGATTTTTCACGCACAGATACTTTCTTTTCAATGTATTACGCTCTCTTTTCTCTCGTTTTCTCTCAAACACTTTCCTTCCTTGTTTCTCATCTTCGCACAAATATTTACCCTCCAGCACACGCAAACAACAGTTTTTCACTTTTGTAGAAGTTGTAAGTGACAGTTTGATGTCACACCACAGCACACGGGTGAAGTGAGAAAATGACCAAATGGAGAGATACAGAGAAAGAGTGATGCAGGTATTAACTCAGATGTTACGTTTGAGTCGCCCGATTGTGCCCTGCGAAAGGAATGTCATAGTGTATTCAGTCATTTTAACCATGTAAAGCCTGACATGAATAATTGATATTTATATGCATTTTATGTACACATGTCCATTTTACTGTTATAAAGGTTGCATTGATTTACATTACAAATGATCAGAATTTCATCATAAAACTACAACAAAATTTATATTTGGGCCTCTGAATAAATAAAGAACATGCAAACTTATAGAAACTTATAAAAAAAAAAGTTTGTATGTTTTTTATTTATTCAGAGGCCCAAACTGAGCAAAATATTCATTTTGGTGCAGTTGTAAGATGAAATTCTGATCATTTGTAATGTAAATCAATGAGACTTTTATAACAATAAAATGAACATACTGTATATACATAAAGTGCATATAAATATCAATTGTCTCTTAATAACATGTCTTAGTAAAATATTTAAATGCTTAGTTTTATGTAGTTTTATTGTAATTTCATTATGCAATACAGTGATTGAGAGATGCACAAATAAATGTTTCTCATAAGCCTGTTGTATCATATTAGATACTAACATTTTAACTTTTTTTTTCTAAAAATATTACTAACAATATAAAAGTTATTCTTACATTTACTTTATAAAAATCAGTAAAGATTTCACAGCAAAAAAGCACTGTACCGTGACCTGGAAGAGGACATTTTTACAATTATGCTAAAGGACTTTTATGCTAAAATAGTATGTAGAAGATTATGCAACAGGTTTTTCAGCAAAGTTTCGATCTTATTGATGACGTGTATCAAATATGATACAGTAGGCTTTATAGGGTTAAATCCGAATGCAATCTTTAACAGTCAACAGTAAGTTAGGCTTGTTTTACGCGCGGAACATACTTCAATCCGAGTTCCCAAACAAATATATTAAGTATTCTGTCCATTTTATCACGAAATTGAAACGATAAATGCCGTTTTAAGCTCTATTATCTGACGTGACTGATCACTGTATAGGCGCGTCATTTCAAGCGGCAGCGCGGCGCGCAAATGAACGCGATCCTCTCTTCCTAGTCAAAGAATAGTCATGAATTAACATCTGAGGTATGTTGAGGATACATTACAATTTACCAAAACGTATCATATGTCGTGTAATCACTCAATCGGTGTTTCAACGGCAGAAAGAGTCAATAAAACAGCTTGTTAACATTTACCTCAGAAGTCATCCAGTGTCCACAGCAGCTGGTTAGTTCACTAGAGAAATTAACTCTTTCCCTAAATATATGCACTATATTAGCCTATATATTCATTATATTCTGTCTTGTGATGTCTTGATTGTTTAATGTATGTTTAAATAAATGTCAGCCACCGTGTATAAATGATTAGCCTATATTTCAACAACGAATTGGAGTAAAAACATTTTATAATTAGATTTAGAAGTTAATGCAAAAACTGCCTTATGTGAAGTTCACAGGTTTGCATAGGTCTAGGCTACAATGTGTTATTTGAGTGTTGATTATTATATCTAAAAATAAATAGCAACTGAATTTAGGCTAATAGTTTGGGCTCTGTTGTTATAGTAATGTGCAAGTAAGGGCTCCCTATATAGTTTACAGAATTAGCAGAGATCATTTTTTTTATCTTTAAGAAACTTTTAGGTTCAGACACAATTTGTTCAGTAAACCACCGTTTAATAAAAAAAAAGGCAATTTTATATTTAGTTTTCTCTCCCCTGCTGTACCGAACCCGTACCGAACCGTGACTTCAAAAGCGAGGTACATGCCGAACCGTCAGTTTTGTGTACCGTTACACCCCTAATATATATATATATATATGATCAAATATAAGCTGTTCTTCAAACGTCTCTTTTTTTCATCAAATAATCTTGAAAAAAAAAAAAAAAATAGCTGTATAACATATTCCATTATTAATTAAGATTTTCAGCTTTGATAATCATTTTAAAAAAGTTTAATGGGCACCAAATTAGCATATTAGAAGAATTTCTGAAGAATCATGTGACAATGAAGACTGTATGGCTGCTGAAAATTCAGCTTTGCCATTATAATATTAACTATATTTACTGTACTTTTGCTCAAATAAATGTATATCATATTTCATTGGTAACACTTCACAATAAGGTCTCATTTGTTAGGTAATCCATTATCTAACATGAACTAACAATGAGCAACATACTGTATTTTTACAGCATGTATTAACCTTTGTTAATGTTACTTAAAAATATAAAAATATTGATGTTCAGTTAAGTTTAGTTCACAGTGCATTAACAAATACAATTTTTGATTTCTAAAAATGTATTAGTAAATGTTGAGATTAATAAATGCTGTCTAAGTATTGTTCATCTTATTCTAAATTGTTACCATGTCATCATACTGGAAATTCCAAATGAATTAATTTCTCCAGATTATGGGTGTGTAGAGAGCAGCGAGCACTGCATAATAGGGATCTCTGAATCGGAACATGGCTCGTGATAATGAAGAAAAGGAAGAATGTAGAGAGAACGGGAGATCAGTCACAATCTGTCCTGTCATACGGATATGTCCCCAAACATTATGTCTCTCATTCTCTCCTCATTGACAGGGCAGATTAAGGAACACTGGGGGTGAGGAGCATAATGCATGCTGCCATGCTGCCTGGGCTTCGATAATAACACCAGTGCCAACCTCAACACCTGCATATTATGGGTGGATGGAGGGGGGTTAGAACATTGTGTTAGCTTTTATCAACCACTTCTGCACAGGCTTACAGTGGGAGGGTAAGATGGATAGGTGGGAGGAGAGAAATGTGAACTATTGAGTTATAAAGGAAAGGAATGTGAGAGAGAAGATCCAGAACTGAACGAAGAGAGAAAGGATTACAAGAGAAGAAGGAGATGATTCTTGCCCATCGTGTCTTAGATGTATTATTAATGTGGGGGTTGAGTGAGAACTGTGAGTCAGGAACAGAGCTCAATGTGTTCAGTGACATCAGATGGGATGAGAGGATGATGCTTATTTAACAAGGGAATACATATACATGGATGTCCATAAGGGTTACTGACAACCAACAATAGATGTGGCTAAAAGTCTATGATTGGCAGGCCTCTCTTGTATATCTGTGGGTTGTAACAGTATTGACAGAGTGGCTTTGACCTGTCTGTCTGTTGGTTTCTGTATTTATTGGGTGTGAAGTGAGAACTGGCATTCTTTTTGTTCCCTCTGGATAGATGGAGTTCTAACAGGAATGCTGATAATTCCTGCTTGAAGTTTGGACTGTTATGACAGACCTAGAACTGATCTGTGGGCTGGTAAAAACACCCTAAACTTGAACTGTTTTGAACAGCATTAGTTCTCTATGAGAATTCAAAGAGCTGCTGAATTTAAAGGATTGATTTTAGTCAAGACGATGAAGAAAAATAAACTTTTTTAACATTACTAGAGCTCTGGAATATTGTGATAAAACTGCTTGTCTCTCTGCTGTCTTTTGAAAACCAATACCAAAGGACAACGGAAAAATAAGAGCATGTTGTAAGATGTTGATAATGAAAATGTAAAAAAAAAAATCCTTTCAAGGACTTGCTGAATACCCAGGAATAGCTCTCAATATATTAACATCTGAAATTGGCAGATTTTGTTACCCTGAATTTTCTTTGTATTATCCTTATGACTAAGAACTTTGCATAAAAGAGTGGAATTACAGTATTTAAAACCTTAGAAAAAAGAGTTTAGTTTAGTTAAATAGTAAGTTTAAATAAATTTAGTGTCAGTAGGATTTTAAAATGCTCTAGATTTTTCAATATTATTTTTAATCAATTTAATAATCTATTTATACATTTTTTTGCACCAGTTTTTGGATCTATTAGTCCTATGGGTCTAACATGACAATGTAAGGAATATGGTTATATGTGACCGACGGCTTAGAAATGGCTCGTGAACTCTTCTGGTTCAATCATTTCTCTTCTCTTTCTTTTTACCGATATACCCTTAATCCTCCCTATGAGCAGAACATATCAAAGTAAGCCCTGACATATAGGATATAGGTTATATTCACAATAGCACACTACCTAAGTACTCTTATTATTTCTGCTGTATACTATGTATAGTGTACATAGTATGCAAATTTTATGCAGAAAATACCTTGATACCTAATTTAATAAATGAAAATGTGTAACGGTGTATACTACAAGGAATACTGCATCCCACAATGCAATGTATCTATTTCCAGTGACATGCAACCAGTATATGAAAATTATGCGAGTTTTTGCTTAACACAAGATATACAATATGCCACTTGGGGAAAGAATGTTTATTGTATTTTATTTTGTTTTCCCTTTGAATTGAGTTTATTTTTTATCCCATTGATAGATTTTTTTTATATATAGTTTTAAGTATAAACTTTTTATAAGTTCATAAGACTTAATATCCTGTCTTTTTGCTTGTCAATTAAATTGAGCTTTATTTAAGAATGTTTAGATATTTGTACTGGAATACAGGATGAATATATTAAGTGAGAAATTTTTTTTTTTTTCTTTTTTTACAGAGCGTGGATAATATCAAGTGATAATTGAAGACCAGAAGTACCGCCCCCGTGTTTACAAAGCGCTCGTGCGAAGACTAATACAAACATCCTTTAGCAAAAAAAAGGTTAAACAACGATGTCGGACGATTTTGAAGTTGGAGATGGAGTTTTTTTTTGTAAAGGGTGTTTGTATTAGTATTCGCACGTTCGCTTGGGCCGGTACTTCCGCGTATGTCTAGCGTGACCTTTCCGACGTGATTGCGCAATCCGTGGCACGTCGCAGAGCAGCGCAAGATGAGCAATTTAGGTTAAAAAGTATATAAATGTTTATTTTTTCTTGAAAATGACCGATCGTTTCGCTAGATAAGACCCTATTCCTCAGCTGGGATCGTGCAGAGCCTCTGAAGCCCTTCGAAGCCCTTTGAAACTGCATTGATTTGAACCTTCAGCATTTTGGTTGCCATTGAAGACCATTGTGTGGAGAAAAATCCTGGAATGTTTTCCTCAAAAACTTCATTTCTTTTCGACTGAAGAAAGAAAGACCCGAACTTCTTGGATGAGATGGGGGTGAGTAAATTTTCATTTTAAAGTGAACTAATCCTTTAATCTCATCAAGTCTGCATTTAGTTGATCAATAATTCAGTAATATTGTGAAACATTATTACAATTTAAAATAACTGTTTTCTATTTAAACATTTTAAAATGTAATGTATTCCTATGATGGCAGAGTTGAATTTTCAGCAGCCATTACTTCAGTCCTCGGTGTCACATGATCCCTCAGAAATCATTCTACTTCTACTCTACATCCTAGCATTTGTACTGCTTTTGCGCTCAAGAGACATTTCTTTCCTTTATAAATCAATGTTAAAAACAGTTGTGCTGCTTAATATTTGTGTGGCAACCATAATATAATAAGGATTGTTTGATGAATTGGAAGATCAAAAGAACAGCATTTATCTGAAATGTAAATCTTTTGGAAAATGTCTTTACTGTCCCTTTTGATAAATTCAGCCCTTCAGTCCAAAATAAAAGTATGAAGTTAAAAAAAAACAAACAAAAAAAAAACCGTACTGGCCCCAAACTTTTGAACATTAGTGTATATTTGGCTAAATTTGAAGTCTCTCTTCACCTCTTGTCTTAAACAGAAGCAGGCTGGATGACACTAAAGTGAAGGTTATTGGCTTAAATGGCTACCTTTGATAATAATTGTTTATCTATGTAGGAGGCAAGGAGGCTGCTGGTGTTGTGTAACTATTAAACTAATAAACTACTGATAACTGAGCAAAGCATGTGTCACATCTTTCTTTCTTATCGTTCTGCTAAGAGCATCACAAATAAGCTGGTAACTAGTCTTTGTCGATCTCATGTGGTCCTGCAGATTGTGACTTTGACACATTGATGTTCTTTAAGCAGCCCTCTCGTTCATGCACACCTTCTCTCTCTCGTTCTCTCTTTCGTTCTTTCTCACATGCTCTTTCTGTCTATTTTTCATCCTCTCGTTCATATTCGTTCTCACCTACTCCCTCTACATCACGCGTTGTGATGATGATGCGTTGCCTGTCATTATGAATAAGCTTCTTGGTTTCAGATTCATATCTTTGGCATATCTAAGAGTGAAACATCAACTCATTCATAGCGATAATTAATACAGTTTTTCTAACGTAACCCAAAACACACTCACCCACAATTAGCAGCCATACTTTTAGAAGTGAAAGAATAGTGCACTTCAAGTCAAGGGTAATTTTAGAAGGCTGAACGGGGCGAGGGATTTTTTATACGTCGCTCTCTGTGACTAAAGCATGACATATCAGCTGACATGACACAAATTACTCCAATGGCTGAATCATTCAAATGAGCAATGTGTTTTACAAATCACTGAACAAAGCCATCAAATGAGTCAGTGTCAAAGAACAAATCATACACACCATTTGCATATGGCCATGTTAAGATCTACAGCACAAAAGCCGTCGACTGGATTAATGAATATTTCCACAAAGCCATCCTCTCAAACATTTCACTCTGTCTCTTCCATCATTTGTATCATGAAAGAGCTGCGTCAGTGTATGGTTGGCATATAAAGGTCTATGTTTCTCCAACGGGACTAACTTGATGGCCAGGCAAACTGAGAGGAACATTTGTAGTTATAAATAGTTATAGCTGGGGGGCCGTTGGAGAGGGATTCCAGAAATCTGGATTGGTTTTCAGTGCCTTCTCCAGTCATGGAAAGGGCACATATTCTGTGCCTTTCTTTCCCCTCAGTGTCACAGTAATGAGTAATAAAACTAATTTATTGCACTCTGTTAGTGAGGCCTTATTTAGAGCACACTTAAGCTCCACAGTACTGCGCATGTATATATTTTAAAAGCACAGTTCCATGATTTATTTGAGAGACCTAAGAGTCTACAGAAACATGACACAAAATGCCTAGAAATCCCCCCAAGAAGTGTATGTGTACTTTCTTCACTGAGTTAAGTATCTCCGGACTGGAACTCTGTTTGTCTGATGTCAGTCAGAATGACAGTTGACAGATGTGAATGCGATAACTTCCTGTTACGACGAACAAAACGAATATATTCACCGCAGAGAAGAAGGTACAAAATGTTAAAAAATATGTTTAAATGTTACTAAACTCAAATTAATACATAAAAATGTACATTAACTAAGTGTATATATATATATATACATACCGATCAGGCATAACATTGTGTTGGTCCCCGTTTTGCTGCCAAAACAGCCCTGACCCGTCGAGGCATGGACTCCACTAGACCCCTGAAGGTGTGCTGTAGTATCTGGCACCAAGATGTTAGCAGCAGATCCTTTAAGTCCTGTAAGTTGCGAGGTGGGTCCTCCATGGATCGGATCTGTTTGTTCAGCACATCCCACAGATGCTCGATTGGATTGAGATTTGGGGAATTTGGAGGCCAAGTCAACACCTCAAACTCGTTGTTGTGCTCCTCAAACCATTCCTGAACCATTTTTGCTTTGTGGCAGGGCGCATTATCCTGCTGAAAGAGGCCACAGCCACCAGGGAATACTGTTTCCATGAAAGGGTGTACATGGTCTGCAACAATGCATAGGTAGGTGGTACGTGTCAAAGTAACATCCACATGGATGGCAGGACCCAAGGTTACCCAGCAGAACATTGCCCAAAGCATCACACTGCCTCCACCGGCTTGCCTTCTTCCCATAGTGCATCCTGGTGCCATGTGTTCCACAGGTAAGTGACGCACACTCACCCGGCCATCCATGTGATGTAAAAGAAAACGTGATTCATCAGACCAGGCCACCTTCTTCCATTGCTCCATGGTCCAGTTCTGATGCTCACTTGCCCACGGTTGGTGTTTTCGGCGGTGGACAGGGGTCAGGGTGCACCCTGACTGGTCTGCAGCTATGCAGCCCCATACGCAAAAAGACTGTGATGCACTGTGTAATCGGACACCTTTCTATCAGAACCAGCATTAACATTTTGAGCAATTTGAGCTACAGTAGCTCGTCTGTTTGATCGGACCACACGGGCCATCCTTCACTCCCCACATGCATCAATGAGCCTTGAGCGCCCATGACCCTGTCGCTGGTTCACCACTGTTCCTTCCTTGGGCCACTTCTGATAGATACTGACCACTGCAGACCGGGAACACCCCACAAGAGCTGTAGTTTTAGAGATGCTCTGTCCCAGTCGTCTAGCCATCACAATTTGGCCCTTGTCAAACTCACTTAAATTCTTACGCTTGCCCATTTTTCCTGCTTCTAACACATCAACTTTGAGGACAAAATGTTCACTTGCTGCCTAATATATCCCACCCACTAACAGGTGTCGTGATGAAGAACTAATCAGTGTTATTCACTTCACCTGTCCATAAGTTTTTTAGGGGCGAGAACAGGGTAACCTGGTAAACAAGCTTTTCATTTTAAAGTTTTTTCGATGACACACACACAAACACATGCCTCTTTTTTGACTTAGCTGAAAAAATATATATATATTACTGTCATTGACCAATTATCTATGAATTAGCTGCGCACGTCACTGATCGACTAAATGTTCATGTACATCTGAAAACAGCACTGTTTGTACACATTTTATTGTGTTGTTTTTGTCTTTCAAACAGATAAAAGGTCCTCCAGCTGTTTCATAAAGATAGAAAGTCTACTCCTATACAAGTCTGAGAGCAAGTCCACTTGTACTTCACAGAGGTGGTCAACAGCATTATCTTTTAACTCAACAGATGCACAATACAGGTTCTAGAGGTTTTGTTTTGCTGGCCTGCAGGGATTAAGACTTGTGCTGCTGTTCTACAAAGTCCAAACAATCAACAGGTGTAAGTTACTGCCTACATACCTTATCTAACTAAACTGCAGTAAACAAAAGGGGAAAGACACAGAGGAGTGTGGGTGTTGCTGGGAGGATTGTTATGGTTGTTTGGCAAAGCAAATGACAGATCCAAGATAAAAATTAAGCTTTCATGTGGAACGACGCTCAACAAATTATTTTCTAATCTGCTGGTTGATGATCCCATTTGAAATGACCACAAGATATCACATCTGTTCCATCAATGCCGTAATGTTGAAACAAATGCTTTGCCAGCTTTTATTTTAAGTTAAACTTTTAACAGTGCAGATGAAGTGATTGACTAATTACCACAAAGAAGTGGCTGAGCAGGTATGAAATGATGTTAACCCTCTTAGGGGTTTGTTAACTTTGCATGTATTGTGAAAATTTTAACCAACTGCAATGCACGGTCCAAAACACCTGATACACCTGTGTCACTCTAGATTAGCTGTAGCCTTTACAATAAGCGCATAAACCTCTCTGGAACAGTTTCCATCACATTTGTAAAAGTTGCAGTGACACCTTTCAGTGGCACCTCTGCAATGTAATGTGTGGAAGCTGAGTTATTCTTGTCACAGGTTCTCACTACCATGCTCACTCTGAGATTTGGCACTTTATTAACAATCATACACAGATATGATTCAGTTTTTTTTTTTTTTTTTTTTTTACTTTTCTGCTCATTGCCTCCATAGTGATCTCCACTTATTTAAGCCAGTCTTTGCCAGTCTTCTAAAAGGAAGGGACTACCCTAAATTCACCAGTTGTCTAAATATTATACCTCATTCTTAGACTTTCTTATACAAACCCGATTCCAAAAAAGTTGGGACACTGTACAAATTGTGAATAAAAAAGGAATGCAATAATTTACAAATCTCATAAACTTATATTTTATTCACAATAGAATATAGATAACATATCAAATGTTGAAAGTGAGACATTTTGAAATGTCATGCCAAATATTGGCTCATTTTGGATTTCATGAGAGCTACACATTCCAAAAAAGTTGGGACAGGTAGCAATAAGAGGCCGGAAAAGTTAAATGTACATATAAGGAACAGCTGGAGGACCAATTTGCAACTTATTAGGTCAATTGGCAACATGATTGGGAATAAAAAGAGCCTCTCAGAGTGGCAGTGTCTCTCAGAAGTTTCTCAGAGAAAAATTGCAAAGAGTTTGAAGATATCATCATCTACAGTGCATAATATCATCCAAAGATTCAGAGAATTTGGAACAATCTCTGTGCGTAAGGGTCAAGGCCAGAAAACCATACTGGATACCCGTGATCTTCGGGCCCTTAGACGGCACTGCATCACATACAGGAATGCTACTGTAATGGAAATCACAACATGGGCTCAGGAATACTTCCAGAAAACATTGTCGGTGAACACAATCCACCGTGCCATTCGCCGTTGCCAGCTAAAACTCTATAGGTCAAAAAAGAAGCCATATCTAAACATGATCCAGAAGCGCAGGAGTTTTCTCTGGGCCAAGGCTCATTTAAAATGGACTGTGGCAAAGTGGAAAACTGTTCTGTGGTCAGACGAATCAAAATTTGAAGTTCTTTTCGGAAAACTGGGAGCCATGTCATCCGGACTAAAGAGGACAAGGACAACCCAAGTTGTCATCAGCGCTCAGTTCAGAAGCCTGCATCTCTGATGGTATGGGGTTGCATGAGTGCGTGTGGCATGGGCAGCTTACACATCTGGAAAGGCACCATCAATGCTGAAAGGTATATCCAAGTTCTAGAACAACATATGCTCCCATCCAGATGTCATCTCTTTCAGGGAAGACCTTGCATTTTCCAACATGACAATGCCAGACCACATACTGCATCAATTACAACATCATGGCTGCGTAGAAGGATCCGGGTACTGAAATGGCCAGCCTGCAGTCCAGATCTTTCACCCATAGAAAACATTTGCCGCATCATAAAGAGGAAGATGCGACAAAGAAGACCTAAGACAGTTGAGCAACTAGAAGCCTGTATTAGACAAGAATGGCACAACATTCCTATTCCTAAACTTGAGCAACTTGTCTCCTCAGTCCCCAGACGTTTGCAGACTGTTATAAAAAGAAGAGGGGATGCCACACAGTGGTAAACATGGCCTTGTCCCAACTTTTTTGAGATGTGTTGATGCCATGATGTGTCAACTTATTTTTCCCTTAAAATTATACATTTTCTCAGTTTGATATTTGATATGTCATCTATGTTGTATTCTGAATAAAATATTGAAATTTGAAACGTCCACATCATTGCATTCTGTTTTTATTCACAATTTGTACAGTGTCCCAACTTTTTTGGAATCGGGTTTGTACTTAGCATAAAGTTATATTATACTTTTTGGTGCTGGATCATATATATGAAAAAATTAAGAGACCACTTATTTCTCAATGTTAAGTGGTCTCTTAATTTTTTCCAGAGCTGTATATGTATATATATTAGAGCCATATCTACATATTTATGTTTCTAAACATCTGCTTATACCTTTAATATCACAAAAATGTGGCATAAACATGTTCATCATTGTACCTGGCCATGTTAAATGACCTGACATATTTATTAGCTATCATAATAAAACAAACAATCATAGATGAGCCCATCACATTTTCCAGACTTGCTTACAGAAGTGCTGATTCAATTTGGTGGTGATTTTTGAGGGTGTATTTCTGTAATTTTTAATTATGGATGACTATCCAGTAAAAATGTCTATGCTTGTCAGATTGTTTTCAATTGCAACCACTGTTCATGTTTGCTGATGCAATTTGACTTTTTGTCCTATTTAGACCTCTATTAGTTTGACAACTATTTTCGTTTGTTTTGAAAACTAACGTATCACAAATTTTAATTATCAGACCTTTTATTGTTAAAATGCAGTGTTGAAATGATCTTAAAATACAATTATCCAATCCTCTCCAGTAGTGTCATTCACTGGCTCTGATGGTAGACCTCATTCCATCAGAGTATCACTTCTACGTGCTTGCAAATGCTATTAAAAGTCCACTTTACATGTTTTAGGTGTTTTAGTCAGTATAAACAATGAATGTCATTTAGGTGAACTGGAATCTACAAACAAAATAATATTGAAAAATCTATTTCAACCTGAAGCATCCACCTGAGAGGAGCCAAGAAATTAGTGACTATATTAAAAAGTTGACCTCTTAACTTCCGTGCTCTCCACACTAAAAAGGGTAACACCCTCTAGTGGCTTTTGAAAGCACTCATTTCAAATGTCATTAACGTCCTAATGAGTGACAGTACTTTTAAATGAGAAACGGACTGCAGGGAATAGGAGTAAAAATGGTGCCCGAATGTGACTCAGAAATTGAAAGAGAGTAGATAGACGACAGTCTATGTAGATAAATCATGAAACCCCGCTTTGCACACACTACAACTCGAGCTCAACATACAGTATATGCAATAATGACTAATTTGCTCAGTATAATTTTAAGAGGACAACAGAGGGCGCTGTGTAGTGACATTTGGCGCACTGTTCGCAGTATGAATAGCGGGGCTTCTTTCTGCAAGGCTGCAGCTCTGGTCCAGTCACAGCTCAGCTCAGCCCTCTTAGCTGGGCAAACCCGCACGCATATCCCCCGAAACCCTCCCCTCCACAGTTTTGCAAAGTGCAAAAAAATAAATTAATAAATGTACAGTTGGCAGGAATACCTGCCTCGAACAAGTGTTTACGAATTAAATGCATTACTAGATAAATGTGCTACAGCACAAAACGGGAAAGAGAATGATACTAACTAAACGACGTATATAAAACCGTAGCTCTGCGCTCTGAATTTGATGGTCTCCATCAGAGTTCTGGTCACGGAGAGTCACCACACTCGCTCTCTGGGTGAGTCAACCGAGCGTCGCTGTCCGTGGTGCCTTTTCTGCGCAAAAGCCCCTAACAGATGGAGAAGCACGAGTGTGAAGTAGTAGAAGAGCTTACCGCATACTTGTGCCGAAGAAAACATCTCACCACAAACGACCACACACATATACTATATTCGAACAGACCGGGAAGCCACAAGAGGCAACGAAACCGAGATGATCTGGGACGCACGGAGTGGGATAATGAATTGGGATGCACGGAGCAAGAAGGGGTGTAAACAAAAACAGATTTCACTTCTTGTGAATGTATTATAACGAATGGTTAAGTGAATATGCTGATACGTTACTATTTGTTAAAATAAATACTATAGGCTATCAAACTAAACCACATCTACTATAAGATATCCCAATTAAAATATGGCTGTGTAAAATACTTACAAGTCCGCATTTTACATTCAAGAATAGGTGCTTCCCCAAAGTTAGATAAAAAATAGTCACAATGTGCTAAATAGTCTTGTTTGAATAAGGATGTAACCATAGCAACAGTTCGTTATAACGCGCACTGCATCGACAAAGCATAAGTACTGTCATTATTTGTCAATTTATTATAGATTTGCACATCACAAACATCTTTGAAACATCTTATAGATAGTTTAAGGTTGGCTAACCAGTTTTGGTTTGGGCGACACCAACCTCAGCAGGAATGTAATTCCCTTTTTTAAAAAAAATAGAACCCTTTTGGAAGGCGTTTGATATTTCGCACAGTGCACATCTAACAGTCTCCAAATGCTCATTTCTGGATAGTAAATTTTACTATTTCCAATAAGATGCCCTTGCGAACAAAAAAAGAAGAGACACTCCAACAGTAGAACTAAGCGATCGAGTTGAGCTTTGTTTGTCGCACAGGGGGTGGAGAGAGAGAGAGGGAAAGAGGGGGAGGGGGGGTGGTTGAGCGAGAGAGACTTGAGCGCAGAGTGCGGCAGATACACACGCGCTTCTGCTGCAGGTGAGAGGTGCGCGCTGGACAGAGGTACCGTCCTCGCGCTGGAATTTTAATACCACATTCCTAGCATCTCTGCCAGGATTATAATTCCAATGTTGCTCAGTTTTGCATTTTGGCTTAAGGCTGAACAGCACAGTGGCACTGCGGAGATTTTTTTTTTCATTCTCTGGTGCAAGTGAGAGAACTATTAGACGCTGAGTGGACTGGAGAAATCAGTGCGCGCGAACACGGCACACGGAGAGGAAAGCTCATTTGCGGCTTATATCCGTAGCACAAGAAGTTCTGATATTTTAGTTTCTATTCCGTATGGTGGGATATCATCTGGAGTGGAGAACTGGCATCTGGGAAAGCTGGATTTAAACCTTATGAATTGATTGCGCAATGGATTGAATATCTGACTTCGCTGCCTTTAATGAAAAGACTCGGCGATGTCAAGTCATGGCAAAGACGGAGTAGTCTCAGCAAGTAATTTTTGGCATGTTTATTTCAAGCTTAATATTGAATGAATTTGTGAAAACTTTCTGTCAGTGTTGTGTATATTTTTGAGGGACAAATCAATGAAAAAAGGAATAGCGCGAGCCTAGTCTGAGAGGGGGGAAAACATTAACAGAAATGCGCTATTCTGTCTGAGTTTGTTAACCACAGAGAGGTATCCGTTCGCGAAAACGCATGCAGTGAGGAACAGACGCTTTAACAAAAGCGAGAAGAAGGAGAAAAAGCTATTAAACTAAATTATCGTTCAGTTTTGCTGAAAAATCTGCGAGGAACAATGAGGACTACAGGCATTGTGGACTATTTAAGCTACTGCTTTCTTATTCTGCAGCTGCTGAGTCAGCCCGCAGCCAAGCAAGTGCTCCGGTACCGCTTGGCTGAAGAGGGTCCTGCCGATGTCCGGGTAGGTAATGTAGCCGCGGACCTTGGCATCACGGCTGGCATGGATGTGACTTTTACCTTAGAATCCGGCTCCGAGTACTTCAAAATCGATAACATGACCGGAGACCTGAGCACGAACGAGCGGCGGATAGACCGTGAAAAGCTGCCGCAGTGTCAAATGATTTTTGATGAGAACGAATGTTTTATAGATTTCGAAGTATCCGTGATAGGACCCGCGCAGAGCTGGGTTGATCTCTTCGAGGGCAAAGTGATTATTTTAGACATAAACGACAACACGCCGTCTTTTCCCTCACCTGTTCTCACTCTCTCCGTTGAGGAGAACAGACCCATTGGCACACTTTATCTCCTGCCCACGGCCACCGACAGAGATTTCGGTCGGAATGGAATAGAGCGATATGAGTTAATTCAGGACAATGGCGAGAGCTCTGTCAGACGGATCGGCACTTCTAGCTCCGGCAGTGTTGACACTCACACGGGCAAGCGGAGGTTCGATGAGGGGGCTAGCCGTAGCAGCGTCTTTGAACTTCAAGTTGCTGACACCACAGACGGCGAGAAGCAGCCGCAGCTAATTATCAAAGGGGCACTGGACAGAGAGCAGCGCGACTCCTATGAGCTGACTCTGCGCGTTAGAGATGGGGGCGACCCCCCACGCTCCTCCCAAGCCATTCTTAGGGTCATGATTACAGATGTGAATGATAACAACCCACGCTTTGAGAAGAGCATTTATGAGGCAGATCTGCCAGAAAACAGCTCCCCAGGTGCCCCCATACTCCAGCTAAAAGCGGGCGACACTGATGTTGGTGTGAATGGACAGATCGAGTATGTTTTCGGAGCAGCCACAGAGTCAGTGCGACGACTGCTGCGGCTAGATGAGAGCACTGGCTGGCTCAGTGTTTTGCACCGAATTGACCGAGAAGATGTGAGCCAGCTTCGCTTCACTGTCATGGCACGTGACCGCGGTCAGCCTCCTAAGACTGACAAGGCGACAGTGATCATCAATATCAAAGACGAAAATGACAACGTCCCCAATATCGACATCCGAAAAATTGGACGCATATTTCTCAAAGACGGAGTGGCTAATGTGGCGGAGGATGTGATTGTCGATACACCCATCGCTCTAGTCCAAGTGTCAGACCGAGATAAAGGACCAAATGGTATAGTGACGTGCACCGTAGTGGGCGATGTTCCATTTCAGCTTAAACCTGCTAGTGAGGTTGAGGGTGAAATGAATAAAAAGAAGTACTTTCTCCATACGTCAGCACCACTTGATTATGAAGCAGTGCAGGAGTATAACGTGGTCATTGTTGCTGTTGACTCTGGGAGCCCTAGTCTCTCTAGTAACAATTCATTAATAGTGAAAGTGGGGGACATGAATGACAATCCACCAGTTTTTAGCAAAAGCACAGTGGAAGTTTCATTTCCTGAAAACAATGCTCCCGGTGAGCGTGTCGTCACAGTAGTGGCTTTAGATGCAGACAGTGGCAAAAATGCAGAAATCTCTTACTCCCTTGACTCCTCTGTGAACGGAATATTTTCCATTGATGCAGACACCGGTGACATCCGTGTCAACACCATACTTGACAGGGAGCAGATGGAACGATATGAGTTCAAAGTTATCGCCAAAGACAAAGGCATGCCTGTCCTGCAGGGCTCAGCCACTGTGGTAGTCCTGGTGGCGGATAAAAATGACAACGAGCCAAAGTTCATGCAGGATGTGTTCACTTTCTACATACAGGAAAACCTGCAACCCAACAGCCCTGTTGGCATGATAACGGTCATGGATGCCGACAAAGGACAAAATGCAGACACAAGTCTATACATTGAGGAAGAAGAGGACATTTTCTCTATTGACAACAACACAGGTACCATCTTCTCAAACATGGCATTTGACCGTGAGCAAAAAACCACATATTCATTCCGTGTCAAAGCTGTTGATGGAGGCGATCCGCCCCGGTCTGCTACAGCCACGGTGTCTCTCTCTGTAGTGGATGTAAATGATAATCCTCCCACCGTTACTTTTCCAATGAATAACTCATACACACTGCTTCCTCCTTCTAGCAATATAAGGACGGTGGTCAGGACTGTCTCGGCTACTGATACCGACACAGGGGTTAATGCTAACCTCAGCTACAGAATAGTTGGTGGCAATCCATTTAAGTTGTTTGAAATTGATGCGTGGACTGGTGTAATCTCATTAGTTGGCAAACTAGAGCAAAAACACTTCGGCCTTCATCGCCTGGTTGTGCAAGTGAATGACAGTGGGGTTCCGTCGCAAAGCACCATCACACTAGTCCACATCTACGTCAATGAAACGCTCTCTAACTCCACTATTGTAGAGGCACAAGTTGCCAAAAGTCTTGGTACACCGCTCAATGCTGACATTGCCGGAGACCCCAATTATGACTTGGGAAAGCAACGGCTGAGCATTGCCATAGGGGTTGTGTCAGGCATTATGACGGTCATTCTTATCATCCTGGTGGTCGTCATGGCCCGCTATTGCCGTCCCAAGAACAAGAACGGCTATGAGGCTGGAAAGAAAGATCATGAGGACTTCTTCACACCTCAGCAACATGATAAAGGCAAGAAACCTAAGAAGGACAAGAATAAGAAAAAGTCTAAACAGCCTTTATATAGCAGTATCGTCACCGTAGAGGCATCCAAGCCAAATGGGCAGCGCTACGATGGCGTTAATGAAAAACTGTCAGACAGTCCGGGAATGGGCCGCTATCGGTCTGTCAACGGTGGCCCCGGAAGCCCAGATCTTGCCCGCCATTACAAATCCAGCTCACCATTGCCTACCGTTCAGCTGCACCCTCAGTCGCCCACAGCGGGGAAAAAGCACCAGGCTGTTCAGGACCTGCCGCCGGCCAACACATTTGTCGGCACTGGAGATAACATATCCATCGGATCAGACCACTGTTCTGAGTACAGTAGCCAAACCATCAACAAGTACAACAAACAGGTAAGAACCATATCTTTTATCATTTTCAATCTATGATACCAATCACATGTTTTATATTTGAATCTTCAAGCTTTTATATGAGTGTCTATAAAAACCAACACTATTCAGCCTACACTGTAATACTATCATGCTGGATATATGTATTTTTAGCCGATGCTTTGGTTTCCCTGTATCGACCTGCTTCACCTCATAGTGCCATTTAGATGTAATGCTAAAAGCGACATGAAGGCATTCTTCAGTCAGGGATATCATTTCCGCTGGGCCACCTGGGGTGCCGAGGCCACGCTGTGGACACATTGGCACATCTTTTAGTGTAGTTGTAGGGCAGATGCGGGTGTCAGCGTTGATGACCTTTGTCTGTGTGTGTGTGTGTCAGAAGAACGAATGGGATCACATATGGCTCTGGTTCACAGCTATTCCGTCTCAGCAGTAGGCTTGCGGCTGGAGCACGACCCAACCTCTTTTATCAAAACATGGTTAGTTCTTTCTCTCCCTTGTAGGGGGGCTTAATAGAGGAGGGGTGAGTGAGATGAAGTAGAAGGAGAAAAGATTGAAAAAGGTGGAATGTTAGTTGTGGTGTCATGTTTAAACGTGCTTATCCGAACAGACTGTGAACATCTGGGCAGGGGTCACAGTTAACATTCCTGTGCATTTGTGTGTCTGGGCAAATTCAGTGACCTAGCAGTGAAATCTGCTCACTCTCTCTCTTTCTTATCTCACATTCTCTAATCGTTATTTTTACCCAATACCTCTTGTGCTCTCCATGTCATTTATGCCATTATTTAAAGCATAACATGCCCTTTGTTGCAGCAGCCATAAAATGGCTTTGTAAATTCTAAGGCACATGTGTAAAATAATCAATTTATATCATTATTGTTCCCTGTCCTGTGGAGCGCTTCACTGCTAGGTGAGGTTAATTCAAAATGAAGTCAGCCCTTTCATTGTCCAGATTTGCCAGGAAAATAACACTTGCCCTGTCGTTTCATGTGTTTTCTAAGGTGGGTAATGCATTATTGATTCCTATCTAACATGCTGTATGTAGTGTCCTCCCTTGCATTCCAGAAAAATGCCCATAATAAACTCAAGCCACAAGTTAGTTTCTCTCTCTTACACACTCTCACTCTTTTAATAGGATTTTCTTCTTTACATATCTTCCCTGATTCATACTTTTTAATTTGTTCCCCATTTAGCATCACATACTCTCCATTTTAATGTCTGCTTCCTCCTTCCAATATTCCACTTGTTTCTCTTTTCTCATTATTTTTTTTTTTTAATTCTTTCTCACAAATTGTGGCTCCTTGCACAGTTTCCTTTTTTGTTCTTTTGACAACTCTGTCTT
The DNA here is from genome assembly GCA_039654105.1 of Coreius guichenoti. Classification (NCBI taxonomy): domain Eukaryota; kingdom Metazoa; phylum Chordata; class Actinopteri; order Cypriniformes; family Gobionidae; genus Coreius; species Coreius guichenoti. The sequence goes on from CM077168.1 coordinate 19,663,158, forward strand.
GCATTTCTTTCATCTCTCCCTTTTCTCCTACCCTCTTGAACAGCCCTCTGATGTGCTGTGTTTAGGCGTCTGCACTTCTCCACGAAAGGAGTACTGTTGCCTATGTTTCTTTCGGACATCTCATGCATATTTAAGCAGAGCCTCCATTTGCTGCCCCGGCATGTATTGTGTGTCCAAGTACTCCGCTTAGATAATTATTTATTTGCTTTTTATTTGAAAGCTGCGATGCTTTGTACAATCCATCCATTTGTTTGTCCATTTAAATGCAGCAGACTTTCACAGGGTGCTGAGCAAAAGAGTTCTACACTATTACCAGTTTGCAATTACAGCGTCCTTGGCAAGAAGCAAGATCAAGTCCAGCGTCATTACGTACATCCCTGCTGACAATTTAAGAGGGGCTCTTTAGATGTTTTATTGAGTGTTATCAGGAGTAGCCAACATGCCCTCGCAAAATCCCATTAAGATAGCATAATAGTCCATATCAAATACTTTATAAAGAGAAGTCATTAGAATTTCATTTTTGAGCCTAATATATTCCCAGCTTGGTTTTGTCGAAAGAACATTTTTTTTTTTTTTTTACTTTTACGATGACCTTCTTACTCCCCTCCCTTCATCCGTATTTACCTTCCTTCCCAATCTCTTTTTGCCTCTGTCACTCATCATGAAAGGAAATTGTGCCAGGCACACTCATAATGGACTCAAACCGCTAATTCTTGATGAATCACTTATTTGATGAGTGTCATAATGCTGTAAGACTTAAGTACAGCTGTGTGACAGGGCTGCATGGTTAAGCACAAAAACCATAATTGGCGATTGTTTCCCTTAATATTGTAATTGTGATTATTAATATAATTTACATTATGTTTTTTTTTCTGTGATTGGGGTGGGTAGGTGGCATGTCATATTCTTTGTGTAGATTACAAATCCAAACTGGACCAAGGAGTACGCTGTTAAAAAGCAGTAACATTGCCAAACACAATGTGTCTTTGGTCAATAGTATTATTTTTTGGTCAAAAATAGCAAACACCGAATGGATTAAAATGTTGCATCATGCTTCTTGTTCACAGTCACAAGACGCCATGCAGTGTGTACATGGCCATTAGTTAGCTGCATGAGAAATACAACTTTATTCAAATTGTGAATAGTACAGTATATACACAGAAAGTGAAGAAAGAACACTTTCCAAGCTGTCAATCACTTCAGTTTTGTGCTCTAGTGAAAACTACCATTACAATCAATAAAGCTGACTACTGCACTATGTAGATCATGTTTGACAATGAAAGAATTTGCGAAAGCATAAAACTCAATCAGTGAGCTCGCGCTGAACAAAAACTGCGTTTTGAGTGGATTTCTTCTACGCAATGACTTTATGACACACCTCTGATTGGTTATTTCATTTATGTGCTCAATTACAATGCTCAACGCTGCAAAAACATGCGTTGGAATTATTTTTCTGAGTAATTACGCAGCCCTATTGTCTGATATATTTAGATATATAGCTGTTTTGTAAAACTTTTAGCAACTTTTGTAGATACTTTTAGCAAGTTATTCAGGATAAGGACATGCTATGGTAAAGTTAAGTCAGATGCTCAGTAATTTTAGGTAGCATTTAACTCACTGTTGGATGGTAAAATTAGATAAATAAGATATAATGACACTATTGCGTCAGAACAGGTCACATGACCTCATCATTCTCTGAACTAGATGTGCAGACGCATGTATAGCTTTTAAATTAATGATGAGGAACATACAGTGGTATTAATAATGATGTCTTGTATCAGACTTGAAATACCTAGTTTTCTGGACAAGATTAATTTTCTCTTCACAGTACAATTCCCTCTGGTGAAGTCATCCATGAAACTACCTGTGTTTTTCTCCTTGTGGAAAGGCCCAGCTCTTTTTGATCGTGTTTGATTTCAGTTCTTGTGGTCTGACATCTGAGATGCTCTCTCTTTTCCCCTTCCTCTCTCCTTTTTCTGTAGAGTGGAGGAAAGGGTAAAAGAAACAGGAACTAGAAAGAGGGCCCTGTTAACAGGCTAGAGAAAGGTCTCTACTGTTCTCTCTCTCTCTCTCTCTCTCTCTCTCTCTCTCTCTCTCTCTCTCTCTCTCTCTCTCTCTGTGTGTGTGTGTGTGTGTGTGTGTGTTTGTTTGTGAGTGTTGAGAGGGATCGAGTGCAGTGGCCTCATAAATGTGTGGTCTGGTTTCATGTTACCTACATCCCCCTAATCTCCTTACACACAGAAACTCATGCACACACACACACACACACACACACACATGCACACCATCTTCTGTCTTGATAGCAGAAACTACACCGAGCCGGTCGCCCCAGACAGGTAACCGGACAACACAAGTGTTTCCATGTCCTGTTGCACATGAGACATTCAAGCTGTCGTTAATTTAACCTAATGCAGGTGGGAGACGCCACCTTTCTTCTAGCCAGAAAGGGTAATATATCAAGGTGTTTCACAGTGATCAACACTTCATGAATTTCTCCGCCATTCTCTAAAAACCAGGGCTGTAACCACCATAGACACTGAGGGGGACGAGTCCCCTCCAATAATTAGAAATGGTCAAATTGTCCCCCCCAATATTTGAAGTTCTTGCACTTCATTATGCAGCACACTGTATGTTGTTGTTGGGATGACAAAAAGGTTTAAAAGTTGCATTTTTAGTCTGGTCTGCCTCAGCGGTCTAACAGCGCTCATTAATGTCAAAATTATTGAGATGGCCAATCAAATCAAAGTAGGCGGAGTTTACCGGTCACAGAAGCAGAGCGCGAATTCCAGTGCAAAGCGTCAGTTTAACATTGAAAGAAAGCGAGGTAAGCGTAACATTTAATACATGTGAACTGTTTTGTGATAGAAGTTAAACGACCGACAGTAACATCAAGTGATGCAAACTACTCAACTTTTTGTCTCAAATATGGCCGTTTTGAATTGAAAATATGCATTTATGTGATTCATGTCATTCCTAACTGAGTGTGAAGAGACAAGAAACGTTTCACGTTTTCAACATTTTAGGCATACAAATAAAAGTACATATGTGCATATTTTAATGCAAATTAATACAAATATTATTTGCAAATAGTTCAAAATGATTATTTCCCAACTAGAATTAGACCTAGAATTTCCTTCACTGTTCTGTTTCTATAGGCTTTATAAAAAAAAGCCTATAGAAAAAAAAAAAGCGCCTTGCTAAAAACGTATCGTGGTTGTTTGGCCTTAGTAAGACTGATTTCAACAGCTGGTTTATGCCTTTCTTGCAGTATATAGTCAGTTAGTCTGAACACAGATAATGTCTCTGATGGGATAGGAGAGTGTTTTTTTATCTTTCTCTCCTTACTGTCTGCAACTTTTACAGAGTTTAGCTTTATGATTCAGCGCTGTATAGACACAGAGGTGATGGTTTAAAGGCAACAAACACAGATGGAGTCTTTAATCATTCCCCATGATTCCATAACTCTCTAGATCAGAGGTGACAGAATAAATACATTCGAACAGCATGAGTGTCAATCACAGATCTTGGCCTATTTTGTACAAATAGGGCTGGGGTTATAACAGCCTCTTGTTTTTGAGTCAAGATCAACATTTGAATCAAGTATCTGCCAATCACTGTTTTTTTGAGAGTACAAAATGGTTTGTACTAATCCGTCTCCATACTTAGTATTGTCTGAGGATTTTGCTCAGATTTGTTTTTGAGGTCAGCGTGGCATGTCTGTTGTGGTTTCAGCCTTTACGATGCTTTCCATCTTGCATTTGTTTTACATACATGTGCCTGGCAGACCAAAGCATCACTCATTTTGGACGTGTGCAAGCAATACAAAAACACGGCAATGCAAATGCCAATCACTTCTGCAGCATATTTATTTGTGTGCTTTTGCAATTCACCTTGTATTGCTGTTGGCAAAACATCCAAGCAAATCACATAAGCTTATTTTCATTAAATACAAGGTGCTTTTATGAGTTAAAAAATGCAGGAAAGCGTGCACATGCATATGACCTTTAAATAATAAATACTTGATTTTCTAGTAAATTAACTTTAAATATTCGATTATAATTATTTACAGTTATTTTCAAAAATGTTTGCCAAGTAACCTCAGAGTTGAGAATTAGCCTTCAATCAATGAAGCAATCAAGCTGCATTTACAAGCAGCCGTATATTCTATTCATCACAACACAGAAGCGTAAAATTAACTACACGCCATCATCGTCACGTCACATTAAATAACACGCCATGCGATGACACAGAATTGCTGGGTAATGGAGACCCAGGACAGAATTAGATCAGCTGCAGGCTTGATTGCTGTGTTATTAGGGAGAGCTTGTCAGCTCAACGCCAGCATTGAATGGCCAACGCTGACCAAATCTGTCACAGGTACAGATGCGACTCAAGACAGCACACTTCCATTGGGAGAGAAAGACAGGGACTTTTGAAATTGATGCCTATGCAAATTATACTTTGCAAATTACCATATGCATATAATTAATAATTTACTTCACAACTGGATCCTTAAACAAAAGCTCAACATCACAGATCATCTTGGAAAAGAGAGGCCAACTCTTCATTTGCATGCACAGGTCAGCATTTCATTTGTGCTTCCACTGCCCAATGTTGACACGGGCGTATGTAAAACAGTAAATGTAAATGACCTGTGAAACTTAAACCAGAAATATGAAAGCTGTTTTTGATACAGCACAGAGCCAAGTTAACAGAGAAAACAGTTCAAATTACAGTTGCATTTTTTATTTTAGTCTTCTTCTTTTTGGAGCACAGTTGTAGTGATTTCACTTGACCTTTTAGAAGTAGTACTGCGACGTCTCTTTGATTTTTTTTTTCCTCCTTCTTTTACTGTAAGTAATCTATCCTCTCAGCTGCCCGTTGACAACATGATGTAGCTCGAGCGTGCCTGCAGTCTCTCTCATTCTCTTTCATTCTTCGCCTCTCTTTCTTTTTCTCAGTCCCTCTGTCGCCTTCCTCCTCTCTTTATTCTCTATTATATTCTCTCTCATAGTCTCTTGTTCCTCAATCTTCATGTGAATAGTCTTGATTGAAGCTACAGAGATGCACTTGTAACATTTATCATGCTAAAACGATGAAAGTGACAGTTGCGGGCAGAATAGAAGCGACGGGGCCAAAGCTGAGAGAAAAAGTGAGATCATTTCTTGATTGGTTGCTGCTGTGCTGATTGTAAGTGCCGGTGTCATCACCATGTGTGCTTAACCCCCATCTGTACTTCAATTCTGACATTGTCCAAACTCACAGGGTGCACTAGATTACAACTTGCACACACACACACACACACACACACCACATTTTGCCTGCTTGCATGCCTGTCAGTATAAGGATTTATCAAAGCAATAAGCCATGAGAGGCTGTGTATTGCAGTGATTTTTAACCACAGTTAAGTAGTGGGTTTTAGGCAGAATCCGAAGCAGAACTTACCACCCTTAAGCATGGTAAAATCACTGTAATGCACATCCTTGATAGCATATTCTTTAGAACTGGATTTATATGTTTTATAAGTCATTAATGGTTCTGAAATGCAAGCTCACCTCTCTTTCCCCTCTGGCCATTTTCAGGTCAGAGGAAGTGAACATATACGTTAGTGTGACTCTGCGTGCGCATTTGTCGTTTTGTGTATATTTGTGTATTTTTTTTCACAGCCGCTGCCCTGTCTGTGTTTAAGTGGCACTTGTAAGAAAAAGCACAACCACTTAGCATTGTTGTATACTAACACAGGGGAATAGTTCACTGTCAACACAAAGAATATAAACAGGGATCAGATGGTCGAAAATGGGTCTTTTGCTTGTTTTAATAGTGCCATGTTCATATTCATGGCCTGTTGTGGTTTGTGGTGCATCTTGGCACATTGCAACCCATTTTACTTAAAGGGTACCTATTATGGCCCTTTTGACAAGATATAATATAAATCTCTGGTGTCCTCAGAATGTGTCTGTGAAATTTAAGCTCAAAACCCCACAGGTCATTTATTATAGCTTGCCTAATTTGCCTCTAATTGGGTGTGAGCAAAAACACGCCGTTTTCTTGTGGGTCTCTTTAAATGCAAATGAGCTGCTGCTCCCGCCCCCTTTCCAGAAGAGGGCATGGCCTTTACAGCTCATGCCGATCCTACGGTGGCAATAACAAATAAGGAGAAGCAATACGCCTGACAATGTGAATACAGGTGTTCACTGTTCAGCCCTATATGTATGAACCTGAGTCGGGCAGACTTTGAGAATGATAGTTGTGTACCAACACTATGCAGCTCTGGTGAGTCTGTCTGGCAACTAACATCCCTTATGCTACTGATATGTGTCGATGTGCTGGTCTGTGCAAAAAACATTCAATTTTTAGTCTCTTATCTATACAGAAAACATACACAGTATTTAAAAAGACAATCACCTTACTGTATAGTCCATAATAAACGTGCAGTTATGAATTATATAGACAATAAACGTTTTCGGTTTTAAAATGTAAATGACGACATAACTCTCGTCTCTGTGAATATAATCACAGACATTAGTGGTAACTTTAGCTGTGGAAATTGCTAACAAGTCTTCAGGGTGTGAAGCTGGATCACGAACAGTTGACACTTCTCAATCCTTGAGTAACAACCTTTTAGCTAAACCTGGTTGACCCTCGTTCGCAAATCAGTCTGGTGTAAAATGATTAGCGCATACATGAACAATTTTAGGTAACTTGAGGGGCACATTCCCATCATAAACAAAATTAATCCACTGCGTCTTCAGTGGCTCAGTTCTTATGCTCACGCTTACATCCAATAACAACACACCTGGCTTTCTTAGTACGAAACTGAGACATTTATCTTATCACTACAGCTGCTCCAGCGCATAGAAAATGGCGGACTGTGTACAGCTCACTGAGGGCGGGGTCTATGCTAATAGGGCAGAGTCTGTCAGCAGTTGTGGGCGGGGCCTAGGCATTTTGTGACATCACAAAAGGTAGCATCTGCAAATGGCTTGTTCTGAGACACTGATTATGCTTTATGGGGATTAAAAAAGAGGAGTGGATGTATTTTTACCATTATAGGTTGGTTGTGTACACACACTGCTGACACACAAACACCATGTAATAGTGAATTTTGCATAATAGATCCCCTTTAAGCAATGTGATGTATTTCCAATGGGCAGATTTATCAGGATCATGAAAAGTGGTCTTTATATGACAGGTGGTTGGAGTAGATTGGCTGAAAAATTAAAGGGATTTGTGACATCAGGGGTTTGTCAATAAAAAATCAGGAACATTTAATAAGAAAGCAAATTTTTATTTTAATAAATGATTAGGATATTTCATTATGTTGCCTATGATGGTGGTTCTCAACCAGGGGACTCTTCCAAGAGGTGCTCAAGATGATTTAAAATTGTTTTAGAAGAAAAAACAAGCTTTAAAATAAATATCAGGATCGTTCTTATTTTTTAAAAATATATTTACCCCCTTAACAACTGAAGATCCAAGGTTCCCACAGTCTTGGAAAACTGTATGAGGAAGCCTTATTTTAAAAGTGTGATTTCTAGACCTGAGAAAGTCAGGTAAATGAATATAATCTTAACACTGAAGCAATTGTTGTGAAGAAATTATCCAGTAAACCACAATGACTGTAAAAGTCATGTAGATTCATTGATTAAAAAAGAGAGTAAGATTACTGAAGAATATTCAGCACTTCTGGCATCTTGAAATGTAATCATTTTCATTATTTTTATGTCCATGTCCATATATTAAAATATGTTTTCAAAGCAAAACTAGGGCTGGAATATTGTTGGGGACAAATGTGTTGAGAACCACTGGCTAATGGTTTCTATATCTGTGCAGTGGTGACGTTTGCTTTTCTCTGTGTGTGTCTGTGTGAAAGAGATAGAAAAAAACATCAAAGTCTTCAGGCGAAACAAGCCAAGTGTTTGTGTTTGAGCATGTGCCTGTTGAGCAAGTCCGTTGAGAAACTCAAATGAAATTGGCATACCAGTCCTTCATGAAAGAGAAAGGATACGCAATAAAAAAGTGTCATTTCTAGGTGACACCGCAACATACTCTCTCATCACATGCCGTCGCTGTCGTCCAATCAAAATGTGCTTTGGCTGAATGGATGGATGTTTATGGGCTAAAATAATACACATCAAGGATGACTGCCAACTTCATTCCGCAATGAAACATCTGCGTGTGTTGACATCTAAAAACGGGTAATATCATTTTACAAATCCAGATGGTTTTAAGAGACGTAACCCATATCTGTCACCACAGACCACAAAATCAGCTGCGTATACCTACATGCACGCACACGATTAGTCTTCAGCCGTTTATTTGTCTTTTTAACATTTGCTCTTCTCCGGTGTAAAGCACACGAGCGTGAGGGCCTGAAATATTAAGTGAGTTGTGATCTCTTGACTGCATAAGTGGAGATTAAACACTGGGGCCAGTATAAATAATGCACAAAGTCTTACATATTTGTGTAAAGGAGATGGCTCTTCATCACCGAGACCTCATTGGTATGGAGAAGAGATGCAGCTGAAGTCAAATGGATTCAAATGGAATGAAATAAGATGTGGAAAGGACTGACGGGAATCTACCAGTCCTCCATTTCTTTTGCCACAGTGTCATTCCACAAGCCGCAAAAAGAGATTACTACTCTGTGTGTGTGTGTCCAAACTGTTCCCAAATGAGATTATGTGTGTGTGTGAGGCAGGAGAGGGAAGGTTCAGCGGCCATCCATCAAGTTGTTGGAAAGCTGTGTGGCATTGCATCTCAGGAGCAAGAGCAAGGCCAAGGTGCTCTGTGTGTGTGTACTCGTGTTTGTGCGTTCTTGTGCGTGAGAGAGAAAATGCGCTGCAACAGGGGCCTCTACGGTTCAGCCATTCCATCACAAGAACACTGTCACTTAGCTACGTGCGAGGAAAGGTGTCTGCTCACCTGTGTGTGTGTGAGATTTTCGATAGATCTCAGAAAATAAGAAAGCTGCAGACACAGAAACCGTAAGAAATAAGAAAACTGAAATTGTCTTGGTGGCTATGAATATCAAAGAAAATTTTTGTCTTTGTGTTTTTAGTAGCGTGCCTGCGTTTTTAATGCTATTTTTTGCTTGAGCGTGCATTCCTATCACAAAACATAATCCAGAACGCTCGCAAGCTGCAAAAATATTCATTATCTCATGCCACCTCACCCGGCTAGCCAGGAAGCGTTATATCGATGAGAGGCCACCAAAGAGAGACCAGGCTATTAGTGCTGGCCAATAAATCTTGTCAGTGCACGGAATGCAGGGCGGCCTTTGAAAAATGAAGGTCACGCTCAGGAGTTTATGAGAGGCTGTTATAAAATCAGCTGAATTATGGAGTCCCCTGGGCCTCTTCAGTCATGTTAATTTCAGACGCTGTGATCTGGTGTCCTCCCTTGCTTGCCATAGTATGGAATAAGACGGGTGATTAGGTGAATTATATTGTGATTTAAGGTGGGTTATGCCATGAAAGTGTGCTTGTTCACTCTGTGAATAATGATCGGGGTGTCAAAGTGTGAGTGTGTGTGTGTTATATTAAGGCCATATTAGACTTTAAGTTCAGAAAGAAAAAAAACATGAACTAGTATTACCAAACCAAACTATCAACCAAAATATTCAATCTATTAAACTTTAAGAAGTCAAATTTGGACTGTCAAGAAGATTGAAATACAAAACGTTTCTTTGAACAAAAATAAAAGAAAAATGATAAAATGATATAAAAAAAGGCATTAACAGAACATGTTTTAAAGTGTGGCACCACCAACTGGCTGCTTAATACATAAATAAACATTATTGCACCGTCCATTCTCATAACCTAATTAATATTCATAAGGAAGTCCTTCTCCATAGTAGTACTGGTAAATTCAATTCCTACAGAGATACTGTATGTCTCAGGCATAAAGATCTTCTGGATGTAAATCACACTAAAATTAAGATTCAATATAATACTAGCTTTTTTTTCAAGTATTTTTGCATTTTACTGTTTTTAATAATGTAAACACATATACCCTAATTTTCATTTCCACCATGTATTGATCCGAGCATTTATTTATTTATGATCTCTAATGTCCATAATTTACCAATAAATGATGAATATAAATAAAATGTACAAACTGTTTAAATAGTTAATTGTCAATATTGATTGGAATAATTCAAAGTTAAATGCAAACTTCTTGGCAGTTCCCTGCAGAATCATTATATTTGCTCAATTACAGTGAACAAGTGAACATGTCATATTTCATGTACTTCATCTTTATACCTGTCAGAACACGCTTACTCAAGTGTGCAGCGTGCTTTGGCATGTTAGATGCATGTTGTGCACTCTCGTTTACAATAATTAATTTTGTCTGTGTTTCTCTGAAGATTTTGTGGGTTTATAGATAGATGTTGGATTCAACATGTCTTCATGTCTAGAGGGCAAAAAGTTGTCTTTAACTGTTTGTAATAATATAAGATGTGAAAACTATAGTGAATTACACTGCCGTTCAAAATATTTTTTAAGTTTCTTAAGCTCACCAAGACTGCATTTATTTAAACAAAATACAGTAAAAATGGGTATATTGCAAAAAATATTCCAATTTAACTGTTTTCTATTTAAATATATTTTAAAATGTAATTTATTCCTGTGATAGCAAAGCTGAATTTTCAGCATCATTCCTCCAGTCTTCAGTGTCACATAATCCTTCAGAAATCATTCTAATATGCTGATTTGGTGCTCAAGTAACATTTCTTATTATTATCACAGTTGAAAACAGTTGCGCTGCTTAATATTTTAGTGTTTACCATTATATATTTTTTCAGGATTAACATAACTATGTGGTTAGTAAATCAATACCTGGAATGTATTTTGAGTTGATGCAGGCAAAACAAAAACTGGTCCCCCTGGTTCTGATGCCCCTGAACAGAGACACAGAGAAACATGGGAGAGGCAGGCAAACTTCTCTCTAATAAAGTCTTTTATGGGCAGAAAACAATTCCTCTGCAAGGATTGGGTCTATGGCCATTTAATTTTCACCAGCTAGATTTATAGAGTCTACCTGAGCTCTCCACAGAGATACTATCCTGAATTAAAACCTGGAAAAGAGGACTGAGATATAAAGAGAGAGAGATCATTCTATCTTTCCTCTTCCCAGTCCTCCCATATTTTCTCAAAGCAGCTCCTGTAATCACTAGGTTGTGTATGTCCGGTCATTCGACCCCTGTGATCTCGAATTTCCAGACCGACTCAACAGCAGCAGCCCCGCCAATATAATAACAGGTCCGAAGTGCCCGTGTCTTGAGTTCCCCTTATTTTTTACTGAGGGACGTGGGGAAATAATCAAAGCTTCCTCTGCAACTCGTCTCCAATCCATTTACTCCAGAGGTGGGGGTCACAGCAACACTTGGACACTAAAGCCCATTGAAAATTACAGGCTAGGCCTTGGACGGTGGGAATGCCTGGAGGGGAAAAGACAAGACCTCGGCTTCACATATGCCAGAGAATGTCATCCCACCCTCGGCTCATGTTTGGTATCGGCCTATTAGCCAATTGCTAAATGAAATCCGTCACGGACAACAACAACAAAATCCATCAGAATAACACGTACATTAAAAACGTTCAGCCATATTGGCACAAGAAAGAAAGATTAGTTAATTCCCTGAAGAAACTGCAGCATTCTTTTCTTTCCGAGCAATTCATTTTTAATCAGCAATTATTAAATTCCTTTTAGATGTATTACAGAGCTATAAAAAAAGAAATTAGGACTATTAAAATAAAGGTACATGATTTCTATTATATAATAGGGGCTACCATACAGTACATCTCCAACTACATGCACATTTTATAATAGATGACATTGTAATGGGCTATTCCCACAAAACCTCCTGCTAGTTATTAAACCCTTAGTCCTTCTGCAATAGTATGGAGAACACTTAAAAAGAATTGGAGCAGTTTTAAGAGAGCTCAATACAGACCCTCATTTTCATGCGTCACATGGTGTGTGTGTGTGAGGAGAGATTATGAGCCCATGCTTCTACTCAAGAGGAACACCTTATTCCTTTAGCGTGTACCTGAAAGATTTGCAGTGTGCTGTTTTATTATTCTCCAGAATCCTTTTGAAAGACTCTTCTCTCTCTTCTTTCCTGTCCCTGTTGAACTAAGGACATCCACCATCAGCAACCTTTTTTGTGCCAAGTGCCAAGTTATCTACACTTACATGAATTTGGTTTGGTGAGAAAGGCTTTAGACTTAAGTATGTATGCAAATTAAGAATATATGGGTTTTAAACATGCTCTGGTTTCTATAGTAATGGGATGTCTCTATTCCAGAACGTCTGCGACCCTCCCAAAAGACCACCAACAGTGTTACATTGAGAGAGACTTGATAAGACTTGATACAATGAAAGTATATAAAGAAATTACTAGGGAAAGCAGCCTGCAGAGATTATTATTGAGGCTAAAATTTTCCAATAAGATTAAATTTGTTTACATTAGTTCATGTTATATGCATGTTATATGAGAGCACCTGGAGACTCAGTTTGGTGCTCACACTGCACATAGTGTGACCCATTAAATATAACTATAAAAAATAAAATAATTAATAATAGAATTATTGCACTTTATTTAGTTAGTTTTTTTTAATAAAATAATGAACAAAATAATAAATAAAGTGTGATAATACTAATATATTTTAAAATAAAAATGAGTATTAAATAAAAATACAATTATTTTATAGTACACTTAAAAATACTATGCTAATATTTACATTTTAATTTTTTTCTTTTTATATGAATTTTTAATATTTTTAAACCTAAAATCAGCAAGCTTTTATTTTGGCGGGTTGCCAGGAAGTAAGTTATGCACTGTCAGTTAATTCATTAGGTAACTTGAACTAACAATGAAACAGCATTTTTTATGTATTTGTGTTTATATACAAAAATAAGAACATTACATTGTCCTTTTGCAGTGTGAGAAAATCATGTTCGTTTTGTTCTCCACCTGCCCTCAGCAGCGGTGGCCAAAGTCATGGGAGGGCCAGTGGCTGATGCTTGTGACAAATCTTTTCAGTGTCCCACACAGTGTGTTTTCTATTTAAGAGGCCCTCCTCAGGAGTGCTTTTCAAGACTACTGATAATTTGTGTCTTTTGCTTTGGAGATCACTCAATTCAGAGGATTCAATTAGCCGTGAGCGAGGGGTACGCTAGCTTTTACAACGCCGGCACATAACTCAGCAAAGCACTTGCAGAACTGGCTAGCTTTGTAGCTCTTGGCACAAAACACCAACTTTGCTAGCCAGCATTGTTTTTCTTTCTTTTACATTGTTATCTCAGAGAGACAGAACAAGAGAGAAGAGAAAGAGCGTTTCAATGGCTATACATCTCAAAGGTGTCCTGGATATGCTTCAAACGTAGCATTAAACAAGCCCCTGAAACATGAAATACCGACTATATTCTTATACCCTGCACACCGTTATTGATTGTAATGAAAATTTGTGGCTTCAAAGGGGCCTCGTTACCAAAGCATTAAATGACTCTAAATTATGTTTTATTAACATAGTTCAGGATGAGCACGTTCAGATAATCTACACAATAAGCATGAGAGGAGGCTTATATATAGAGCCGACTTACCTCTGTTCCACGACACCCCAACTCCTCACTCTCGATTATTCCTATCCCAGCCAGGAATGGGGGGAGGGGTGCTCTGGGTATAATAGTTACAACTTTGATGCTACAAATCTGAATCTATAAATCATTTTTTTTTTCTCTTTAGTAAATAACCAATCTGTACATCCATCTATCAGAAATAGTATAAAGAGGAGAAGATGGAACATTTCTAGGAAATAAAAGGAGAACAATTCACAATGGCGGCTGTAGAAACTTGCATGTACACAACTAGACCAACTATTTATTTAGATATTAGTTAGTTAGTTGGTTAGTTAGTTAGTTAGTTAGTTAGTTAGTTAGTTAGTTAGTCAGTCAGTCAGTCAGTCAGTCAGTCAGTTAGATAGTTAGTTAGTTAGTTAGTCAGTCAGTCAGTCAGTCAGTTAGATAGTCAGTCACAGTCAGTTAGTTAGTTAGTTAGTTAGTCAGTCAGTCAGTCAGTCAGTTAGTTAGTTAGTCAGTCAGATAGTTAGTTAGTTAGTCAGTTAGTTAGTTAGTTAGTTAGTTAGTTAGTTAGTTAGTTAGTCAGTCAGATAGTTAGTTAGTTAGTTAGTTAGTTAGTTAGTTAGTCAGTCAGTTAGTCAGTTAGTTAGTTAGTTAGTTAGTCAGTCAGTCAGATAGTTAGTTAGTCAGTCAATTAGTCAGTTGGTTAGTCAGTCAGTCAGTCAGTTAGATAGTCAGTCAGTCAGTCAGTCAGTCAGTCACAGTCAGTTAGTTAGTTAGTCAGTCAGTCAGTCAGTTAGTTAGTTAGTCAGTCAGATAGTTAGTTAGTCAGTCAGATAGTTAGTTAGTTAGTCAGTCAATTAGTCAGTTAGTTAGTCAGTCAGTCAGTTAGTTAGTTAGTCAGTCAGTCAGTCAGTCAATTAGTTAGTTAGTTAGTTATTTAGTTAGTTGGCTTCAGAACCATACTGCAAAAAAAAGTGCTTTTGTATTTTTATCTTGTTTTTTTCGAACATTCTTAAATCAATATACATTTACTCTAAGTAAAATTACTTAAGGTATTGTTTTCTGAAAAACTGATAAATAATCAAAATCTTTAATTTTGCCGATATCTTTCATTTTGCTTATCAAGTAAATTTGAATCGTGTTTAGATATTTGTACTGAAAAACAAGACAGAAATACAGAGTAAGACAATCTTTTTTTATTATTTTGCAGGGTTAATAATTATGTATATATTTTGTGTCTGATTTTATTAGAGATTTGGGTAACACTTTACAATAAGGTTTCATTAGTTAACATTAGTTAACCACTTTAGTTAACATGAACTAATAATGAACTGCACTTCTACAGCATTTATTTAGGTTGCATTTCTTAACATTAGTTAATGCACTGTGAACTAAAATGAACAATCAATGAACGACTGTAATTTTATTAACTAACATTAACAAAGATTAATAAATACTGTAACAAATATATTTCTCATTGTTAGTTAATGCATTAGCTATTGTTAACAAATGAGACCTTGTAAAGTGTTACAGAGATTTTAAATATGTTATTAAAATGAGATTTTGGTCTTTCTCCATTCAAGTACATAGAATCGCACATGCATCTCTATACACTGCAAAAAAAGTCAGTAACAATAGGGCACAGTGTACTGTATAAATATGAAGGAATTTTTCGTATTGTTTTTTTTTTTTTTTTTTTTTTTTTTGCAGGTGTTTTACCTGTATTATGCATTGCATTTTGTTGTGTTTTAGGGTTAATGGAAATATCCGTAAAATTACTGGATAATGTCCTGAAAATTTACAGTACATTTTCTGTTTTAATTTTTTACAGTGTAGACAGAAAATAGCTGCCCGCGGACTTGCCAAAATGGCTGCCAAGCGGACTGAATTGGAAGTTAGTTAGGTAAACATGATATTAGGTAAACATGATATTGTTTAGCTCTCCGTTTGCTCTTGGGTAAATAAAAGTTCAAGCAAATGTAACTTATGCGTGTTTGTTTAGATGATTTGGTGGAGTTCATTGAAATATTTATCCTAACATCAAGTGTACGTGTGTATGTGTATGTTTCTAGACCCATTAAACAGACTTTTGTGAAGCAATGAGTATGAAAGCAAGTGAAAAGCATTGGGTATCTATAGTTGCACTCTCTTCCCCCTACATAAACATACACACATACTCACAAACACGCTGTGTGCCTGTAAACACTTAGATACAGACTAATGGGAGGCCTTTTCTTTTCTGTAAAAATCTGTCGATGCAACTGTTGAGCACAAACACCCTCCATATGCTTCCATCAAGTGTGCATCGTAAAAAAAAAAAAACATCTCTTCTCAACTTTTTTTCTCTTTTTGTGTTTCCTTAGAGCCAAGACTTTCCCTTGTTTCTTTCTCTCCTCTGTCAAAAAGTTTGGTGAATGTGCTGGAGTTTGGTTAGTGGATATAGATGGAGCCGGAGGGAGATGAAGGCATGGGAAAAGAATGAATCTGAACACAAGCACTGTGGGTTTGGAAAGACAAGGCGAAACGATCCAGACGACTGAAGGGCAGTTCAGTGGTGCTGTTTTCAGGGTCTGGATCTGAACTGCTGCTGCTCATGCAAATGGAAAAAGACAGAGAATAGAGGCTATTTACTATAAGGTGACCAGATTTGAGTGGTCAAAATATCATTGAAATCTCATTTGTTATTATCTATTAATTAAAAAACGGGAACAATACATTTTGAATGTTTTATTTATTATTATTATTTTTTTTATTTTGTTTTGTAGGTTCTCTATATTATTATTAACATTAATAATTATTATGATTTAGTTTGATTATTAGAATTTTTGGTCTGGTTTTAATACAATTTATTAAAAATCACACAATGAAAACAGTTAATAGTAACCGTTGTAAATAGCATGCAGTTAAAAAATAAAACAACATAAATATGATATGATAAATAAAACTATTTAACAAATATTTTAACATTTTATAATTGTATTTAATATTTTCATTTTCACAAGCTGTTTATACTCTACAGAAATTACAACTTTTTAACTTCAAATGTTTTGTTACGTTTGTGCTTGAAAATGACTATACTATCCTTAATTGGGCTTGTTATTTTGCATTGTAGGCTTATTTTAAGCAGAAAGTATGTGTATTCTGCAAGTAAAGTAAAGATGTCTGAAATTACTGCGTTGTGACGAAGTGGAAACCTTCCGGTCTCTCTCGCGGAAGTGACTTAAACTGCAATTCATCGACTGGCCGCTAGATACTGGCTCCAAAAGGGAGTCAATTCCATATATCCCCCATGTTAAAATTCCCAACTTTACAGCATAAAAAAATATGTTTACAGCCTGGTACAAAAATAGGTTTTGGTCTGTATAGCTAATTTTTTCATGACAACTGTGAGGGGGTGAATTTTTCATCTGTTTAAATTATATTAAGGCTTAAAGTTCTGCATAATTAAGAGTGTGGCCACTTGAGTGACAGGTGGATTGCCGCTGCTGTCACTACAAGCCGTTTGTCTGCTGTCTGTTAGTCCACCCACGTCCCACCTCTTTGCCCATTTTCTGTTATCCGGGAGTGACGCGTGGTGACGCGTGGTGACGTGTGGTGACGGCCGGCTCTGCACACTTTTGGGATTCAAAAATGCTCTTCAGAAACCTACGGGTAACCGCGGAACTTTTGGGGACGTTTAAAATTGTGCAAAACTATCCCGCACCCTATTGAGGCCTGTTATAAAGCACATACAAACAGTATTACTTTAATTTAACATGAATAGTTAGCATTTTACTACCTTGAAAGCGATAACAATGTTTATTTTGATATTTGTCGATAATGGTGCTCTGCTATAGGTTACGTTCTTCATGAAGTAGTAGCGGCGCCGCGCAACCAGGTAGAGTCAGCGTAGCTCGTAGCGCCATCTGTTGGTGAAAATAATCACTACACGATTGCTGCTTTAACCAGCAATCTGCTGTATGTTGATCGGGCTTTTTGCAATGCATTTGTGGGTTGTTTTGAACGAGCTGTAAAACGGGGATATTTCCGGGGGCAGCTCCAGTCGGGGACAGAACACCAAAAACCGGGACTATCCCCAGAAAACGGGGACGTCTGGTCACCTTGATTTACTAGGGCTGTATTTTAACACGTTAAAGGCCCATTGACACCAAGAACGCTAACTATAAAAATAATGGCGATAACTATATTTGTGTCCACTTTAACACACAATAACTTTCTGTTTATTATAAGTGTGCACTGCAGTTCTTTCATCTTTTGCTTTAAATGCTTGAGCTTTTTAAAGCAGGATGGATTCATATTGGCTGATTGTCAATGTTTTTGTCGTTCATCAGCTAGAAAAAAAAATAATTCTGAAACTGATTCCAATGATATCATTCCTCTGTGTCTTTATTGTTATAGTTATCGTCCTTTGTGTGAACGGGCCTTAATTTACTGTGATTAATTGTTAAAAATAATGTGATATGTACATAGACCAAAATCAAACAAACAAATAAATTAAATTTAAGTACAGGAACTCTACATTCAAGTTGGCTCAGCTGAGTGCATGTGTGTACGATTCTGGGCAAATCTGCATGAGGCATCACGTGTCGAGACAGACCATGTTATTCACTGCAATCTCATGTCAACAGCAATAGCAGCATCAACCAAAATAACACTGACAACGGCATGCAACAACCGTGAATGCGTATGTGCAACCATGTGTGTGTCTCCGTGTCTGTCTTAGGCAGATGTACTAAAAGAACTGACAGATCTGAAAAATAGGCAAACAGGAGCTGCTGGGAGCTTCCTCAAGGCCTTTGCGTTTTCAGTCCGGGTGTGAATACAAGAGGTAGAAAAATAAAGTGTGAAAATAAATAAATAAATAAATACATAAATAAATAAAAATGTGGGAGAAATGTTCCAACTCTTAGATCTCACCCTTCCTCATTCTTTATCAGCATCTCTCTATTTCTTTCTTTCTTTGACTCAGTTCTTCTTTTTCTGTCTTTCTGTCTTTCTGTCTTTCTGTCTTTCTGTCTTTCTCTCTCTCTCTCTCTCTCTCTCTCTCTCTCTCTCTCTCTCTCTCTCTCTCTCTCTCTCTCTCTCTCTCTCTCTCTCTCTCTCTCTCTCTGGGCTTGTTGGAAGTTTAATTCAACTTTGGTCCAATGCGATTTTAATAAAGGAAGTCAATATAGACAGCATGCCAATGTATATATATTAAAAGCATAATAGGGGTAACTTTCAGTTTGTGGAGGTTTATCTCAAGCATCCACAAGTGTCTGATTTGTACGGTTTTATGGTTTAAGAATATATGCAGATTCAATAAATGGTCATTTTTACGGATTTACAGTAAAGTTACTTTAGATCTCTTTCAGTCTGTCACATTCGACGTTACGTCGACGTCACCGATGTATCGGGACGTAACGTCTCCGTTCCCTCCTTCAGGGAACGAGGGTTACATACGTAACCAAGACGTTTCATATATTCAGCAACACACTGAATTTAATAACATAATTTAACTGTGTAGCGAATGTATTCATGTGATATCATTCTATTTATATTGTAAAACAAGACTTAAATTTCAGGAAAATGTTTCTGGTCTACATTGGATTCTTATATAGAGGAGAGCGGGGCACAACTTAATGCTTTTTGACTTTCTCAGTTTGTGTAAATTCATATGTGGTTCAAAGCATTTATTTTTTCCCACATTAATTTCACACGTCTAGTACAATTATGTGGTTTAGATTCATTAATACAGGGTATACTTTTTTCTTCATTTCCCCCAAAAGAATGGAAGTGAAATGTGACAACGTGGGGCACATTGTAACATGAGCATATGACAGCTTAAAATGTTATCTGATCTAATCAAAAAAATATACAAGACAAACTAAAATATTTTGTCAATAAAGTACGATTAACTTTTTCATATAAAATAATGCCATTTTTTAATAATTAAAAATAAACTATTTTTTGAGTTTGACAACAAACACACCGCAAAACATAGCTATCCAGTATAATTCAAAACATGATAATAATTAATAATTTCTGAACATTGACTCTCAGTCTTTATTCACCGTTTTCTCATGGTTTCTCAATAGAATTCATAAAAGTATAGAATAGAATAGCATAAGGTCAAGGTATCTTTATTAGTACCCGAAGGTAAATTTGTTGCGCAGACAGGAGATTCAGCAATCCATCAAGACAATTCATACAACACAATAACATACAATAACTATAAATATTACCATATATAAAAAAAGTCATGACAACGTGCTTCTACACACACCCTCGACATCCACCTAAGACATATAAAATAACCGTGCATGTCATCTCCTGCTTTTTTCATTTAATAATTCTATAGCTGCAGGTACAAAAGTGTTGCTATATCGTCTAGTTCTCCACCTAGGGGCCACAAACCGACATGGGGAGGAGCTGGAGCTGGAACTCATCATGTAAGGGGTGCGAACAATCTTTAATTATAAAACTCACTTACGCTGTAAATAATTGGAGTAAAGATCTGCTAAGTTAAATTGTGGTTCACCTATAATTTTACTTGCCCACCTAACAATTTGATTCAAAGAATTTTTGTTCTTCAAAGACAAATTACCAATCCACACCACAAGGGAGAACGACAAGATTGATTCAATGAAGGCCCGATAGAAAAGGGTCATCATAGATTTGTCAATGTGAAATCTAGACAGCTTTCTGAGGCAAAACAGACGCTGATGACCCTTTTTACGAACCATCTCACAATTCTTTTCAAAAGTCAGTTTAGAATCTATAACTGTCCCAAGATATTTGTACCTTTCTACACAATCCACAGCCTGATCTTTAATAATCGTAGTGTCATAACATAAAGTACAGGTTCTAAAGTCTATAATCATGTCCTTTGTTTTGATAATATTTAACTCCAAATAAGATTGATCACACCAGGAGACAAACTCCTCAATAACAGGACCATGGCCAGACTCATTGTTGTGTAACAGACTCACAATAACTGTGTCATCAGCAAATTTCAATATAGTCCTATTTACATGGTTACTTTGACACATATTAGTATACAAAATATAAAATAAAGGTGAAAGAACACAGCCCTGGGGTGAACCAGTGGACGAACCTAATAAATCCGATAAAATACCATTTACTTGTACCCTCTGTGTTCTATTTGTCAAGAAATCCAGTATCCAATCCACCAAATTTTTGCTCAGCTTAAAATGCTCTATAAGTCTCATAGCTAAAATGTGAGGTTGGATAGTATTAAAAGCTGAGGAAAAGTCAATAAACAACAGTCTAGCATGAGTATTTTTTCCCTCTAAGTGCTTAGACAAAAGATTAAGAAGAGTAATTGTTGCGTCCTCAACTCCTCTATGTGCCCTATAGGCAAACTGCATAGGGTCAAAAGCTTGCTCAGTTTGCCTTACAATCTCTGTCTTTACAAGCTTTTCAAACGATTTCATTAAAAGAGAAGTGAGGGCAATTGGCCTAAGGTCATTTAATGCCTTGGGACAATTATTTTTAGGAACCGGGATAATAACAGCCCGCTTCCACATGTTGGGTACATGTTGTAGATGTAAAGACATATTAAAGATATCACAGAAAATGTAACTTAATTGCCCTGCACAATATTTCAATAGTTTGCCACAGATATTGTCTGGACCAGGACTTTTCTTTAACTTTAAAGAAAGAAAAGATTTTTCAACTGCTCTCTGGTCTAGGATGTAGTGATGATTATCTTTAAATTTACATCTCAATTCCTCAATTTCATTCTTAAAATCAAACCGATCAAATCTCAAATAAAAATTATTTAGTGCAATTGGTGACTTCACTGTTTGACCTATAACCATCCATGACAATATTAGTTCTATTCACACTTTGCTGTATACCTACTATAGTTTTCATACCAGACCATGCAGAAGCAATATTCTTCTCAGCCAATTTATTCTCTACTTTAGTTTTATACCTTTGTTTAGCTTTTAAGATTTCTGCTTTAACCTCCTTTTTTGCTGCTTCTCTTTCTAAGATCCCTCCTAGACCGTAGGACAGCTTCTTCTTCTGTAAACTCCCTTTAACTGCTTTTGACATCCAAGGTTTATTATTAGGGTAAACTTTAATTTTTTTAGTAATAATAATCATGCTCTCACAAAAAGTGGCATAATTCTAATAGGGGCACATTGTAACACAGTGTTACAACGCACCCCACCTGCGCAACTGGGATTTAAACTCGGCTAGTGTCTTCGGCTGGTTAGATCAGCATTAAAGAACTATCTCAACTGTTAAATAACAGATATAAGATTAAAATAATATCAGATTTGTCTAATTTTAAATAAGCACAAAAAACAGAGTTGAAAAATGAACTTAAGTAAGAAATTAACTTTTGCTATGGTTAAATAAATGTTCAGTGATATCTTCCAAAGATTTTTTAATTTTGGCGCAATTTTTTTCTCTATTTAGTGTTGATATGGCAACCAGTAAATACACTAAGTTTCGTCATGCTGGCATGTGTGGAAAGTTTTAAACCATGTGTGTTACAACTAGCCCCGCGTTAGGTTGTGCCCCGCTCACCCCTACATTAAGTGTTCTATCAATGCACTTGTATGACCATTTATATATACTATTTTTATACAATTATTCATTATCCATGAAAAACTTTAAATAACTACTACATAAGATCACCTTACCTTAGCCAACCTATAGCAAATAGTGAATTATATAGTGTCTTGGTACAGGTTTGAGTTCAGCCTGCAACATCATCTGATCACATTCCCTCTATCTGTTTGTAAATGCCTGTGTTTGTGTCTTAGTCCATGTCCTTTCCCTTCCATCCATAACTAGTTAAATTAGAGGGTTTATCCCATTAAACAGACCCTTTGGGGAGAACTCATCTCAGTCATAGAGTGCAGTAAAAACACAGTTAAGCTTGTAGGAAGTACTTTTTAAGAAGACATATCACTAATGATATCACTGTTTTCCCCCTTAGACAGAGATTGAGAAATGGAAATGCAAATGGAAACTTTTAGGAGGAATATCTGAGACAAAGTTGATACTTAAGTGTAATTTTCCTGAACTATGAGAGAAACCTCTGAGCAATATTGTCCTCAGGGTCTAAGCTAGTTAATACGGTGTCTTTGTACTAAACAAATATCAAATCAGGGTTGACATATAAGCAGAGACGGCACAAGAGAGGCCAGACGCATATTTTCAGTCATGGATTTTTAATGTTGACTCGGCTCTTTCTTAATTAAAACTCATGCATCGGAATATACTTCAGAGCCGTATTAGCGAGACTGTTCATAATGCATAATCTCCCGTGAAGTGTCTCCGAGATGTTTTGAGAGCAGCAGGGTTTTGCGCAGAGCTCTCTTTGAAAGCAAAGCAGATAACTAGCAGAGGAAGGCCTGCTGGGGTTGCATAAGTGTCCCTTGGACCTTAGGGAGATTAAGATTTTCAGTGTGTGTGTGTTCGTCTGGGGGGTTTGATCATGGCAAATGTGACTTCTGAAACTTAGAGAGGCATAATGACCCCTGGAGAATGTGTGAAATTGGGCTAAAAATTCATCTAAAAGATACATGGCTGCTAATGAGACAAACCCACACACAGATATATGGCATCTGTACCATACACAAACAGCCTGCTGTCAAAAAAAACCCTTAAGCCTATCACACGATCGCACACACGTGCTCATCTTCAAATTAATTAGTGGCAGGTGAAAAATGAGTGAGCTGTTTCTATCCTGAGCCCGATATCTCCCAGAAGACTTGCCATCGGGTCTATATCTGGCTGCTAGGTCGCTGGTTCAGCCCTGCTAGAATGAACAGAGCCCCCAAGAGTCCTGTGAAACTGGCCTCCAGATGGATATATGTATATTTCCATTTAGGCCCGGCCCAATTCCCCTCTCCTCCTCTCTCAATCTCTCACATAAAAAGTCTGACGAGGGCGAGGTAAATGACAGTGACATTTGCTCGGAATCCCTGGTGTTTCCGCTTTGTTGTCTTTCCACCCCGCACTCTTTATAGCCCATTTTTCATTTTTTTTTACTTCCATCTTGGGCTGATATAAGCACTTTTTCCGCGTCTCCTCGTCCTTCTTTCTTTCGATACCACCTTTTTGTTTTCTCTCCCTGCTCTTCTTTAATTCCCTGTTGAGTAAGAGGCTAGGTGTGTGTTGTGTACCAAGTGCTATAAAGGGGGGCTAATATTATCCAGATCGGAAATTTCCCTCAAATGGTTCTCCCTTGTGCTTTTAACTTCTCACAAATGCACATCCCCTACTAGTTTATGTAGATATAGTGTATGTGTTGGGGTATCTCTGTGTATGATTTAAAACATTGATTTCTGTGGCAGTGTCGAGGGAAATTTCTTGCTTTCATATATACATATTTATATTCAGAACGGAGAGTGAGGCCGTGTGTTGGCTGTCTGAGAGTATGTGTAAATGTGTAGATTTAATTCAATATATGTATGACTAATTGAGGTCAAGATATAGTAAGTACAATGCAATAAAATTGTCTATGCACTAAATTTGTGGATATAGGAAGTGGTTAGATATATTACAGTGAGGTCTGAGATCACTAATGAAAATGCTTATTTTTGTCCTCTGTTTGCTTTTATGGCAACAGCGCTTGAGCTGCATAACCTCCAAAGATCATCTTGTCAAGTGAATGTAAATCACAAATTTGCTTACACATTTACAATTGAAAATTCCTGTGATGGCAAAGCTGAATTTTCAGCAGCAATTACTCCAATCTTCAGTGTAACATGATCTTTCAGAAATCTTTCTAATATGCTTATTTGATGCTTAAGTAATATTTCTCAATATCAATGTTGAAAACAGTAGTACTTAATATTTTTTGTGAAAACCATGACACATGTTTGTCCGGTTTCTTGATTGAATAGAACGTTTATTAGAGCATTAATTTGATTAGATTGTGTCTTTTTTTTTTTTTTTTTTTGGGCATTATAAATGTCTTTATTGTCACTTTTGATCAATTAGGTACATTTGGTGTCCAAAGTCATTTTTTCTGCTGTTTTCAAATGGTTATATTTTTAATTATTTTAATAATTTGTTACTCATTGTCATGGATCACAAGATGTTACAGGCCATAACAATATAATATTTTTCCTATAAAAATTGTCTTATATAGCTGAAAATCATGATATCATCATGTATCATTGTGTAATCAAAATATTTTATTTTACTTTTCTTTTGGTAATATTTCATTTATTTTATTTATAAAAGCCCTAAATAGTAATTTTCCTAATTCTAAAACATTAAATTATTTAAAAATTAACCTATACCTTATAAAAACGTGTGTCTGTAAATCTTGCGTCAGTTCTGTTACCATACCATACTTTAACTTTAAATTGGTGGAATTATCTCCCACAACTAAGATACAGGAAATAATGTCACTTTCCCTCACTGATAAGATCTGATGCACTGAAAGGTATGTGTGCTCTCTCTGAGAAAATATTTTAATCTAAAAAGTTCTTACACCAAGTGTTATTTTTTAAAACGTCAAAATTGTCATCAAAAGAAAGATTGAAAGATTTTATCACTCATCACACAGTGGGTTGTTTAAAAGTATTTTAATCATGATTTCATTAATGCCATGTGCTCTTAGCATTCATGCTAGCAAGTGAAGTTTTTTGGCTAAAAAATGGTCAATTCTGTTACTGTCAAACTCTGTTACCAAGGTAGATTAACAATGTTGACAGTATGTAACAGAATTGACAGTAACAGAGTTGACAAACAATACTATAAAGAAATTAGTTTCTTCGTTAAAGTGTACACATAAAAAAAAAAAAAAAAAAAAAATCCTGGCCTAAATCCTTTTAGTGTAAACTAGTTTCAACTTGACTTGGACCTCCCTAGAGTGTGTTTACAGTATATGTGTTCCCTCACAACCCCTCATTCATTTCCCTGTGATATCTACCCAGTTCTGTGAACAAGGTGTCCCAAAAGAGGTGTCCTCATAATGGCCAGTGGCTTATGGATTCCTGTTAATTGTCTGAACCACCCCTCATCAACAGAGCTCTCTTAATGACCACTGAGATCAATTTTTAAACAGCGGCCATCATATTTTACACACTTGAAAACAAACTGATGTGTTGATTTCAGAGGGACACTTACATAAAACACCTTGCGGTCTCAGCCTTCCCTCTCCACCCATCTCCCTCGACAGACGGATTCGCGTTTGCTTTCTTAGGTGTGCGGACAGACGTTTGCAAATCTCAGGGGACATTACATACAGGTATTTGAAAATAGAGGCAATCAAAAAATATTACAGCACATGTTTAAAAAGTAACATGTCTTTGGAAGTGTTCTGCTTTATTGTGTAGAGTGAAACTGCGGCACTCGTTCGGCCCATCCCTTTCACAGCAATTGTTATTTTTGGTTTCTGTGTGTTGTGAGATAACGCCAGATGTGTCAGCCCGTTTGATGCAGATGTGTGAACCGACTGTAAGCAATCTCCCTCCGCCACCACCCTCCCACTCTCACAGCAACTTTGTCCTCAGCATCTCATTTATTTGCTTCTCTTTCTTCCCCCTCTCTATTATTTTCTCTTCCCATAAGCTGCTTGTCAGATTTATCAGGAAGAAAGCGAGCATGCATCTGTTCGTTTTTCCTTTTCCAGATATAGAAGACTTGTTAAACAAAATCGCGTAAAACCGGGTTCAGTTTGAGACCAGATGTGTGAACTTAGGCAAGATCTGACCCAAGCAAATCGCTATAAAAGGAGAGCTGGAGGAGACGGATGAGGGATGTGGTGCTCTCAGGCAGAAATGGAGAGATTGAAGAAACGATAAAAGACTGTCGGCCTGGGGAGCAGTCACGTTCATCGGATAACCGCACATCTCCAGGATGCCAAATATACTTTTTTTTCCCCATGCATTTTTTCACATCAGTATCATTTCACACTCACTTTCTGCAGGTCGACATAATCAAAACCTCCTGGAATACGGCTCAAATTAGGAGACAAAACAACTTTACTGGTTTAGTCTTTTGATGGATAAACAAAATACCATTTAGGGTAAACTGGCAATGTTGGCATTTGGGAATTTGATACGGGAAATTATTATTTTTGTTCTTCTTTTGTTATGGGTTGTTTAATTTGCATTACATCAACTTGGAAGATCACATTGTTTCTTGACACATCATCTTGCGGTATGAAAGATTTTAATGTTCGCGTAGATAGTTTAAAGTGATGATCTTATGTTTTTAAAGGCAGACCCAAATTAATTCCATATGGGAGAACAGGGTTGTTTTCCTTCCCCATTCATTTGGTTAACCTCTATTTGACCTATTTGTCTGAACCACAGACATTTGTGTATTTGTAACAATCTAAATTTATGTATCTGTGTGCAGGTTTTTATTTATTTGCATTTTGTGACTCCGCAAGGTCAATAGACCCCAAACAAAACGATTAATCTACGCAAAATGAAAAATAAGGATGAGGCCAAGAACATTTTAAAAAGATGTTCATACAAATACATAAATCCTCCCGCCTGCAGCGGAAATATCAGCACCTATTCTCGTCAAAGCTCGTCTGAAGTCTCAGCACCAATGAGGATGGAGAGTACAGGCTTGTAGAAGAGCTCTAAATATTAATTCTTTTCATTCCTATAACTGCTTTCTTAGCACTTACTAATTACAGGATTCAACCAGGGTCTGAGAAGACAGACAAACACATAAAATACAATCAAATAGCAATTCTAATGAATGTATTTCTCTATAAAAACAAAGCAAACATTTACATTAATCCCCGTGGGGATTTATAGAAGCCATGGAATTAGAGTCAGGACTTTTCCATGATTTTGTAGATGAAAGGGAAGCTTTTTTTAATAACTAGTAATGCAAACATTCAGAATGAAAAAAAAAATAAAAGAGTGAAGCAAATGAAAGAGGAGAGCTAAGTACAATATTAGTTCCTAGTTTGTGCATGCGTCATATAAGTATAGACTGTAAGTATAAATTATTTTAAAAGTATGACACAAGGTTACTTGCACATATCCGTGGCCCTAAAAACAAGTCAATGCACTCTAGACAACATCAGTTCTAATAGCCATCTACTTCTGATCTCAATAAATGCTTCACTTGTTTTTAATTACATAATATATTATTCTGCTTTCGGTAACTCTCTGTAGTAACAATTTTGTGTTAGACCAATAACAGTGAAACAGCGGCATGAATCATGACACAAGAGTTTGCCAGCAACAGAAAATATTACTCCTAACGTTATAACGTTAAGCATACAGGGTTTGAAACTAACTTTTTTACTCACCGGCCAATTTGGCTACTACATTTTTAAGTTACTGGCCATTCAGAAGTTCTACTAGCAAAAAAAAAAAAAAAACAGATTAACTACGTCACAGCTTCGATGTTCAGAAGAACATCACATGCTTCACAATACAATAGAAATTAAAAAAGAGAGAGAAAAGGAAAGAAAACAACAGAGACCCATAAATAGCTACTTTTTCTATGAAAATGTTAAATGAAGAACATCATATTGCAGTTGTTTTAATTGCTTTGCTATTTTTAGATTTTGATATCACATCTATGCACATTTTAAAAATGTATTTTAGGTGAACAGATCAATACAGTACAAAGAACATTAAACCACGTGGAGCAAAACAAACCTGTGGTCTGTCACTCGTGCCCAGTTTGCCAATGGTATTAAAACTTCTAATTTTCTTGTCTTGTTTCCTTCGTCGCTTGGCAGATCTTTCCTTTTTTCATGTATGACGCGTATGACCAGAAATGTGCAGATTATGCGCAATACGCTGTATTTAATATATCATGATGACTCACGAGTTCAGTATTTACGCTAAATCTGCGCAGATTTGGCTTACACGAACTTCCCCAGCAGAGTGAGTGAACACAATAAGTAACCTGCCAAATTGGCTAGTGATTTGACAGCGTTACCCGCCACAGCTGATTTTTACCCACATTTGGCAGGTTGGCGGGTGTTAATTTCAAACCCTGAGTATACATATGAAAGACATACTCAGGGAGGTTTTGTGCTCTCTTTGTATAAAGACACAGTTTGTTTTTCAGTTAGTATTCCCATGTTTTATCATTTCCCACACATCCCACTCTGATCAGTGTTTGTGCAAAATAAAGTTTCATCATTTTCTTTCATAACCTTCAAAAAGTTGCTTTAGAAAACAACACATAACATAGTGAGTCTATTTTGTTCTCCAAATCTGTTCCTGGCATGGTAAACTGTGTTTGGCTGACATCCTTTTCAATCCCTCTCAGTGTGGGAAAGCCATTTTTCTCTGTTTCTTTAACTCACACACCCGCCTGTCTATTTGACCACAGAGGGCTTTATTAGAGTAATGTAGTGGTGGAAGACTTGAGCAGAGTATAGCACATGCGTGTTTGTTAATTTTTTTTTTTCATTTTGACTGTTGAAGAATCTTAAATGTAAGTAACATGAATTAAATAGGCTATATACACGTTTAGAAAAAAGAAAAAAAAAAAAAAATTAGTGGTACAACAGCTTGTCACTGAGGCACTTGCCTTAAAAGGACAACTTTGTACCTTATCTACCTCTAAAAGGGTGAATATTAGTACCTTAGAGTTGTAATAGGTACTAATGTGAACCTTCTAAGGGTATATATCTCTCTTTAAGGTACTAAAGGTACAATTTTTGCAATTTTTTATTGTTTGAGAAGCCATTTCACTCGGATATATCACAATAGGAAAGAAAAGACTATGGCAACATTCGAGTTTAATGCCGACTTTTTGTTATTCTCCTAAATCGAATAATTTGCAGTAATTTAGAATTCCTTAAAGTATATGGTAAGGCTGTTTCCTGAGTTGATTTGAAACCTGAAGAGAGCAAATTATAATAAAACCCAGAGGCTTAGCGTGGATAAATGACATGGAGGTGCCATGGGACTGTCCTACCTGTTTTAGCCCGCAGCTCATACACAGAGCTGGGCCTGATCTCTAATCTAGCCTGGGGATCGAATCTGGGCCTCCCTGGATGTTGATAGAGGGAAGAACAGATGCTCTCAGAGCCTGAGGCTCCTCCGTTCCCCTTTCTTTGATCAGTCTGTATAATACTACCTGTTGTAGACAGGTAACATGCAGGAACACACATGCATATGGCACTGATGAATGAACAACACACACGTAGCAACCCCCTACACCCACCGTCCTCTACAAAAGAGCATCCTAAAAAATCTGTAAATACATAGTGGTCTTATCTAATGTCCAGCTTATTAGCAGAGCAAATTAACAACTTACTGTATGTTTCTTTCATATGCAAAACAAAAAAAAAGAAAGAAATTAAAAAAGGTGGACAGCTAAGCACTGTTTTCCCTATGTTCTTTCTTTTAACAAGAAACTTTTATTACAATGCATTATTCAGTTAGGTGGGAGGGAAGTTTATGGTGATAGCCTTCTGAGGGAAAAATCTCACCATGTGGTCTGGAGCTGTGGCCCGGCTTTCTGCTGGTTAAACTTCAAAGGAAGAGCAAAAATTCACACCAGGTTCTCTCGCTGAGAGGATTTATGTAAGCTGGAAAGAATAACAGAGAGGGGGATATTCTCTGTCCTGTGGCCTCAGATATGCATCCCAGAAAAATCTTTGTTCACATGGAGCTCTCAGCTCGGCTTGTTTGGCAGGTAACTGTCATTTACCAAGTGCTAGGGTGAAGTTCAGGTTTAGCATTAATAGGTGGGATTAAAGACTGACAGTGACAGAGAACCCTGGAACAAAGCACGTGTAAGGTCCGCAAAGCTTCAGTCGTGTTGATGCTGCTGGAAATGTTGCTGAAATGTCACATGAGAACATTCTGTGTTAGCATTAAGAGCAGACTGCCATATGCCACCTCGCCATGTGAAAAAGAAGTGTGATTAATCGTACTGAATGTGCAATTGTTGTATACTTCTAATATAATTATAAGTATATTAAAAAAAACACTTTATATAATACTAATGAAATAATGACACAATCGTGACACTTTCAAGAAGTGCACTTTGTAATAATGTCAAATAAGTTTTACTTTAATGCTACATATTAAATATTAATACGGTTTTAATGTACATGTTAAATATTAATAATGCTTTTCATGCTTTAAAGATGTACACGTTTTAATGTGTTGACTAACATACACATGTAGCACATGTAAAGTACTTGATAATTTTATTGTTATTCAATATCACATTTAATAAATGCAAAACATCTATTACTATACTAAAATGCAACATCATTATTACATATTTGTAATTGCAAATATATTTAAATTTGTGAAATACAAGTTTTAATAGGAAAAAAAACCCATTACATTTTAGTTTACAATTAACCATATCTCAAAGACAATATAAGTAATGAAATTACATATAAAATTTACTTACATATGTCATAAAGCTCTCTAAAGTGAAGCTACTTACATTTAATATACATTTAAACTATAATAAATGTTAATTGAAGTGCAAATAACATGCATTCAAGTGTCTGAAAATATTACATACAGTTAGAACTTAAGTATTCTTTTAACGTATATTATTTCCATAATAAGTACTCTTTTTTTAAAAGTATGCTAAATTGTACTTCTTTTTCACAAGGGTAGATTGTCATCGTAGTTTAATGATTCTTTTAGCTTTATGAATTTGACTGTATTTACTTCAGACAGATTAGCATGTTGTGTTTTGTAAAACGATATAATGGAATCTTTTGTGCTATTTATTTTCTCATCTTTTTCAGTATTTTTCTTCATTGTTCTTCCTATATCACTCCCCTATTTCTGAAGCTCAGTGCCCAATGGTTTCATAATGTCTCCCGAACAAATTACAGTTAATTACAGTCATTCCCTCCATCTACCTCAGTTTGACATACACGGCTGGACTGCAATATTCCCCGCCAATCACACGCACATACATACACTCACTAGATGGTAAACAGATGCACACATTAGCTGAAATTGTTCTCTCAAGAACACACAGACACAAAACTATCCATAAGAAGGAGTTCGAAAAATCCATAGAAAATGATAAAAGAATAATGTATGTGCCTGGAACATTTGAGGCTTATCTGCAACCCACTCTGCTTTTTGTTTGTCTTTTGGGAGTAGAATGTTAAAACAAAGAATTCCATCAACGCTACACTTTAGTCTCACTCCTCGATTTCGTGAGGAGGTAACAGCTCTTATTGATACATCTGAAAAAGAACAAAACAAGCACACAAATACATACAGAGCATGTTTTAAACCTTCACCATGGAGACAGAAATCCATCTGTAAAATGGTGTTTTTGGAAATCACAAAATCTGCAAGTGCACATATCCATGAAAAATGACTATATACGCTCATGCACACATCAAAAACATGTCATAATGAAATGACGTTGATGTGGACTTTGTGTAGCTTGTCTCTTTACAAAATTACAATAATAAACACAGAAGACTCTCATTTCTTTTTACCTCCAGTCCTTTGAAGTAAAATTGAACGATGGAAAGGAAAACAAGCACAGTACATTTCTGCATATTACATACACAATTGCGGGTTTCTCTCACTCTCTTAACATTCCACTAATGATAAAACACTGTATTTTATGTCCCATATCAAAAGCATTCCATATCATATCAAAGTATCTCATATCAAAAGCTTAGGTTTAATTTTTTTTTTTTTTTCCTTACGTATGATGCGTAAAAATATGACATATTAACAGATGGTACACTTTCAAAAGCAGAGTATTTGACATACACGACGTTTCAAAATTGTACCTGAGTAAGCATTTATCTTTCACCTCTCTTAGTTTATGGGATGAAATATTTATAGCATGATGAGATATTTCGTTTGGCAGTGGTTCAGAGATATGGTTGGCGGGACAGACGAAACTTCTTAAACTCGACCATGTTGCTTATGGAAGTTTAATTGTTAATGAGGCGCTGAATCATCTACAAGGAATTCCATTGTTTGGACGCCGTGCGCTGTTTTTTAAACAGATCTTGGAAGTGAGAAAGACTTATGTGGTAACGGCTGCCAAAGATTCCAGCTCGAGCTGAAAGCCGACATCCTTTAGGGAGTGTGTGTCTGGGTTACAGATCATATATTTCGATAACGTCTCAGCGATGTGTAATGACTGCTGAAAACATTGTAGCCAACATCTACAGGTGTTTTAACAAGGAACATGTGGTTTAGACGCTTCTTTAAACAACACGAACTTATTCAAGCCATCTATCAACGTCTGGAAACTTGGCGCCTGAATAGAAAACACACATCGAGCTGAACATCGAGATTATTGAAAAGGTCACTGAAAAATAAGACAAATGATCAACTTTTGAAGTATCGATTTCTTGATGAATATGTTTATAGCAAGTATTCATCCAAAACAGCTCTCTCAGATTACTACTTTTGTTTATATAATTTGATTCTCTGCGACCCTTCAGCTTCTTTCCACTTTTTGCTTCCTCTGTTCCTCGTGTCTCAAAGGCAAACTGGCCCCTTTCCACCCCTGTTTGCGGCAAAGGTAAATCGAGGTCTCGCTTCATTCACACAGATGCAAGGCGCACACTTTGATGTGGAGGCTTGGTCCGGGCTTTGATCCACCTCAGCTTGGCTTAAATTAAACTACCTGAGCGCCTCTGGCAGGACACAGAAGATGCTCGGGGCTAAAGCACTGGCTGGAGGAAAGACCTTGACCTGGAGACACACATCAGCCAGAACAGGTTGAATAACTCATACTTTGGACACTTGGGGCCAGAATGCATTTTAGAATCCTCTTAGCTGGAGTGTAGAGATTGGTTGTTTTCTTTCTAGAATGTAAAAATGAGTGGAAATCTTGATAATTTCCCCATTTGCAAAGCTCCAGTTTGCCTCAGTTCTTCCGATCCTCATTTCCCTCTTTTATCACTACTCAGCTAAACTGTCAGCTCAGCAAAGGCCGCTTGCAATTACCCGTCATAACAGAAAGCAACAACTCTCTTTCAGTGACTGATGTGGTTGAATGACGCAATGCAAGCATATTCACAGCTAATGGTAAACAGTCACTTTTAAGCTAATAAAACACAAATGAATGAAGATTCCTCCACTGCAGGATAATAAAACCTGTTTCCAGAGATAGGCGTGTAAAACACTGCAAATTAGCGGATGGTCATTTTACACCTGCAAAAGAAATGCTAGCACCGTTCAGCATCATTTATCCTCAGCAATTTGGCGACATCTTAGCTGACAATCGAACACCTGCAAGGCAAACGGTGGCATTGCAATTTGTTTCTTAATACATCTTCAGAGTGTCTGCCAATGGAACACTAAAGTCAGTGATATCAAGCAGGAAAATCCCTCATCCAAGTTTGAATGAGACGCAGCAGATATACTGACATTAGACTTTCTAAAACTTTCTAAGTCATCCCTGCAATGGCAATGGGCAACAGGATATGATGTCATGCTTATTTGTTTATTTATTTAAAATAACTACTATTCAAAAGTTTGGGGTCGGTAAGATTTTTGTTATGTTTTTGAAAGAAGTCTCGTATGCTCACCAAGGCTGCATTTATGTGATAGAAAATACAGTAAAAACAGTAATATTTTGAAATATAATTACAATTTCAACATTTACAATTTATTTTAAATTGTAATTTATTCATGTGATGGCAAAACTGATTTTTTTTTGCATCATAACTCCAGTATTCAGTGTCACGTTATACTTTAAAGATCATTCTGATATTCTGATTTGTTGCTCAGACATTTTGTTTTATTATTATCAATGTTGAAAATGCTGCATAGTATTTTTATGGAAACCATGATACATTTTTTTCAGGATTTTTTGATAAATACCAAGTTTAAAAGAACCGTATTTATTTGAAATAGAATCGCTTGGTGAATTGAATGCATCCTTGCTGAATAAAAGTATGTTTCTTTGAATAAAAAGTTTCTTTTTTCAAAAAGAAAAAGGAAAAAAAAAGAAAAGAAAATATAACTGACCTGAAATTTTGAACATTATTGTATTAAAAAAAAAAAAAATTATACAATCTAGAATACCACTAAGGTTCTCATTTTGGTTTGTGATGCTTGGACCTTCTTTGATCAACAATCTTTTCTCTATACAAATATGCAGGTCAGAGTATTTTCTTCACATTTGTATGGGTATGAATGGCAGTGAATGCAGCACAAAGTCTAGTATCTAGTAAGCCGTATGCACCTTTATACGCTATATGTCAGTGTGCCACACCTGTGCTATTTTAGGACCAAATCCAAGTCTAACCTCAACTCAAATGAGCAAAGCAACCACAAGCACACCACAATGCCTGGCATACCACAGCATATCATCACAATGACTGTATCATGCATGTATGAACACCCTCGAGTATAGCCTCCCTCCCTCTCTTCTTCTCTTTCTTTTTTTAGTTCAGCCCTAAATATCATTAACAGTTCAGACACAATGACACTGTTTTATGGCAGTCTCGTTCAAAGGCCCTGTTGTTGTTATTGTCATCTTCTTCCTCTCTTTCTCTTGTGTCTCTAATCCTCACTAAGAGTCAGGTAAGATCTTATGAGGTCATAAGTAGTGTGAGAAACAAAAGGTTTTCAACAGAAGTCCCTTAAGACTTCCCCCTTCAACATTAGGTCGATGTTGCTGCAGTAAACTGATAAAACAGTGTGTGACGCATGCATTTGGATGTGTGTGTTCTGATGACTAGTCTGTATGATCAAGATGAGGCAGTGAAGAAGGACTCAACAGACTCAATATCAAACTTATTTTTACTTCTTGAAATTTAAAAAGAAGAAAAAGAAGAAGAAGACATTTCTGAGGATTTGACCTATTTGGCAATGCTTGCACTGCCTGAACATGTCCTTGGTTTAAGCATATTTGGACCAAACTGAGATAGACTTTGCAGGACAGGATTTTTAAGATAATCACGTCTAATGTAGCATAACATGCACTATGATTAAAAGAGATTATATTCAATATAAAATTGAGAAAAAACAAAAAAAAAAACAATTAGAACAAAATTTAGCCAGTACATTTTTACTTATTAATTCTTTATTCATTATTTTACTTATTTATTCTTATTAATTTAGAAGCATATTTATGTTTCAAAAATATTCTTTCTCTCACTGGAAATTAAACAATTTTTTGGGGTAAAAAAAAAAATCTTACTGATCCCAAACTCTTGAACGGTAGTGCACGTCTGACCACACACACACACACACACACACACACAAAAGCTGTTTTGCCCACAAGGACAAGGGGACATTTTGCCATTTTGCCATAACGTAGGGTTTACACACACAAAACATGCACACACGCACACACACACACACACACACACAAACACACACACACACATACACACGTTTTATAGGGACTTTCCATAGACATAAAGATTTTTATACTGTACAAACTGCATTCTATCCCTAAACATACCCATCACAGAAACCTTTCTGCATTTGTACATAAGAAAAAATAAAAATTTGTATGATTTATAAGCCGTTTTCCTCATGGGGACAAAAAAAATGTCACATAAAATCAAATGTTTATACTGATATTGCCATTCTTGTGAGGGCACTTTGTCACCACAAAGTAGAATTTACCATGTACACACACACACACACACACACGTTAAACATGCTGAAACACACTCCTGCTGTGTTACACTGAGTGTTTTAGTTCAGTTTCTCTCTCCACAGCATTGTGATGAATCTGGTTTGGGTTCGACTTCCTCAGAAGGCGGGTTCAGGCAAGGGCTCTCATGACTATACATTTTATTTAAGCATCATCAGGCCATTAGTTGGGTGTGGTGCATTGTGGGCTGTTAAAAATGAACAGAATTGAGTAAAATACTGTCCATAATAAATACTACTTTCCCATGTCTTGATGAAATATCACTTAGAAACTGAGTCTGATGACTTAAGGAGAAAGATGGAGAGAGAGAGAGAGAGAGAGAGAGAGAGAGAGAGAGAGAGAGAGAGAGAGAAAGAGGGAGAGAGAGCTCTGCAGCACAAAGCTCCAGTGTCTAGAGACTCCAGGCAAGCGTTTACGTGTGTGTTTCCAACTGTGTGTGTGTGTGTGTGTGTGTGTGTGCGCGTGTCTGCAGCATACTGATGTGCCGAGTGGAGCGCAGGATGAGGGAGGAGGAGAGAAAGAGAAAATGTGTTGCCCGGGGCAGTGTCTCTCCATCTATTCTTCTCTGCTCGTGAAGAGAGGACACAGCATGTTATTTTTTAAATTCTTCATCAAATTATGAACAAGATTAACCTCTTCCTGTAAACCAAGAGGAGAGGTGTAGTTTCCAGTGTGCATGTGTGTGTATAACATGCGGGCTTGCGTGCCAGCGTTAACTGGGTGTGAAATTATTTGCTGAAAAGACATTTATAAGCATATTTATGTTTTGAAGGAAACCATATTTCATCACAGGCTGGCTGAGGGAGTCGTAGTGTAGGGCTGAATGCTGAAGGAACTCCTATCGGTGTATGTGTGTGTGAACGCAGAAGAGTTTTTTTTTTCACACTGCAGTACCACACAAACCTTCTCCAAACTCTCACTCTCTCTTCTACATTATTCAGTTTTGTTCTTGTCCTCCCCCACTGTTACAGCCCCCAAAAAACAAAAGATGGAACAAGACTGAAGTAGATTTGCATTGAAGAATCAGAAAGCCTGATATATTTTTGCTTCATATTTCAAGCGTTTTATTGTGCTGCAGCTGTCTAGGGGATATAATAGCTCATCATTGATTCTTACTGTCTCCATCTCTCTGCATCTTTCTCTATATTGGAGCATCTATAGATAATCTTTACACAATCTGCACTCTTCACTTGCGTTCTCCCTCAAGGTTTATGACTCAAATGGCAATGCTATTCAACTGTGCCCGGTGAGGAGTGTGAGCAATGAGCGCTTTTTTGGGGCTTATCTTTGGCCGTGTGTGTGTAGTTTCAGCAGCCATTCTGCTACACAATTACACTTGCCACAATTTCCCCATACAATGTTTTCAAAATACAGAAAATTAATGTGATATTTCTTGTTAAGCTTGTTAAGCT
This sequence comes from Coreius guichenoti, assembly GCA_039654105.1. Lineage (NCBI taxonomy): Eukaryota > Metazoa > Chordata > Actinopteri > Cypriniformes > Gobionidae > Coreius > Coreius guichenoti. Next base: position 19,700,711 of record CM077168.1, read on the forward strand.
TATCTTCCTTAATCTGCGTATCAAGCTTCTATTCCAAAACTCAGTGATTGTTTTCGGATAAATTATGTCTGTTTCATCCATTTATTTATTATATTTTTCTGTGTACGGTATAATCCATCTGACCCATATTAGATATCCAAATTTGATATGATTCAAATTTGATTTGATTTGTTGCAAAATAATCAAAAGGGAACAGATGAGCTTGACCAGATTGGCTTGATGGAGATGACAAATCATGTTCCTTGGAAATTCCTGAGCGGATTTGCATCGGGTTTTAACCTTTATTTATGCTGCAATAAAAATGATAAAACAGAGGTGAATCAGAGTCTAACAATCGGCTGTGGAAAACATAGGTCAGAGATTGAAAATGATGAATACACCATTTGTATTGCGTCTCACTAAAAATGCTCTCTTTATGAATAAAAGTGGGTGTAATTAGTAAACAGCAACTGAGAGTTGCATGTCAAAATGTGACATTTTCAGATATTGTATAAATAAGAAAATACTATTTATAATAAGTAAATGTCAGAATTTTTTCTTCATGATATCACTATCTTTGCTTCCTTCCATTTAACTTTTCACAATAATTTCTGCCATTCAGATACCTGAATGGCAGAAATATGATACCTGTACATCACATTTTATCCTTTGGAACAGTTCAGGTAACACTTTATGGTAACACTTTATTTTACAGTGTCCGTGTTACATATGTTACATGATAATAACCATAGTACCATAGTTATAACAGTAAATTATGCATAATTACATGCAACTAACCCTCAACCAAACCCTAATCCTACCCTAACTCTATAGTAAGTACATGTTGTTAATTAATATTACTCAGTACTTAAATATATAATTGCACTGTAACAATGACACCTTAAAATAAAGTGTAACCCACTTTATTTTACTGTGTCCTTGTTACATGTTACATCATGTACTTACTATACTGGCAATACCAGTAAAATAAGTAAAATATGTATAATCACAAGCAACTAACTCTAATTGTGTAATTACACTGTAACAAGGATACCTTAAAATAAAATGTAACAGTTCAGTCTCGTAGATGCAGTCATCATTAATATGTCTTATGCCATGGTCTGTCTGAATACTCGATTCTGATTGGCTGGAAGGTGTGCAATAAAATTGTTTAATGCACAGGTAGTTTTTCTAAGTCAGTTAAATTACCGTTCTATATTAATGCGCTGTTTTCATTGAAGCACACACACACTTAAGCCTACGTCACTCGCACACAGAGCGGAGATCGCACTGCGCACACACACAAACATTCAGGAGCACAGGAACTTGTTATCAAGGCCACCTCGCGACTTGAAGTCATAAAATAGCTAAGCTACTGGATCACTATATTATATTTCTCAGCAACGATGGGGTTACATCGCTATTTTTAAGTAATAAACGCACATCTTCGTTGTTAAGAGAGACGCTGAACAGACGCAGGTACGAATCTCTCTCTCTCTCTCTCTCGTGATAATTAATTCAAATAAATGCTATAATTCATTCATTCAAATAAATGTAATCTTACGCATTACTTTATCTCTATGTCGGATTCAAAGCAGGCAGAATGCTAGATCTCACGAGCCGTAACCGAAAATAACGTTCAGTTTTACGCTTCCCTTCCAATTGCTTGTCTTCTTTTAGCTTCTTTAATTAATTGGTTGTTGAAAAAAATGCTTTATTTGAAGTGCTAAACACCACATGCATGTTTTTCTTTCTAAAAATACCTAAATCTATTGGAAATTTACTCATTAGGTAACTATGGTAACGAAAGAGGACTGTTGGTAACTGGGATTTGTTTTCCCCTAAGCTAAACCACGTCCCCAGTATAATGCATTGCCGACTGTATCCGAGCATCATATGACTTACAGTCAATCAGTGGAAAGCAGAGGTACGGTAGTTCTTTTGTACATCCAATGTGGGTCACATTAAGAACTGCAACAGGATCAACAAGGCAAAAAATAAAATCCAAATTCATTCATATCAGTGGTTTAATTTCGTAGTTTTCACTTGATGCATCCCAAACTAAGCCATACTTTTTCTGCAGCCTGTGGGTTTAATAATCCATGCACATCCGGTCTATCCTTCCATCTTTTTCGTTGTTCTTCTATTTAAATGTGTCACATTTTCAGAAGTCAACATCACCCGTTTTTATGCCATTTCACACAGCACACTTACGCAATAGAGGTGCTGAGTGTGCGCCGGTGATTTTGTGTGTGTGTGTGTGTGTTCGTTCTCTCTCACACAGCTCCCTTTCCCCTCGTTATTAATTCATTGTCCGAATCTGGATCCTCATGACAGTAATGGTGCTATTAACCAGGCCTTCTGCTGAGCTAGCACCTCTTCCTCCATCTCTCACCCTCTCTCTCTGTCTATATCCATTCGTTCATTCCCATACAGGGCCAGGTATTACAGGAAGAAATAGGATTTTTCAATTTGCTGCTTTTAAAAGAAGGGTGGGGAGAAAATGAGGAGAATTAGGTGGATGAACACACTCTCAACATAGGATATGGGAGCGCTGGAGTGCAGGTAGGGAGTGATTTGTTGCCTGTGGTCTGGGGAGGAGCCGTGTTCCCGGCTGTGAGCTATTAACACTTCCAGAACATTCTCTAGGGGAGATGCATTATGCCTTTAGGGATTAACATATTATACATATGCTATCCCATATATCCACATACTATATAACCAAGCTGACAGCAGTGTGTGTGTGTGTGTGTGTGTGTGTGTGTGTGTGTGTGTGTGTGTGTGTGTGTGTGTGTGTGTGTGTGTACAGGAAACGGAGAGAAATAGAGACAGAGCAAGGCAGATCTATCTATGTCATATGTAGGTGTGTATGTGTGTGTGTGTGTGTGTACATGCATGCAGACACATACTGTATGTCGTTCAGTGTTTTTACCGCCAACAAACTGCATGTTTAATCAAAATAAAACTGAAATCATGAGATGTCTCAGTGTGATTATCAAATCACAAAGGATGTGAATTTAAATACATGAGCTGTGTGTTTCAGCATAAAGCACAGCACTGTGTTCTTTTACACGTGAGCAGCTCATGATCCAGTGTTTTCAGTGTCTCGGAATGGACCAGTTTGCATTAAATGCAGCTCCACATGAACTCATATCTGTATGTCCTCTGAATTTGGGTCGCTTATACTGTAATGTAAATTTGGGAACGCCGACCATCTCTATAACCTTTTAATTAGAAACGCTGATAAACCGGCTGTTGTCAACAAAAGAGAAGTTAGTGAAATTGCTAGTAAATTTCACAATTAATAACAAAGAAACTGCAAGTAACACATTGAATTAAACACAAAAATTTTAAGTATAAAGACTGAAATAGTATTTTCTTGTAAAACGTACTCAAGTAATCTTTGTTTCGTAAAAAAACTCGTAAAAATCAAAAACAGCCCTATTACAAAGACTCCACGTCTGAAGTTTCTTCATACTTTGAGTTCCCACTGATTCTGCCAGGAAGGAAAATCGGTTTTGTAATATCATCACATGACTTACAATCTGCTCCTCAATGTCAGGTACTGACAGCAGCAGTCATATTGTAGTTATACAATTTAGTCTTTTTCTGTTTGAATGCAGTTTGAGGGATTGAGGTAAAGAGTAAAGAGTTCATTTGAGGCACAGCAAGCTTATAAGGGTGTGTTTTGGACTGTCATTTAAATGAAATGAGATGCATTTGGAATATCAATCATTTCCTCTTTTACTCAGAAGCACCCCCCCCCCAAAAGTAATTCAGAGTACCGCCATTTTCTCTTCACTCCACACTGGTCAACCCTGACCGACTCATTGAAATAAACTGCCATTTTGTTCACTTTTATAAAGAAGAAGCTTTTGTTTTATGTTCTTCTTCCTCTCAGTGAAAAAGAAATAGAAATAGAAGGCCTTTTTGGTCCCAAGCTAGATGTGGGACGAATATTGCATCCATCAATTCTTTCCCTTTTCCCTTTGAACATAATTCTTGTCATCATTCATCAAATTTCTAACGGCTGTCTAATATTATGGTCAGTTTTCTACTGAAACTACTCCATATGAACATCTACAGTACATTTTCTGTGAGAGAGTGTTTGTGCCTTTGTATATGTGTGTGAGTGTTTTGAGCCTGGAAACCAGAGAAGCAGGTTATTTTCCTTTGGCAGAGGAGATGAATCATATTCCTACTGTCATCACAGCAGTCAAATATCAAAGTCCGCTTAACATCAATCACTTCCTGGAGTGGGCAGGACAGCTGCCACAGCTCAGCCAATCGGAGGGCTGTTTTCATGCAGCTATGGATTAACCTCCGCCTACCATATCTCAATGGCTGAGGTAAATATATTTGAGTGTAAATCTAAATCTCAATGTGTGTGTTGTGTGAATGTGTTTCGCTGTGCTCCTTGCATGCACACATGTTTGTGCAGTCCCTAATAAAGCCTCCCCCCCCCACCCACACACACACACACACACACACACACACACACACACACACACACACACCCCCACCCAGAGAAACACACACACATTGATTATTATTCTGTTCAACACCTGCATTGCCCCAGTGCGAATAGAAGGCTGTGGAGGAATGGAGTCTATGAAATGAGACCACGTAACCGCATGTTTGTGTGAGGGAGTGTGTGCGTGTGCATTATTTCTTCCACAGAATAAAAGGAGCACTTTCATATAATGTCTGATTTGTGCCAATTAATTTATTTATTAGATTAATTTGAGAATAGGTCTTCCCATATTTAGAAAGCTTTATAATGATTTTATTTTTTACTGAAATAACTTCCTCCCAAAAAGGAAAAAAAACTAAATCATAAATTAGGTCCCTTGAATATCTCAATTGTTTCTACTAGACAGCGATGAGATTCAGTGTAGAGAAATTGAAACTTTTGCACACGGTACACATTATGTTCTAATAGTGGAATATTTTTTGCTCACTATATCTTTTTGACATAAAACAATAGAAATTTTGCCTGTACCACAGACAATTCTTCAAAATTACTGAATAAAAAAATAAAATTAATTTGTCTTTAATTAATTGATGCATTTGCAGAATACACTAAAATATTATATGCCTAAAATTGTTGTGTTATTGTTAGCTAAAATTAAAACTATTTAAAAAAAATCATTAATTTAAATGAAAATAATAGAAAATAAAATATAAATATTAGATGGAAATCTTAAACTTAGAAACATTTCCTTAACTGACTGAACTACTGAAATAAATTAATTGACACACTAAAATTACTAAAACTAAAACTGAAATAAAAATAATTTAAAGCTAAATAAAAATGACAAGCAAATAACAAAAAAAAAAAAAACTAAGACAAAAAAAAAAATGTGCATAAATAATACTATACCACTGACTTTTCATTTTTATTTCCTTTCAAGAAACATCTGACATTAATACTTATATTAAACATAACTGAGAACTGTGGAGGAACAACCTCTGATCAATGCTATTTACCTCTGAGATATTGAATGCAACTTTAACTTTTTTCAATGTTATTATAGATGTTTACCCATGAATATAAAGAGTGTCTTGTGGTTTACAATTTTATTCCTTTTTATTCCTGATTTTTTTTCCACCTTTACACTTTCCTGTCATCCCTCACTTGTTTTTGCCTCCCTCTTGCCCACTCTTTTTTTTTAGCAGTCGATAATGAGAATTGCTCTGTTGCCTGAATGGATTAGTCCTCTCTCCCTTAGGGTGCAGGGTTGTTTGTTTGAAGGCACCGTGGCGTCGAGTGAAACAGCTATGCTACACACATACACAAGACATCCATTTAGCCTACGTCTCACTCCATAACTCCTAATTCTCCTGAATAGGTTCTGTTTCTTCCTCCAAGATCTCGCCGCTGATTGTAGCATTAGCTCGCTGCAGAAGCTTTGAATAAAATGGTGCATGAAGCTTGTTGTAGTGTTTGGGTCAAAGCGATCAATACCTACACACACATGCGCCGACACAAACACACACACATCATTTCCCAATCAATAGCATTAAAAGGAGTATCTAGCCTCTCTGCCTCCTCCCAAAGAGGCTCAGCTTTCTCCAGCTCATGCTTTATTAAAGAGCTCTAATTATGCACCCCTTATTCTTTATGTTCCCTCTCTTGTTTGCGAGATTGTTTTCAGTCCCTTTTTTTTCTCTTCCTCTGTTTGATTTTCTGTTTAGGGTCTGGAAACGACATGTAATGATCAAAGATTTAATAGGGACATCAGTGAGTGTCTACTAATCAGTAATATTGAAACACACATCACTCCAACCCACACACATCCAATGTTCAGATACTGTAAGTCATAACAGAGGAGGAAAGAAGCAAACTATTTACACAGCATGACACAAACTGAATCAGTTTTCCCCACATTTTCTCCATTATGGTACATTTGAGGAAGAATTGTTTCCTCGGAAGTCACCAGAAACCCAATAAATTGCTTGTGTCTGGCATGCAACCTCAGGTTTAATAGTTTTTCGGCTATCTTAAGCCTTATTTTGGAATAAATTACTCTCTTAATACAAGTGATCCACTTTCCTTCATAATTTAGGATTAAAATAGAATTGTCTTGACTTTGAATTTCATTTTTAATCTATATGTGACCCTGGACCACAAAACCATTCATAAGTCACACGAGTATATTTGTGGCAATAGCTAACAATACATTGTATGGGTCAATAATTATTATTATTTTGTAAATTTCCTACCGTAAATATATATAAAAAAATATTAGTAGTAGTAATATGCGTTGCTAAGGACTTTGGACAACTTTAAAGGCGATTTTCTCAATATTTAGATTTTTTTGCATCCTTAAGATTCCAGATTTTCAAATAGTTGTATCTCGGCCAAATATTGTCCTATCCTAAACCATACATCAATGGAAAGCTTATTTATTCAGCTTTCATATGATGTATAAATCTCAATTTCAAAAGATTGACCCTTATGACTGGTTTTGTGGTCCAGGGTCACATATTGTAACTAGCATTTCAGTACTATTTTCCGCTCGTTTTAGTCAAAGTATAGCCCAGTGACATAAACCATGGCAGCCAGGTCTGGGGTTATTTTATGTTTGCTTTGATTTGTTTTTCGTCATGTAAATCTTATGCAGCGTGTGCTCTGGGCTAGCATTCACCGCGATTACATCTAATGTTTTTTTCTGCCTGCCATACACTGATAAACAGAGTGTCAAGGAGAGCCAGTGCAGAGAAACCCAATCCAAATACTTCTGACTGCACACACATACACAAAAACGCTGAAAGCGTTTTCATATAGAGCCGGTGTTTGACAATTACAGCTTTTGAACATTCACATAATATGTATGCATATGTGCCCCTTTCAACTGACATGTTTGCTTCTATTTTGTCTGTTTATTATGCAGTGATTGTGTGTACATGCTTCAAATGTGTGTTTGGTTGTGTCAGTTTGCTGAGGCACAGTTTTTGTTTACTGTCATTTCAATGGCAGTTGAACCGTTGATGCCCGAAACACTGTTAACCCTAATATCGTCATTAATTAAGAAATCTTAATTTAAAATGAGTTACAAGTTAGCACTATAACTTAAACAGGAATGAACTATGAATTTAATGAACTTCATTGGCAATATAAGCTAAGGCAACAATATATAAATTAGAAAATTTGAGTTAAGTTTACTTGCTTTTTAAGTTACTATAAATATTTAAATATTTAGGTTTATTCAATGGGAGGACCACATTAGGTTATTTTGATAATTATTTTGAGGGATAAGTTTAATAAGTTTCCTTAAACCATTTGAGCAGACTTGCCTTATTAGGGTTTTTGTGATGTTTTGTGATAACGGGGTTAATTAGTGTAGGTGATTTGAAATCTGCCAAGTATACCGGAGAATGCCATGTGATTCTGACACCATGGTAACGCTGATTGGCTAGTGGCGTCACTAGGACAGTCCCAAACCACAACTATGATCAGCTGTAATGCCAAAAGCAGCAGAAAGGGACAAATATAACACACTTTCATGTATATGGATATAATACCATTTTTAAATATATGGATATGATTTTTTAAAATATATAACAATAAAAAAAATAATAATAATAACTTATGTATGATTATTATTATTATTATTATTATATGTGACCCTGGACTACAAAACCAGTCATAAGGATCAATTATTTGAAATTGAGATGTATACATCATCTGAAAGCTGAATAAATAAGCTTTCCATTGATGTATGGTTTGTTAGGATAGGACAATATTTTGCCGTGATACAACTATTTGAATATCTGGAATCTGAGGGTGCAATAAAATCGAAATATTGAGAAAATCGCCTTTAAAGTTGTCCAAATTAAGTCCTTAGCAATGCATATTACTGATAATAATAAATGTTTGATATATTTACGGTAGGAAATTTACAAAATATCTTCATGGAACATGATCTTTACTTAATATACTGGCATAAAAGAAAAATCGATAATTTTGACCCATACAATGTATTGTTGGCTATTGCCACAAGTATACCCGTGCAACTTATGACTGGTTTTGTGGTCCAGGGTCACATATTAAGTGCCTCTGAAAATGAACTTGGCACCGGCAAACATCTACTATAGTATAATGAAATATATGAATATTTAAAATAAAATAAAAAATTACATGAAGAAGAAGCAGAAGCAGAAGCAGAAGAATAAGAAAGTCTCTTTTTGAGTGTTGAGTGTATAGTTACAACATCAGCAAGGGCTAACTGGGTCACGCTAACCAGCCAAACCTTGACCTCTTGGTATTGACATGGAAAATATGTAATTTGTGTGTGCAGGTCTAGCCTTTGCATTGTACTTGTATCAGTGCACAATGTCAGCTAAATGTAGCTAATGAAACGAGAGAGAGAGAGCGAGAGAGAGAGGGATAGAGAGAGAGAGAGAGAGAGAGAGAGAGAGAGAGAGAGAGAGAGAGAGAGAGAGAGAGAGAGAGAGAGAGAGAGAGAGAGAGAGAGAGAACTGATGAGATACAAAAGAGAATGAGACAATGAAAAAGGACAGATTATAGATCCAAAGCAGCAGCCACCATATAGGAAAATGAAATTGAAATGAGAGAGAACAGTGAGAAGAATGAGCCATATTTGTTTGCCAAAGGAGGGGTTTCAGAGTCTCTGCAGGGCTTTTAGACAATCCTCAGCTGACCCAGCTTTGGGTGCTGCATAATGAAGGATAGGAATGGAAAGGATTTTATATGTTAAATGCTGGTTCCAGATCAGTCAAAATGTTTTGTTTGAAGGCTAAATAAAATGTGATGTTTAATGTAGCGTATGTGAACATATTACAGTGGGGAAAACATTCTGATCACATTTAAGATTGCTAGCACAACGCAAGATAAGCAAATGCTTCCTTTTAATTTTTTTCTTATGCTAATTTTAATTCTGCTCAAAGGAAGTGATGAGAGGGCAACGAAAGGTCCTCATATCCAATTAAACTTGGCTAATCCAACAGATCTAACTGAGCGCTGGCAGACACACTCACATACACTACGCATACACACATATGTTACTACAGATACTCGAGATCAGGTGGTTTCCTTGATGCTTGACATCAGCCCTGCTGTACAGTGGGAGTGTGTGTATGCATGTGTGTGTGGGTGAGAGGTTAACAGGGGGATTTGTCTTGGAAGAGAGGGATCTCTCTTCGAGATGAACATTTTCTTTGTCTGTCGTTCTTTTAGTTATGAAAAATCATACAGCTGGTCTATTACTTATTCATGGGGATTCTGCTGAGGATTTTCTCTCTCCTCATTTCCTCTATTCCTTCACCCCCACTCTTTTCCCAGCTCATGCTCAAGCAGAGTCACTGAACTCAAATTAATAGTAGCTTGTTAATTCTCTTTGAAATAGGAGAGTGAGTATGTGTGTGGTGCAGCAGGACCAAAAGGAGGCTAAATGTAAAGGTACAATGAATGTAAAAAGAGAAGCGGCGAGTTTGCCATTTGGGTTTTTAATTGCTGCAGCACATAATATGACCTGCAGATGTAAGAGTTCCCCAGTCAATGGCACATCCAGTGGTGTGTGCTCAATGCAGATTAGCCAGTGACTCACTGCCCCTGTCACATCACCCTCAAACCAGTGTTATGGGTGATAGTACTGCTCTTAACTGATTTTGCTTTAGGACCCAGATTTTGTGTAGTGACTCAACACAGTATCAACCTTTGCTATCATCTAACACTCATATAAAGTTAATCCTTAAAAACATTGATAATTTAAATTGAATAGCAAATCTGAAAATGAATATCCATTTTTCCATTTTTTGTGATGCCTAATTTCACTTAATTAGCAGTTTAAATAAATCATTGTAGCTTTAAGTGCTTTTTTTCATTTATTTAAACAAATTTAGTACAAAGGGTATAATATACTGTGTTTGTGCTGGCACAGTGGCTCAGTGGGGAGCACTGTTGCCTCAAAGCAAGAAGGTCCCCGGTTTGAGTCCCAGCTGAGTCTGGAGTCCTTTCTGTGTGGAGTTTGCATGTTCTCCCTGTGTCTGTGTGAGTTTCCTCCGGGTTCTACAGTTTCTCCCCAGAATTGGAGATGCTAAATTGTCCGTGTGTGAGTCCCAAGCTATATAATAGGGAGGGTTGGGGAAAGGCCTGGCGACGTACCCCAGAAAAAAATCTTATCTTGCATATGGCGAGAGATGGCCCATTGAATCACCAAGTGTCGGATATGACTGAAATGGTAAATGAATGAATAATTAAAGTGTTTGCTTAATGTCTGCTAACACTTTACTTTGATGTTCTGTCAACAGACATTTCACTGACTATAAATAACTTTGCAGGTGTCAACTTATTCTACTAACTCGAACCCTACCACCTAAATTTGAAGGCACAATATGTACGATTTTTGGATTAAAATATCCAAAAACCACTAGAACAATGTTATATATTTTGTTGACTTGTGTACTTACATTATCCCAAATGTTTCCAAGAATGTTTAAATCCAGAGAAATAAGCAATTTTAACCAGCATCACCTATCAATGACATCATACCTCAAAATGAACATTGTTTATTTTGTAGAAACCATGGAAACACCAAATACGCTTTAATATATTATGTGTTTTATTAGACAGGTGAGCAGCTGTTTGGATACATTCATCGACAGAAAACAAATCATTGTTATACAGCTCAGCACAGTTAGTCTTATTGTTTAAATCTCGTTTTCTTGATTTACCACAAGTACCATGTTTTACCATGCCTAATATTGATCTAGCTTACTGCAGTGTGCAACAAGTGTTTCATAGTAGCCGCCGAGTGAATGCACAAAGTAGCATTATAACATAACTTTTAACACACTCAAATATTTCTAATATGATAAAACAGCACTGTGTTACCACACATACACATGACTGGAAGAAGCAGAAGCGATTGTCTGCAGCATAATAAAAGCTCCACTGCTCTCGAGCCGCATGTCACGCTTGTCTCTCATTAGCAATCGCTCCACCGGCCTCGTTCCGCTCTAACAGCTTTCAGCCCCACCATGATTCATACTACAGTAACGTTTATAAATCTTTAATACATTAGCTCATCCATGAATATGATTTCTGCCCGAGTCCCGTCGGATTCATTTCCAGCGGCTTTAGAGGTGAAGACAACAGCTCCCATGATTCCGTGAAATCAAGGCGTCAAATCTACGCCTTTGTTTTGAATAAGCGACCTCTAGTGGTGAAAAATTACATATTGTGCCTTTAACCTAGCAGTCAACTAATATACTCTAATGATAGTTAGTTGACATGACAAAGTTACTTATAGTTAGTAGAATGTCTAAAGTGGACAATGGAAACACAGTGTAATAGTATAAAATTTTAATATTGGCCATATATATCTAATGTTAATTATAATATTTTAGCAATAATGCATCACTGTTTAATACTATTAAATCATGAACCATTAACATGACAGGCTAAATATGACAATTGACAATGCTTTTACCTTTGACGCCAATAACAAGTGTATTTAAAACCTATTTATTTTGCACAAAATACTTAGGTGGATTAGTCTTATTTTATTTTCCACATTCAGAACTGTTTCTCCCTTATAATGCATCATATACACTCACCTAAAGGATTATTAGGAACACCTGTTCAATTTCTCATTAATGCAATTATCTAATCAACCAATCACATGGCAGTTGCTTCAATGCATTTAGGGGTGTGGTCCTGGTCAAGACAATCTCCTGAACTCCAAACTGAATGTCAGAATGGGAAAGAAAGGTGATTTAAGCAATTTTGAGCGTGGCATGGTTGTTGGTGCCAGACGGGCCGGTCTGAGTATTTCACAATCTGCTCAGTTACTGGGATTTTCACACACAACCATTTCTAGAGTTTACAAAGAATGGTGTGAAAAGGGAAAAACATCCAGTATGCGGCAGTCCTGTGGGCGAAAATGCCTTGTTGATGCTAGAGGTCAGAGGAGAATGGGCCGACTGATTCAAGCTGATAGAAGAGCAACTTTGACTGAAATAACCACTCGTTACAACCGAGGTATGCAGCAAAGCATTTGTGAAGCCACAACATGCACAACCTTGAGGCGGATGGGCTACAACAGCAGAAGATCCCACCGGGTACCACTCATCTCCACTACAAATAGGAAAAAGAGGCTACAAGTTGCACGAGCTCACCAAAATTGGACAGTTGAAGACTGGAAAAATGTTGCCTGGTCTGATGAGTCTCGATTTCTGTTGAGACATTCAGATGGTAGAGTCAGAATTTGGCGTAAACAGAATGAGAACATGGATCCATCATGCCTTGTTACCACTGTGCAGGCTGGTGGTGGTGGTGTAATGGTGTGGGGGATGTTTTCTTGGCACACTTTAGGCCCCTTAGTGCCAATTGGGCATCGTTTAAATGCCACGGCCTACCTGAGCATTGTTTCTGACCATGTCCATCCCTTTATGACCACCATGTACCCATCCTGTGATGGCTACTTCCAGCAGGATAATGCACCATGTCACAAAGCTCGAATCATTTCAAATTGGTTTCTTGAACATGACAATGAGTTCACTGTACTAAAATGGCCCCCACAGTCACCAGATCTCAACCCAATAGAGCATCTTTGGGATGTGGTGGAACGGGAGCTTCGTGCCCTGGATGTGCATCCCACAAATCTCCATCAACTGCAAGATGCTATCCTATCAATATGGGCCAACATTTCTAAAGAATGCTTTCAGCACCTTGTTGAATCAATGCCACGTAGAATTAAGGCAGTTCTGAAGGCGAAAGGGGGTCAAACACAGTATTAGTATGGTGTTCCTAATAATCCTTTAGGTGAGTGTATAAGCTGGTCTTGGAACCACCAGTTGGTGTCTGGTTTGCATATGCAGTTGCTGTTCAAACCAGCGAAGAAAACCTGCAACCTGGCAATGTTTTTGTCTGGACACAGCCAGTTGAGATCATTCAAATGCTCTGGGATACTTTATAAACAGCACCTTTATGTATATTTATACACACTTCTGTGATTTGAATTTGTTTGGGACTTCGAAAACCCGTTTGTACACACGTCTTTCCTTTTATTGCTACATGTAACCACAATGAGCCTGAAGCGTTTCTGCATAACTTTCTTATTACTGTGGCACACAAACTTTGCTGTCTCCTACATCATGGGAACATAAAGCAGATGGCGTGAGATATCCAGCCTGGTCCATGTGCTTAAACATGTGCTGGTTGTGTTACTGTTCAGTCTAATATGTGATGTAGAACAGGTACTGTAAATGTGTCAGCAGATATTTATACATAGGCCAACATGCTGATATTTGATCCGGTAATATTTTAAACAATTCTCAGTTTCATTTGATAAACAATAATGTTTCAATGGGGCCGTTATGTTTAAATAAACCAGACTTGTGATCCTGAATGATTTTTGATACAGAATTCCAATACACTGGCACCATTTGTGTTATTGTAGGTAAGATGTCGTGGCGTCTTGGACATTGTGCAGGCAAAATATTGATAAAACCTGTTTAAACTTAATGGTAATGGCCTAACATGTGTGTATAAGTGTGTGGGCTAAGCCAGATAAATCATTATCCGCGGCAATAGTTACTCTCTGTTATGATTGGCCTTTTCCACCCCTCATATTTAAGCATTTTAGGACTGCTGTCTACTTCTGCCGTATATTTCAAACCTATTTTCTGTCCAATGTCAGCACATGCCAAGCCAGATTCCTTGGACGAGCAATAACATCTGATTCTGATTCTAGTCACATGGATCATGTTGCAAATTTAAATATATAAAAAAAAAAAACAAACATTGTTTTAATACAACTTGGAAGAGTGCCATATAAATTTCATCAGTGTGGTTTCCGAAGAGAACATATGATTTGAGAGCGTTTTTTCTTTGATATTTAGGCGAGTCGTGACGGGTAGCATTAATGTAGCTGAGTTAAAACCTTCATTCTATGCCTCATTATAGTAATTTAAGAAGTTCAGCATGTGCTGTCTTTGCTCTTAATGTGTGTTTGTCAAAGAAATAGAGGATACGTGTGTGCGAGTAAATGTAGGTGTGTTTGAACTGGTAAAGAAACCTGCTCGTCGAGTTCAAAGTGTGTTGTAACACACAAACTAAAAACAAGCCACATATTTTTTAAACCACAATTGGTCAATTAACTGTTTTAGTTGAATTTTTCATGTCCAGACATTGGTTTGGATAGTTCAATTTAGTTCCCTCAAGATACATGTTAAGGGTAAACAAAATGTTCGTTTGCGCACACTATTTGACGCTTGGTTTCTTCATCTCATGTTACAGAATTTATTGCGATTACCTGTAGCCTGCGAACAGGTGGAACATTTTACCTTTCTCTCTTTGTCTATCTCTGTCCATATCGCTCTTCGGTCTACTTGGCCAGCCTTCTCTTGAGTCATTTGATCGACCTAGTTGTCCTCGTACATTTAGCCATTAACCTGTCAACCTGTTGGATCTCTCAGTGGCCTATAGAGCAGCTGGCTATGATTGGGTCTAATGGGTAGACTGAGATTAGATTCAGCCAATGAATGAACACTATCCAGCTTTTATTACACTACCCCCCCCCCCCCCCCTATCTATTAGTGTATTTAAAATACATTAAATATGCAATTAGGGCTGCAACAACTAACCGATAAAAATCCATTATTATTGATAATGAAAAGAATCAAAAACGAATTTGATTATCTATTAGTCGTGTATGCGCGCTGTGATAGAAAACCATCAGCCAGTTACTTCTCTTTACAAGAGTGAAAAACCAATTTCTATGGACAAAGCGCATATGGAGGACACAGCGTAAGCTGCTGTGGGAAAGGTACATGATTCAAGTTGTCCGTAACATGAGAATGCTTTATATTTATAATATAAGCGCCTCAAACAAAAGCATAAGCGTTGACCGCGTCTTGCCCTTTCGTGCTTTGACAGATGCGTGTGCTGTTTACTGCCTCTGACACGTGTTTTCCTCAGCGCATAACTTACATTTTATGGATATATCCTTATCTGTAAATGTTAGAAAGTCCCGCGAGCATTTCCATTTTGCACATTCTGACAACCAGCGAGACTTGTTAAACTTCACAGAGTTCAATGAACGAGTGCCGGTGGGCGCATGCGTGTCAAACTGATGGAGCGCTGTAGAATAGGAGCACAATAATTCTGACTAAAATATTTTTTTGTTAGAAATTAAGTGTAGGTTTAAAATTCTACATCATATTTATGAAAGCTGTAACAGTAAAGGCACTATTGTTGGAATAGCCCATATAATTGCTATGTTCATACGAGTGAATGTTTGTGTTCTTCATACCTAAGTCATATTTAAGTTAAGGTTTTGTGCTTTTGTTATTGTTTATTATAAGTTTTAATTTAGTCATTTAACCTGCTTTAAATATAGTAAGCAATCAGTTGTTTTTAGGTAGAATGTAATTATTTTCATTATTTTTTGCTTATAATGTACAGCATAGCCTACATAGATATATTCACTGTATTTTTCATAGGCTTTATATTACACATTGTTTGGAGGACAGCATTGGGCAGGATGTAGAACAACACTGTTTAAAATAATGGATTAAAATACAATTTTAATGTATAATAATTTTTAGATTTTTCATCCGATTAATTGGAAACAAAATTATTGACAGATTAATCAATTATCAAAATATTTTTTTTTATTTTCTGAATTTAATTCATTTGAATATTTTTGGGAGGGATAAATGCATGATACAATTGACCTGACATCGTAATGAAGGAAAACCCCTAATTAAAAGAATGAAATATAAAAACAAAACAAATTAATCAAAATATGTTGAAATAAAAATGGAATATTTTACATTTATTTTATTTTTTTTAAAACCATTTCAGGCCAACAAGAATACATATAGTACATTTTTAGCAACTTGTTTTAAACTAAATTTTTAAATTTAAATGTGCTTTTCTATATCGTAGGCACTCCTGCACCATTCTGTAATTTTATAGAGTTCTGAGAGTTCATCTAGAAATTCTCCCTTTCTGTCATTTGTCTTTCTTCCATCTTTCCTGGATCGCGTGTGTGTCTTATTTGTTTAGCTGGCCCCAGGGATGTTTTCACGCTGCTAATAATACGTTTGACTCTCCGCAGCCCTCAGGCAAGGAGCTATTGAGTCAACCCAACACAGTGACAACATGGAAGCCACACATTTACCACTCAAACAAATCCAGTCGCCCTGTATGACTTCCAGTTACCTGTTTTATCTTGTTTTACCTGGAGAGGAGGCTGATCCCAGATCGGTACAAAATGACAGCTTCCTCTAAAAGCAACAACTCCAAAGACACACAAATGTTCACTCCCAATATATAAATTTAAAGAAAGCGCGAACGAGAGTTCGCTAAGGTACATTCTAATCTTAGTGACTTAGATCTGGAATGGAAAGAGACAGAGAAGAGGAGAGAGCCGGAAATGCGAAGTGTACTCGAAGAAGTCCCATGGGCACTTCGGGAGGTTTTCATTTTTACATGGGGATTAGGATCGGTATCTTCTTCATTGCCATGGCGATGGCAGGGTCTGATAGCACCTCCCTTTGAAGCAGGCTGATGTGCGGAGCTGCTATCCTTCTATCTTTGGAGGAACTAAATCTCGCCCAGCTCGTAGACGGCTGTTTGAAAGGAACGAAGACAGGCGAGCAGTGGAGATGAGATTTTTGGGGTCTTTATGGCCAGTGGAATTGTTGAAAGAAGCTCAAGCCGTCTGAAGCCTCACTTACACCCAGAATCTCAATGATACAAGAGTTTCTTTGTTACTTGCCAGCCATGCAGTATATTTAAAAAAAGGGAAAAACTGTAGTGAATATAATACATAATAAAAATGGTTCCAAATAGGTTTCCTAAAAACAATATTCATTTCAATATTTTTGGGGACATAAAGTTAACAAAAATTCTTATTAAAACAATGAAATTCTAGCGGAAAAAAAACATATTAATACAAATTTGGAATACTCTTACTGCTTATATACATGAGCGGAACAAAATGCAATCTAATAAAAATAATAATAAATGTTTCTAAAAAGGTTGCCTTAAAAACAACAGTCATTTTAATATTTTTTCAGGAGTATAAATTCAACAGAGTAAAAATTAATATAAGAAAAAAAAATCTACCAAAAAAATCATTATAAGAACTAAATTCTAGAAAGAAAACCCTCATTAATAGCATTTTGGAATAATCTTTTATTATACTGTGTATATTGCCAAACACAATTCAGTATAAAAAAATATATATATAATAAAAAGTAATACATGTTTCCAAATAGATTGCCTAAAAGCAACAATCATTTTAATATTATTTGAAGGACATAGTCAACAAAAATTCTCATTAAAATAATAAAATAAAATAAATAAATAATCATAATTTTTTTGGCCAAACAGGTAGCCCCGCCCCCAAACTCATGCCATTGGTTGAGCTAGGAGTTGACGTTTTGTACCTCTTAAACTTGAAAGCACCACAGTGTTTACACTGTTTTTGCATTCAACCATTGAATGGCTTATATTTGTTTCTGTGCATTGAACTGGGAAAGGAGAACGCATCTTAAGATAGAAAAACACACACACTTCACCTTTAATTAATCTGCACTGAGTGTGTGAAGTCTTTTGATCGTAGAAAGAGACACTCTCTCATTACTGATCACAGAGGAAATTGACCTTGTCCGTAAAAAGGAGGCACTTCACCACTAGCACTCAAATGATATTATTTTTTGTTATGTTCAATTTGTTCAATTTGCCTCAGGGCCAAAGGGGAACTCATAGGATTTGTCTGGACAAGAGCCAAACCCAGAAACATTTCCATGTTCATTCACATTCACTTGTATGCAAAACGACTGTTGATACTATAGTACCCTTTCATCATTAATTTCATTTATTATTATTATCATTATTATTATTAATTTTCTTCTTGTTTTAACATTTACTGCACATGCTTTTCTCCCATTGCAGGTGTTTTACTTAAAAATCCAATAGATTTTCATTCTTTTTTTTTTTTTTATGTGACAATTAAAATTATCAACAAGGACAGAATATAGCACCTTCAAGGTGTTTGTTATGAATACATGCATATTTTTGCAAAAAGGTAATTGTGTGGGAACACGCATGTGTGTTGAGTCACGTTACTCGAAGGCTGTTTATATTTAAGCATGAGCGTGAATTTGTGTGTATTATGTGTTAACATCAGTAGTTTGATCACTTCTTCACCACCCCTGTATGTAATGACCATCACAGTGTGAACACTAGGCTAATCTCACATGGCCCTGGGCTTTTTCTTTCTTTCTCTCTCTCTCTGCTTCTGTTTGTTCAAACATTAGAGGATAATTACTTCTCTGGAATAATTGTTTTCTTAATCGCAGCTATCATAATTGTCTTCTGGACCTGGGCTAAGACTCACAAATGGCCCGCTCTATCTAACGGGAGTCAGTCTGTTGATGAAGGACGCCGCAATGACAACATGTGTGCGTATGTATGTGTGTATGTGTGTATGTTTTCAGGGTGACACGGCAGGGATGTTTTGAGTAATGTGTCCACAGCCCCCGGAAATGGAGTTTTGCTTTTCTGTCACATTGACATTGATTTATTCATGATAAACGCCTTCTTTTGCTCCAATCCACCGAAAGGTCCTCTGTTACACAGGAAATGAAGTGAATGGCAAAAAAGGTAAAGGAAAGAAAATAAAACAGGTTAGAAAAACGTGAAACATATGTCTACATGTGTGGGAGTTTGTAACTATAGGGGACAGTACTGGAGTGAAATTATGCAGGAGGCCTGTCACTCACATGACATCACAGCAATAGCAAAATCACAATGATCCAATCAGTTCCCGATGGACACAATTAAGTCCCGCCCTACATTTTTTTTCTTGTTCGAGAAGAAAATGATTCTTAAATGGATAGTAAATCTTTTATGCCAAGCCTCCACTCGCTCACTCTTTTTCTCACTCTGTCTTTACGCATTATCATGTGTTCTTTTACAGAAGCCAGGGCACAAAACACATTTGTGTGTTTGTTTGTGTAGCACCATCAGAATAAAAGAACAATACAAGAACACACGACAGAAGAGAAAAATGTGCAGTAGAGATTTGAAACCCAAATGATCTTATTTGGATAGTCATCTTGTTAATGACATTTACTGCTCGTTTGAGCTATCTAAAGAATGAACAAACTACATTTACAGAAAATTAACATGAGGAGTGAGTATATGGTTGTGTCTCAATCAGCTCCCTAGTTCAGTAGTCAGGGCACTAATCAGGGAGTCTGCCACATTCATGTACACGATATACTGATTCATGACCTAGCTAGGGAGCTCATTGAGACGCACCCTATGAAACATTGCATGATGAGAATAGTTTGATACATCTTAATCTGATTGTTTATGGATGATGACATACCATACTATTATAAACTATTGAATCTAAAATGGGAGTCATAAGTGCTTTTCAGACAAGATTAGTTCCCTTTCAGTCGGTCACTTTCGACGTACGTCGGAACTGACCGTCGAACTTGGGATCATTTTCAGAGACCAATCTACTTCGAGTGTATAAAAACGAGCCAATAACATTGGCAACACGGAAGTGGAATACCGCATCCTCGCTTTCAACTTCGGAGCCGAACGGTTTGCAGTTCAAGCTGTTTCTATGAAGAGTGTTTCACGATACGAGCCTTGAGGAGGATCGCTCTCTTACCTGGTGCTGGCGTGAAGGTGCGATTCAGCGAGTGGCCGCTGCAACGTGCACTGCTTCTGTGTTGGTTGGCTGGGCGTTTCCGTTTGTTGAGTGCTCACACGTGGGCTTGCACTATCGGACCACTGTGAGCCGCGGCCATCTCCCTGAGTGCCTCAGCACTTCTAAAAGAGCATTTCCCTTCCTAAAAGAGCAACACGGTTTGACACTGCGTCTTTTTCAAGATGTCATTCAAACCGTGTGTTTCTGGATGCCATCGTTTTCTGTCCCCAGTTGACGGTCATAATCGCTGTCTCATGTGTTTGGGCGTTCAGCACGCTGAGGCGGAGTTTGTGAATGACTCATGTTCCCACTGGGAACATGACCATCGCAATTCTACGGTCTAGGCTCGAATACCTCAGAAGTGGTGGAGTCCCATTGCGCATCCCCCGATCTAGTGGTCCTCCCGCTGCAAAGCAGAGGGCTGCTACTTTGGCTGATGCCTTTGGTGGAGACCTGAGGGTGACTGTGAGGGCTTCCCCGATGGGCCAACAAGCCCCTTGGGCCCCTCCCCCCTCCGCTGCGCCGGTGGAGTTTCCGGAAGAGCGGCCCGGTCCTTCCCATGGGGGGCCGGCCGTCTCTTTCGGGGCTCCGGCTGAGGATATGATCTTGATAGCTGCATCGGAGGACGAGCTAATGGGCTCTGGAGATGAGGACTCGGCTGTGTTGCCCCCTCTGCGTTGCCCAAGTCAGATCCAGAACTTACGGCTATGCTTTCCCGGGCCGCCGCGAGTGTCGGGCTCGAGTGGAACTCTCCACCGTGTGGCACAGACTTGTGCTAGTTGCGCCCTACTGGCACAACCGGACCTGGTTCCCCGAACTCACACTCCTCTCGACAGCCCCTCCCTGGCCGATTCCCCTGAGGAAGAACCTGCTTTCTCAGGGACGGGGCACTCTATGGTGCTCGCGTCCAGACCTCTGAAGTGGAACCTGTTCGTTGAGTGGCATTCTTCCCGTCGGAAAGACCCCCGAAAGTGTTCGATTAGTGTCGTGCTTTCTTTCCTGCAAGATGGGCTGGAGCGAAGGCTGTCTCCCTCCACCCTCAAAGTGTACGTCGCGGCAATAGCTGTGTACCACGATGCAGTTGAAGGTAAGTCCTTGGGAATGCATGACCTAATCGTCAGGTTCCTCAGAGGTACGAGGAGGCTAAATCCTCCTCGTCCACACTCGATACCCTCTTGGGATTTAACTCTGGTGCTCAGGGCACTTCAGAGCCCTCCCTTTGAGCCTTTGCAGTCTGTAGAGTTAAAAATTCTGTCCATAAAGACAGTACTCCTGACTGCATTGGCCTCCATCAAGAGGGTAGGGGACCTGCACGCACTTTTGGTCAACGAATTGTGCCTAGAGGATACATGCCCAAGGTTCCCACCACTCCCTTCCGGGACCAGGTGGTGAACCTGCAAGCGCTGCCCTCGGAGGAGGCAGACCCAGCCCTGGCTTTGTTATGTCCTGTCCGCGCTCTTCACGCTTACGTTAACCGGACTCAAAGCTTTAGGACCTCAGAGCAGCTCTTCATCTGTTACGGAGGCCAGCAGAAGGGAAAGGCTGTCTCCAAGCAGAGGTTAGCCCACTGGATAGTGGATGCTATCGTCTTAACGTACCAATCGCAAGACGTGCCTTGCCCGTTCGGGTTGCGAGCACACTCAACCAGGAGTGTGGCCTCCTCCTGGGCGCTGGCTCAAGGCGCCTCGCTGACAGATATATGTAGAGCTGCGGGCTGGGCAACACCTAACACGTTCGCTAGATTTTATAGCCTCCGTGTAGAGCCGTTTTTTTCCCGTGTACTCGCCCCCAGTGGCCGATAGGCGCGAAGTGCCTGTTCTTGTGTCGGCTTGCAACGCCACTCCCGCCCGCTGGGCTGGATACGTGTGTCTATTGTCTCCAGTTGTGTTCCCCAGAAATGGCTAACCCTGTCGAGCTCCTCCATCACCCCTTCGGTGTCAGACGTTGCGGCCGTCTGACGCCAGGCCTGCACCCGTATGCTTGTGGAATGTGTGTGTAGGCTGGGTTCCATATGTAGCAGTCCCTATGGCGACCCGATATGTGTATTCTCCACGGTACCCGCTACCCTACTCGGCTAGCCCCGTGTCTTTCCCTTGACAGAGCTCGCTCTGTCGTCTCTGGTGGTGTTCTCCCCCCCCTGGGATCCAGGTTGGATCCACCCCAGAGACTGCAATATGTAGCACTACCCTGCTAGGTTAGTCCTTATGAGTATTCCACCTCTCCTCCCCTGGAGGACGTGGCTCCGCAGCGTTCCATCTCCCTGAGACGGGCACGCTTTCCCAGCGTTATCCAATAGTCACACTGAGTGGGTCTTGTAGAAACAGCAGTGATGGACCTTCCCTGCTTGGAGCCCTGACTCCTGCTCCAACCTAGGAGCACTCCAGCGAGCTCAAGCAGGGCGCTGGAAGGGCCAGCCTCCCTGGCGTGTTGGTAGGGATTCCCAATTCGTCGGTCAGTTCCGACGTATGTTGAACGTGACCGACTGAAAGGGAACGTCTCGGTTACGTATGTAACCCTCGTTCCCTGAAGGAGGGAACAGAGACATACGTCCCATCGCCAGGTGCTGTGTTTCCGCTGAAGGGCCGAGTCACTTTTCGGCTCCTCAGTTGGAAAAGCGAGGATGCGGTATTCCACTTCCGTGTTTATACCCGCGCTGCGGGGCGGTGCGAGGACCGCATGCCAACGTTATTGGCTCGTTTTTATACACTCAAAGTAGATTGGTCTCTGAAAATGATCTCCAATTCGTCGGTCAGTTCCGACGTACATTACATACGTAACCGAGACGTTTTCTAAACAACATTTGAGTTGCAAACAGGATTGTGAGATAGATTTTACTAAGGGAGCATCATGAAAACCCATTAAAATATATACACTATATACACATATACACTAGATTTATTTTGTAATGTTTGTGAAAGAAGTCTCTTATGCTCACCAAGACTGCATTTATTTGATCAAAAATACAGTAAAAAATGAAATATTATTAGAATTTAAAATAACTGTTTTCTATCTGAATATATTTTAAAATGTAATTTATTCCTGAGATTGCAAAACTGAATTTTCAGCATCATTACTCCAGACTTCAGTGTCACATGATCCTTCAGAAATCATTCTAATATGATGATTTGTTGCTCAAGAAACATTTCTTATTATAGTTGAAGACATTTTTGCTGCCTAATATTTTAATGAGATCTGCAATAAATTTGAGGATACATTCTTTGATAAATAGAAAGTTCTAAAGAACAGCATTTATTTAAAATATAGAAATCTTTAAGGTGACAATATTACCTTACTTAGTATTATCTGCTTCAGTGGCCGTTAAGTGCAGTCCGTGATTGATTCTTCTTATTAATTGAATTCTATTTTTATGAACATTTTATGAATACCAGCCACTGCAACAAGAAATGCTCATTTATAGTATTCAGCAAAGGTCAAAATAAATGAGCAGAAGTGTTGTAAAAATACAATATTCACAATTGCATACGTTTCTATCCAGACAGGAACAGATTTCTCAAAAGACACCACACTTAACCAAAAAGATTTAGGTAATTTGCTTCGTAATTTTGAGAACAACACATACATGTTTGATTTAGACAGGATTAAAATTACAAAGAACGTCTGTGAAACAGATTTCCTCAAGAGGGCTATAAACATTGCTCTCTTCAATTAAATCCTTGTTCCTTTTCAATATTTTTTTTTTTTTTTCTCTTCAATAATGCTATGGTTGTCCATGATATCTCTTTGTCTTCACATTTCCACTCCTCGGGTTAAATATTTTCTCTGTTCGACACATTTTTCACAATCCCTAAAACGCTAAAAGATGTATCACTGTAATGCATTATTTGCCATCTTGACAGCTTCACTGTTTGCAGATGTATTTAATAGACTAGTGCTTATGATGTAGATAATGCGGCCTGCCAGGGAACAGAATTCTGTGCTTTGTTAGAGCAGTCATGTGTCAATCATAATCCAGCTGAGGTGTGAACACATACTCTGTTTTGTCATTTCTCTACTCAGACTGTGTGGAATTTTTTATTACGCTGCCAGATATTTGCACAGGAAAGATGGCTCTCCCTCCACGCATGAAACCACATGGTCCGAGTTACGATATCCCGTCTGCCCTCAGGTTGTTTACAGCCTGCGCTTTCGCTGACTCTACGGCCTCTGTCACCTTTGACTACCATAGCCGTGGCGATTACGCCTGTCACTTAGTGACATTAGTGGGTCAGTTGTCAGACTGACTGCTCGTAGTCACAGTGAGTCCTGCACGCTTCTTGTAGCGCAGTCTCATTGGCCAATGATTGACGGATGCGGGGACACACAAGAAGGGTGAAGAAGATAGTGTCCTTTGAGCTGAAGGAGATCGTCTGAAATTGTTTGTAACGTGATCCCGTAAGTCAAAGCCAGACTGTCTGTAAGTTAGATGCACGCGCTTGTTTGTTTGTGTGTGCGTTTCAAAGTTGAAATGGAGTTCAACTTTCCTACATTATCCTGTTAGGAAAGGCACCTGAAAGCATTTTTGTACGTTTGACGGATACCTGAGACCGTAATCCATTTCTCCTGGCGATGATAATGGATTTGCCCCGATGAGGTTAGATATTCGGCACCAGAACAGGAAACTGCATATCCCTTTCATTCTTTATTGGGGACGAGATTAAAAAAACATGATATAGAGAGAAACACATTTTGAATTTAAAGCCAAAACAAAGAGCACACAATGCTTCCAAAATCCATTATTTGGTTATAGCGTCATGAGAAAATGTATGTGGTGTTTATTTATCATTAAACTCTCTAAAAATAAACATGAGAGGAGAATGTTTGGGATCTGGGGTGTGAAGGAGCACCCTGAGCACCCTGGAGGGATTGTTCCTTCTCATGAAGTGAGGGTCAGAGGTCGGCTAAGCCTTTGAAGCCGTCACATCATCCCTTCGGAATATGTTCTGGCTTAATCCACCGCTTAAAGAGCAATTAAAAGTTTAGCTAGGATTTTAAGAAAAGAGCATAGAGAAATGTTTTGAGGTTCCCATCTGTCTGTGCTTTTTTCCCTTCATCTTTTCAGTTCTCGTCAGGAATGCTAATGCAAGTTCTGAAATGTTAATGAGGCACATGTAAAGGTGGAGTATAGAAAGGTTGTTTTAACTGGAAGGTCTATTGACAAAAAAAAAATTTTTTTCACTTTTTCAAGACTTCATGCAGAGTCTAACCCCCTCCCTTCTCCAAAACGAGGACAATAATAGGGTTAATATGACTTTTGGGAACAACATCAAAAAATTTTATAGAGTTTTAGGACACCACAATCATAAAACCAGGAATAAGATGTACCTGAGGAGGCTTAAAGATACCGAGGCAGCACTGAGCCTCAATTTTCAACTATAACAAGAGCAAAAATTAAAATTTTAAACAGATGCTCACTGCAACAGTGCTTTCTTTGTGGATATATAAGAGAAAAATTCATGGATCAAGAGAAATTTTGATGAGCGGTCTCTTTGCTCCACATATAAATGCTGCCTTCTTGATTAAGAATGTATGAACGCTGATAAACAAGGGCGACTAATTTCACTACAGTGACTAACATCCTCAGTGTTTTGTTTGGCAAAGGCACGAACATCTGGAACACTTGGCACGCGGAAAGGCAAAGTTGGCCTGAGTGGAAATGGACTGGAACGGCAAGAAGTGATGCATCACTATGCTGTTGCCGAGAGTGTGAGGTGGAGTGGATGACAAGAAAAAATGGATAGATGAATGAATGAATGATCAGGCCAGGTGAGATATCCATGCCTCAGTGCCTTCGAAAAGGATTACATTCAAAGGCAGCCAACTGACATACACCAAGATGTACTCTGAAGGTTTTATCTGAAGAACTTCAGACGGAAAGGAAAAGAAAGGGGGAAAACAGAGTCTGAGAGCTTCATATTTCTTTGTGAAAGAATGCTCTTGAAGTGTTGATCAGATGAGCTTGAGGCTTGTCCATGAAGAGGGCAGCTGATGGGTTAAAAGTGATTAAAGAGCCCTTCGTATAAAGCTACAGACATGTGGACTTCAATCAAAGGAGGGCCTCAAAAGTGGCTAGACTATTTAATGTTTGCTGTGGCTCAATTTGAAAATGTTCAGGGGTCCCTTAGAGCAAGACCGGTCGACTGAAACACAACAGTCTTGGGTAAGATATCAAAAGTACACTCAGCCGAGGGAAGTGGTCCGGTTGTAAGATCTGCCCTGAAAGTTTTCAGCGCCTGCAGTGAGGTGTGTTGATGTATGCCTTGCCAGAGAGACCTCAGACCTGGCTAAACTCCAGCAGGTCTCAGGAGGTCTAGAGCCCATCTGGAGGTCCTCATAGGCAGGAAGGCTGAAGAGAAATGAAGCTTGACCAGCGCCAGTCATCCCTTAAGACAAAGCAGACACCTGAGCCTCCCATAGCTCCAGAATAAACAACACTCCCTGACCTCCTCACCAGGGGCTCTGTTAGTATTTTAAACACAGAGACACATTCCTTTCTTAACATGTTGCGCTCGCTTTTAGACTTGAGAGGTTTAGTGCTCAAGAGAATGTGCAGAACTTTTTTTTTTATCTTATCAAGATTTTGAAACATCCTGAAAATTCAGAAAGTCCAGGTACATATGCCGTAGGGGTTTGTACATGGATTAATACTCTGAAACTGGAACGGGTTTTTATTATTATTATTTATCAAATGTATTTAATGCAACATGTAATTAAAAAAAAAAAATAACTTAACAATTAAAAAGTAGTAACCTGCAAAAGGATATATTTCTACCAGATCTAAAAAAATAAAACAGTGTAAAAAAAGTAGTCTTTTCTTCATGTGGCAGCATCTAAATTCATTGATTTGAAAAGAAGTAAAAATATTTTACAGCCAAATCAACTTAAACACATTAGGTTACAAAAATAAAACTAAGGGGTAGAAACAGCTGCTTGAGGTAACAACTGCAAGTTGACACTTTTTAATTGTTTTCTATATATAATTGAGAAAAAAAAAAAAAAAAAAACTTTTGAACTTTGGCAGTTCACACATTTGACTGTTGCAAATACATAACTGACCTTACTAGGAAACTTTACATGGGTGTGGGAAATCAGGTGCATGGAAAATATGTTTTAACAGGTATAATTCTTGGGATCAGTAAGAAGAAATCTGTAGCTTAGTCATAAACATTAACTTTTTTCCAAAGCTAATATTCCAGCTTGTTTTTTCTTATAACTCAGCATCACATTGATCAGGTTGTGTTATTTCAGAGCAAATATGAAAGACATTTGGTCTCATTCACTAAGCATACGTATGCACAAATTTACGGACGTTTTCACGAATAAATCATGATTCACCAAAAACGCACTAAAATTTTTAATTTACGAAAAAAATGTAGGAAAAACTGAAACCACACGTACTCAAAAAGCACTTTCTCTGTGTGGGCTTACATTTGTTTTAAGAAGTTATAGGCTTTTTCAATTATATAAAATGATATAATAAAATTCATAAATAACACTATTTAATTTCATCTTAAAAATATTTGATCATATACAGTGAAAGTATGAAACGCTGCATAATATCTTCGGCTTAGAGGTTTCTTTGAATAACGCAGATTTACACATATGTACAGCTGGCAAATGAGAGGTCTGTATAAAAGGTGTTTAATGTGTTTGAACTGCATGGTTTTGAGAATGACACTTTGCTTGAAGATCTGGTGAGAGAGCGTCTGCAGAGAGCGGCATATGTTTGGCGAAAGTGACAAAAGGCTGTAAAGAAAAGGTTGTGCGGAACAGCCGTATATAGAGATGGTTTGGGCTTGTTTTATGCATATGACTAACCTGTGCACGTGGCCGCTCATTTAGAATACTCCAAATTCACTAACATTAGAACGAGAACAAATTAATGGTGGAGATTTTTCGTGAGAAGTTCTCCCATGCGTACAACGCACAAATGCAGACTGAGTGAGACACATTGTTCTTCCTAGTATCAGAACCCCAGAATGCTTATCTCTCATTTGTGGCTTGAATTTTGGTAACCTCATTATAAGAATTTGAGTTTAAACAACCTGAAGCACATTCTAGAGCTGATTTACGAGTTATTTTGACCTACAGTAGCGTTACCCTTGGGCTGTTTTTGTACAGTGGCAGCTTGATCAGATAGCATTCTGTGGTTCACCCTCAGGGTGCTTATGAAAATTTGAATGGAGGTTAATTACAGGTTCTATCACCAGGCCATCACGTCTAGACACCAGTGACTGAATAACGTTCTTCAATACAAAATTAACTACATCCAGTACATTTACCACACTAGCCACCCAAGTCGCATTTTCTTCCTGTCTGCCGTTGTATCTCATCCAGTGATTTTTTTTTTTCTTCCTTCATTTCATTTTCTCCTTTCCTCTCTTGTCTGCTTGATTGCAGAAAGACACAGGCGGCCTTGGAATTAGTGTTTTTGGCTATAACCACGGCTCTCCATGGTTCATGGATATAGGTCACTCCGCTACCCACATACACCCAAGAAACGCAAACACATACACACACTTTCTACTAAGATACTATGAAAAAAGGTTTGAAGAGATGAGCTTGTTTGAGCTTGTTTACAGAACAGAGTTACTTTTGAAATTAATGCAAATCCACCGGGTATTCTGCTGGGTTTATTAAAATAGTATTTCCACCTACGCTGATGAAAACCCCTTAAAATTACAGGTATTCTTGTTGCATTATATTTAAATAGCACTTCATTTTCCATCACTGCACAGTCAATATTTAGCTTGTAGTGCCTCAGATATCCTTCTTCATATCATTTATATTACATATCTTCATATTCATTTATCACATTAATCATAATCATTTATCATATATACACACACACACACACACACACATATATATATATATATATATATATGGACCTCGTAAGTGGGTTTTTCTTTCAACCTACATGGGATGACTAATGCCACAAAAGGATGAACATACATTTATATGTTCACGGTTTAATTAAATCTGTCCTTCATAAAGCTGCTTCCACGTAAGGAAGCCCAGCCAATCAATGGCCAATCAATAAACCAATTCTAAACCAAATCTATCTTTGCATGGGCAACCACTTTCCCATCTCGCCATTCTTCTTGCATGACATTCATTGACTCTTATATTTGAAAATCACATTTGCACCAAGCATAATGCCACACTCCACCAATTTATCTAAAGTTCAGTTCATTTGTGGGTAATTTAAGCCTCAACTCTTCAGCGTGGGTCTTTGATTGCTGTCATACTTAGCTGCAGAGGCAGCCATTTCATTTTGGAGGTAGAGAGAGAGAGAATGGAGCTTTGATACATAAACATCATTTTGATCCGTTATTTTAGCACTGTAGCGAGACCCCCTGTGGGCTTCTATTTAATTATGCAACAAATGTTTGACTATCCAAAGTGAAATTTTTAGCCCATGAATATTTATTTCAATTCATTTGTTGAATGTTGATTGTAATTACATGGAAACATGATTTATTGCCAAGATTTCTACATTAGCCAGATAAATGAGGGAGACAGATAAATAAATAAGTAATTGCAGTAGAAGAACGAAAAGTGTGTGTAAACCATTTCCTCAATGTTATCAGAATATTGTAGGTATTGGTATCTGTGTAAGTTTTTGTCAGTGGTGACTGGTCATCAGTGAATGACAGAGTCATTTTTGGAGAGATTTTGTTCAAGGGCATGTTAAAGAAAGATGAATGACACATGGATATGTGCATATGTATGTTCATTATAAATGCATAGACGATGAACAGCCATTTGTGTTTGCGTGTGTGTGAGGATGTGTGTGCACTCCTTTACATTGAAAGACAGACCCTACTAACCTGACAGAATACAAATGCCAAGATTATGGCGACGTGTCAAATTAAAGGGACAATTTGGAGTAATGATGAGTGTTAGGCCACTCAGTCTAAAAGGCAGCGAGTTGGAAAGAAAAAGAGGAGTGAATGATGGTGCTCCGTCTTGTTTAATATTCCTGAAAGAAAATGTGCAGTGACAGACAGTGGGGAAGCGGGGAGAAGGCCAGAGGCAAACACTTAGAGATGCTGCTGCTTTGTTAGTGTCTATTTAATGCATCAGCTGAACTTTTTGATGCAGAGGTTGGGAAAAAAAATAGTTATTTGTTTTTTGGCTGCTGTTTATATTTATTTAGAGCAGGGGTCTTCAGCCTTTTTCAGACCAAGATATTATTGGGTAGAGTATGGTGTCCTTTTACATATTTCATAAAACTGAGGCCTGGTTTCATAGACAGGGCTTAGATTAAGCCAGGATTAGACCTTAGTTAAATTAGGACATTTAAAGGGATAGTTCACCCAAAAAGGAAAATTCTATCATTAATTACTCACCCTGATGTCGTTCCAAACCGTAAGAATTGTGTTCATCTTCGGAACACAAATTAAGATCTTTTTGATGAAATCTGATAACTTTCTGTCCCTCCATTGACAGCTACGTAACTGACACTTTGACGCTTCAAAAAGTTCATAAAGAGATTATAAAATGTATCCATATGAATTGAGTGGTTTAGTCCAAATTTTCTGAAGAGACTCAATCACTTTATATGATGAACAGATTTAGGCAGTGCAAGCTGCTTTCAGTTAAAACAGCTCAAACATGCATTTTAGTCTGGGACTAAGCTTAAATTGATAGTTCACCCAAAAATGAAAACTACCCCATGATTTACTCACCTTCAAGCCATCCTAGGTGTATATGACATTCTTCTTTCAGACAAATACAATCGGAGTTATATTAGAAAATGTCCTGGCTAATCCAAGCATTATAATGGCAGTGAATGGCAGCCCAAAATTTGAAGCCCAAAAAAGTGCATCCATCCATTATAAAAGTAATCCATACGGCTCCGGGAGGTTAATAATGTGTTAAATATGGATATTTTTCTTTCAAAAACCCATCGATTCGCTTCAGAAGGCCTCTATTAACCCCCCGTAGCCATGTGGGTTACTTTTATAATGGATGGATACACTTTAATGGGCTTCAGATTTTGGGCTGCCATTCACTGCCATTATAATGCTTGGAAGAGCCAGGACATTTTTTAATATAACTCTGATTGTATTCGTCTGAAAGAAGAATGTCATATACACCTAGGATGGCTTGAGGGTAGAGAGTTAATAATGGGGTAATTTTAATTTTTGGGTGAACTAACCCTTTAAGCCTTGTCTGTGACACTGGGCATGAGTGATATAATTAATTACAAAGCCTAAAATAATCAATATTTGTACATGGAGTTATACACTATTGAATTTATTTATTTATATATTACATTTTAATGTAGGCGGTACAATTAAATGTTTTGTTTAGCAATTCGAATTGAAGTAAATTAGAGAAATGTCCTGTTCCTGCCGTGGTCAGGTTTTCTACCTGATGAATTGTGTTGAATCATGTTTCAACTCACAGCACACACAGACTAAACAGCACCAATGATCAGCGTAGGATAATTTGAGTAAGTAATAGGCTGGAGAGTGAGACAGAAAGAAAGAATGATGGGAGGGTGGAGGGATCACTTCTCCTCCATTGTCTTCTCCTCTTTTTTCCCTCTGCTTTCACTTACCCAGACAGGAAGAGTCAATGGTTTAATTACAAGGCTCCAATGCTAGTTAAATTATCAAAATTTAATTTCCACCTTTCAGCGCTCTCTCTCTCTCGTGCTCTCATTTTCTCTCGCTCTTCCCGCCACTCATTTAGCTCAGAGACCATATGTATCCCTTATCTCAGTGTATTTCATTGGGATATAAAGGACAAAAAGTCCTCATATGTTTAACCCAACTTTCCTCTACTAGAGCAGTTAAATCAGGATAACAAATTCATTTTCCTGATTAAAAAGTCCTAAAGGGTATCAGCATCCCGCTGTTGCAAGACGTTTTGCTTTGATAACAGCAGAAAACAAGAATTCATCACTTGATTTCATGAATATCTAGTTCACTTTAATGAAATGAACCATATCGAGTAGACTTCATGTCCTTCCTAGTTTAATTTGTCTCCCTGCTCTCTTTTTCGCTGCATCTCAGCACAAACCGAAAGAATTTGTCTCCCTTCCTGGCCCGCTGTCAGTCATCTCCTCCGAACACACTGTCTTTTGTGTCATTCCTCAGTTGGGACAACCCAAGAGGAAGAGGAAATGAAAATCAAAGGTTCAGAGCGCAGAGCACAAATTCACACGAGCCTCTGTGTACCAGTTTATTACTCCTATGTGCATCCTTTCACCTATTTGTTCTTTAGTTACTTTGAAAAATGTGAGTGTGTGGATCCATGCGCTTGTTTATTAGCCTGTAGCCATGTGTTCCATTCTATCTCCCATCGGGACCATACTTGCTCCTCTTGTCCTGTTTTTGCTATAAAGTAAACCACACAAGGAGACTTTGATGTCCTTCAGACCTCCGCCGCTATATTTAAACCACAATGCCAAGTGTGGCATCTGTACTTACTCCTGTGGGCATTGAACTTACTATCCTAACATTTTTTTTATTCATTTGAGAATCCATTAAACAAGTGATGTGCAGCTCATTAGTATTGTTTTGTCTATTTTTTTTTTTATCTTCCCTTGCTGAACACTGCTTCAAGCTACATATATTTACTACTTAGAGAGAAAATGAGCAATTAATTCAGTTGATGTTTTTGTCGTTTTGTAGCATGTAGCGCAGTGCGCTAATCTAACTAGAGCTACAGCAAAAGTACTTTAACTGAGAATGATCCCACCCCCACCCCCCTACCCCCCCCAAAAAATCTACCCATCAACCTCTCTTCTTCGACCTCTTCAGTCCAGTGACCCCCAGCAATCTCTTCTCTTGTAGCCGTTCCGCCGAGTGACCTTCTCGGTGGTGAGCCAGCCCCAGGACCCGCACCAGGGCTCGCTGCAGAGCTGCTACGACAGTGGCCTGGAGGAGTCGGAGACGCCCAGCAGCAAGAGCTCATCTGGCCCCAGACTAGGTGCCCTCCCTCTACCCGAAGACGCCTATGAGAGGACTACGCCCGATGGCAGTGTCGGTGAGGCAGAGCATATGGAAAATGGTAGGGGCAAACACAAAAAAAAGATAAGTCAGAGTAAAGCTAAACAGCTAAATAAGAAGAGACATACTCATCAGTCAACAACATAGGGAAATTCCCACAAAAGGCCACACACTCATACACAGCTACGTTGACAATACAGTTTTACAGATGCTGGGGTATATGGAGATATGGATAGAAAGGACTGAATAGGCGCTGTCTTATACGCTAACTGTGATTGTAGTGTTTAATGTGAATGGATCAACAGCTCATTAATCATTCATATAGATTTATATATATGCCATTCGTTTTAATTTATTGTACTGTGTTTATTCCAGTAAGAGCTAAAGGTTGGTTAACGTAGTATAGCCTAATAGTTAGCCTGAAAACTCAACCAAAAAAAATTCTTGTAGCATCAGATGAGGTCAAGGCTGCTTCACTGGAGACATAGCTCATCTTATAAACATTAATTCACAAGAGGTTTGCTTGTGTACCAGATAAATAGATACAAAATATCCTTTTCTTCACTTTTACTGTGCTGTGGTGTGTAACAAAAACATTTGATTTCCAGGAACAGTTTTCGCTTGAGTAATTTTGGCCATTTTTCAGTAATCACAGTCATTTCGAATTGCCGCTGTGCCTATCACGCTCTTTATATTGTAGGAGTTTTGTAACAGGTGAAAGGGCTTGAACAGTAAGAGCATGTATATTGTTTCATTGTGGCTGAGTTACCTATCCTCTTTAGAAGCTCTCTGTGGTCAACAGTTACCTCCATTGTTGATGACCAGTCAACCAATGTTGGGTCTCTATCAATGGAGCCACTGTTGGGGTGGTATTCGGTAGCAGTTGTCGGACATTAAGGGCTGTCTTGTCTACATTTGATACTTTATCAACAACAGGTGTGTATTGTGTGAGCTCAGCATGCCATTTTCTGTGGAATGTCTGTTCTGCTTGCTCATCGGAGTACATGTTAGAAGAGCAGGAGCAAGTGTTTCTCTTAGAGTCAAGTTATCAGGTCCATATTTTGCTTTGCGTATTGCATTACCTCAATGAGACCAGTCATATGACACTAAAACGTCATGGTTTGTAGAAAGTCAAAGATCAAAAACCTCACAAATGGACGTTAGACTAGGTGAATTGCTAAAAAAATAGATTTTTAACTTCATCACTGGGAGAATATTGGCCTAAATGTAGATTAAAGGGGGAAGCTGTTTTAGCCCACTTGCTGTGCATTTAGACAATTCTGTGCCAAATTGGCCTTAATTAAAGTCTGGCTCTAATTCAGACTAAGCTAAAAGTTATTGTTCACTTGGAGATCAATGCAAGGCTGATTAGATCAAAACTGTGAATTTGGCCATCTTCTCTGTCAGAGAGAAAGTTAAGGAAACGTATGCTGTGCTAGTGGTTCTTTCTCATTTGTGACATACATAGCTTATGTATTTTATATTATCAAAAGACTGTCATTCCATTGTCAATATTTCTAAGGTTAGGAAAGTTAACGATGTGATTATGCTATCATTGCATTTATTCAGTCTCAAACACTACAGTTCCAGGAAGCCATGGACATTTGGAGGTGTATGAATGCACAGAGACACAGGCACATTCTCTCTGACATTTTATTAGTAATTATTTAATGATCCATTCCTCTTCTCATCCAGCTCACTTTCTGTTGGTCTCTCCCATTTTCATTCTCTCCTGCCAGATCACGCCTCTCCCTTTTCCCTCTCTTCCTGTTCCATTCTATCTTTCTTGTAAGATCTTTCAAGGGCAGATACAAACAAACAGATTAATCACTTTCTGATAAATAAAAGAGATGCCTCACCCTGTGCTCCCAATCTTTAGGAGAATCAGTGTGTGTGTGAGCTGGGGGGTTTTGAAAGGGAGATATATGGGGAAAATAGAAAAGTCAGGAGACTATGTTCGGCTTAGAACTGAGCAGAAGTTAACATTAGTACAATAGCTTATGCATTCAATGCAGTTAGAAGTTGACGCTGGGAATTTTCAAAGCTGATGTGCTCTGCTGAGCTCATGCATTATCAAACATTACACCCAGAGACTCATATACACTCAAATACAGCCGGTCACACTTGCGACCCAGCAAAGTCGCAGTCAATGTCTCTTTCATGACAGAGATGTCCTGAGCGTTTGTGTGTGTGTTTGGGATCTATAATTGGCTTAGGCATGCTGTGGGTTAGTTCCGCTTTGACAGAGTCTTTTGGGTAGGTGTTAGGTTCGTTTAATGCTTTTAATGCTCTCTCAGGGGACTTAGACAACATCCAAACTCACTCTTGTGTGATCACACCTCTTGACTGTGATTTGGAGATATTTACCTTTCAATTCCCTAAATAAAAGTATACAAAAAAAAATACAAAAATAGTATGCTAAAAATACATATGTGGGTCATGTCATGTCTTTTCTTTTGAGAAGTTACTAAATTTAAGGAGATCTAATGTGATGTAATAGTTTATGTTAATACACCTTAATACTGTTAATACTGTTATTATTATTTCTTAATACGTATTTGCATATAGGCATTTTTAAATATCATGTTCATGATCAAATTTATATTTAGTAAGGAAGCCGGGTAACACTTTATTTTAGGATTCGATTCTCACTATTAACTAGTTGCTTATTAGCGTGCATATTACTAGGATATTGGCTTATAAAGCACATATTAGTGCCTTATTCTGCATGACCTTATTCTACATCCCTTAACCATACCCAATACCTGAACTTAAACGCTACAAAAACTACCTTACTAACTATTAATAAGCAGTAAATTAGGAGTTTATTGAGGTAAAATCGTAGTTAATAGTGAATATGTGTTCTCCATACTAAAGTGTTACCAGAAGGTGTCCTTTGACAGATGCTTTTATCCATCCAGGGATAAACATTTACATTTGCCTATACTTATTAGGGTGATGGAAACCTGAATTACACAAACAAACACATAATCTAATTCAATTAAATAATTAAATAACTCTCCTTAAAGTTCATATTCATTGTCAAAATTCATTTTATTAAGAATATGCATCTTCTAGGGGTTCATATGATATGCACATACAGCTCTGGAAAAAAATAAGAGACCATAACATTGATTTCTCAGTGTTAAGTGGTCTCTTAATTTTTTCTATAGCTGTATATGTTCTAGGGAAGAAAAAAACTCACCACATTATAAATTTCATTTTAAAATTACATTTTTAAATTAAAAATATATATTTTTAAAAAAATATAGAAAGCATCTTTGTTTTGCTTGTTTAAAGTCAAGGACATTTTTTTCTAACTTAGTTGAAGCACTAAGAGCTGTGCTTAATCGTGTAAGAAAATGAAACAAGGCCGTCTTGCTCCGTCTGTAGCACAACAAGATTTCAAAGAATGTTGCAGGTTTTTCCATGATGAAAGGGTAACATTCTCAGTGTCCTTCTCATGGAAAGCATTTAATTAAGTCAGTTAAATGGCAGTCATCGCCCCTCACAGTGCTGCTTTCCTAATGCTGTATTACAGCTCTGATAACCTGGAGTCAATTAAAATATGGACGGGAGATCATACAGACGCACACACATACCCCTGCAGTTAACAGATGGGTAAAATGCCATCACTTGAAAGAAGGAATCAGTGAAGGTCTGTAATTGTGGTCATTATGCTTGTGAAGGATGTGTGTGATTGGGATCCTGGTGAGGTTTTGTGAGTGTGTTTGTTTGTTTTGGGATTAAGGTCATGGCAGGAACTGGGCGTCCCCCCTAATGAAGAAACCCTGCTGTGAAGATGGGTTTTCCAAAACACACTCACTCACTCTCTCTCTCTCTCTCTCTCTCTCTCTCTCTCTCTCTCTCTCTCTCTCTCTCTCTCTCTCTCTCTCTCTCTCTCTCTCTCTCTCTCTCCAGCTCCTTTTCAATGTCTCTCTCTCAAGCACAAACAAATGTCGAGGGAGCACAAGCTACACAAGCATATAGCATATCGACAGTAAATAACGATTAGATATTTCCTTTAATGTGCACATGAATGTACCTGTGTATGAGTGAGAGAGAGAGAGAGAGAGCGGGGAAGAGAATGATTGACTCTCGGGAAAAATCCTGCTCTTCGACTTGCTCGTTGTCAATCGATGATCTGCCAGTCAATACATTTGCTCTACTCCTCGCTACTTATCTCTTCCTTCTCTCTTTCTCTTCACTCACCTGTGCTGAACCATGGGACTTGCATCTCCTCTCCCCAATGGTTTTCCGCTTTCCGGCATCATCATTTAGATGTTATTATCCTCGAACTCTGTAGTTTCAATATGCCAGACAGACAAACAGATAGACAGACAATGTTGTATTTCCCTTTGAGACAGTGGAGCTCCGCTCAAGCATTTGCCAAAGATAAAGATAGCCTTCCTCTAGGGGAACACTGTGCAAAAATCTCTGACCACCGTTTGAACCCTAGAGACGTCTGTCTCTGGAGTGTGCTTGTTAGGCTTTAAGTGTTTCTGTAATCTTATCAGGACTGCAAACAGATACTGGGTGTATAATGTGTCTCAAAGCAAGAATAGTGATCTAGCTGAATATAATCAACAGCTGGTCTTGGATCAGTAGAGCCCAATATTAGTGCAATTGGAGACAATGGGAACTGAAACGATCACTTCAGACCTGTGTTTATGAATCGATACAAATGACAGGTTTTTATTTGGAAATTGTGTTGCAGGATTCACTTTCAGTGTT
The DNA here is from genome assembly GCA_039654105.1 of Coreius guichenoti. Classification (NCBI taxonomy): domain Eukaryota; kingdom Metazoa; phylum Chordata; class Actinopteri; order Cypriniformes; family Gobionidae; genus Coreius; species Coreius guichenoti. The sequence goes on from CM077168.1 coordinate 19,738,599, forward strand.
CCAGATATAAATAAAGCAGATTTATAGGATTAGTTTGATATATACTATTTAGTTATGTAGTGTGTTTGTCTGTAAAGGTCCATAAAAAATAGGACCCAATGTACTGTTAATGTGAAGGAATTTTACGTATTGATTTCTCGCAAGTGTTTTGCCCGTGGTTTGAATTAATCTTTGCATTCTGTTGTGCTTTAGGCTTAAAGTAAATGTCTGTAAACTTACTGGATAATGTCCTTGACTCCTAGCCGAAAATTACCAGTACCTTTTCCACTTTTCTATGGATTTTTTTTACTTAAATATGTGATTAGTACTGCATATTGATGTATTGACAGAGATTAATGGGTAAATTACATAGAAAAAGAAAGAAGATTTTGTCATCAGCAAGAAGAACCCCCCATTTGCAGCAACTTAATAGATTCTGAACAAACTCGCTTGTTGCACAAAAATATACTTGTACCTCTCAAGTTTGTCTTAGCAACTTGGCCATTAGCAAACAAACAGATAAATAAATAAATAAACACTGCGCGTACACTCACTTCATTAGAGAAGCTGGATACAGAGGGCCAGATGGCAATGCCAGTCGCTTTTAATTAAAGCTATTCATATTTCAAGAGCTCGGTAGAGACTCAATCCAATAAACCTCATTTTTTATTTCACCAGAACTCGAGCGAGGCCGATAATTGCAAGGAGAGAGAGCTCACTAAAGCAATGGCAAGCATCACAGGCCACCTTTACTGGCATTTGCATTCATTAGAAAGTTTGTGTGTAACCTTTGCTAAATTTTTTGTTTGGACTGTGTGGCTTTGGTTAGTTTGGGACACTGAGAGCGGGTTGCTGCCGTGGGTGTGTTGTACAAATGTCACGTCGGCAGGCCTGAGACTCAAGGTCATTTGTTATAGTCACACTGCGCTAAAGAGTTAAAAGAGCTCTTCTTTATCAGAAAATTGGAATCAGGTTCAGGATTATAGGCAGGTTGCTACTCTTGTAAGGTAGAGTGTGTGCATGTGACGTATTTTGCGATTGATCTTATTCGCTACAATATACACTTGTGTATTCTGTCTTACTGGAAAACAGTCACAGAACATTGCACAGGATTATTAACACCCAAAGCACAAATACTAAACTGTGTTCCGACCATTATTTAAACATTCCTGTCTCGGATTCCTTCCACAAACAGGAAAAGTGCAATTGGCTAAGCTGTTGTATTATAGATGAAAACAGAGTAAAAACAGGTCTTTCCGGTTAAGTTAGTGGTTTGAATTGTGTAACCATGTCATATTTTACTTCACTCAGCAATTCATCTTCCAGAAACTTTTGGAAGAGTCTGTGAGGATGTTTAGCACTAGTAGGTGAAAACGTGCGGCTTTTTTTAATCAGTATGAAACAAAAACAAGCTCGCCCCGCTAGCGTGTGTGAACTTCAGGCTTTTTTGGGAGTTCAGTGAAGTGGCAAGTGTTGTTCAGGCAGAGTGCCATACTAGACCTGTATTAAGTCTGAACTAAACAAGCAATATTTCACTTGCATTTCCTGCCAAGTGTTTGTGCGTCACCTGGCTTTTGTAAACAGGTGGACCCTTCCTGAACAAAAAAAAAAAAAACACTAAACAATTTAGAAGCTCTGCAATTATACAGGAATTCCTGATGTCTACAACTGAGCTGCCCTTTAAGGTAAAAAAAAAAAAAAATTCTGGCTCGCTTCAGCCTCTGAATCGTGACTTCTTTGTTCCAACAGCCAAATCATCCACAATGTTGCACCTCAGGAATGTGTCTCTCATTATCTCAAATAATCCTAATTTATAAGTTCAAAGGGTGAGAGGGAGTTTAACAAAAGTGTTAAGAGGGTGTTTAACTAAATTATGAGGGAATAAATGTTTAAGCACGTAATGTTTTTGTCAACAGCCAGTCAACAGTGTTCCGGTTTAAGACCGCTAATTTTGTTTGCTTGATTAAAGGGGTTGAATAGTACTATTATTTAGATTTTGCTCTTTGGATAAACCAAGCCAATTAGTTTTATGTTTCAGTAAAGCTATTTTTCAGTGGACAGAGACTTATTAGTTATCATGTTATGCGTTATGTTGGCATGTTTTTCCGGTATATATGATTGGCAGTGCTAACCTTTGGCATTTGCAGCAGTTAGTTTCTTACCTTTTGATGTTCTGTTGTCGCAGCCAATCGTTCCAAGAATTCCCAAAGTCCTCTGACTGGAAATAACCCAGGGGAATAATGAGTCAGACGTTTGCTGAGCTTGTTGAAAGACTCCCAAGCTCCAAGGCTTGACAAGCCTTGGAATACATATTCAGTTTTCCAAGGCTTGTTAAAAAGAATCGCACAATAGCCTCACAACATAGAAGCTTTAGTGTTTTATCTGTACTGCAGCTAAAATGTAGAGAATCCTATATCCCCGTTATAAAATTATGCCACTCTTTCATGTAAAAAAGTACTTTTAACCCATACAGAGCTGTGTGGAGAATAGTTTGAATATTTGTTTGAATTAAAATGTGCAGTATTTTACTGGAAAAAGCATGGGGGTAACATTAAAAAAAAAAAAAAAAAACACATTTCACTTACTCTCTCTGGTCAAATGCATTTTATTTACTGCTATTTTTAAGTTCCTCGGAACATTAGGATAATTATTGAAGGCTGTTTCTTTGAGTGCTCTTATTAAAATCCAAGGCAGGCATTAGCGGAGATGGCCATAAGACCTTTCAAATAAATGAGACGCTCACCATCACTTTGTGGCAAGACTTTGAAATACCTGCAATCACATCAGGTATCGGATCAGCTTAATTACCGAGCTGGAAATTAAGCATGATAAAGCGAGAATGGAGGGAGGGAGAGGGAGAGGGAGAGAGAGAGAGAGAGAGAGAGAGAGAGAGAGAGAGAGAGAGAGAGAGAGAGAGAGAGAGAGAGAGAGAGAGAGAGAGAGAGAGAGAGAGAGAGAGAGAGAGAGAGAGAGAGAGAGAGAGAGAGAGATTGGAGGGGGCGATAAGTCACAGAATCTGTATCTTAACGCTCTGAATATCATTAACGGTCTAATTGCATGCCAGCCATGTCACATGACTGCTGTTTACACCAATCAGACAACACCACCCATCTATGTTTAGCTAAATATGATGGATCGCTTTATGGTGAAGAAGAGATTAACAGCAGCCGTAAAGGTACTTTCACTATCTGCTTCTGTAGCCCCATAATATTTCTTTCTCTTGCTGCTAAATGTGATCCCTTCTGAAAGGTTTTCCAGCTGTCCCTTTGGTATTGGCCTAGTATAAATCTGCCCCTGTTTTGAGATGTATGAGTAGACTACCACACTGCAGCGAGAGCTCAAGGTGCAAGAGGAGGAAGATGCATTCCTGAAGCACCAGTAGTAAAGCCACTGAGGCCTGTGGCATTCTTTTCTTTTCTTCTTCCTTCCTTTCACTTGTCCTCCTCCGCTTTTTGTCCTATTAAACAAGAAACAGGCTAGTGTTTTGCCCACAGAGAGAATGAATGTAGGTGAGGCAGAATGAGCGTGACATGAGGAGACGTTTTTGCACGTGTCAATTGGTGGCATTTGGGAGGTTCACCTCAAAGCTCTTGCTGTGCCTCTGTCCCGTACCTTCTCAGCGTGAACCATGACCTTTCACGAACAGAAAAGCGACTGTCTCTCAAACGATCACATTTAACGGAATAAATCCCTTTCTTTCTAAAAATAAACATCATAAAAGCGTGCAGCAAACAGACAAAAAGAAACAATTCTGTCATAACTGTTCAAGTCATGCATTATGGTAGCATTTTCTTTTCATCAGCATCTGAATGTTTTCCAAGCAAGCGCCTTGATGTCTAGAAATTGCATGTCAATTGAAAAACAGTGCAAGGTCAGGGAAAGAAAGGAATTGTGGCGGCAGCTAGACAAATAAAATAAACACCTGACAGTTCAGGGAATTATTTTTGGCATTGCTTTTCATTGGGTGCCTGTTGTGAGGTGAATATGCATTGGCACATAATTATTGAAATGTCATGTAAAATATGCCTGGGGCCTGACAAATCTCATTCAAGTCTCTCTACCAACTGTATGTTCCCCACTGCGTTTTGAAGGTTTAGTCTTTTTCGGGATTGCAAAGTAGACTCACGGCCACCAGAAATGTAGACAATGCACACAAGTGTTCACCCAGACCTCACGGAGAGCCAGGTGATGGCAGTGTTATGTCAAAACAGGAGATAAAACTTTTTCTACTCATGCACGTTTAACCTCCCACATACCACAACGCACAAAGGGGCCGATTCAGCAAACAAAAGAACAAAAATGTTCAGAGGTACAAAGAGCACAGACTTTGAAAGAGGGATGAGTGAGCCCTAAAGGGAGAAAAGATTGTTGTTCATTATGTAAAGGGAAGCCGGCATAAAATACTCCAAGAAACAGACAATTACCTCAAGATCACATGACTCTGACAGAAAATACAGAAGAAATGGATTTCTGGCCCTTGCCGGAAAAAAGGATTAGCAACTTGGAACAAAAAGCAAGGGTGACACACCTGGTTTTAGGGGCCTAGAATGCGAACAAAAGGTGTGTGTGTGTGCTTCAAGGCTTTTGTGTGGTTACTTGGAGGAAATAATGACTAGCCATGGGCAATACGAGGCAGGGCCGTAGAGGGAGTTTACCAGCACCCGTGGCTCTCTGAGTTTAGCAATAGACTTCTTTATATTCTCCCCATAAATCTAGCCTTTCGTTCTCAGAGGAATTCTATCAGATTGTTTTCCTTCTCTTCCTTTGCTGCATCTTGTATTCTGTTGTTCTCCGTCTCATGCCACTGTCAGTCTTTCCTTCGCTCTCGCTGTTATACTTAAAAATTAAACATCAACGATTCTCTCCCTCCCTCCCTCCCTCCCTCCCTCTTTCTTTCTTGCTTTCTTTCTTTCTTTCCACTTGCTCTCTATGCATAGGCCTCCTTAGGCGCAATATTTGCTGTAGTGAAGGAGGCTGGTGGTAGTTGGATTGACATAATGATAAAAACCACCCACACTGGTTTAGTGCCACAGTGCTCGGATGATCTGACAAAACCGGAGAGAGGTTTTAATCCGTAAGATGGGCTCCTCAAATCCACTCACAATACCCCCAAACAATACACCCACCCCTGAGGATGCACACACACAAACACAAACAGAAACCAAGCGACAAATTGGAATTGAATTCTGCATAAGGCCAAGGCTCAGCAAGTAGGCCATGGCAAGAAATATTTGTGTCCGATTTATCCATGGAAAAACTAGAATGAAATGACTCCCCATCCCCACAAAACCCCCCATTTGCTGTTCACAGCCTAGGCCTAATCTGCAGGGGTTTTTTGATGGTCAGAGAGAAAGGAAGGATGATAAACAGAAATAAGCACTAAAGTCAGGCTCCCTCTATTGTTTTGTTTAAGCTTTGTTCTCCCTCTTTTCTAGCTTGTTTTTTTTTTTTTTTTTTTTTAATCACAGAGGTGGTTTAATATGCAGTGGTCACTGTTATAAAGAAAACTCTGTTCTGTAGATCTGTGGTCTGTTCTTGCATATGGGTGAGGATGTTTTGCTAACAGGTGCAATGCTAGCAGCCTCATTTGTCTTGAACACACAGAGGTGATTTATTTGATAGCGCAGGTTCCCTTCGGAGGAAACCGCTAGCTCTGCTGTTACTGAACAATATGGCTGACACTGCTGCCTGTATATATAATATTGTGTTAGTCTGCTTTGCAAAGCATCCTATTAATGTTGAAGGTAATGTGTTACTCTAATCACATTTTTTTTCTGTAACAAAACTAGACTAGGTTACAATTTATTTGGTAACACTTTATTTTACAGTGTCAGTTACATATGTTACATGTAGTTCATAGGCGAAGTTTCACTTTTGTGCTTGGGGGGGCACCTTGGGGTATAATTTTATATTATTACAAATAATAATAATAATAAAGGAATTGAATAATTAAAGGATTAAAAGGGATTTAAAGGAATAAATAAGATAAAGGTAAAGTTCTAAGTCTAATTGTAGTAGGCTAATGAAGTGATCAATTTAAACTATTTGCAAATAATATTTTATTTTAAAATATGCACAAGTTCACTCTTATTCGTATGTCTAATATGTAGAAAATGCAAATGTTTTTTGCCTCGTCGTCACATTCATTTATGAATTACTTGAATCATGATCGCATTTTTTCAATTCAAAACGGTGAAATTTCATAAAAAAGTTGAGTAGTTTGCATTACTAGATAGTCTATTACTGTTGGTAGCTGAACATTTCTATCATAAAACAGTTGTCTAAGACTTGCATCTACTTACATCTTTCTACGAACTCTCGTTGCGTTGTGACAGTGACAGTATGACAGTAAGACCCGCCTTCTTTGATTTGATTGGCCATCTCGATCATTTTGACATTGACGAGCGCTGTTAGACCACTGAGGTAGAGCAGCCTAAAAAATTAATCAGCCTAAAAATTTAACTGATTGTCATCCTAAAAACAATCAGCTTTACTTATTCTACACTAAAAGGATAAGATAAGACAAATAAAATGAGAAAATATTTTTTTTATTCATAGCTCAGACAAAATCATTGACTCTGGTCTCTGCCTATGATGCAGTAACTATAGTAATAACTATAATTTATGCATAATTACATGCAACTGACCCTAAACCAAACCCTAATCCTAACCCTAGTAAGTACACTTAGTTACTTAATATTACTAATAGTACATAAATGTATAATTACAGTGTAACAAAGACACCTTAAAATAAAGTGCAACCCTTTATTTGTAATTATACAGTAAGTGCTGAGTAATAAGTAATAACTATTAACTAACATGAACTAACAATGAGATATATTCTTACAGCATTTATTAATCTTTGTTAATGTCAGTTAATAAAACGTTCATGTTAGTTCACAGTGCTTTCGATCTTAAAAATGTATTAGTAAATGGTGAGATTAACATTAGCTAATATTAATAAATGCTGTAGAAGTGTTGTTCATTGTTGGCTCATGTTAGTAATGTAGTTAAGAAATGAAACCTTATTGTAACCTTAAGTGTTACCATTTTTGTCAAAACAAAGTTGCCAAGGTCTAAAATATATATCATACAATACAAAGTTTTAGCTAACAAATTGTCATGAATTATCAGATTAAGCACTTTGCCCAAAATGAAAAACATGTGTCAAATGAAGCTTTGCCTCCAAATGCAGCAAATACTATTACAAGTATTAACATTATACAATTGCAAAATGTTAAAAACAGCACGACATATAGCACAACAGCGCCTCCGGCGACCCAACTTTGATTCCCGGCTCGAGGTCCTTTGCCGATCCCGTTCCCCTCTCTCCGCCCTGTGCTGTTCCTGTCTAAAAAAATAGTTTTACTACATTCATATATTCTGAATATTAAAACTTGTCCTGACTAGTTGATGAAAATGTGAATAATGCAAAGTAGAAAAAGGCTTTGGAGAAGAATTGTGCTTTTCTTTTTTTCTTTTTTAAATTGAGAAGTCATATTTCCATGGCACTTTTTTATAGACACACTAATTTCAGTTAATAACATACATAAAATTTGCAATATTAGTTTTACCTCACTTCTCCTTGACTAGTAAAAAAAACCTTATATAACTTCAGTTAACTGTGATGAATTACAGTCTGTAAATTTACCATCCATCAACAAATATTATTTTACTCTTAATAAATGACGCTTTCATTTGGCACGTGTTTGCTGAAACATTGCTGAAATTGACAAAGCTGAATGGAATAGAGAAATCAAATTTAAGGACGGCAAAATTGCTTGACATTTATCTGAGATCGATAAAGGGGTGTTTTTAAAGGTTTCAGTCATGTCACAAGAAAAGAACATTACATGACTAAAGCCAGCCTTGACTTGACGAGGACTTGTCTGTCCTAATGGTTTTCAAATGTTCACGGTCATCACCATTACTTGGCAAATTGCCTTTTTTCAACAAAGACTAGACTTGGGTAAATATTTTCCTCTAATTATGAGTAGACGTCAGACTAGCAGGAGCAGGCTAAAAGCCTTCCACTGGAGACATTAATCAATGCTAAAACAACACAGACACCACTTTCACTCGTCTGTCTGTATGACAGGTCTCAAACTGCAGGTGAACTTCTGCTGGGTTCAGACAATGTCATGGCAATGCAGCCTGGTGAACTATACGACTCTAATTCAGAGAGTGAAGGAAATAATTGATGGTCAGAGAGTTTTGCTTTAGGGGTGAGGCTGAGGAGAAATGGGCCACTTTTTAGAGGAGTCGAAGAAAGAAAATGTGAAATAAATGATGGGAGAATCTAACCCCCATGTTGTGCAAGGTAAGACGTGCCAGCGAAGCATTCGTCAATTTAATTCCTTCGCCCCACCTCACCTTCCAAATCACCTCTAAATCTGCCTTTTTTTTATTATAACTAAGAATGAAAAAATGGCACAATTTTAATACCCACCCATTTTTAATATTAATCAAATTGGTCACCAGATTATCCGCCAAAACCAGATGGTTTTTGACTTGGAAATTACATTTTCCCGATAGTCTATATTTGTGCTTTTTCTTCCGTCTCCCATCCCTTTCCTCACTCTTTCTTGTTAATTTCATTTTGTTTTATGTGCATCCGTTAAGCTTGGATTACTTTTGCTTAGCTGTTAAATCTTCCTTCTTGTTTCTATGTCATTTTTGGCCCAGTATATAATCTGCACATATAAATTAATCCCACCCCTTTGCCTGGCAAAGAAAGAGCCAATGGAGGCATTGCAGCATTGGGAATATTATGCTGTACAAAAATAAATAGTTTTAAAGCTCACTGGCTCTGGGTGTGTTTGGGAAACTGTAATAATAGACGTTCTTTAGGTGGGATTTACAGTGATGCATGTGACAGTGTACAAAAGTCTCTTTCTGAGTTTGCAGCGGGGCCCAGAGGAAAGACACTTTATCTGTACAAGGTGATTAGGAGAGAAAGAGGTTTACTGTTTATGAGCTCGCAAATCTCCTCTCAGCTCAGGTTGGTCTTTGGTCTCCGTCTGTTTGCAAGTTGGAATTACTGAGGAACATCTTCCCTAAACCCACAGCCACGGGCTCTGAGCACCTCTGTATTTATAACTGCCTATGATGGTGAACTGTCAGGAGCAAAGAGACTCTGCAAGATGGCTGCCAGTGGAGAGAACATTTAGAGTTCCTACATTTTAGAGCTCTGTCAAATGCAAATTTACCTCCAGCCTCTATCCAAAAGTCTAATACGGTATTGTAAAATTGGGCTTAATAATGTAATTTAAACCTGGAAATAAACAGAAGCTTTAATATACTATTTCAGGTCACTCAGAAAATTGACCATGTGAACTAAAATCATGCTGGATCATCAGATGTTGAGTTCATCTGAGCAGTGGTTCTCAATGACTTAAAACAAAACAAGCTTTAAAATAAGCTAAAAATCAAGATATTTCTTATTTTACCTCACCCCTAAACTTCTAAAATGTAATTATTTAAATTATAATTATTTTAGTTACTTATTTCAGTCTGTGGAAACTCCTTATTTATGTACACATTACCTTTGAATATTGTTATGGACAGTAGGGGGAGTCAAAATGTTGAGAACCAGTGATCTAGAGGGACAAACCAAATATTCAGTTATTCAATCCAACTTTTCAAGGCAGAAACATTTTCACTAGTGATCTCATAGTTTTGGTCTTTTCTATCCACAAAAAGTGACAAATTGACACGACTCGAAACAAAAGCCCCTGACGCATTTCCACAGTTTTTGTCTCGTCACAGTTCTTAGAAGGGTAATTATTGCACCCTTTCTCCTCTCTCCCCCGGTAGCTCAGGTGGTGCCGTCCCTTTTGTAATCATCTGTTTATGCCGCATTCTTTAATATCGTTCCTTCAGTAATCAGTCTGCCCACCAGTCCTGTAGAACCGCTATTCCTCCTGCCTGCCATTATTTAATTGCAAATCGTCAGGAGTCGGTAGTTTGGGGATATGGATGTGTCAAAAGCTTCGGAAACGGGAGTTTTCTCGACATCCAATTAACGAATGCTCATTTATCACATCGAGGCATCACAAGGGCCCGCCTCCACGCATGTTAATAATAGTATCATAAGCAAGTTCAAAACTCCCATGCTGTATGTGCTGGGGCCTCAGCAGGTCACTTTGCAACGTTCATTAGAGAAGGAGAGGCTGGACGCTGGGAGAGAGAGAGAGAGAGAGAGAGAGAGAGAGAGAGAGAGAGAGAGAGAGAGAGAGAGATGAGAATAGATGCTGTGTCTGATTTAGAAATGAGAGAGGATGTGGTTCTTCGTGTCCTGTGTGGTTGTATGTGGTTACTCGTCAGTATCAACGAAGGACACTGGAATGTGCGTGTGTGAGAGAGAGACACTGTCTCTGGTTTCAGAGCCATATTTATGAATGATGTCTCTCTCTCTCTCTCTCTCTCTCTCTCTCTCTCTCTCTCTCTCTCTCTCTCTCTCTCTCTCTCTAAAATTCTATCAACATTTACTGTCATTTCAAAACTCATGATAAATAATACAAAGGCCCTGATCTAAATTCCAAGTCTTCTGAAACCATACGAAAGCTTTATGTTACAAATAGACTTAAATGTAAGTCTGTATTCATTGAAATACTTTTACATGAACGTTTGTGGTAGAAGTCTTCCGAGTCGGTCCGTTTCACAAAATTGGTCTGAATGATTTTTTCTTCAAAACAAAATTGTATTTTCCACAGAAGGAAGAAAGTCCTAAAGGTGTGAAATGACATACAGATTCGTAAATGTTATTTTTGAGTGAACTATTCCTTGACCATAAATGCACTATTTTTTGTACAAAAGTACCATACAACAGTTTTTTTTTTTTTGTTGTACAAATTCTCTTATGCTCTCCAAGGCTGCATTCATTTGATCAAATTAACACAGTAATATTGTAAAATATTATGATAATTTAAAATAACTTATTTTATATATTTAAAATATAATTATTGTATTTGATATAATATAATAATTTATTTTAATTTATTTTAATCAATTTGTATTGTTTTATTTTATTATTTCTTATAGTTTAATTAAAATGTTAATTTATTTAAATATATTTTAAAATGCAGGTTATTCCGTTGATAACAAAGCTGAATTTTCAGCATTATTACTCCAGTCTTTAGTGTCACATGATCCTTCAGAAATCATTTTAATATGCTGATTTGGTGCTCAAGAAACATTTCTTATTATTATTATCAATGTTAAAAATAGTTGTGCTGCTTAATGCTTTTGTAAAAACGTTAAAAAAAAAAAAAAAAATTCCAGGATACTTTGATGAATAGAAAGTTCAAAAGGACAGCATTCATTTGAAATATATATTTTTTGTATCATTGTAAAAGTCTCTACTGTCTCTTTTAATCATTTTAATGCATTTATACTGAATAAAAGTGTTAACTTAATTCGGCATTACCGAATAAATACAGCCTAAGACTGACCATATTGTCACTGCCCTTGTTGTCAGTCTCACTGCATTTCACAGATGTAAGCACCCTTAGCAGTTCAGTTCCTGGCCTGATCATGTCCTTTTGACCATTGCCATTTGCCTGCATCAAGACGCTTAACCCCTGTCCGCTCCAGAACATCCACCCCTGTTCATCCCCCTTTTGTCTGCTTTGGATTACATTAGGAATACACAAAGTGAAGGATTCCTGGACAAACTGAATGCAATTAGTAAAACAAAAGACTTAAATTCCACAATCCGCAGTCTTAAATGTGGGCGCATGTGGGCGCATGTCTGTCTAAACACAGCAGCCATGTTTTGTTGAGCTCATAGGCACAGTAAACACAATGATAAGAGTGGCTTGGGAGCGCATCTGGGGAAATATACAGCGCTGTTTGTTGCTGTTGCCGTCCTTGGCTTCAAGTTGGAAAATTTTTACCCATCCTTATTTTTGTTCCATCCATCTATCCTTCTCTTTCTGTCTCTCCTCAAGGGCCCGGACAGTCAGAAATAATTCATTTTCAGCTACATAAAAGAAACTGTGAAAACAAAGAAATAAGAACATGCTAGTCAACTAATCTTATAGGCAACAGCACAACAGCAGATTCATTTTACACACAGTAGTAACTAAATATTAGCTGGAGCACTTTTAATTACAATCACAATATCACAATTTGATATTTTGATATCGGCTTTAAAGATTATCCAACAATAATTTATTCCTAACCATCCCAGTGTTGACTTTTTCTGCATTTCGACAGGCACGCTCACACACATTCATGCCCTCCAGGGGCAAAGGTGTGTTATTGGATCAGAGGCTGTTCCTGTAAATGGAGATCGGTGTGTTTACATCAGTAAGTGGATTATGGCCGACCAGTTTTCCTCACATCACTCCCTTAACTTATGCAGCATGAGGAGTTTTCACACACGAGCACTCACACAAAGAGAAGTGTGAAGGGAAAAAGCATATAAATATACACAGTAAGGAGAGATGATGGGTTCAGTAATCATGTTAGTGTTGATCTGAACGCTTGATTCTCCTCAAATCACTTGGTATCACTGAACTCACAGGCTCATAGATACAGAAATTAACTTATTTTATATATGTATTATTTGATGTCGATTTTAAGGGCCATTTTTACTTGTCTGAGGGCATATTTCATTCTAACCATATACAAACACATATGCCTCACTGTCTAGCTGCCTATCTAACTTTTAAGGCAGCATCCTAACTGAAATAGAACCTCATGCGAGAGTGATTTGGAACAAAAGCAAACAAAATATGCACAAATATACATGGCACCCACCAATAAGTAGACTGTTTTTTAATCAATGATTTTCTGTATTAAATTAATTGCATTCACAATCACAGTTTTATTTGTTTCACTGAGCTCATTGCAATGCATTCTGAATTAAATTTGGTCAAAGCAAGGTACTTATGAGGCAGCATAATTAATTTACCTATCTTTTGGAACAGTGCCATAAATCTATTTCAGAATATAATGACATATATGAGATTTTACCAAAAAAAAAAAAAAAAAAAAAGCCCACACAAGGCATTTTAGCCTTAATCCTGTGTTAATTGGTGACTGATTGTGAATAGTAGCGTCACGTTTTGCGTGTCATCCTTTACTGCCCTGGTCTGTTTTGAGATCAGCTTTAATCATTTTAAATGAACTCTATTGCTTAACATGTCAAATACTGAACTGGTTTGGGTGTAGCAGACAGTATTGCTGCTGTCTATAGGATTATTGGTGTGCATTGAGACTCTTGTTATCCTAATGTAATATATTCCACCACATTAGAATGAATGATCTTGTGCTAATGAAATGCCGTATTATCGCATTAGAAAAGAGCTGAGAGGGCTAGGATAGAGAAAAACAGAAAGAGAGACTTTAATATGAGGGTTTAAAATGGCTTCCGCAGAACTGAGACGGAATACGAGGTCTGTGCTTTCTTTTTATTGGGGTGATTACACAAGCTGACAGTCCATTCTGTTGGCTAGCCATCGGTGTTGTAGTCGGCGAGCGGGGAAATAATCCTTCTCGACAGCCAGTCCTGCCGTGATATGAGAATACTTCTGGAGGATTCTCTGGTAATTACGGCCACAGTGTGAGGCAGACGCTATGTGTGAGTCGGGATTTATGACACGTGTCTAAACATCACTAAGCACGACTTATTGTGCTTGTTTGGCTTACAAAAAGTCATAATTTATGTAATGATTTATTGTTTTTCAATTTCTGTTCTTTTGTATGCATGTTGTAATATTCAATGCATTGTGCATTAGGACTGTTCATTTAGTACTATTGTATTATAATAACATTGGTAAATTTACCAATAAATAAAGCTTATACAGCATACAATACAGTTTATCATAAATAAAATGATACATTATTATTGTTATTGAAAGAAAAATCAATTTCAAGTAAATTCTGTTCTTTTGAACTTTCTATTTATCAAATAAAATAAATTTAATGGTTTCCACAAATATATTAAGCAGCACTGTTTTCAGCATTAATAATAATAAGAAATATATCTTAATTTATGAAGGATCATGTGACACTAAACATATATATATATGTGTTTAATATGCAAAATTTAACTCTTTTAATTCTGACCTATATGCTTTACAGGCAAAGCTGCTCCACAAATATTGATATATGCAATGCATTAATTGCGATTAATTTGATTGATTAAAAATCATATCTTGTAATTATTTTGATTAAAACTTAATCAGTCGACAGCCCAGCTACCTTATACAAGTGTTTACTGTATGTACTTATATAACCCTCTGTTAATGCATTGGCGCATTGTGTTACAGGGCTTTTAATTTTGAAGGGTATCTGTGTCCTTTAAAGTAGAGATAATGACTAATAGCTATATGCTAGGTCCGTCTGATTGACAGCCTATGGTAATTGAGCTCGATAGTGCGCCCCCTACTGACCCCTGGTGAGTGACACATCCTGAACCCGGGGTTGAGTTCCCAAAGTCAAGGGCCTACATTACCATACTGCGCTGTCAGAGAGGAAGACGGAGAGAGAGAAGAGCAATGAAGGGCTCTCTATCTCAAAGGTGTTTAATTATCTTCACTTAGGACAGTGCCCCACCTGTTCCCTCACGCCAGCTGACACAACAAACAACTGCCAAACAGACGAAAGACAGATTAACCAGAGCACACCTGTAGAAAAGCGAGGGAAGATCCTCTTCCTCCGTCGTCGTCTTTCTCTCTACACAAACCACACACCCATATGGCTTACAGCAGTATGGCTCTTTTATTGCAGGACAAGGGAAAAGTATGTTAACGATCTCCAGCAAGCTGCAATTATTAGCAATGTGACAATGAGTCAATGCCATTACGACCTCTCTGCTCCCTGGCTGGGGTTCGCGTCAAATAACCCTTCAGTCACGCGTGGCTGCGGTAGATAGCATAAAAAGTCATCACGCGGCGCCGGCCATGACGCCTAATCAAAACGCTCTTTGTGTCGGCTTTAATCTGGCTCTCTCTAGACCATCCGAGCTGTTCGCTCTTCCTCGGATTCCTCCCTCTCCTCGCCGTCTCCCAAATGAATCAACACTGTTTGGGAAGGGTAGAAAAAAACTAAATAGAGCTGCCGACGAGAATTATACAACACCAGAGCTGCAATGACAGCTGGAAGGCCGACCTTGTTCCTTCAAGCTCAATGTCAGTGTGAGAGGCCACTGCCTCAATCACTACAGCACACTGTTGACAGGTTGGAGAAATATTGATTTTTAACATATGAATGTCTGTTAAGCCGCTGTTACTAGATATGAATTTTATATAGTCGCTTAAAGCACAATGTCAAGCTACTCTTTAATATTTCATAGCAGAAGGCTGAGCAGACAGAAATATGAGTTTGAAATACTACAACTTGGTCATACTTGGTCAACTTGGTCATCCAACAGTCAGGTCATATTCAATTTTACTTTAACTAAAATAGCATATTATTTGTCAGCTTTTTAGTTGATGAGAAAATTTCTGTTGTATTTGATTTTGTATTATACATATTCATTTCAACATATACAGTATCTGGGTGTGAAAACTGTATGCTGAAATAACGATATACTGACTTTACTAGTATAATACAATATTGTGAATACGTCATGCTTTTTTCTTCCATGTGTCTTGTCGTATTTCCTTACATGTTTAACTATCATCTTGATAATTTGTGACCCTGGACCACAAAACCAGTCATAAGGGTCAATTATTTGAAATTGAGATTTATACGTCATCTGAAAGCTGAATAAAAAAAAAGCTTTCCATTGATATATGGTTTGTTAGTATAGGATAAAAGATAAAACTATTTGGAAATCTGGAATCTGAGGGTGCAAAAAAATCGAAATATTGAGAAAATCGCTTTTAAAGTTGTCCATATTAAGTCCTTAGCAATGCATATTACTACTAATAATACATTTTTTGATATATTTACGGTAGGAAATTTAAAAAGTATCTTCATGGAACATGATCTTTACTTAATATCCTAATGATTTTTGGCATAAAAGAAAAATCGATAATTTTGGCTATTGCCACAAATATACCCGTGCAACTTATGACTGGTTTTGTGGTCCAGGGTCACATTTGTCTTGTCTTTCGCTTTTCCACCATCGGGCTGGAAGGGTTACGGTTTATATTTCCACTTGAGCTTGGTTCGGCACGGCACGATTACAAGCGTTATCAGCCCGGAATTCTCAGCACGGTTGGCTAACCATGTTGAACCATGCTGGTAGAATGTGTGTAGTGACGTCGCCACTCAGGAACTACCAGTTTCTCTGTAACTGGCTAAGCGCAGTATTTGGGCGAAGTAAACACAAGTTAATAACAGAAATATCTAATCATCATATAACTCAGTCGCTATTTACACCTCATAACTCTGTAAACTCTTGCGTTACCAAGGCAATGACTAACGCATTTGTATTACATTCCAAAGAGGTCCGTTATCAGCCCCACAGTGGAAAATTAAACCATATCCGTACTGGCTGGGCCAAATCGGCATGGAATGGAACAGTTAAGCAACGAGCCCAACGGTGGAAAAACAGCTTTTGTTATCACTGTCGAAATCTAAAAACCCTGTGTTAATGACCATTTTGTAGGTCATTTCACTGATAGGATTAACAATGCATATATACAACCAGCAGACGGTTGCTGACTTGCATAATAAGAAAAAATGCAAAAGTTATTCGCTGAATACAGTTCTATTTTCCCTTTACAGACCTCAGGAAAAATAGCCTTTCCTCTGGTGTTTTTAAAGCATACTATAGATTAGCGGGGTCAGGCTTGATGCAAAAGTTATTCGCTGAATACGGTTCTATTTTTCCCTTACAGACCTCAGGAAAAAAAATAGCCTTTCTTTTGGTGTTTTTAAAGCATACTATAGATTAGCGGGGTCAGGCTTGTCTGTCTGGAGTGAGGTTCAGCTGTCTGATGGCTTACTTTAGCAGATGGATCCACAGGAAGTTCTGCTGAGCTGGGCACTAATGTCCAGCTAAAGCTTCTGGGCAGCTTTCAGCACTTACTCAATGTCTAAAGCACTCTGCTAAAGCAGCTCAAGAATGGACCTCTTTCTCTATCTCTTTGTCTCAATTCTTAATCTTTCTTTCTTTCTTTCATTCTTTGTTTCTGAAAGAATGAATGAATATGTGCTATATTATTCTGTCATACACATACTCTGTGTCCCTGTGGCGAGAGCTGAAAGATGCTGACAGTGTGGCCTTTTGTGTGATGACACTGCCTCTGTAGCTCCCAACACACTCCTGTAAACAGAGACAACGACGAGAGCAGGAGAAAGAGAAAGGGAAAGATTCTCACATTTATTTTTCAAATTTATCTGCATGTATGGAGGGACGCATGCTATTTGTTTCATAGTATGCCACGCACAGTTGGGCTTCTATCCCATTGTAGCTTATTTATCACGGTTGGGTTGAGCCCTGCCCTCATTTGGAATCTGAATGCCTGTGTACGCAGGTGAGGTGATGGAGATTGTGTAAGACAGAGGTGGGGGGGGGGGTATGTTTGCCTTAGGGTGGGCCACTGGCTCTTGTAGACCATTTGGCCGGGACTGGGCCTGCCTGCTTTACTGGTATGGTAAACTGGTATGGTTACAAATCAGAGTAGACAACGTGAGGAGAACGATGGAGAAAATGACTGAGAATGAGAAGAGTAAGATATACTGTATAGATAGATAGATAGATTGTACAACAGAAAAGTAGATTTTTTTCTGTCCTCATAAGGAATTCCTAATTTCATGAAGAATGAGTCTGTTTAATCCCTTTCTCCGTTGGTATTCCAGTCCCTGTCTCTGTCTCTGGCAAGTCAATAGATTTCAATGTCAATTTAGGCTCTGTGCTACAGCTCATTTTAAACCAATCAGCCTTCCCATTTATGAGCAGAGTACAGCAAGCCGATATTAATATCTCAAGTCAGATCAGCTTCAAACTGTTCAAGTCAGGTACTGGGAGCTAGTATTAGCACTCACAGCAGGACAGTTTAAGTTAATCTGAATGTCTCTCTCTTTATTTACATTGCACTCTTCATATCTACAAAGGATTGTTTCCATGTTTAAAGTAGTCTCTGGACGTGTAATCAATGTTAGCAAAACATTACATCTGCTCCTGCCGAAGGAGAAGAAAAAAAAAAGAAAAGGTGGCATGTGCTTTCTGTACTAAACAAGTTTCCAGCTCTGTGCTGTCCCCTGTTGTTTGCTTTTGAAACTGCAAGGTTTTTTGTTTTTTCATTTCTATTTATTAGAGTGCGTCAACATGAATAGTTATGTTTACTTCCATTATATTCTCAATTCCAAACACCTTTCCACATTTAATCACTTTTTGCTCTCTTTTCTCCCTCTCTCCCACTCAAAGATACTTAAACACATGACACTCACACGCGCACACACACAAGCAGCACTTTCTAACTTGAAATCTACTTGCCAGCACAGGACGCAGTGGTAAGCATTAGTTATCCAGGTAGGTGGGCTCTTGCCGGTCCCCAGATAGGGACCACATGCTGCGCCAATGCCCTGCTGTCAGCAGACCCCCTGGGGCTTCCACAGGCTGTCCACGGCAGGTGAAATGGTTGTGGCCTGTTTAAATCAATGAAGCCTTTTCCAATGAAAAGGTTAGGAGAGAGTGTTGGCGTGCAGAGAAAGCAACACGTGGTGCTTGTCAGGTGTGTCTGTACGAGTGGCCTCAGATGCCCTGTGCTATAATGGACATGCTTGGTGTCGCATTTTAAAGGTGAGAAGATATTAATGTGCATTACACAGTTCTCTGGAAAACTGGATTTTGATTGGTCAGTCACTGTGTTTTTTTGTATAATGACCACTAAACTGTATATTTGACCGTCGTTGACAAATATTTTCTCGCCACTGTAAAGCCAGCTGGTCATTAGTGTAAAATAAAGTCCTTCAGGCTATTTTTTGACAATAACCAGCTGACTACAGCTGAATTTTCTTCTACTTTTAGCGCAAAACAAGATGTTTCGGTCCTAATAAATGTACAGAATCTTATGCTGTCCTTGTGGCTGTATCTCTGGGGGGCTACTGGAGGGTACTAAGGATGCATAAACCTCATGGCCCATTTCTCATCATAGAGAGAAAGTCCACTTACTTTATTTAGCCGATCTCCATGGAGACCAGCTGGACAGAGGCAAAGTCAGACCGGACAGAGAGAGAGCTCTTCTATCTTTCATTCCTACCTAGCACTTCCTGTCACTTCAGGTTGTTTGCTGATTTCAGAGCATAATTGATCAAATTTAGTTCAATTTATAGCTAATTTTTAATCCATTTAACATTATGTATAGTCTATTATTTGTAGTAATACACAAAGGATTCAGTGTTTAAGGGTGTGTTCACACTTGTAGCTCGGTTCGCTTGGTTCGCACATCCAAAACAATGCTGTGTGCTGGGCTAAATGCGCTCGTTGTATGTGCGTAGCCTAAATATGATGGTATTTTGACCAGCTTATAAAATATATAAAGGATACAAAACAGCATCAGGAATCCCTCCGTCACACACACAAACGAAGATCTTCTGCGAGGAGATGCTGTTCTGATGCCTTTACCGAACTGTGATGGGCAACATTGCAACTATGACGAGAAAAAACAGGTATGTTTGAGCATTCTGTCCTTTTAGGGTCGCATCTTGTGATATCATGTCCCGTTTTTGGTTTGTTTACATGTCTTTGGTCCGTTGACACATTGCATTCACATTCGAACCACACCAGAGTTCGTTTGGAAGCGTACCGAGACCCATCTTTTCAGCGGGCTCGATCCGCTTGTTTGGTGAGCTCCAGGGTTCGGATGACAGTGTTCACACTTATTCAAATGAACCGCACTAACAGAGCAATCGCACCAGGGTTTGTTTTAATCGAACCAAACATGCCAAGTGTGAACAAACCCTAGGGAATCAATCCAGTTTAGCTGTTTAAGTTATCTTGACAAGGCTTAATCAGTTTGACTCATAGTATTCAACTGTTTTATTTCATTTTGGAATCGTTTAGAATTGTTTTACTTGCAGACAAGGAAGGAACATTTCTGAAAAACGATTTGCTCCCAAAAATGCTACGTATACCTCAACTGTTACTTCACACAGTCCACACTGTACTGAGATCTGTTTTGATCTCAGTCTGGCTGATTGAAACCAATCTTCCTTATTTTAATCAGTTGTATCTTTGTTCATCCTGTAATTAATTTAGCTTTTCACATAATCATATTTTACCATCCGTCATTCCGAGCTTCATTGAATCTGCCTATAAAACTATAGAAAGAGACAAGAATCTTATCTTTAAAGACTTTTAATTATTTAATCTCAGATGGTATTCATTGTCTCCCTGTTATTAAAAGGGAGTCCACTGAAATCAAAGAATAAAAGACCCTATAAATTAGAGATGATTAAAGAAACTGCTAAATTTAATTTAGTAGTTTCTGATGAACTGACAAGTCTGCCCATACCTGCTTCCACTTCTACATCTACATTAGTTGCCTTGGCAACACCTTATATCCGCTGTTACCATGCTTACACTGCTCGATGCAGAATCAGTTGTATCTTTTTTCAGTTGTAAAAAATTCCTGGAAGCTGAAAACATCCCAGTTCTTGCATGGCCAGCATACTCACCGGACATGTCACCCATTGAGCATGTTTGGGATGCTCTGGATCAGCGTATACGACAGCGTGTTCCAGTTCCTGCCAATATCCAGCAACTTCGCACAGCCATTGAAATGGAGTGGACCAACATTCCACAGACCACAATCAACAACCTGATCAACTCTATGCGAAGGAGATGTGTTGCACTGCGTGAGGCAAATGGTGGTCGCACCAGATATTGACTTTTTTTTTGGACCCCCTTGGACCCCCCCCCAAATACAGTAAAACTGCACATTTTAGAGTGGCCTTTTATTGTGGCCAGCCTAAGGCACACCTGTGCAATAATCATGCTGTCTAATCAGCATCTTGATATGCCACACCTGTGAGGCAGATGGATTATCTCGGCAAAGGAGAAGTGCTCACTAACACTAACAGATTTGTGAACAATATTTGAGAGAAATAGGCCTTTTGTGTACATAGAAAAAGTCTTAGACCTTTGAGTTCAGCTCATGAAAAATGGGGGAAAAAACAAGTGTTGCGTTTATAATTTTGTTCAGTGTATTTAACTTCTATCTCTGTGAATTTCCAAGTTTGCCTTTACCAAAGAATAAGGGTAAGCTCAAAGCGTTTAAAGTGAGGTGAGAATTATCTTTAATATTCATCATAATGAAGGGGTGAAGTTGTAGTTGCTGTGTTCATTATTCTTGCCCTTTGATATGGATTTTAGAATTATGATGAGAACATTAAATCGACCCCAGCTGTCTTCCAAATCTCCTCTCATCCTTAAGAACTGAAGTCCTCTGTATTCTGTTCCGTTTCTTTGTAATTGGCCCTACCTTTCAAAAACACAGACAGTGTTAATTACGCACAAACTCCTCTGCAGGGATCATACCTCTGAGACGTGTCCTTAAGCCCCCTTTAAGGGATTAAGGGATGTGTGGCGGTTGCTGTTTGCGTGGATTTCTGTTTGTATATGCGGCTGATTTCAATGCAATTTGTTTGTGCGCATGTGCAGGCAGTCCTTTCATGTTTATTGCACTTAAAAGGATAGTTCACTGAAAAATGAAAATTCTGTCATCATTTACTCACCCTCAAATTGTTCCAAATCGGTATGAATGTCTTTCTTCTGCTGAACACAAAAGAAGATATTTTGAAGAATATGGGTAACCAAACAGTTGATGGGACACCATTGACTTCCATAGTACTATGGAATACTATGGAAGTCAATCGAGTCCATCAACTGTTTGGTTACCAACATTCTTCAAAAAATCTTGTTTTGTGTTCAGCAGAGAAACGAAATGCATACAGGTTTGGAATTTGAGGGTGAGTAAATGATGACAGAGTTTTCATTTTTGGGTGAACTATCCCTTTAACCGAGGCATTATGTCTGTAAACCCTCCAAAACTTTGATTAAAAAAAAAATCCCCTCAGTTTTCAGCAAGATCTCCACAAGGAATCGGCATCAGCTACATATACATAATAACACGTTATGTTTACACTAACATATTATAGTCTCACATGCATGCTGATCCCTCAGTTGGCAGAACACCCTACAACAGCTCTTTCCAAACAAACGCTCCTCCTTCTCTATAGGAGTTTCTTGTGGGATGGAGAGACTGAGGCAAGAGGAGGAGGGGAGGATGCAGGCAGAGAGGGATTTGGCTGTGGAAAGAGTGATCTCATTAGCCTTTGGTGTATTGTGTTGCAGTCAGGTAAATACATGTAGTGCTAGGACACCTAACACCTCTAGTGATGGTGACTAATGAGGTGCTGTGTTTGTATGTGTTTTGAACTATGTCTTCAAGAATATGTAACTGGTGTTGTGCACATGTATGACATGTAGGCCACCATACAATTCAGGTGTAAAAGGGTCTCTCATTTAACCTCTGTCTTTCTCACAAATATAAACACATTGGCTGACTTGTCAGGTGCGCAACAAACCATGGATAATGCCAAATAATACATGTTTAGAATATAAGCATAATATATTTTACAAAAACATTTGTAAATGTACAATGCCATTTCAAAGTCAAATGCTTCGGGTTTATTTAAAAAAAAAAAAAAAATCAGTACTTTTATTTAGCAAGGGTGCATTAATAATAATTGATCAAAAAAGTGTCCTTAAAGACATTTATGTTACAAAACATTTACATTGCAAAAGCATAATAATTTTGTATTGTGTGCAGGTAAGCATGATCAGATCTCTGTCCAGATATTATCCAGATATGAAAAGCATGCTAATGCTAACTGTAAAAGGGATATAAAAAGGAGTGGAATTGACTTCATACCTTTGCAAAACAATGGACCAGTTTAGTGAAAAGTAATTGCAAAATGAATGGTTAAAAAAAGTGAAGTCAGTTCTGAGAAGAGGTCGATCATCCTTTGTTTCCACATGCCATTTGCTTTGGTATTTTCTTGCTTTTAGAAATGTAGTTTATAGCTCAAAAACTATTGCTGTGAAAAGAAGTCATTGTGCAGGCTGCCTGGATCTTAACTCTGAGTATCTGTAACAGCTTGTGTCCGTAACAGTCTTCAAAGAAACCATTGAAATATAAACCTGGTGAGAGGTTTTTTAAAGAGATTGAAAACACCATCAGGTGAAGGGATTGTGAGCGAGGCAATGAATGGTATTGACTGATGTCTGTAAATCAAGTCTTTGATGGCCACTAGCAGAGCTCAGGGCACAGGTGTTCTATGAGTGGACTAGCTGTGTGGATAGACCGCTTTAGAAAGCCTGACCACCGCTACAGCTGGGCGATACGGTTAAGACACACAGCCTATATCGATTTTTCCTCTTTTGGACAATATAGCTACAGTTGTCAGCGACGACGTTCGTGCTCATCTGTTTCCTGGGTTAAAGGGCAGCCAGGACAACAGGCTGAAAATATCAGTGCCATTAGCCATGTCACTCACTGGCTTTGTGACCTGATTAATGGCGGCACCTATATACAGTGGGCTATTCTTAAACAGAAGTTGATGGAAATCCTACAATTGATCGTATCTCGCTAAACCATTTACGAATGGGCAGTACAAACAAAAGACTTTGAGTTTTGAGAGTCATGTATCTAATCTGCTGTTCCACCGGCCACTGTATTTGTCTAGAGTGCAGATGGACTTGAACAAAGAGAGAATGGGACACAGATGAATGGCAAAGGGCCTTTTATTTCCAAGCTTTTCTGTTTCAACTTGACAAGGCTACTTTGGTCTAAATACCATTCCCGTTAGGAAGAGGAACGCTGCTCGCTTATTTTTTTTCCGGCTCTGCCTCCAACCATCCCTGGGATCATCAATCAATACCTTCGGATTACAGGGGGATTACGGACTACAATGGTCTCCGATTTTGGTAATCTGCCTTTTTTCTTCCACCTTTTTTTTTTTTTAGGAAAATGGATAAATGCGTGGCAATTTGAGAACAAAATATCGACATTCAGCTTTCTGTACAGAGCACACAACAATAGAACACCATCCTCTTTGGAATTAATATTTAATGGTTTTGACTGATTGTCTACAGTGAGAGTATCGTGCTGTTTTGTCTTTTTTATCTCCACTTCCTCTCGCCTTTAGAGATAGAAAGAGAACGGATGAGGTGAAATTCAAGGCGCATGAGAAAGAGGGGCAGAATCTGTGAAAGAGAGGAAATGGAACCCTATATTCTGCTGTTTTATTTCAACATTTCATTTCCTGCTGTTCTGACATCGCTAGAGACAAAGGAAGCAAAGATGTTTAGATTGAGCTTCTGTCTGTCGACTCAGGTGTCACGAGGGTTTAATGTTTGACCTCCAGAGGTGACTCGAGACACCTGGTGGACCCCTCGCATGCAGTCATTGACGTCTATCACCTCTCCCCTGATCTTTAATTAAGGGAGGATGCCTTAGTTTATAACTGGGGTGTGTGTGTGTGTGTGTGTGTGTGTGTGTGTGTGTGTGTGTGTGTGTGTGTGTGTGTGTGTGTGTGTGTGTTTCACAGGCCATTAGGGGAATGTTTGGGCAGGAGGCAGGATGCATTCTCTATTGATCAGTTCCCTAAGGGCTGCAAAGGAATCTGGGAAAAAAAAACATTACACTGAAGACCACCTTAAGCACTCTGGGATTAAACACACTTATTAGCCGTTTGTTTCGATGATGACAATAATTAGGTTCATCATAGTCTTCATCACCATCATCATTATTCCTAGCTTAAATCAATAATTTTCTGCAATCAATAACTATTCATTCCACTGGCAATCAGCTAAATGTCAAATCGGTAAAAGTTGCATGATCTAGTGGTACCATATTGGTTATCAACCAATTGTATTTTTTTATTTATTTTTTTTATCGGTAAATATTGAATATAAAGCCTTTTTTTTTTCTTATATTTTTACATTTAGATTAAGTCTGCATCATCATGATTATCTTCTTAGATGCATACTGTACAGTGTAATGTTGTGATGTTTGCATTTAAAATGATTGCTTTTAGTTTTGTATTTTTTTTATTTATTTAGACATATCAACCATTTATTCGTTTTCTGCCATAATGTTATTAAAAATCATTATATAATATACTGTTAGTGTTTTATATATATATATATATATATATATTATCTTGTTAGTGTTGGGTGGAATTGTAATATTTTTGATAGGGATTGCATTCAAATTTTCCGATAATTTCACAGTGGTTGGTATCTGTGTTCATAAAGGACTTTTATTATGTCTAGTACATCGCAGAGTTGTAGGGCACGGTTTTCCGAGCTTTTGACTGACAGCTCTGGTGTGCAGGCAGATAGGTATGTTCCCTTGTTAATGGTGTCCGTTTTGTTCCAGAGCAGTGTGTGAGGAGCATGCTCCGTCTGAGACGACCAGCAGAAGAGAGAGAGGGAGAATAAAAAAGAGGGAGAAAAAATGGGTGGAAAACAGGACTGATGCATGTACGAGCTCACAGAGCCATGAGAGGGGGAGAGGAAAGAAGGTTAGAAAGAGAAAGAGAGTGAAAAAGAGAGAGAGGTACCGTGGGAATAGAGAACTGAATCAGAAAGGTAACCATGTGCAGCGGTTCTGTGCGCCAGCAGCTGAATCTGCCTCAACACAAAGTGCTGAGGATCAACAGAGCAGAGCAGGGACAGAGAGAAAAAATGGGACATGAGAATGAAAGCAAAATGAGTCGTGGAGAAAGTCAATGAATGAAGAGAGATTTGCTGTAACAAAAAGGAGTGTAAGAGAGTGTTAAACTCACAAAATGTGACCGGTTAAACTCAAATAAGCAGGTAGAAACAGTCACACATTTTTGTCCCTTCACACACACACATACTGCAGCAAACGAAATGGCTCATACTCGCAGTGGGACTACGTCACTGCACACAACTGCAGTGCAGACTATGTAGGAGGTCAGCACTCGATCTATACCGAATGCAAAGACAGTTTTCCTTTAATTCAAACACATAATCAACCTGGACATCCAGGAAGATGTTTCCACAGAGTGCAACTTTGCAAAATGTTACTAATTAGGGAACATTCTTACCATGTTATTCAGACCAGATTCTATTAGAGAATACATAAAGAGCAGTTCATTCAGTTCTCTCTCTGTATTATATCACTCACATCCGAAACTTTGCCAGGTAGCCTTTTTTCCTGACCTATTGAGGACCTTGAATATTAGATACCGTGTCTATCACTCTCAGTTACAAAGCCAAGAGCCTCTTCCATTCCTTCGATTCATCGCTTCCTTTCTTTTTCCCTAGCGAGCGGCTGAGTGTATGACTCAAAGATAGTGCATGTGAATCACGGCTATGAAACAGGCTGCTACTA
Source organism: Coreius guichenoti (assembly GCA_039654105.1). NCBI lineage: Eukaryota > Metazoa > Chordata > Actinopteri > Cypriniformes > Gobionidae > Coreius > Coreius guichenoti. Next base: position 19,764,911 of record CM077168.1, read on the forward strand.
AGGACCCTTTGTCCATTAATTAGGCTCAGCGTGTACCCGCGCGTGTGCGCTGTTAGAAAAGCAGCTTTATTTTGGCATCAGGAGTCACGAACATTTGAGTTATGGTCACGGAGGTTGTATAGATTGTGACGATCAGAGCTAGATAAAAAAGTTCTGTCGTCTCTCGGGTTTAATTGGCAAGATTAATTAGGTCTGTATGAAAGTAATTATTCATCGGGTATTGACATTTGTTTGTTCTTTAGTACAGTAATTGGGCAAGTCAGAGACAAATTGCCCTTTCGAGACCTTCAAAGTCTGACCAAAGTACAACTTTTGGATTTACCTCGGTGAATGATAATTTGATTGCAGCTTAGTGATGCCGAGTTTGCTTCTGAGGTTGAAACATATGCCTTTCATTTGCTATACTTATTTGCATACATTCTCAGAATACACATACATACAAACATACAATTGTGCCCATAAGTTAAAGGGGTCATTAACTGCGTTGTTTTATTGTTTTATGTTTCCTGGGGTGCACTTATAACGTTAGAATGCTTTTTACATCAAAAATTGTCATAATTTATAAATAAAAGGCACTTTTCCTACCCTGATTTTAGCCCTCTGCTCTGAACACTCTGTTTTAAGGGGCGTGTCTGCTGTGAGACTTCAGTGTAAACGCCCACTGCTGTGATTGGCTAACGTCTTTCCATTTGAAATAGCTAAGTATTACTCTCTCTTTTAGCGCATTTTTACTATTACAGCTCTCATGGTTAACTAATCATGAAAAGTGTTGCATTACATTTAGATCTATGGCATTATATTTAGAACTATGGCATTATATTCAGATCGTGGTATGAAAGGTTGCAGAGATGAGCATTGTAGCCGATCACAGACATGCTGAGCGCATGAAAGCAGTGATCTCGTCTTTGCAACTAACGTATGCTTTCATCTTCACTAACAGTGCAAACGTGATATAGTTAAAAGATTCGTTGAATAAAACGGGAGTCACTGATAAACGCGTCACTGATAAACTCTCGCCATTTGATTGACAGCTCCAGCGCGCGCTGCTCCAACGATTGCAAAGGGAGCTTTCTTTGATCGCTTTCTTTATAGAATTTAATCACCGTTAAATAACAGATTATTTTCATCCTACTAAGAGAAACAACGCAAGTTGACGTTTAGTCACTGGTTTGATTTACTGACACACAGACAAAGAACATCTGACTGTACACGAATCATTACATTTCAGATCAGGCATTAGAATTAACACAGTTACATGTTGCATTACTGTCGAGCCCAGGCACTGCACAATATTTTGTGATCCTCAACGGCATGTTTATTGCTTGGTAGCTCCATCTGGTTTAACACCACGTAGGCCTATGTTACTTAGGCTACCTATTCTATTGCATGTCATGTGTGAATCGGTGGGCGGGGCTAAACAGGCAGTGATGAAGTAGGCGTTGATCTTCTTCTGCAGAGGCGGTGCTTGCCTCCCTTTGACGTCATAGATTCCCACTTTGAAAAACCTGTCGTTTGCTGGACCTGGTGTTAATAAAAGCTTTTATTGGACTAACAAGGATGTTTTCAGTTCTGAAACTTACAGGATATTCTTATAGTATGATGACCTCTTATATGTCAAAAGCTCAAGGAAAATTAGATTTCTCAGTTCATGACCCCTTTCAAAACTTTTCAATTTAGTTCACATACCCCTTTGCAATCAAATAAGATAAAATCATAAAAAATTGTATTTTTTAGTACTGCCCTGAAGAAGCTGGAGAGCTCAAATTAAACGCATACCAAGACAAAACAATAACTGAATTTACACAAATTATCCTGTTCAAAACTTTACACATCCCTTGGTTCTTAATATTCTGTTGCCTTATCGAGCACTGTTTGCAGCCTTTTGTGATTTTTTTTTTGTTGATTTTTTTTATGATTTATATAAAAAAATCCCTCAAGTGACCTGAGTGATGAATCAGGACCTCGCCATCATTCAGACACTGTCAGAACTCAAATGTGCAGAGCATGCTGGGAAACCAAAGAACACACAGTTCTTGAAAGATTTTTTGTCAAAAACAGTGGGCTGCCTCACTGCTGACGACAAACCACATGCACAACCATCACAAAAGCAGTCATTGATGCTCAACACATGATATTAAGAACCAGTAAACTTTTGAGTAGGATGTGCAAATCCAGTTATTTTATCTTGTGCATTATATGTAATATGTTTTATTATCCTTTAATGACAGAAAATGTGCAAGAGTTGTACCCTTTAGGCATGCAACAGCTTGTGACTGGGACAGTAGCCTTGAAAGGACAACTTTGTACCTTATCTACCCCTAAACGTTGTATATTAGTACCTTAGAGTAGTAATATGTACATTTAATGCACTACTAAGGGTAAATAAGGTACAAAGTTGTCATTTTATGAGTACTGCCCCAGTGACAAGTAGTTGTGTAAAATTTTTGCACTTTTTTTGTTTTGAGAGTGTTAAAAACTGACTAACATAATGTAGAATTGACAAATGGTATGTAAACGTTAATGTACATGCATTAAACTAAGAGCAACAGAAGTACTTCATGTCCAAAATATCTTTCCGACCTTTCCTGCCACCCGTAAACTCCAAGCATTTTCTGCTCATCCAGAGCTAACGCTAGCAACAAAAGAGGTTTATTCCCTCTGGGTCCGTACACGATTTAGTGCACTACGTGTCAGACGGTATCTTTCCATGTCACTTCTCTCCTAATGCTAATTCACCCGATTGCTCTCAGAATTACTTAGTCAAACTTATTGCTCGAGACAGACCTGTTAATTCCAATTCATTTCATTCTATGGGGAGCGAGGTGAAAGTGCAACGTGAGAGAGAGAGCGAGAAAAGAGACAGACTCACCCTAGTCAAACTCTGGGCTCTTAGGGCTCTTTGTCAGCACGCACAGTCAGTTAGAGCTGATGCAGTATTCATGGGGCAGAAAGGAAAGATTGGTGGTGGTAGGGGCGGTTAGACCCTGAATTACACTGAATAAAAAGAAAAATGAGTGCATTTGTATTCAGAATGTGGCCCGAGCGAAACCCCCCTCCATTCCTTTGCTCGCTTGCAGCAGGGGAGCTACAAGCTAACTGTTGCATGATAAGGTATTATCTAAAGGGGAGGGTAATGCACTAGATGTCTGCCACAAAATGGAGTCAATCAACTGAACAGGGATAGTAATGCTAGCTTTCTGCACCACGAGAGAGGGAGTAACAGAATAGTGAGATGAAAGAAAGAAGCAGAAGGGAGAGTGCGGGAGGTTTGGCTAGGGGGGCCGTAAGACCACTCGACATAGAAGAGAAGGACGGAGGGGACAGGAAGAGACGTTGAGGCCTGGGCGGACGTACTGTAATTGTTGGCGCAGTGGTGCTCGCAAGATATTTCCTCATTCGTTGCCAGGCCGACACATATTTGCTGATGCTCGACCCATTAACTCAGGCCGGCCGGAGCAGGAGACAGCATTCTAATTCAGGGGGCATAACAGGTCCTTATAAATAAATGAACAGACAGAACGAGCTCCATTATTGCGCTTGATGGGTTTTACATCTCCAACGTGCTTTTGTTCGTCCACTAGATTTTTGCTTAATCTTGTTAAAAAAAATACATATATGATTGGGTTCAGAAGAGTTATGTGTCGTAACTTTTTTTACGGATCTAACGGATCTTGGTGGATGCCCGCTGTGGGGTCCTTCTGTCAGTGTGAAATATTGCTGATTGGAGCACACATGCGGTGGGAAGGAGCTGGAATGAATCAATCTTAGTGGGGGTCCTAGAGTCATCTGACTTATTTCTTGTAAGAGGAAGGCTGACACACAATGCAGGAATTGAAAGGACTTTAGATTTATATAGTAGCTATATATACTAGATTAAACAGGATTTTGTTTTAGTCTTGATTTCCAGTGAAGGAATATGTAAAGATTTTTAAAATAAGAAAAACTGACTCGAGATGCAAAATTGCATCAGATATTAAAACTTGTTTTCTTGTTTAAGCAGAAATACTAACAAACTTCAGTGAGGTTTATGCTCAAACAAGATTAAAAAAAGATATATTCTCTGAAATCAAGTTATCATATCTTACGAAAAATGCTTCTAAAATAAATATTTTGTTTTATCTTCATTTAGATGTTTTAAATGGTAAGCAATACAGAAATACACAGCAAAACGTGATGTTCGTCCTCAGTGTTTTTGTCTTATTTTCCTGTTTTCCAGTACAAATATCTGAGCGTTCTTAAATCAAGAAACATTAACTTGAGAAGCAAAATGACATAGGATATAACATCTTGTTTTCTGAAATAAATGATCAAAATTTAGTTTTTGTTTAAAATGGGTAAAAATCGGCAAATGGGCTAAGAAAAATAACTTGTTTTCCTGATGAATTATGTTGAATTTTCTTACCTCATTGGCAGATTTTTTTTTCTTCTAAAAAGTAAATGAATCTTGATTTAAGCATGTTTAGATATTTATACTGGGGGAAAAAAAAAACTTTTTGGAAGTGTTTTTTTTTTTTTTTTTTTTTGCTGTAAAATATAGAGTAAAAAATACATTTTAAAAACAAGAACTCATAAGACACTTTGATGTGGTTTATATCTAGTCATGACGTCACAAAGGTTGTAGGAAATTAAGTTTCATGCATTCAATCACACACAAAAACCATATCTGGGCTGCATACGAAATTGCATACTTCCCTACTATATAGTAGGCGAAAAATAAGTCTGAATTCAAAGTACTCATAAAGGAGCAGGCAAAAAGTACCCGGATGACTTACTACTTCCGGCGAGATTCTGAAGTGTGTATACAATGGACACTTTACTATCCCATGAGGCCACGGGAGAGGATTTGTGAATGGCAGTGAAGCGACACAACTGGTCACATGATAATGACAACATGGCGAATATAGTATGTCCGGATTACATTCATACCACACACATTCATACTATATAGAACATACTTTTTTAGCAGTCGTGAAGTAATTACCTACTCAAGAGAGTATGTGATTTCGGACGCAGCCATGCGCTCATATTCACACGCTTTCTGACATCGAACACCATCAGGTTCCTTATTTAAACCTGTGATCAGTCAGGCCACGATTGGCTCACACCTGCTCCATCGTCTTTGAACCATGGCTTGCACTTTTTAGCCAATAATGGCGGGCGGTCGATAACGCACAGTGATGAATGCTAAGGTGATGTGATCACATGCTCTTCATGCGTTATAAAGATCAATAAAAACAATAACCGTCCCCTATTCATGATCTCACCATGCTTAGTCCCCCATCTGCGCCTTCTCACGGAGCTTTTCCATCAAAGCGCTATTACCCAAAGAGCAACGGTTGGATGGTGAGAGAGAACGGGGGAAAAAAAAAGGAGCAAGAAAGTGAGAGAAGGGGTGAGGGAGAGAGAAATGCAATTTCACTCCCGACTACGGCAAGCCATAGACGGAAACAGTTTACAGATGAAAGTAATTTCATTTCATTTGCTCTCCATAAAAAGAGGGGCAATGCTGATATATTCTCGCAGACAGATGCACAGCAGCGCAGCTGAGACAGAAATAGCTTCTCCTGTTGGCGGATGAGAGTCAGTGGCCTTCCTCAGTCTGACAATAAAGGCGAATACTCTGTGTTGTGGTGCGATCCAGAATAGATGGTATTTAGGAGAGAGAGCAAATTTATAAAGTATTCAACTGCAGTACCAGACAAATATTGACTTTTTTGGGAGGAAGTGTTTGTGGCGTCTTTGAGGGACCTGCGGCTCACCGGAGAACTGCCCTTAGTCAACAGAGAGCAGCTGTATTGAAGAATGCTGGACTGCAGGATTACATCCGTGTCACCTTTACGCTGGCCGAGACATGGCTTCTTGTGATGAGGTGACATTCACAAAAGACCCTTATGGTCAGCTCTTTGAATATTTAGTGCTAGAGTCAAAGTAACATTAAAGCTAGACTGAAGTCAAATCAGTTTTATTCAAAGATGTTTGGTTTTAAAGTCAACATATCAACATCGCAGCACATTCTGCTTCCATAACTTTGCGTCTTTTTGAGCGAAACAAGACGTTTAACTAGAAAAAGACCAATTTTCTAACATAAATTTTAAAAAAAAATTTTTACCTATATATAATTACAAATCTATTAAATCTAAAGATATATATATATATATATATATATACACTCACCTAAAGGATTATTAGGAACACCATACTAATACTGTGTTTGACCCCCTTTCGCCTTCAGAACTGCCTTAATTCTACGTGGCATTGATTCAACAAGGTGCTGAAAGCATTCTTTAGAAATGTTGGCCCATATTGATAGGATAGCATCTTGCAGTTGATGGAGATTTGTGGGATGCACATCCAGGGCACGAAGCTCCCGTTCCACCACATCCCAAAGATGCTCTATTGGGTTGAGATCTGGTGACTGTGGGGGCCATTTTAGTACAGTGAACTCATTGTCATGTTCAAGAAACCAATTTGAAATGATTCGAGCTTTGTGACATGGTGCATTATCCTGCTGGAAGTAGCCATCAGAGGATGGGTACATGGTGGTCATAAAGGGATGGACATGGTCAGAAACAATGCTCAGGTAGGCCGTGGCATTTAAACGATGCCCAATTGGCACAAAGGGGCCTAAAGTGTGCCAAGAAAACATCCCCCACACCATTACACCACCACCACCAGCCTGCACAGTGGTAACAAGGCATGATGGATCCATGTTCTCATTCTGTTTACGCCAAATTCTGACTCTACCATCTGAATGTCTCAACAGAAATCGAGACTCATCAGACCAGGCAACATTTTTCCAGTCTTCAACTGTCCAATTTTGGTGAGCTCGTGCAAATTGTAGCCTCTTTTTCCTATTTGTAGTGGAGATGAGTGGTACCCGGTGGGGTCTTCTGCTGTTGTAGCCCATCCGCCTCAAGGTTGTGCGTGTTGTGGCTTCACAAATGCTTTTCTGCATACCTCGGTTGTAACGAGTGGTTATTTCAGTCAAAGTTGCTCTTCTATCAGCTTGAATCAGTCGGCCCATTCTCCTCTGACCTCTAGCATCAACAAGGCATTTTCGCCCACAGGACTGCCGCATACTGGATGTTTTTCCCTTTTCACACCATTCTTTGTAAACTCTAGAAATGGTTGTGCGTGAAAATCCCAGTAACTGAGCAGATTGTGAAATACTCAGACCGGCCCGTCTGGCACCAACAACCATGCCACGCTCAAAATTGCTTAAATCACCTTTCTTTCCCGTTCTGACATTCAGTTTGGAGTTCAGGAGATTGTCTTGACCAGGACCACACCCCTAAATGCATTGAAGCAACTGCCATGTGATTGGTTGATTAAATAATTGCATTAATGAGAAATTGAACAGGTGTTCCTAATAATCCTTTAGGTGAGTGTATAAGCCTCCTCTCATGCTGACTGGGTAGATTATCTGAACGTGCTCCTCCCAAATATTGTTAATAAATATATTATACAGTATATACAATTTATATTATAATTTATTTATATTTCTGTTTTATTTCTAATTTTCATTTAGTGTAAGTCTTTCATCTAATATTATTAATATATTATTGTATTTCAGCTTGATTTTATTTAACAAAAATGTTTTTAACATTTAAAGTTTTAGTTTTAGTTACTGTGTTTTTGTGACCCTGGTCACAGAGCCACACTTTTTGGGAAAATATGGCTGTTGTCTCTGCATATTCAACTGGGTTAAAAGTTTTTGAACATTGAAAAAAAAATGCATCACATTATAGTGATATTATTGGTTGTTTGTTAGTTAATCTGAGGTTCCGGTGAGGAGGATGTGAATTAAAAACCGAAAGATAAGCACTGCTGTTTTGTTCACAGTGTATGTAAGATAGTATGGCTCCATGCATTACAAACTGTGCCTTTTGTTCTCTAGGAATCAGTATAGGATTAAAAACCAAATGCAAATTACATAGCAGGCTGAATATGTGAATCTGAATTGCTAATTCAATTTCTTGTTTCTTTATCAGAAAGAGGCTTTCTCTCATTCATTTCTTGCTGATTGTGTGGAAAACACGCCATGTTGTCCTTGAAAACTCCTCATAGTTTCTATTCTGTCTTTTACTTTCTCTAACGCCGTGGAACATTCCCACACTCCCTCCTAATTTAAACAGCAATGCATCATGGGTATTACATCCAGCTTCGATCAATGATGGCTACAAATATCCCAGCCGCTTCTTTTCCAAGGAAATGGCCTCACTGTTCGTAATGTGAGCGAGAAAGTGAGTTTGTCACCTGTGAGAGAGATGGGGTTAATGGGTAATTTTTTTTTTTTCAGGAAGTTTGAATGTACACTCACCTAAAGGATTATTAGGAACACCTGTTCAATTTCTCATTAATGCAATTATTTAATCAACCAATCACATGGCAGTTGCTTCAATGCATTTAGGGGTGTGGTCCTGGTCAAGACAATCTCCTGAACTCCAAACTGAATGTCAGAACGGGAAAGAAAGGTGATTTAAGCAATTTTGAGCGTGGCATGGTTGTTGGTGCCAGACGGGCCGGTCTGAGTATTTCACAATCTGCTCAGTTACTGGGATTTTCACGCACAACCATTTCTAGAGTTTACAAAGAATGGTGTGAAAAGGGAAAAACATCCAGTATGCGGCAGTCCTGTGGGCGAAAATGCCTTGTTGATGCTAGAGGTCAGAGGAGAATGGGCCGACTGATTCAAGCTGATAGAAGAGCAACTTTGACTGAAATAACCACTCGTTACAACCGAGGTATGCAGAAAAGCATTTGTGAAGCTACAACACGCACAACCTTGAGGCGGATGGGCTACAACAGCAGAAGACCCCACCGGGTACCACTCATCTCCACTACAAATAGGAAAAAGAGGCTACAATTTGCACGAGCTCACCAAAATTGGACAGTTGAAGACTGGAAAAATGTTGCCTGGTCTGATGAGTCTCGATTTCTGTTGAGACATTCAGATGGTAGAGTCAGAATTTGGCGTAAACAGAATGAGAACATGGATCCATCATGCCTTGTTACCACTGTGCAGGCTGGTGGTGGTGGTGTAATGGTGTGGGGGATGTTTTCTTGGCACACTTTAGGCCCCTTTGTGCCAATTGGGCATCGTTTAAATGCCACGGCCTACCTGAGCATTGTTTCTGACCATGTCCATCCCTTTATGACCACCATGTACCCATCCTCTGATGGCTACTTCCAGCAGGATAATGCACCATGTCACAAAGCTCGAATCATTTCAAATTGGTTTCTTGAACATGACAATGAGTTCACTGTACTAAAATGGCCCCCACAGTCACCAGATCTCAACCCAATAGAGCATCTTTGGGATGTGGTGGAACGGGAGCTTCGTGCCCTGGATGTGCATCCCACAAATCTCCATCAACTGCAAGATGCTATCCTATCAATATGGGCCAACATTTCTAAAGAATGCTTTCAGCACCTTGTTGAATCAATGCCACGTAGAATTAAGGCAGTTCTGAAGGCGAAAGGGGGTCAAACACAGTATTAGTATGGTGTTCCTAATAATCCTTTAGGTGAGTGTATATAGAGTATTCCAGCATTCCTCCTCCACTCTAACTCCTCACTCTTGATTATTCCTATCCCAGCCAGTGATGGGAAGGGGGTGCTCTGGGTTCGGGCCAAATTCCGAGCTCGGAGCCCTCTCCTCGGACAGCATGCCAAATATGCATATTTTATACTATCTTATTATATCTGAATCTGAATATTATTATAAGTGCGAACTCATGAAAGCAACTATAGCTCAACCAATAGTGTAAATTTGGGACAGCACTGTCAGATCAATGGCAGATAACTGTAACACAAATTCTCACATATAAGTACTTAGTGCTCTTATCCTGACCTATAATTTTCTTTATTATATACAGTATAATGCTACTTTTAGGGATGTTGATCAGATTTAGGCACTAATCTGTTTCTAAAGCTTTGATACAATTAAGCCATTGGGAGCAATTTACTATCATACAAATCAACTATAAGAAGAGAGTAAGAAGAGAGTGTTAGGCCTGGGGCAGGACATGGTTTAATGTGCATGTGCTTTTGTATTCTTGTATTTCTCAGGACACATACGTCCAATTTTCTACAAAAAACAAAAACAAAACAAAAAAATCACAGTTATTGGCCTTCTCTCCGAATGTTGTCTTGAACAGCGACAAAAAAACTTTATTTAAATAGTGAAAGGTTAGAAAAGGCTCCTCTTTCAGCGCACTGTGTGTATCTGTGTGGGAGAGTGTCTTATGATGGACGTCTTTAGTTCAGTCCTTGAGGGTGAAGCGACAAGGATTTATCTGTGTTGTGTCTGATAGGCGGCATGTGAAGCGGGCACTAATGTGGCATATTTATGGGGTAACTCTGTTCCATTATCATCTGTAGGGGAGGCCACAGGGCAGAATTTGCTCTTCCTTCAGTAAACACCAACTCTCAGTGAAGAGAGAGGGAGCTTGCCTCATAAGTGCTGCAAATTCGTACATCAAGTCATGTTTTTAAACCGTCTTTTATTTCTTTTCTTTTTTTTTTTACGCATTTATATCTCACTTTTCCACTTAAATGCTTGACGGTTGTGAGGTTAAAAAAAAAACATAAATTGATCCAGACTTATTGTAACTTTTGTAAGACAGTGGGTCTTGCTTTGCTATGACTTACAGCTCAGAGCTTGCCTCAAAACTAACACACAGTGAGAACCCTTTGGCAAATGTTCCGTTAACCAGTGAACAACATTGACAGAACATTCTCAGAGTTCTCTCTCTTGAATAAGTACCTGCATGCACCTGTCACATCTGTGACGCAAAGACGTCAATAAATCTCACCACTAATGCATGCAGGAAATCTCGAGCTTGTCCAATATTAATGATAGCTTGCTTGGCTTTGCTGTACTGTACACCTCTTCCAGACACTCTAAGTGGAAAAAGCTTTCTCAGCTAATGGTACCGTAATACAGAACAAAGTCCTTTCAGTCTCTCACTTCTACCATACTTTACTGTGGAAAATCTTTAAAATGCACAAATCCATAAAGTCCAACTTCTTGACCAAACCCTAAACTTAACCATGAAAGTAATAGGGGGGAAAAACAACCTGGTCTCATTGGAAAAACGTACCTGTGGCAACATTTTTGCAAAACGCAAAATACGTACTCATCACTGCAGTTTCCAACAGAAATGAACACTGGAGGCAGTAAAACAGCAAGCACTTTTAATCGTTTTCATACACACTTATGATTACAGGGGCAGATTATGGATCAATAACTTTTCACGTGGCTCCTTGCACAATATTATGTTATGACCTCAAAACATTTTTTTTTACCATAGTGTATGATTTGTAAACGAATACATTTTGGAGTTTGCATCACTTAACCAGCTCCATATGTTTGGCTTTTCTGACATACCAAGCTTGCTTGGTAGCTCAGCTGGTACAGAATTGTACTTGCAATGCTGAGAGCTTGGGTACGAATCCTGTGAAAGATGGGTCACGATAAAAGAGCTCAAAGACGAGAGTTCAAAACACAAGCTAAAATGGGATGGTTACGATTGCATTTTTGCCACATTTGCTTTTGTTAACACTATCGGGTAGGTTTAGGGTTTAGTGTAGGTGTACGTTTATTTAACGTGATGGAGCTTTAATCTTTTAGCGCCACTCACTGGACATTTCAATTCAGAACTGCAGTGATACGTACAAAAACCAACGTAATAAAGCGTTGCCAGATTCACATTCATCTGTTCTGGAAAAAACTAAACATGCTTTTATCGCCACTCACTGGACGTTTCACTTTGAAACTGTCGCGAAACGTGCACGACGCAACGTATTTTGCGTTTTGCAAAAATTTTGCCACAGGTACGTTTTTCCAATGAGCCTGGGCTGGAAAAAAAACCTTCTAGTGTGAACCAAGTCGTATGTTATCTTACAGTTTCAGTCTCGTACAAACTTAATTATGATAGTTATTATAACAGACTAATTCTCAGAACATAGCAATAGCACAGACCCCTGTTTTGTGGGTCACATTCTTGGGTCTTTCTCTCTCCATGTCCCATATCTCGCTTTCATCATGTCAGCATTTCCAGTTGTTCCATGTTTTCCTTTTCTCCACAAGTAGAGAAATTGTTATAATGATCGCATACTTGCACTCCAGCTCTATTAATATTTTATTTGCCTCGAAAGATCACACAGAGGAAAATAAAGCATCCTTACTTACAGTTTATGTGTTTGTGAAACTGCGTTAGCAGCTCTGATGCACTTTCAGATGAATCGTGAGCAATCTTGCACAGCCGTACATCTTGTTTTGTAAAAAGCTGCTCTTTTCATTTTGGGGATTTCTTGTTTTTTTTTATGTGTGCGCAGGGTCAAACCCTGCCACATCACATGGATTCTCAACAGCCCGTGTCATTTGACTCTGAAAAGACAGCCAAGTGATTCATCATCGGCGAGCGATGGAGTCACTTTTCATCATTCCTTTAATAATACTAATGCACTCGCACCCCCTCCAACAGAGTGTACGACAATACAAGCCCTTTATGCCATACAATAGATTAGCCAAGCCCTTGAGGGAGGAGAACAAATTAAGCAAGCGCCTTATTCTCCATTTCTTACGAAGCAAATATATATATAATGAGCATGCTTAAGTGATGGAGAAAATTAAATGCTAATGTAGGGGAGAAGCTGAAAGAAATGATATGTTCCATGCTTCCAGCTGTAGCTTTTTTCCCACATTGTGCTCATTTGCATTCTTGAGACCCTGTTCTGATTGTTAGTCCGTTCTCGTTGCTGAAGTAATGCGGGTGGGAAAGTTCGAATCCTTCCTCTAGTTAATGGCTTTTAGTGTGTCTGTATTATTAGGTGGGAGATGATCCACCTATCACAGGAGCTCTTCTGCGGTCCATTATGCCTTCATCTACGGCATAATGTTGATATCCAAATCCACTAACCCTTTAAATGTGAAGAAAATGTGCAATTCTCCTTGTGAGCAAATGGAAAAAAGGAACAAAAAAACAGAAGCCAACGGTGTTACAGAGGAAACCAACAGAAGGCTGAGAAGAAAGTGAGAAAAGAGTTTGTCATTCTGTGGGCAGCTCCTTGCCCACAGTGGCGTAGGGTCATGTTTAGACGCTAGCTTGGACATGGCTTTCAGTCAAGTGTGAGAGAGTTTAGCGAGAATGTTTTAGGGGCTGACCGAGATAGGCCTGCCCTAAATATACACTCTCCATGGCCCAGGGTGAATTATACACTGGCAGCTTGGGCTGTGTTGTAAATGTCAGTGAATGCGACAGACCAGGAGACAGCTAGAGCAATCATGTATGAACACCATACACTCCACACAGCCCTACTGCGCTAGCATTATGGTGAGCATACGTACTACGGCAAGGCTGCTGGATTTTTTTTTTTTATAAAATGTACATTAATAACCATACTTTCTGTACCAAATAGTACTATAGTTACAAAAAATGTGACCTTTAGTGTCCGACAAAGAGGCTTTCAGAATGTTTTTGTCTTTTGTAACAAAAAATTGCCAAAGCTACTATCATGTTGAAATGTTTTTGGACATTGTTCCATAGTAATACTATGTTTTTAGACATATATCGTCTAGAGTAACGAAAAGTTAATAATATGTACTATTACAGAAGTGATATATTGTAAAAGAATGTACTTATGTTCAAACTGAATGTAATGTTTTCGGACACTTAATTGCACTTAATTGAATTACTTTTATTAATTAAAATTATTTGAACAACTTGCATTTTTTGACCCATACTTAAATAGGACTTAATGTAAATCTTTATATGCAATTTCATAATTACTTCTATTCTCTTTGAAATATGGTTAAAGTGTAGCCTACTGCTGAATGTACTGACAAACATTTATGGTAAAATAATATATACATTAATGTCATTTCTACTGAAACATGTATGTCATGCATTTATATTTGTAGTTAAACATTTGTAATGATGAAGCTGCAATTTCGGACATTTACAATATATTAAGTTTAAATGTAATAATATTGAATAACACACACACTACTGTTAAATTATGATCAGGTACTTTACATTTGCTTTAGTACAGTATGTTTGTCAACACATCAAAATACTTCTTCAAAGCATGAAAAAACTAAAATGGATTTTAAAGTACAACTTTTAATTTGACATTATTACAAAGACATTATTAGGTGTGTTAAGAAACAGTCATGAAAGTTATTATATTATATTATATTATATTATGCAAAAACAGGTTTTCTTTAAATAACTGAGCTGCTATTTTTAAGATTTGAAGTACACAAGTGAAAGTGCACAGTCAATACAATTAAGTGCACTTCTTTATCACAAGGATTCTATAAAACACCTTAGGAAATACCATTAATACATACATATGATTAATTACCATTCATTACCATGGTATTACCATATGATGCTTTCACTGTTCTATGCTATCACCACAGTACCTTCTGTAAGGTATTTTAGTAGAACCTCTATCAGAATGGTTGCCATGGTAAATATCTGTAACGTCTAACCTATCTGATTGCTCACACTATTTATACTGTACATGCCTTGTACATCAAGCAGTTCCCTCACACTATATGAATTTTGATGTGACTTCGATTTTTATATGGAAGTTTTAGCACAAGGCATTTGCCAGGGCATGATTCTCTCTGTGTGCATAGCTTTCTCCCTCCTCAATGGACCGTGTTGATCGTGCAATATTACAGCCAAGAGTGAGTTTTATTAAATTGCCTCACACATTACCATCCTCTATGCAGCTCACTCACTGTGCACGGAATATGGAGGGAAATGTACTGCTTATTAGATTTCCAGGTGGTGCGTCAGCAATGTTAAAATCTATTGCTTTTTATAATGACAGCCTCACGCTACTATTAGAGCCATTTCGTGGGTACTATTTCTTTTTTATTTTGTATCCCATCCAACTACTGCTATTGATAAAGAGCCAAATCATTCAGCTCATAATAAAAATAAAAGCAACATTTCATTCTGATTAATGCGCTGCGTTTTTCTAGTGATAAATGAGGGTGCAGTTTAAGGATGCTTTTAGGCGGAATACTGCATTTCAAATTTTTCATATAAAATCTGCTTCAATTACCAGTAATTCTGTTGAGCAACAATTAATGCACATTATCTTATGCAATAAGCTGTGAATGCAGATGTTTTATTGGGTTTAGTTTGATGGCGGGCATGTTTAACGTTCTCGTTTTCACTCTCCTGTTAAAGTAAAGTCACTTTTCACAAGCTTAGCCTTTTGAACGCTGTGCTCTGCTGAATTCATCAAGCCCTTTCTGCTGTTGTTTATTATGCTGGCATGACAAGTGATGCAGTGTGCCGGCCGGGAAACGGGACAGATTTCCATATGACCTTGCGTAATACAATTGCACGCGGGAGAACTTGTGGATAGTTTTATTGCTGAGAGATGATCGACTTTGTTGACTTTTTCTCCGAGATTTAAAAGAGTATGACGGCTACAAGTCAGATAGCTTAAATCAGCTAGCGTGCGCACACGGGCATACGAACGAGAAGAAACAGATTGCGTTTCTGGAATAGGTTCCAGCTGTTAAGGTCTCCCTTGTGGTTTCTCATTGCGAAGACACAGTGAACCTAAGGAAGAGATGAACCCCCTTAAGCCTTTATGCATTCTCTCCGAGCTCGCTGTTGCCTACTGTACCCTGTCTGTCAGCCCGCACTGTGATGTACGCCTTTATCAGAGACAGCGCACAGGAAGATGAGCTTTTTCTCATCAGTTTTATCATCGTTAGGGTGTGTGAAGCCAGTGCTGTCGAGACAACCTGATGGCATGAAAGTTTGATGCAGAAAATATCCTGTAGGTGTTGAATTTTTAATGACATGACAGCAGACGGAATTATCAGCTACCCTCTTGCCACGCTCACAGGCAGAAAGCTCCTCATCTACGTGAGGAAGATGTTTTCTTCTCCCCGCTAATGTTCAGTTTTTGTCTCTCAGTGTCTGCTCTTTCCTTAATGCTGCGCTACAGAGAGGAAATTATAAGGAAACACACATCTTATATGTTTATCCACGAAAATGCACTCTTGCATGAGGGGTCGAAAGAAAATCTCATCTGGCTTCCTGGAAAACAGGTTCAGCTTTCTTGCCATTCACAAACAATCCGAGTATTGGCTCTCAGTCCACCCGTAGCTGATTGATATTTAGAGATGTTTGTGGGACCAAAACTGTTTGAACTGCAGCGTTCATAACAGACTCATCAGCCCCCTGGATCAATAAGGATAAATATTTCCCACAGCCCCACTGCTTGAGAATCAGTGTTGCACTGCTAGGTGGGAATAGGCAAAAATCAATCCGCCTGAAAGAGAAAGAGAAAGAGAGAGTGAGGTAGTAAAGAAAGGCAGAAACCTTCAAGTGTGTTAAATATCCATTCCTAGGGGTGGACGGTCAAAAGCTGGCCAAAAATGACCTTATGTCACACTAGGAGTCATTTTATATCACGGTCAAAAGTAAAAAAAAACAAAAAAAAAACAACAACAGCACAGTAAATATTACTGTTAGATTATTGCCCCTTTTGCGTGCCTCATCCCAGTCCTCTTAATTGGCAATTGAATGAACAATTTTAAGTAATTAATTTGCATTTTATTGCATGACATACGTGATATATACGTGTTTAAAAATCATACAATGTGATTTTCTGGATATTTGTTTTAGATTCCGTCTCTCACAGTTGAAGTGTACCTATGATAAAAATTACAGACCTCTACATGCTTTGTAAGTAGGAAAACCTGCAAAATCGGCAGTGTATCAAATACTTGTTCTCCCCACTGTATTATGTCATTTTGCTTCTCAATTAATTGCATCTTTGATGTTTAGATATTGTGCAGTAAATGTTAAAAGTATTCACGCTACAAACCAATGTGTTTACGATTACGCTAAATAATTAAAATAACATGATAACAAACACCCATTTGCAATATCAAGTAGCATAACGGACAGTTTTTATACAGCTAAAATAACTGGAAGCGGCTGAAACCGGAAGCCTTGCACAGCATTTCACCCACGCTCTTACGTACAAAATACCACGGTATGACAGAATGGTTGACATATTTTTCTCACCTTATTTTCCCTTCAAAACAAGCATGCAAATATATTGCTGGACCACCAGTTCATCCCAATTCTGACATGTTTAAATAATCACGGCTTTAAATGGGAATAGACTATTTGGTTACAAGACTATAACTCCCATGCCAATAAAACCATCCTTATGGCTGCTGTGTTCTCTATCTTTCCATTTATTTTTGGTTGTGTGTGTGTGTGTGTGTGTGTGTGTGTGTGTGTGTGTGTGTGTGTGTGTGTGTGTGTGTGTGTGTGTGTGTGTGTGTGTGTGTGAGTGAGAGAGAGAGAGAGAGAGAGAGAGAGAGAGAGAGACAGAGAGAGAGAGAGAGATTTAATTGAATCACTTTGCCAAGAGTAATCAGAGTCAAATGTGAGAAAGCAATGTGGCAAGGTGCTTTGATCACTGCAGACATAAACCCCATGTGCAAGTGCATTTAATAAAGTATGCTCATTTTTCGGATGAGCTTGGGTGTGAAAAGACTAAAAAACTGTTTAATAATGCACGCAGAGATTTTAAGATGTTAGCTTAGCTAGCGTTAACCCTTGAGCAGAGGGCTTCCAGATATATAATGACTGGAACGAGAGATTAAATATACAGTGTAGTTTTATCAAACCTTTACACCATGTCCGTATACGTAGTAGATTTACAAATTCTTTACAAAGCTTCGAATTGTAAGCATACCTGCCATTACACACAACTTCAAGCATTCTCTGCACTAACATACTGTACACGTTCACGGCAGGTGGCCGGACTATGTGTGTGTATAGTGTCATTCCCTCCTCCAGCAGTCCTCAGGTACAGTAAAGGGGCTATTGATATCTTAGTTCGAGCTCAGGAGAGTGCAGCAGTGACAATGCACTGACACTGGCCTTGATTTAGCTCACATCTTGGGGCACATCTTCACGCTTACAGTCATTTCTGATAACACCACACACCCGTAAGTGCCCAATGCACCCTCGCAAAGGAATATCAGCCACATGTGCAGGTCAAAATCATTGAGGAACTAGAATGTAATGAGGCTGCAGAAGTGTTTATGATTTCGACACAGAATTTGACTTTTAATTCAAGTAGTATTTTCATTAATTCATTAGTATTACACATAATATAATATAATGTAATGTATTATAATATATTTTTTATAATATAATATAATTATATAATATAATATAATATAATTGAGGATTGGTAGTGTTGTCCACCAAGTTTCTGATTTAAATGGAAATATGACTCGTGCACAAATCTTGCACAAAAAAAAAAAAAAAAAAAAAAGGTTTTTAAGATGACATAATGGCTGTTTGAAGGATAAAGGTGCTTAAAAGCACATTTGGTGTTTTTGTATTTTTTTATTATTTTATTTTTGTGCATGCTGAATGTCACTGTTTAACATCATGGGACCATGTAAATGAATTTAAGCCTTTAGTCTGAGCAAAACCACTACTGAATTAAGCTATTTTGCCATTACTTTGAAGCTAAGTTAGTATACGGCTTTAATGTGGCACCTTTCTGGCTCCATCGAATTAAAGTGTGTCTTTGCACAAAGAGCTCTTTAAACAGGAGTGATGCTAAGTTTAAAGTTTTTTGGGTGCTAAATTGAGAGAATAAAATGGGCCGCGGTAATGCTTTAGCAATTATCTGTTCCCACGCTTGCCAGTATCCAGGCAAAAAGAATGTGTTGTTCTTCATTTTCTCAGGGCCCATACACAGACGTCCCCATTTTGTCTTTTTTCGGATAATCACTTTGTTAAAAACCTTGAAAATATGCCACTGAAGGTGCTCGCAGCATGTGTGTCTTTGCCCAGTTCATGTATCCTTAATGAAAGCCTCAAAAAACCAAAGCCTGTCTAGGCTGAGAACTTTCTCTGAAAGTTCACTCGACTTTTGATGAGGTGCTAGACTGAGAACCGAGAGGACGTCTCATCAAGACCTCGCGGCTTAACCCCACGGAAATATGAACCCCGCTCGTTTTGCAAGTTTTCGCTCAATTTCAGCAGGCCTGAAGGGCCAAAACCCTCCAGTGTTTGAGATCTGGAGCAGGCAGCTAGACCCTCTCTACCTCCGGTTTACTTAATTAGCCTCTTACACCCCTTGGCATGCTGGGAATTAAACATGGTGACTCAATCTGGTGCCTTTTCATGAGAAATATATGCAGGGTCCACGGCTCAGGCAAAGTGGTGAAGTGTGTGGCCAGTTAGGTCGACTAACAGAGAGGTTATGAGTCCGTATCCGCAGGGACGGTGAGCTGTGCGTCATTGATGAGATGAGATTGTACTACATGTACACAAGTGGAAGTATCACGACAGCATTTCTCACCGAAATTGGTTTGCGGTGGAAAACTGTTTATTTGTGACCGTGTATAAATCGATTAGGAATAAGCCGGTCTAGCATTAAGTAAGGACACTTTGTTTTAAACCAGCACTCTTGAGTTATTTAATTTAAAAAAATGCAAGAAAATGCTGCATCCGTGTCAAATCACGGCAGAAACAATTGTTTGCCGTCCACAGTTTGGAAATTCAGTCAACCTTCATTGTGTGCTTCAAACAATCTGATTTCCTTCTCCCAGTCTCTCTGTCTTTCATTTTCCTTCTCATTCTCATTCTCATTCTCTTTCTCTCTCTCTCGCTGTCTTCCGTCTATGTTTGTATGTGTACTGTATATATATGAGTGAGAGAGCGAAAGCGCTATTCCTTCCTCTGTTCCGTTCCCTCTGTGGTAAGTGGAGCAAAGCACAAACCAGTAGGTTTGTGGGATTTAATTGAAATTGTATTTTGACAAATACGCATTTAATGGTGTAAAATAGGCTATTGTGTGTGTGCGTCTGGGAACGTGCGATAAGGCACCCAGTTCTGAGCCAATGAGACGAAGTCTAAAGACCAACAGTGAGGGAAAAACACACTCACACACACAGCAAAAAACACACACATGTGAGATTTTAATCCCCGTCTGTCTCTTACTTTCTATATATCTGTCTCTCTTTTGGCACAGAGTCAATCTTAGCTCAAGCCCTACCATTTTCTAATATATATGTTACAATTTTTCAATTTTTACTGTCTGTCCACCTCCTGAATGCTTCTCACCCTATCACTCATACTCTTTGTCATGGAAATTGTGTAATATATGTGTCAGCGCTTGCAATGCATTTGACTACTGAAATGTTTTTTCACAGTAATGTGGGGGGGAAAGGCATTTACTTTAATTTTAGCTTTGCGAACGTTGCAGTCGCACTGGTCTTTTCAAATGCACAATGCATAATTGTAGTTTTTTGGACTGTGAAAATGTCTTCTGGTTTCCCAATTTAGAGAGCTAGACATGTCAGCGCTGTGATTGCGTATGCATATGAGCACACTCGCTCTTTTTTATGACAGATAGATGAGAAGTCAGGAAAATGAGGGTCAGCGCCACATTTCCGAGACTCGTGATGCCTTCTGATGAGAGGGAGTCGCATTAGGTAATTGGCAGTGAGATAGTCGGCAGAATGAAATTATGCTAGTTAATCTCTCCTCAATTAATCATAGCTGGAGAGCTCTAACGGTAGACTAATTAGTTTCCCAAGTGCTTTTAAGCACCATAAGGGGCCACCTATACCTGTTCAACACTAGTGAGAGTTTGCAGGGAATTTGGTGCATTGTGGGTATTTTTGTGTGTCTTTGGTTGTGCATTATTATTATGATTATTATTATTTTTAGCCGTATCATTAGAAGTAGTAAAAAAAGTAGTAAATAAATAAAATAAGTGTAAGAGAAACTTAAAAATTAGAGATAAAGTCACATTGTGATATATACATTTACAATTTGGAGATATAAAGTCTTAATTATGGGAAATAAACTTGCAATTATGAGAAATTAAGTAACAATTACAACAAATAAATCTGCAACTATGAAATATATATATATATATATATATAAAGTCACATAGAGTGAGATACAGTATATATTCACAATTGGGAGATATAAAGGTGCAAACAAACAAACAAACAAACAAACAAACAAACAAACAAACAAATAAATAAATAAATAAATAAATAAATAAATATAATTAGAATGAATGAATTGATTGATTGATTGATTGATTGATTGATTGATTGATTGAAATTGGTTTCCATAAATAGTAGTAATCTGGTACAATACAGAATATACAAACAATCTAGAAAAAAATATTGCTCAGTAGTATTATATTATATTATATTATATTAGAATATATTAGAAGTATTTGAGTTAAAATTTGTATCTTGATAAATCTGAACACTGTGTGAGACATCGTTGAGGTCTCTTCTGAAACTAGAAAAGACTTTAAAATGTAATAATTCAGAAGATACGTGAGATAGAGTTAATAAGAGAAAAATCAAGGGACTTACAACAGCTTAATTTTCTCTGTAATTATTCTCATTGCTGTCTTAGAGAAACATTTGAGATATTAAAGGGGTATCATTTGTGAGTTTTCTTTCATATGTGAATGTAAGATGGTGAACTGGTGAGTGTGGGCAGAGTCTGATGTAGAGATCGGGTGATAAATACACACATCACTCCACCGCACCTCATTGCACCATGTCTGACATGTTTCTTCTCCTGCTGTTGTGTTACTGTACACTTTGTTGTCCTGGCTCACTGATGCAGCACCGCTGAAAGCATATGCAGCACAACGCTGAGGTTACTGAAGCAAACCAGGTCAACAGCGACCTCAGTCCTCCTGAAGCTCTACCGGCTCATTCTCGCCCATCACGTAAGCTCAGTCAAAGCACTCGTGAGCTGACTGCTGTGTTATCTCGCCTAATGCTATTAGAGGGCGTTATGCTGTCAGTTTGCTGGGAATTTCCAAGGGAAAGCACTAAAAAGTTACTTTTGCTAACTAAATTATTCCGTTTTCCTGTCAGCAAGTACGCTGCACTGTAGGTCATATGGTCCCAAGCACCTTTACTATGAAGATGTCCAACTAACGTGTGACAACCAGAACGTTTTCAAATACTTTTTTCCTACTTTTGAGTTGTGATATAAAATATCTAAACATCTTTTAGATGCTTTTTCTTGAGAAACAAGATTATTTTGGATTTGTTGGATATTTTAGTGTGGCTTACTGTAAGTGTCTATATACATTTGTGTGATGTTTGATGATAGATGTAATGACTTGAGGGTGTGCACACCATGCAAAGAAAGTTATAGTCTCTAAAAAGTGTTAATATTTCACAAGCCATTTGTTGGATATTTTAGTGTGGCTTACTGTGAATGTCCATACACTTTTTTGGGGGTCACATAAAGGTGACTTTTGATGATAGATGTGATGACTTGAGTCTAGGTGTCCACACTGTGCAAAGAAATAGAGAAAGTGACAGAGATAACATTAGATCAGCAGCCTAATGAGTCTTAAAGGACAGTCCAGGTTATTGAATCAAATGGACAGCACTAACTGAAAAGAAAAGAACAGTCTTCCTCGTTTTTCTTTTCAGTGGTGTCTGGTGAAACGAACAACCCTCTCTTGTGCGGATGCCTCCTTATGAAAATATGAAACTCTTGAGGCGTCTGTGGATAAAGACGAGATAATGTGTTAAAGAGGGGTTTTAATCTCACTAAAAGAAATAGTGTGATGCTGATTAGAGGCTGATTTTAGATGCAGGAGAAACAGACAGGGACATTCACAGAGGGACAAAGCATTCCCATTGTTGCAAAGATGTGGAGGAATTTTGTCTCAGTATGTGTACTTACCTACTACACAGTATGCAATATGTCAGCAGGATGTCATGATACAGTAGGTGAACAATATCAATATGATGTACTGCATCTGCTGAGATTCTGATGTGTGAAACAAGTGGACATTTTGCTATCCCATAAGGCCATTGGGAGCTGAGGAGCTGTCAGAATTGAAAAGTTGACAAAAAAGTGGATAACTGTGAGCTGGCAGCTCTTATCAAGTGCTATAGATATTAGGAGAGTTGTTCCTTTGGTTTAATTGCATTTGTTTAACAACACCCAAGAAAATTATATTCACAGTTGCTGTTATTACACTCCGTTTGGGGTTGGTGTGATTTTATATATAATCAGTTTTCTATTTTAAATAGCTAAACATGTTATTTATTCCTGTGATGGCAAAGCTGAATTTTCATCATCATTACTCCAGTCTTCGGGGTCAAATGATCTTTCAGAAATCTTTCTGATATGCTAAATTAGCACACACACACACACACACACACACAGAGAGAGAGAGAGAGAGTTATAAACTGTATTTTTGTGGCCCCAAACTTTAGAACAAAAATGTTGTATGTAATACTGTAGGTCCCACAACCCAATAGTATATCCAGGCATGTTCACATAATACCTGTATTTCGTCTGTTTTTGACATTTATTCAGTGAATGCCCACCAAAATTGCAAACTTATTGGTCTAAGATATATAGATAGTTCACCCAAAAATTACTCACCCTCATGTTGTTCCACCTGTTTTTTTTTTTAACACAAAATAAAATTTTAAAAAAGAAAACTAGACCCCAATGATTTAATTTTTTTGTTTCACAGAAGAAAGTCACATAGGTTTGGAATGACAAGCTAATGATCACAGAATTTCCATGTTTTGGTGAACTATCCCTTTAAATATGTTCTTCTTATCAGTGATTTTGTCATTTTGTGCAATCTTTCTCTCTCAGTGTGAACAACAGCAACGTCATTTGACATTGACACTTGTGTTGCGGTTTCCTGGGTCACATGTTATCATGTGACACTCTTCTGTAAATGCCATTTATCTATTGGATAATCTTCTTGATTCTGCTAAGATTTTAGGGCGTCCGCTACGCTCATCTCTGTCTCACAGACAACTATCCGGAAAACAGAGAGCAAAAGAGCAGCCTGTAGTTTGGCTGGCCTCTGAGGGACGAGGCTTAACTTGCAGAAGATGAAAACATGCACACACAGAGCACTTCAAATATAGAAAGACGACTAATGCTTTCACACGCAAACATGTTCACGCGCGCTAGAAAAACGAGGCATTAAGCCTTAAACAGCAGGACAAAACACACACACACACAAACACATAGATTGCAAAATCCTCATATCCCTGTCAATTAGCTGAGCCTCTGGCCCACTTAAAGCTTTACAGAACCCTGCCACCAGCCTCACAACAGCAGAGCTCCAACTGCGCCAGGGAATCCACTTTTGTCCACACGTAATTAACTCACAGAATAGCTCTGAGAGCCATATCTTCCGTTCCCCCCTCCCGCCGTTCCCCTGATCTCTCGTTTTCAAACCCTCTGTCGGAGAAGAGTGGATGTTTCTTTTGAGTTATTCAAAAGGACTGGCTGTGGAAAATGGCAGGCATTATACTCCGAGCCCCCGTCGGCAGAAAAGCCCACTATACGGAGTGACAGTTAGCGTGCCACAGAGCCGCATGCGTTTCCGGCCTCTCTGCAGCCCAGTGACGTTCGCGCTGCCCTGGGCTAGAGGCCCGAGTATGGCCCCTTTTGTTTGCCTTCTCCAAAGCCTCGCTTTTCAGGCTCAAAACTGAGTTTTAAAAGTGGCTTGGAGTCAAATTTAAAGGCATGGGGTTTTTAGGGAGAATGTAAAAGGAAGGAATACTCTTTTGGGTCTGCAGGCCCGTAAACGTTTGTTCACTATTCTAAGTGTTTTGATCCATGTTTCCAGTGCTAAATTTCATTTTAGAGTTTACCAAACACTGAACCTTATAATATACAGTGGCCACAAAAATTTATAAAATATAGAGCCAATTGAATATGTAAAAAAAAAAAAAAAATTAAAAAAAAAAATACACACACACACACACACACACACACACACACACACACATACAACATGTTTGTAACAGTTTAAAATTTGGCAAAGGTTGTTTAGACACTTTCTGGTTGTGAGTTTTTATGGATTGTGTTCATAGTTTATGTACATATTGTGGATGTTTTGATAAATGTCAATGCTTAATTTTATTTTAGATTTGACTAAACATTGCACAGTATCTTTTATAATAAAGTGGACACAATGTTCTTAGTTACTGTGATTAACCACAGCTGTGTTTATTTCATATATCACTATATAATTGACCTTGGTGGGTAAAAGTACAACAAATTAAATGATTAAGATAAGTGAAGTTAGTTCTGAGAATAGGTTGAATGTTATTTGTTTGCAGGTGCCCCCTGTATATAAAACCTTGTATATGTTTTGTATATAAAACCTTGAGACATGTTGTTTTGTATATAAAACCTTGACAATTGGATTTTGTTGCATCCAATCAATTATATATAAAGGAGATAGAGATGAATAAAAATGGATCAGCAGACTTATTCACTCCTGTAAGATATTCATTTAAATGAAACAAGGTGGAGGCAAAGCCATTCTAGCAATGATTGAATTCATCTCAATGCATGTTTGACCTGTGTCTGCCCCCATCTAAATGCTTTGAATTATTGCTGCTTTAAAGTGTCTTTGAGTGACATCTTAAATGTTATCCATCTTACCTCTATAATGAGCTGGAAGAGACAGAGATTGTGCAAATCACAATTACATGCTGTTATATTACATTAACTGCAGTCTAGAATCAGACAATGTTTTGTTCCATTTGCAATGAGATTATTGGACAAAACTGGTCTTAGAAGAGAACCTAAAATAGGAGCACAAACTAAGAAAAGACAGAATCCAGTTAAGACTAGACTGAATTTATACATGAAAAGATGGCTTAGGGCCAGATTTACTAACAGCTTGCGCTAGCTATTGTCAGGATTTACTAAAGACATGCAGTGAAAAACTAGCGCTGAAAAGGCGTGGATGGGGTTATTTTTGTGGCTGACCTTATTGCATATGCATTTGTAGGAGTTTCCCTTTCAGACGCAAAATTTATGGGAGTATTTCAATGAATCATGCAAGGTGATTTACTAAGGTTTGCGCTAGTCAATTTACTGGTATTTGTGCCATTATTTACTGTGTTCTTTAATTTGCGTGCCGTCAGTAGATCACGCGCAGAACTTTCCACCCCCGTTGGTCGCTTTTTTTGGGGAATTGCGCTCTCACGCTAATTTGCCCTGTTTAGTAAATCTGGTCATTAAACTGGAAGAGAACAAACTTATATGGAAGAAAAAGAACATTATGCAGATATGCACGCCAGTGCTTATAAGTTTCACTTGAGCAGAATGGATCACAGACAAAAGGATCTTATAATAATGTATACAGAGTTTAGTGTTGGAACAGTAAATCAGAAGCAGACTGTATGGCAGCGGTGTGCGAGAAACGCCAGTGAAGCTCCACTCTCACGCATGCCGCTCCTTTTGTTGTTTTTCACTGGAGGAAACAGTAGCTGAAGACGGCACGGTATGCGATAGATGAAAAGCCAATGTGAGGCCTTGAGGGGCCTGAGCTGTGCGAGAGCCAGGCATTGGAGTTGAGATGTGGTAGTGGTCTAAAAGATAGATTGGCAAGAAATATTCATCGACTGAACACTAACAATCTAAATTGGCTGGACTTGAAGCTCTATGTGGACTGAATACTAGGCTGATAGAAAGAAGCTAGATGTTGAATCTCTGTAGTTTGATGTACTGTTATAGAAAGAAATAGAGAGATGCTCAAGGTGAAAATGAACATTCTTTCATTATGTACTATTCGTTCTAAACCTGTATGAATTTTTGAAGAATATTCTGGCCGTTCTTTTTCATTTAATAAAAGTAGATGAGGGCTGGACAGCTTGGTGTCTAGCTCTCCTTGGCATGTCAATGAGAGAAAAGCAATATCTAAATTTGTTCTTTTGAGCCAACAGTTTTTAATGAATCAACTGATCCAGTTCACAAATGTCTGAATGACTTTTCTCAGGGGATTTTCACACTGGGCATGTTTGCTGCGGTCCGAGTCCGAGCGCGATTGTTCCCGGTGCACCCCGCAGCGTTGGTCTGGTTTCACACTCAACTTGTTTCAATTGAACCCTGGTGCACGCATGACAGCTTTCACATTAGTAATTTTTACTCATGTCGTTCCAAACCTGTATGGTTCCGTTGTTGTGGAACATGAAAGGTGACTTTTTGAAGAATATTCTGGCTATTCTTTTCCATATAATAAAAGTGGGTGAGGACTGGGGTCTTCTGGAGTCATACAATAGCTTTGTGTAAGGAACAGACTAAATTTAAGTCTAAAAGTCTAGCTCTCCTTGGCATGTTAATCTAGAGAAGAAGCAATATAGGACTCTTCAACGAGTTTTTTTGCCCATATAATCTTTAAGCTAATAGGTTAACTTATTTGGCTTGCTGTCCACTGATGAGGGGCTCGATAAAGCAGCTTCAACTCAAGCTCTGATATGTTATTTACCCCACAGTAAATAAATATAGGATATGATTACATAGGGCAAGGTACCTAAGATGGTGGACTTTGGGGAGGTGGAGGGATGCTGGAACAGCTGAGACTGAAGAGAGGTAAGCAGCTGCTTATATACTCTTGCTGTTGTTTGGAAGCTTAGATGGGCTCGCTCCTCTCTAAATTACGTTTAGGAACTTTACTTTGAGCCAGATCTTTTCAATGAATCATTTGGTCTAGATCACAAAATTCTGAATGATTCTTTCACAAATTTGACTGAACTACTGATTATGATCATTTTATGGGCGTTTTGCATCCTTTTTTGAAGCTTGAAGTCTTCAGTCCCCATCCATTTTGATTGCATGGAAAAGAGCAACCAACACATTATTCTAAATTTCTCCTTTTGTGTTCCATGAACGAAAGAAAGTCATACAGGTTTGAAATGACATCAGATTTTCTTCTTCCCGACTACTTCCTGACAGAGACTCAACACGATGTTTTAAAGAGATGAGCACCTAATCATACTCTGATGTCTTCTTGACAGTCGTGTATGTGAATAACCTGTTACAGTTCTTAATGCCTCTTTGAACACATTAACTGTCATATAAGATTTATCCAGCCATTTTGTAATCCCTGTCTAATGCATTAACATTGTGCTGGCATATCGACGTCCTGCAGATCGGAGCCTACACACTCATCTTTGTTATTAGTGCTATTGAGGTACCGTCGCTTGACTGAGCGTTTATTGGTGCATGACAGAGCTTTACATCCACACCTCTCCCTAGACACTGGGCAGCAATCCAGCCTTACGGTATCATGAGAGCACACAGGAAGCGGTACTGAACTCTTTCTGTGGTCAGGTGTCTCTGTCGGACCCAACTAACCCTTACTTGCCCACAATGCAACCACACCACAGAGATGCCACTAAAGTTAACTGGAGTTCTGCAGGCATTATAGTCTGGCCTTGAGGTCAGAAGGACATGTTTGGTGGTTCGGTTGAGATCAGTGAAAGGTCCTTACCGGACAAGGATGCTAAATTGGTTTCTGTCAACAAGTATCCCAAACGAGAGACAGTCTGAGTGGGTTTAAATGTAAGCCTGATTTGATTGGTGACTGAAGAACGCCATTCATAGCACTCTTTCTTTTGCGCAGCATTGATTTCCTGGAATTTAACAGCTTTACAATAAAAGTTGAGGAGCGACATGTTTGTAGCTCTTGTACAGATGTGTTCATTTCTTTTCTCACTCTACATTTTTTCTCAATCTGTCAATAAACATCTTTGTATAATGCACCATAGAAGACATTTTTTGCTAACATACCATGTAATCAATTGATTCTCAGATAACTGCAACACATTATGCTTTTTCTTTTCCTGTCTGATACCTTTTTCTAAATTGATTAATCTTACATTAAGCATTACACTGTGAAGAAACCGATCAGTGATTCTACCCTATTCTTTCTTTGCAGGAGAAAAAGAACATTAAAAGTAAGCCATGGTTAACCCAAATTTTTGCTCTTCAACAAAAGGCAGCATGCTTTTTTTTCTTTTTTTAGATTTGCACTCACCTTCTCTTGCTTGTGCCATACCTCACATTTGGTCATTAATCGACCATCTCTAACACTGCAGCTTTGTGCTTTGGCATCAAAGGTTAAGGATTTCCGCATTTAGTGTTTGTGTGCACTTCAGCTTAGTGAACTTCATATTCAACCGTGTTTGTGCATAGAATTTTTGCGCATCTGATGGTTATCTGTTTGCTTGTCAAGTGTTTAAAAGTGTAAATAGAAAATATTTGTTCAGAAGACATTCTGAATAGAAGCGATATGAGATGTTAAGAATACTTGTGGCTTTGTGGCTTTGAATCTAAAACGATCTCTTCTCCCAGCCTGGGAAAATAAGCAATCACTCAGATGCGTGACAGTTAGAGCCTTTAGAAAACGCTTGCATAATCCTTTTAACTTACGTACAAAAAAAAGATGTAAAGATGTAACCAAATAGCAAATCCTCCAATATTTCGTTCTATAAGTACACTGTAGGTGTTTCCTCAGGCCAAGTTGGGGATTAACAAGAAAGAGAAAAAAAAACAAAAAAACAAAAAAAAACACATTGTCTTCTTTTCCGTACACTTTTGCTAAAATTTAATAGCTTTTGTAGAGTCAGCTTGTTAGTTGAAACATAAAAAACACGTTGCATACACAACGCATGCATAAAAACACATCAGCTACACACACTCAGCCATTAGAGATGAATTCAGGCCATTAGTTTAAGAGTCAGAAGTCATGAAACAGTAGAATTGCCCCACGTTTTCAAAGCATGATTCTTTTTAGAGCTCACATTATTTCTTCTGTTTGATTTATGTTTTAGCTTTAAGTGTTGTTGTTGTTTGTGTATGTACATTTCCATTTTTTTGTGTAATGTGGTATGTGTTGACCATGAAGTTACAGTGATTAAAAAAAATTGCACAAAGCCGAGCTTAAATATTTAAATGGCTTCATCTGACACTTGCAATTGTAATGCCAATTTCATGAGACACATACCACAATTATTTTTTAAGTGTCAATACTTCAGTGTTTTTTTTTTTTTTCTTTCTCCAGCTGTTCAAAGCCAAACAACGTCATTAATGTTCCACCGGTTCTGTTTCCTTCTCTCCGTTTCCTCCAGACTCTCGGCCCCTGCCTGACGTAGCTATGACGGGTAAATGCACGCGGGAGTGTGACGAATACGGCCACTCGGATGCCTGCTGGATGCCTGTGCGCACCTCGCCTGAACGTAGGCCCAAGGCCACCCCTCCCAAACTCTCCACCTTCATGACCTCCCCCGGGGGCAGCGCTGCCGAACAGCCCGGCAGCCAGGAGGCGCTAGCTGTTGCCAATGGCGACCCCTCGCATCTGCTGGGCGACCGCAACCGCAATCTCCTTAACAAGAAGATGGCCTCCTCCTCCTCATCCTACGACACGTTTAGTTCAGCTGGATTTTCCGCCAGCGAAGAAACATCTCGCCCCATCGAGGAGATTCCGCTAGCGCCCACAGGTGAATACAAGCCGACGCAATGCGGAACTCTCACCAGGCGGGAAGTTTACCTGTAAACGACACACAGCAACTGCGAAGGGACGATGACAGTGACTCAGCATGGTTAGAGATGCTGTTAGCAAACCAAACCCTAAAACAAAAGCAACATGGATTTTCCTCAAACTGCTCGCACAACTAGTGCGGCGCTATTTTCTAACCTAAATAGAGTAAAAACCGTGGAATTACATGTTGTAAATGTGTGTGAGAAGGATGAGATGGAGGAGGGGGAAGTGGCTGAGGTGGAGAGAGGGGAATGCTGGTGGATAAGTGCTACTTTGCTGCTAGCGTATCGGGCCCCGTAGACTTCCCCAAAGTGCTGCCTGGTTTCTGTAGACCTCTTTATAAACTTGCATGCATCATCTAACCCCTTAAGAGTGTGTGCCCCTTGAGACAGACCTGGACTATACCTTTTTGTCTTTGTTTTTATAACTGTTGCTATGGCTATGGGAACTGAGAAGAATGGTTCTGTCTTTTAATCCGTTTTTATTTTTCAGGGGTGGGCGGGAGTGTTTTTATGTGGATGTATTATGTCCATATGCAATCAGTCCATGTGCTGAACTGTCCGCTCCGGACAACAAATCACGTTAACAAAGAAGAAGAAAAAAAGACTGGCCAATGATGAACAAAAATCATTGCACAATGATCGGTGATGGCATAACCAGATGATGTCAGAGCTCTTCGTATGTCGTCATTGACTTTAGCATTTTACAAGGGTTTGTAGATACTCAAATGGCGCAAGTGAACGGCGTACGCGCTATACAGCGCGAGAAGCAAGTTTTCCTGTGTGCCTATCAACCTCACGTACACACGAAGGAACACAAGCATATATACTTTTTTTTTGTGTGGGTGAAGCATTGTACATAAATACAGTATATATGCATATATACTGTAAACATACTCTGGACACAGGCATCGAAATCACAAGCGACCCGTTTCAATCCCGCTCCCACACACCTTTGGAAGCAGAGGGAGGTTCTTTACATCCCCGATATTTACAGTTAATTGTCTGAATGTCACGAATTTGTGTAATTGTGGTTCATCCCTCTCTTGATGTGTGAAACTATGCTGAAGTTCTTCTTTTGTGGTCTCAAGATGGCCTCCCGGCACGCACAAATTCGCAAACACACACACGCACACAAAATAGATCTGCACATTGTACATACACATTATAATTATCCCATAAAGTCACGGGAACTCTATTTGGATATGCTGCTGGGGTGAATTAGTCTAATAATATTGCCCTGCTGAAGAGCTTGGGCTGGCCCTGTGTAACATTCCTAGTATGAATGTTAAATAGAGCAATAAACTCATTCAACAGATTCACTCTCAATCTCACACACTTCAGAAGAGTAATCAAGGATGAAAACTTGTGTCCCTCGTGTAGCAGTCAACGCGAACCGACTACTTGTACAATCACATTAAAAGTTTGGCGACTACAGGCACGACAGGAATGATTGCAATGCAACGCATGATGCCGCTGTATAACCAAAGTATCGGGAACAACACGACGTGGTGTCTCAGAGAACTGGGACAGGAAAGCTCCTTTGTAGGTCACATGTTGCTTTAATTACCTTCACAAATGTGTCTGTGCAATGTGGGGAAACTACGTGCACATTTCTACATGCATCATGGGACTATCCCAAACGATTTTCAATAGGAGGAGTATACTTAGGAGGCATCATGCTTTTAAAAAAGGTGGTAAATTATTCAGATGCAATTGTGTTTTTTTTTTTTGTATGTTAATGATTCCTTGAGTTTGAACGGACTGCCTTTTTCGCAGCTTCCAGATCTGTAGTCTGTATGTACTACTCGTGTTTAAAAGAAGTGCTCTGATGCTTACAAACTGTATACATAGATATGTACTTTTTATTGCACGTTTAAAGGGAATCTACACTTACTATAAAAAGAAAAAAAAAAGTGTACAGATATCATACCCTGTGAACATGGAAGTCCACTGCTTGCGTTTGTTACAAACAGACACTAGACATTGTAGTATGACTATGTATATTGATTTGACGAGGATGAAGAAGAATCATACACATTCGTGATTCACTGATTTATTTAGCATCACATCATACGTTGCTTATTTATCTGATTTATTTATATATTTTTTAATAGCAAATGTACTTTTATCCATTGGTTCTGTGATTGTTTATATTCTTTTCACAAAAAACATACCTTTCATTATGTAGAAAATGAGTTGTGAAACTTGATTCCAAAACAATTCAAAAGGAGTCTCAATTACCTCACAACTCTCCGTTCTATTTGTTTTTCAAATATACGCTCATAATGATGCCCTCTTCAGATCTCATCAGTCATATCTTTCCCTTTCCTTCCCAGTGCCACTTTGTATATGTAGTGCTTCTGTAAAAAAGAAAAAAAAAAAATCAAAACAAAACTATAGAGTGAATGCAAAATATGCAACTGTGCCTTTTTATACCTTTATTGGTATGACTAAGTTGGTTTTAACCAGTATGAAACCAATTGTTCTGAGATGCTTTCTAAAAAGTGGAGGAAGAGTACTTTATGCTGAAACTACAGTCCTGGCAATTTTACTATGATAGACTTTCAAATAACAAAAGCTTTTATCTTGTGGCTTCTTTAAGTAAGCTCAGTCGAACTTTGTCAAGTATATTGATGAGTACCAACTGTACATGTCATAGGTGATACCCTGGTATATTCATCCATTTCAAAGTTAGCATGGTCACATGTCCAAACTGCGATTTTTATAGCAAGGATAACTTTAGTCACGAAAGCGACAGTTCAGAAAGGATCAGTAATGATACAATGCTGCAATGGTGGCACAGAGGCACAGCAAAACAGAGTTGCACTGTCCATTAGGGATGAAGCAAATGCGCTTTGAGACATTCTGCGGTTTTCATGATATGAGAAGGTAGAAGAAAAACAAAGCTCCAAAGGTTTTTGAAAGGGACACACACCTCAGACGACTGTAGAGTAGATATATCAGCTGATTTGTTACAGTAGGAGTATATGGCAGTTATGTCTAAAAAAGAAACCGAGGAGATTGACACCTACATCTACTGTACATGCCTGGAAACAGCCTGCACCTCAATTCCTAAAATACATCTGACTTTGCTGTTGATGTGCTGAATTTGCTTTCTTTAACTGTTGTTTGCACTCTGGGGTGTGTGTTCCTTAAGCTTTCAACTTAGAACATATAAGACTTAAGTTGTAGCACTTAGGTCATAGGACGCATCACAGATAATGAAAAAAGAAATTGTAATTTTAATCATACTCTATTTGTCCTTTGACTTGGATGTTGATGTAGAATTGAGGATTGATTTTAATCA
Organism: Coreius guichenoti; assembly: GCA_039654105.1. Taxonomy (NCBI): domain Eukaryota; kingdom Metazoa; phylum Chordata; class Actinopteri; order Cypriniformes; family Gobionidae; genus Coreius; species Coreius guichenoti. Next base: position 19,798,625 of record CM077168.1, read on the forward strand.
TTGTTTTATTAGGAGTCACTATGCACGCAGCTTAGCTGAACATGGCAAATGTACTGAGCGCAAGCCCACCTCTATTTATGATCTATTTTACATATTTTTTTGCTTTTGTACAGGTATTTCTGTAAATAAATTGCTTGTCATTTTTGTCTCTGCAGAAATTAAAATATACCATGATACAACAGTGGCTGGATTTGTTTTTTAGATGTATTTTGGGATGTTCCACAAAGGATATTACATAATTATTGAATTTGTCAAATTATACACTGAATACTTAATGCATGGATGCAAACAAACTATGGATAAATAAATAAATACACTTGTTCTTTGCTTAACAAATGCCTGGCAGTGATACATTTTGCATAAATCACAAGTCATAGAGTGCACTTACACCTAGCCAACACAGACTGGCAAACAACGTACCTTTAAATGAAACATTTTACTTTGCTAAGTTGTGAGGGCAAACAGGCTTCTTTGACATCTGTTAGCAGCATCCAGTAGAGTTTAGAAATGATTAGAGAGCAGATAGAGTCTTCCATTTCCCCAATGCTGTTAAAACTTTCATTGAGTGCCAATCATCAATCAGAGATAATCATAGCACAGTTTAGTTCTAATGAATTCCTAAACCGATTCAGACTCAGTGCATTAAAACACTGTCTAGACTCTGATATCGAACAACACTCAAAGCCACAGTTCACACAGATAATCAGTGCTTCAGAAACTCATCCATAAGATCTAGTAAAATATGTATATTACATTATAAATCAGCACCACACTTTTTCATCCTAAATTACGTAATTAATGTACCAAAATAAAGTTTCTCTGTGACATTTTTAGTGTTCTAATCAAATTGAAATTCATTTTAAACACTATGTGTCCAGACACATTAAGACAACTGCTTTGTTTAGATCAGGGGTGTGGGGGCTGGCTCCTTTTCTATTATATATATACACTGAACAAAATTGTAAACGCAACACTTTTGTTTTTGCCCCCATTTTTCATGAGCTGAACTCAAAGATCTAAGACTTTTTCTATGTACACAAAAGGCCTATTTCTCTCAAACATTGTTCACAAATCTGTCTAAATCTGTGTTAGTGAGCACTTCTCCTTTGCCGAGATAATCCATCCACCTCACAGGTGTGGCATATTAAGATGCTGATTAGACAGCATGATTATTGCACAGGTGTGCCTTAGGCTGGCCACAGTAAAAGGCCACTCTAAAAGGATAGTGATACCAGTAATTATTAAACCCATGTGGGGACATTTTGGTCCCCATGAGGAAAAAAGCTTATAAATCATACAAAATTATATTTTTTGAAAATGTAAAAATGAAATGTTTTTTTTTTTTTTTTTTTGTGATGGGTAGGTTTAAGGGTAGGGTTAGGTGATAGAATATACAGTTTGTACAGTTTAAAAATCATTATGTCCATGGAAAGTCCCCATAACAACATGGAAACTTAACGTGATTATGTGCATGCAAAGTACATGGTTTTATGCAAAAAAAAAAGTAATTATGTTTTATTCAGAAAAGATATTATCCAACGGTAAAAATATGACAATTAAAAAAAAAACAAAAAAAACAAGAGCTGCAGTCTGGATACACTGTGAATAACTGGAATTATTTTTGTCTCTGTGGTTAGTGACACAAGGACATGGTAACACAACCCTTGAGATTTGTTTAAAAAAACTGCATTATTTACCCTGTGCCCTAGAGAGTTTGCTGACTTCTACTTTTGCAGAAGGGTGCCTAAACTCCCCAGAGTTCACTGCTGTTCCCTGCTCAGCCTCATAAAGTCCCCCAGCCAGTGTGATGGATGGAGCACTCACAGAGGACTGACCCTGGATCAGCAGCTCTCAGCTGCTGCAGAAATCCAACACGACCCTCGAGGTATGAGAGCACAGCTATTAGACCCCAAAAACTCTCTAACTTCCTTTGTACTCAATAATATAAACTTGTCCCTAACCTTTTTGACCATGTTTGACCATGATTTATACAATGCTCCAAATACAGACTTCCCGGGTGTAAAAACAATAAATAATAGTTGTAAAATTTGTGAAGACTTGCACCAACAGGAATACATTTGACTCCCCATCTGTACAAAGCATTATGTAATTATGTTTGTAAATTTGAAGGCAGGGAAGGACATCTCATTCTGAATGAGAGCAAACTATGTAACTATGTTTTCCCCCCATCTCAATAGCACATAATGTATCTTCATCAAGATCAGATGTTAGGGTGTGGTAAAGGGGAGAAATTGAAAGAAATGGAGATCCAGCGAGAGAGTCGATACTCAGCCAGGGTAATTAATAATGTCATTGATCAGCGTTCACTGCAGTTCTGCTCAAGATGGTGTTTTGAAATGAATTTCCCTGTCATATTTAACCCTGCCTTTGTCAGCCACTGATTGAGAATTAAATGAACCACTGAGGCAATGGCAAAACATATGGGCACAGCCCATACCCTGTCAATGCAGAGTTATGTTTACCTGATTTATAATTTTCTAATATTCTCCTCTGTATAACGGGAAATTCAATCAAAGGCTGTTAGCACTTTGTACAATAGATTTTTATTATTTGTGTGGCCTATTTTTTCCCCCTCAGTATAAAATGAAAGAATTAAATTGCCATTTCAAGCACTGTGAAGGTGAATAAGTAAATGATGAGTTAAAAAGAGGCCTGCAATAACTTTGAATTTAATTGAAACTGTAAAGATTATATCACCATTTATTTGTGGGAATAAAGCACCCCTGGGATAATACTGCTGCAGCATATGTTGTATTTGAAGCAGGGGTGCACAACAACCTTATATGTACATATAGACAACATCACATTTTTAAGCAATATCACACCAGTGCCTATGGTCGAATCACAGCTGCATTGATATTTACACAGCATGATTGCCAATGTGAGTTCAATAAATAAGAAGTTAATACTGACTAGTGACTAACTTGTGAAAGTGAAAGTCAAAACAGGATTAATTTACTGCACGACTCCAGAAACAAACAAAATTTTTTTGTTCCTGAATTAATCCGTGTTTTGAATGAATCGTTAGAATGAATGATTCCACAGACTCCTAACGCCATAACAATGTAACCTGCAGAAAGAGTCACTGAAAAATCCCAACCCAGGCTCACTTGGGGAAAAAAATCTCAATATAACGCTGTACCAGTGTTACAGTCACGATCTTCAGTCACACAGCCTTTCCCGAAAGAAATGGTATGATCTACCACCTCCCTGGTTCTCTGAGTCATTGGCACCTCCCTGTCTCCCTGAAACACTTCCACCTCCCTGGTTCTCTGAGTCATTGCCACCTCCCTGGCTCCCTGAATGACTTTTTCTGGTCTACAACTAGGACTGCCATAATGTGTTACTGTGATTACCTACCTTTGTGTGGTTCCACGTTGTCCAACTCCTGTGTACTCTTAACTCCTGGTATCCATCTTCACCCGTTCCTTCCTGCAAGACCTGTAAGAGAAAAGAACTGCATTATTCTTCTAACCGTCTGCTATCTAAAGATATGTGTGGTGCCACGTACTGTCATCCTTCTCTTCTCTCTGGTTGAAGTTCAGTATCATTTCCCCATATCATTCATCTGTTGTCAATAAACCATTTCTACTGAAGTTACTCACCATTTCCTTGAGTCTGTGTTCCTTGACAACCAGGTGAGCTACCAAGTTTACTATTTCAGAAAAGCTATACATATGGAGCTGGATATGTGATGCAAATGTCAAAATGTATAGCCGCGTTTCCACCACAGGAACTTTCCCCAGGAACTAGGGACTTTGGGGTGGTACTCGGTGTGTCTAAATTAAGTTTGGGGTAAAAAATTTCCCCCTCAAAACGTTCCTGCTTGCGAGGTAATACTTTTTCAAAGTTCAAGAACTTTCGGGGGTGGAACTTGGGCGCTGAACATGCTGATTGGTTGAGTTCACACAGCATTTTGATTGGTTGACTCCATGCAGCATTTTATTTCAACCTAAAAGTATGTTGCGGTGCGTGCAGTAAGAGTTGTTTGCTATTAGAATCAACAGTGGAGTTTAAAAAATACGACCGATGGACCGACGACGAGGTTCAGGCTTTATTAAGTTTATATGTGGAGGATGAAATCCAGATGGAACTGGAAAGTCGCGCGCAGTCCTACATGACCAGACTAATCTTCACAGTACTTTAGACCGCGATGAAAACGCAGACAGCAACAGGTCTGAGGGTAAAAAAGTTCCTGGGACAAATTGCTCCGGGTAATTTTGGTGGAAATGGGGCTTATGGTTACAAATAATGCACTATGGTAAAAAAAGAAAAATGCATAGTATTGAGTACTGTGTATATAAGTTATTTCATTGATAATGTGCCTAGGATTCATAATCTGTGTAAAAGGACTACAAGTTGGTGTTTTACAGCTGGAAACTAAAGTATTTTTTTTTTTTTCTATAGGTAAGTTTTTGGAGTTTTTCCAATGAGCCTATACAAGTAGATTGATACAAACACTGAAAAGTCCCAGCTCTGACGGAACTCTGCTTTATAACCCCAAGCCCAAATGAATAATGCCCTGGATGGTAATCCAAGCGGATTTGCCAGGAGCTAAATTTGATTGCTTTCAGACAGTTTGAGTTCCCTTTCAGTCAGTACACTACGAATTACATCAGTTATTGACGGAATGGGGGTTTCGCTTAGAAGCCAATCGCCTTCAAGATCTACAAAACGAGCCAATGGCATGACAATGCCATGGGTCTGCGGAATTTGCATAGCACAACTCCACCCCACCTCGTGGGTATAAAAGGAGATGCCCGGAAATCTCGCATTATGTTTCTGCTTCGGAGCCGAGTGCTTTTCTACTCTTCAAGATTAGCGTCTCTCCAGACTGTTGGTGTTACGACGCATTCCAGCGAGTTCCGCATTCCTGTCTGATCTGTGCAGTGATCCAGCACAGCGTGTGTGTTCTCCCTGAGCGCTTCGGCAGTTCTGCAGAGTAAAACTCCTCTCTAAAAGAGCTACACATGGCACGTCTTTTTCAAGATGTTTCGCCCGTGTGTTTCTGGGTGCAGTTGGCTGGTTAGTCCACCTGATGGGCATGATCGCTGTTTGGCATGCTTGGGCCTCGTGCACGCTGAGTGCGCACTCATGGATGAGTCATGTTCTGACTGTGGGAACATGACCATCGCAATGTTGCGGTCGAGACTCCATGATCTCCGACTAGGAGGGAGAGTCCCCTCTACCACACCCCAATCTGTCTCCTCTAAGAGAGGGGATACTTTGGCTGGTGGTCAGGGTAAATTGAGGGTTACGGTGTGGAACAACCTGACGAATCTTCCTCAGGCCACACCCCCCTCTGGCGCATTGCAACCCGTGCTGTTGCCGGATGAGGTCGCTGGTGTTTCTCGTCCTGGGCCCAGCGTCTCATTCGGAGCACCGGCGGATGACACCATGATCGATTCCTCCGGAGATGAGCCATGCTTGCCCGGGCAGCTGAGAGCTTCGGGCTTGAGTGGAACCCTCCGCCATGTCCCAAGCGCTCAAGGCTGGATGATTGGTATCTGGGGGCGGCCCGTGCTGAAAGCGCCTGTCAGCCCCCAAATTGTGGAAGTCCCTGTTGACTTTTCGCGATCGCTCAGCAGCCTCTTCCGCCTTCACTGCTCTCAGCGATGGTGCGGTGAAAGGGTACACTGGGGTTCCCCTTGTTGAGCATTCTGTTGCGATGCAACTGTGTCCTCAGAGTGCCTCAACATGGCGTGGTGACCCAAAGCACCCGTCCAAAGCCTGTAGATTTACGTCTACCCTGGTGGCGAAGACCTATAGAGCTGCGGGCCAGGCCACGTCTGCCTTGCATGCTATGGCTATCCTTCAAGTCCATCAGGCGAAGGTACTCAGAAACATGCACGAGGGCAATGCTGACCCTGCTTTCATGCAGGAGTTCTGTGCGGCGACCGACCTCGCCCTATGGCGAAGGTTACTGTACGCTCTCTGGGTCAGGTGATGTCCACTTGTGTGTCCACTAGCAAACAGACATTTGCAGAGCTGCAGGCTGTGCGACACCCAACACTTTTGTGAGATTCTATAATCTCCGTGTAGAGCCAGTGTCCTCTCGTGTACTCGCTCCAAGTGGCCAGTAACTGGACAGGCTCAGGTGTCTTCGCTTGCTGCTCCATTCCACTCCACGGACTGGATACGTGCGCTATTCCACTCAGGTGAGTTTCTCAGTAAGCCCTGAGTTCCTCCAGCACTGTTGACGCCTACACCAGAGTGCATGCCCGGTTGGTCAGCCCTCGTGTTAGGCTAGGTGCCTCCATGTGCATGGTTCCCCCGTTGGGCAACCCCCACATGTGTATTTCCACGGTAAGTCTCTTCGAACATGTGTCTTCCCTTGGCAAGACACCTTGCCACTCCTGGGGTTGAAACATTCCACCTGCGGCTTGATACCCCAGTGTGCCCCATATGCAGCCCATACTTGGGTCATATGTGTATCCTGTAAGTCCTCGCTGTGGGCAGGCATTGTGTTGCATTTCTCCACGTGGGATATGCTTCCCAGTGTACCTTGGTATTGGCGTTGAGCCTAGCCCTTCGTCCGTGCTAAGCTCACGGCAGGGAGCTCAGGTCAGCGCAGGGCGCTGGAAGACAGCCGTTGTGGCGAGATTAGATTGGGAACCCCCATTCCGTCAGTAACTGACGTAACTCGTAGTGTACTGACTGAAAGGGAACGTCTAGGTTATGTATGTAACCCTCGTTCCCTGAAGGAAGGGAACGGAGACATTACGTCCCTATGCCACAACCGCTGTACCGCAGGTAAACAATGCGAGATTGCCTCGCAGCTCCTTTTATACCCACGAGGTGGGGAGGAGTTGCGCTATGCAAATTCCGCATGCGCTATGCAAATCCCTCTGTCATGCCATTGGCTTGTTTTGTAGATCTCGATTGGCTTCTAAGTGAAACCCCCGTTCCGCCAGTAACTGACGTAAAGTCTCCATTCCCTTCCTTCAGGGAACGAGGGTTACATACGTAACCGAGACGTTCTCAAAACTGATGGCAGACTAATATTGGCCAATTCAACCTTTATCTTGCAGCAGTGGATATATATTTCTTCCTTTTTCATGTCATGTGGTTAAGAACTGCCAGTGTGATCCATCGAGGTGGATCTCTGGGCCTCAGCACTCATGTCCATAATCTGTCCCTTCTCTCACCATCCCATTAATCACTTTATATTTTGTCAGACTGAACTGAAACCCTGTGATTTAACCATGCGAGAGTGTGGGTATTTGTAAATGTGATGGAACAGTGACAGGTAAAAGATACGTCTATTGTCTACTCTAGATCAAGTAGGTCAGCACTTATTCCAGACTATAGTCAAAGTGCACCATCCCTGCACTGATAGATTAGCAGCATGAGACACAGCGAGTTTGAGACTTACTATTGACATGCTGCCCACATACAGATTCAATAGCTATGTTAACAAACAGGAACAGTCTGTTTATTAGTGTATTGTCTCAGTATATTGTATACTTTCCAGTTGTATGAGCCATAAACAATAACTGCACTCGGAAATGGATTTTGCTTCTTTTGTGATTTAGTCAATTAAAATAATGCAACATAATATGTGATCATTTTGTTCAACTTAATCTCAATGTGTGCAATCAATTTAAATTTGTAAAATGTAATACATTTGTTAATACATTTGTGTTACATGAATAAGATCTAGAGAAACACTGGAAATGATTTCAAGCCTTATTGTGTTCATATTTAATTTAGAACAGTAATTGTTACTATTTTTATTATTATTATTATTATTATTATTATTATTATTATAGAAAATAATTATTAGCCAACAATGGCACCTTTGTAAAATGTAATGAAATGACGTAAAAAATATTGTTTAATATAATTTAATACTATGCTACAGTAGTTTGACACATTTTAAACTAGCTTAAGTTGATTTTAAAAGTATACAACAAACCAATAATTTTGACAATATACATATAATATATTATACTATGTAAAAAAAAAATCCATAAAACATTGTTCGCACAATTTGACGTTTCATTGCATTATCACAAAATAAAACAATTGTCTCCAAGCACAAATACACAATATGCTTACAAAATCTTTAACTCCCATAGTCTGATTGCAGATTTTTTTTTTTTTTTTTTTTAATTGAACCTTGATGGAGCAATAGAGTTTGTGTGAAAATAAATCATAAAAGTGGTTTGTTTGTTTCAAAAATCGTATAAATGTATAAGGTGGCGAGGGGGGGTAAAAGGCTCACCAGCATGGGGCAAAATGCACACATGTATACAAATACTTTAGCTAAAATAATATTTTTAATAATGTCTATATTAATACTTTTTCAAAACAATCCCTTTAGAAAAGTGTGTACTATTTTCATTTTATTTTGATAAATGAATTAATTTTTGTTCAATAAATATACTGTCATTAAACAGAAACAAAATTATTTAAAAAAAAGTAAAGATTCTGAAAGCATTGAATGAGATACCATAATAATTTAATAAAGCTTTACAGTAGTAACAAATAAATATGATATTTTATTATATGATGTGATTAATATCATATTTTTAAATATGATGGTTTTATTATAAATATGGTGATTTATCCTAAGGTGGACCTAATATACGTTAATTACCATCTGAATCTCACCATGTTATGTCAACAAATGGAAAACTCAGCCAGCTGTTTAACAATTAACAAAAGATGTTAATTATTGTGCCTTTAGCCCCAACAGCAGGGGCGCCTTTTACCCCAAATGCCATACTTTCACATATTCTTCCGTTATTGAAAAACTGCTGCTTTAATTACCTTGAACAAAACTGAAAATCATTAACAAGACCTTTGTCTCAAAATATAATTTGTGACCCGTTCTGGCGAAATGAGTCGGAAGTCGCAACGTTCCATTTTAAGATACGGGCCGATAATGTGGAAAAACAATGAAAAAAATAGATTTTTCTTTTTTTAGCTAATTTCAAAGAACAGACATTCAGAAATAATCTCCCAAAGTTTCGTAGTCTAGATGAGTAAAGGTATTTAAATGACTATTAAAGTTGACAAAGTTTTACTAAATCCGCTGGAAATGAACATTGCTTTTCTCAACTCCTCTCGTCACTTCTGAGCATTTCCCTATATTCCAGGTATCCCCTGAAACGTCACTATCTCTGCTCTCCAAATATGGTGTTAAACGTTGTATAGAACCAATCAAAAAGCTTAGAAATGTACACAAACAGTGACATAAACGCTGATCATTTGTCAATGGGAAGCCCCGTTTCGACTGACCGGCACGCGATTGGTCCAGCCATCCTCCTGTCAGACTAGCAGCGCTCTGTGTAAACAAGCTAGCAGATCTCCTCAGAAAGATAGTTCAATACTGTGTAGTGTAGTATAGTGTAGTGTAGTATACTGTGTGTAGTTCTGTTTATTAATTTGAGAAATGTCACTGTCAAAAGAGAGCAAAGTCGCCAAAGCGTTAAACTCACTGGAGGCTTCTAACCTAAGTTCTGCTGCTGGTCAGCAAGAGTGGCTAAGGCTAGTCAGTGATTTTTTTTTTTTGGATCTGGAGACGTGTCATCCTCTGATGAAAGTGACAGCAATGTCAAAGGTCCTTTGGATGCAGAAACGGAGCATGAATTTGTCACCCCTGTGGAAGAGGATCACGACGATGATGAAAACGTTGAACAGCCTGTGACTGATGTTGGGGGAGTTAATAGGGTAATGACTAGTTGTGAAGCAGTTAGCAGTGATCGAGATGACGAGTTATCCAAAACCCTTTTGCTGTAAAGGGTGTAAACTCAATGATGGAGAGCCGTGTTTTCTGTCATTTGATGAAGATTTCGTTTACGAGATATGTCTGTCTATGGCCTCTCTCACCGAATATGAGAAAGACCTGGTCCTGTTGGGGAAACTGAGTTGCCACTTTCACAATTCCACAATGCTCAAAGAAGAAAGTGCAGCAAGAGCGTCAGCACCAAAGGACAGACAATTACGTTAATGGCAGGAGAGTCTGTCGAGAGACATTCAAGTTTTTACATTGGTAAGTAACTTTAAAATGTATAAGCAGCTCTTAATTCAGAACTAGCTATGTTTTATGGCGAAATGCATTGCTCTGCATTTTAGTGACAGTGGACTGTTCTTGTTTTTATTTTAGCATAAGCCAAAACAAGTTGACAGCTCTCCTGAAGCATTACAAAGAGCCGAGGTTGATCCCCCGTGTAAAAACATCCGGTGGCCGTCAGAAATCAGACAAGCGCCTGCTCACGCATGATGACATCTGTTGTGTGGTATCATTCATCGTTAACTTCGTGGAGCTTCACAGACTGGTTCTTCCAGGTCGCGTCCCTGGCTACAAACGTTTTGATATCAAGTTGCTGCCCTCTCATTACACCAAGTGCCTATGAACAGGCAGTTAGGTCAGGAGGTAGGTATTCTTTATTAATGAGTATTTCAGTTCTGAATTGATAAACCTATTATGCTGAAAAATAACTTAACAATGTAATAATGAATGTTATTCATTAGTTTGCACATGTAGCCTATGCTTGCTGAGTGAACTTTAGTGAAAGGCTTGTTAGTTATGATAGACTGTAATTGATGGAAAAGTTTTAAAGTGCATTAATAGTGCATCAATACCAAATTGAGGAAGTTCTTCCCAAACTTTGTTTTATCAGAACATCGGGTGGTGAACATTGTGACCTTTCGGCGCCTGTGGAAGACCCTTGTGCTCTACATAGTCCGGACGAAGCCAATGACTGACTTGTGTTGGGAATGCCAAAAAAACAACTCGGCCATCTACAAGTCTGCCAACCTGAACGAAGCAGAGAAATCTGAGCGATGCAGAAACCAGGAAGACCACCTCATGAAAGTGATATTAGAACGCTCACTGTATCAAGACATGGTTCAGAAAGCCAAGGATACTGTAAAAGACCATGGCATTCATGAACTCTGTCCTTGTGATCCATGCTCCCGAGAAATCACATTGCATTACTCATTTGATTTTGCCCAGCAGGTGCATTTTCCCTTCAATCCACTTCAGCCCGGTCCTATGTACTTCTTGACCCCTCGAAAGTGTGGCTTGTTTGGCATTAACTGTGAGGCTATTCCAAGACAGGTTAACTACCTTATCGATGAGAGTGTATGCATCACCAAAAGGCCAAATGCTGTGGTGTCATTGCTTGATTATTTCTTCACTCGATATGGCATGGGTGAAAAGCATGTCCAGCTACATTGTGACAACTGTGTAGGCCAGAGCAAGAACAATACTGTGCTACAGTACCTGCTATGGCGAGTTCTTCATGGATTGCATGAAACAATTTCATTGAACTTTCTCATTGTGGGCCATAAAAAGTTTGCACCAGATTGGACATTTGGCTTGGTGAAACAAAGCTATTGCCGAAAGATGGTATCATGTCTGGAAGATATTGTTGATGTTGTTCGAAGCAGCACACTGACTGGAGTTAACATCCCGCAACTGGTTGGACGGGAAGACGGGCAAGTCATAGTGAAGCAGCGTGATTGGCAGTCATTCCTGAAGCCATTCTTCCGACACCTCCCGGGAATAACCCAACACCAGCATTATCGGTATGTAATTTATGGTACTATTGTAAATAATACTAATGGCATATGTCTATTATGCTCAAGTGCTGTGTGTGTGGGTGTGTGCTTCTGTGTTACACAGGTATCTGCATATAATAGTGAATGGATCTTTTACAACTAGTTTTCCCCAATCTTCTGTGTTTTTCAGAATGAGCAGTGACCATCCTGGCTGGGTATTTTACAAGGCCTTTGCCAACTCTGAGGAACAAGGAATATGCTTGCTCCAAGAGGACGCACCACCAATCCAGAGACCCCCTGTCGTCAAGCCCCCTGGCCTGGATTTGAAAAGAAAGACTTATCTGTACCAAAATATCCATGAGTTTTGCACAGAAAATACAAAGGACATTACATGCCCAAAACCACCAGTTGAGAAAGTAAGTTGTCCCTCTCCCTGCCCAGCTAAGAAGAAGAATTTGAATTTGATTCCAATTTGAATCTGAGTGAGTGTATTTATTGTGTATGGATGTGAGTGCAATTATTGTGTGAGTGTATTTATCTGCAAGGAGAATGTGTTACAATTACAATGTGTTTGATTTATTTTAACCCAATATTTAACTGTTGGTATCTCCGTTATGAATTCGTTACACTGTTATTGTCCACTAGCCTACACAAAGATATGATTGCATAGGCTAGCATTATTTGTTCTCTGTTTGCTTGTCTCTCTGCTCTCTCTCTCTCTCTCTCTCTCTGCTCGCTCGCTCTCTCTCTCTCTCTCTCTCTCTCTCTCTCTCTCTCTCTCTCTGCTCGCTCTCTCTCTCTCTCTCTCTCTCTCTCTCTCTCTCTCTCTCTCTCTCTCTCTCTCTCACACACACACACTCACTCACTCACACACACTCACTCTCTCTCTCACACACACACAAACACACACACACACACACACACACACACACACACACACACACACACACACACACACAAGACACACAGACACACCCTCTCTCTCAAGCAAAAATGTAGCACCTCTGTTCAATATTTCTGATTTTAGTAAATCTTTGTAAAAGTGCCTTTTAAAATATTTATTCAAATAAATACTTTAAAATAATTTGAGCTTCAGCCTGGTTTAATAGCATTTATATATATATATACAAATGTCTTTGGTCAAATTAAGCTGTAAAATAAATAGTTTATCCCTTGAAATGCAATGGATTTTGAAAGATATCAACAAAAAACGGGCAAAAAACTTTGAAGCGATTTTCTCAGGTTTTCAATTAGAAAAAGAGGGCAGACGACCATAATTCAGATGGGTATATCTTTAAAACCATTCAAGCTATAACTTTGACTAGGATATCATTTTAAAGCTTATGGTCCTCTATCCTCTTTCCATTGATACCAAAATCTCAGTTTTGAAATTTGGGTCACTGTGACTCATTTTGCTGGATCAGGTCACATTTTATCGATTCTCATTTGCTACATCTACAACATAAAAAAACATTAAATATTAGATCAAATTAGCACAGAATCAACTTTGCCTTGCTGTCCGTGATCGCGTCAAGGATCAACCAAATTTCCACGTGCATTAAAAGCGGTTGTTAAAGCTGCAGTCCGTAACTTTTGGTGCTCTAGCGGTTAATAAACAGAACTGCATGTGTCTTGCGGAAGAACATTGTAGGTGTACCGTAGTGATTCAGGATAAGACAAAAACACGGTTTGGAAAATGAATTCATGATGTACTCGCTCATTATATACATTTTGTGAATTTTAAACACAAAAAAAGTTATGGACTGCAGCTTTAAGATAAGTGCTGAGCTGAATTTGTGCCAGCTAGTGGTTTAAAATAGAATAAAGTCAAATGTGCCTTACCCCGGTGCGCCTTTAGCCCTGTTGTACCCTACTCTGCTGTTACAGTATCAAAGCATCCAACTCACCATTTGCAGCAACGCATTGGAAATGTGGTACTTTCCAACAAGGCCTTGTGTCTTAACCTCACTGGTGGGCATTTACTCACAGTTTGGCCAACAGGGGATCAAATGAGATTGGCCACATTAAACGTTTAGTCAAGGTTTGGAGAATGATTTGAATGCCACAGTCTACATAAGTGATATAAACCTGACCTTGCTGGCAATTTGAAGATGGAATTTAAAATATCTCTCTTTCTCTCTGAGTACGTCTGTGTGAGGGAAATATGATGAATTCAGTCCACAGTTTGATCCCAAGCTACAGCTGAGCTTAAGAGCATGCCTGAATCTCAAGATGGGAACGTGTTTGGACTCTAGCATACAGTCCAGTAACCCACACTCCTTCCCTCAGACACACACGGGCATATGACTCCATCACCATCACCAGTTCTTTCTCTGGATACAGCACAACACATTTATTTCTCTTAACCAGCAGGATTTCTGTGCACACATACACTGATATGGTGGAAGAAGCTGTTTTTCTTCATTCAGTAGGTGCTCTGAGCCTCAGCGTCTGCACCCAGGCGCAAGAAGCAACAATTTAAACTGAGTCCAGTTAAATAAGCATGTGAAATAACAAGCCCTCTGAATGTTTCAAAAACGTCCCCTCTCGTATCTGAAGGCATCTCCATAAAGCGTGCAAATGTATGGCCGTGTAAAGCGGTTATGAATAATGCAGTGCGTGTGTGGTGATGGGCTGCAAAGATGAATGGTCTTGGGGGAACAGGGCTTAGACTGACTGCCTCTTACCACTTTATCCCCTTAATTACACCATGGGATCCGATATAGGGATCAATTAATTCAAGTGGCTTTGGATTTGGCTGATTGGGGATTTCAGAGAGCCATAAAGCTGATAATATGAGCGCTCTTGATTCCCAGAAGGGATGTGGAAAGTGAACAGATGCGAGCAGCAGACACAAACACATATACTCACATACAGACGCACACAGAGAAACAAACAACATACTGAGCAGTGAACTGTGTGGGCTGTGCATTCACATGATAACTCTTGATCTAAAGTAGACTCTCAAAACTGCCATCAGCAATATTATGTCAAACATTAAAAACGCACAGTACTGCATATCTAGGCAGTCATCACAAACAGGAAAGACCAAAGAGCATTTAGCAAGGGAGCTAACTGAATGATGTCTATTATATTCTATACATTTTACACATTAAACAAGTCCTCTGCGGTCACATTAGCAAAACTTAAGGAGGGGGAAAAAAAGGCAAAAAAAAAGGTAAATTCACCTTTATTTATACAATATACAGATTGTCCAAAAGCAACTTCACAGTAATAAACAGGAAAATAATAGAATCAATTATGCAAACTGTATTACTGTTAATATGAGACAAAAAATAAACAAAACTATAGTGTCATTATTCAGCTCATGTCAGTTCAGTGTTGAGTCAATATTACCATATTATTAATATTACTAAATATTTTAAACCCCAACTAAGCAAGCTACAGGCGAGGAACCCAAACAGGCTGCATTTGTCAGATTTGTGGATTTAATATTATTCAAATATTTTGCATCCAGCTCCTTTTGCTTGTATGAAGCAATGTATAAAGCACAGTACTCATAGAAGTCACTTTCAAACCAAGCAGCTATCTGCTGATCAACGTGACAAATTTGTGTGACCAACTTAAACACAATGCAAAATCTGCATTGGGAAATCTTTCGCGCTGACGCGACATTCCCAAATCCATGGATTCCTATTGAAATGACTGGATTTCGCCCATGAAAAACCACTGAGCAGCAGTAAATGTAAGCACACACTCTGTGGCAAAGAATTCAAAGTTTAACAAACTTGAATCAGTGAAACTTGAATGTGAAATCTGCAAAACATATCCATCATGCAAATTTCCAGATTGCGCCTACTGACATTACTGCATTTTGCCCATGGAATTTTGCTGTAAAAAAGTAAATGTGACGCACACTTATAATATAAAATAATAATATAAAACCTTAAACAGGAGGAAACTGAATTGAATTCTGTAACATTGTGGAGTTGGACATGTATTTCTGTCCTCGCTCTTATCTGCCCTTTACTCTCAGTTGTGTTTGTGTCTCTTGTTTACTCTCTTAGTTTAGTCGAGGTCCCAAGGGAAGTTTGCCGTCTGCTCTCCAGACACACACACTCCCTTTGCTCACAAATTACACACTACACAGGGATATTTCATAAGGTTGCCATGGTAAATTACCCTTGTGATAAACACACACACACACACACACACACACACACACACACCATACAAGACATGCGCTATGAACATATAAACACTTAAACCAGGGGTGTCCAAAGTCCAGCCCGCATTTGGATGAATTTCAAACGGCCCGCAGCTTGTCTATTAAAACATATTATATGTGGCCCGCCACGCATAATTTACAAATCGTGCAGTTTCACAATGTCAACACAAGGTGGCAGTACTAAATTTTAGGCCAGGGAAACGCGGCAAAAGCGAAACAGCGCTACTTGTGCGCATTGCGCAGCGCGCGAGTCATGAGCTCACAAATTATGTTTACTTGCTGAGTGTCTCGATCACGCGCCCACTACACAGCCAGTGAGAAGTGTTCGAGTTCGGTGTAGAGGTCTCCAGTACAAGCTGCAAATCCCTCGGTGATTTAATTTAGTTTAAAGCCAGTTGAAACAGCGCTGACTTAATCAACAACACTAACGTGCAAATCAGTAGAAACGTTGAGTAGATCCAGTCAGAATACTTTTAATCAACAATTCACCAACATTTATCATGGATTTACTGTAGTAACACTAACTGTAACCATGGTATTTTGTCATAAATTAGTTAATATCTCATTTTATTTAATTTTTAATGTAGACATGTATTAAATGAGTAATAAAGGCCAAATTACAGACTATGTTTTTGTCATAAACTTGCAGTTTTGTGCATTTGTATTTATATTAAAATGCAGACTAAATACCATAAAGCCATTCTAGATATAGAAATAAAAATAAAAATATTTACTTTTTACCATGTAGTGAGGTTTGAGGTTTTACCTGTGGTGATCTAAATAGAGTGCTCGTTAATTTAAATAAGAATAGAGTTCTAACTCAGTAATAATATTTAAATTTCACCCTTTAAAAACGAGTTAAGTTTTACAGATATTGTTTGTGTATTAAATTTACGTGTCCTATCTCAGTTACTCTACTGTCAGCTCAATCTTTTGTCAAATCTGTCACGTTTCCAAGAAACAAAACATGTAATATATATATAATAGAAAAGGAGCCTGCCCCCAGGTGTGTCCACAACATCGAATCTGGCCCCCTTTTAAAAAAGTTAAGGGGCTTAAACTGAAGGGCCTTGGGCTATGAACAAGCATGATAAGTACATGCATAAGCAAACATTTACATTTGCTTGACTGACAAGATTAATGGAAATTTAGTGAGTCTTAAAAGTATCAAATTATGTAAAATTATACAGCAAATACTGCTTTTTATGTATGCTTTGCTATGTTGTACTGAAGTATGAACCCTGCTTGATCCTGTTTACTATTGATCATTTTAAAATGTAGCCTTAACCCCCCTGAATGCATCATGTGTAGCTACATCACCATTACTATTCCCTCAGCATCAGTCAGAACTTAAAGTTTGCGCCCTTATAAATAGGTTGTAGAGGTTGTGTCTTCTTTACAGTTTTAGAAGAAATCTCATCAGTGACTCAAGCTGTGCTCAGATGTACCAATACACCAAGGTGTGCAATCAAACATCAGCGGTTTTACTATGAAATTAAACATTTCTCATCAAATTCTCCCAAAAGCAAATCATCTGAGCTATTCCATCCACATTCATTTATTTACTCAAAAATTGACTCATTTGTGTCTATTTTTATTACTCTCAACTAAGGCATTTTAGAAGAGACCTTAAACCTAACTGATGAGCGATATTTCTCTGGAATGCCAATCACCACCAATGTGCAGCATCCACCAGGATGATGGCAGGAGGACGAAGGCAGCCATAGTGCACCTGAACGCCCACCACACACCAGCTATGAATTATTATTAATTAATCATTTAAATATATACATTACCATTTAGGGTCAGTAATGTTTTGTAATGTTTTTTTTTTATTTTATTTTTTATGAATTAATATTTTTATTCAGTAAGGACAAATTAAATTGGTCAAAAGAGACAGTGAAGACATTTAGAATGTAGTCTCAGCCGCAGACGTCATGCCCACGGAATGTTGACTGAACGTTTGATGCTTAGGGCACACAAAATTGGAAACACTTCAGGGCTGTGTCCGAAATCGCCCCCTATACCCTTAAATAGGGCACTATTTGAGGGGACAGCCATTTGTAGTGGTGTCCGAAACCATAGTGGACGTTATTGAGTGCACTCATTCAATCCCACAATGCACCGCAATAACGAGTATATACAACTGATGTACGCTCAATGGCTAGAGAATACCCATAATGCACTGTGAGAGTTGCGCGCTGAATTAATTCCCACGTCTCGCCAGGAGATGGCGCCAGCAGCTGAATCAATCATCCATCCATTTTCCAAAACGCGCTGGTCCAGCGTAATATCATACAGGTATACATTCCTTTTTAATTGATTATTAAATTGTTCAATTACAGTTTATACATGCAAGTTTCCATGACAGAGTTCAAGAAAAATCTTTTCATTACTACTGGCGCTGCCAGTTTGTTACGTTTCAAATATTTATTAACACTAGAACCGCCACGGGGTAAAATTTACCCATGGCTGTTTTTCAAATGTACATGACAGATTTTCAATAAAATATCCAAGGCTCCCAGTCATTGACTTTTACTAAAATTGTGTTATTTATAATCCCCTGTTGTTAAAAATTGTTTAGATAAGACCAGAATAAAAAAAAACGGGGCATTTATACCTATAAGCGCCAGCGGGTCAAATTTACCCCTGTATAATTCCTTTATTTTTGCGCTGTATTTGAGCAACGTGTCGGCTTACTGTAGACAGTCACACAACGCACGATCAGATGAAGATGTTTTAGCCTATTTATAAATGTTCACACTTTGGATTAATTATAAATTTTTGTTTTGCAATTTTTATTGTTTTATTGTTTTTTATTGTTTTATTGTATTGTTTGCTACTGTGTTCAAGTCTGCCCATTTTCTGAAAAACAATATTTCCGATCTATGATGTAATGAATAAAACAATTTTCATGATTACCCCAAGTTTATTGGTGTTGTTCTCTTATTCAAATTATAAATGATATAACTAAACAAATTAATAATTAATTAGGTGAAACTGTGCGCTTGAATTTGTCGTTGCACGTCATACATCGTACATCATCCTTTGTCATACATCCTATGCAGTGCGGTGAATTATTAGTGCTCTTTATTGTCTATTTAGGATATTTTAGTAATTAAATAACATGGGTTATCTTAATATGTGATTAATGACATTTTATTATAATATTACACCACCCAAATATGTATTTATTTCCTTCTAATTCTCGTTGTCATTGCAGGCTGATTTAGCCTATATTCACCAAAAAGTGATTAGTGTAGCCTGCTTAAAATAGCATAAAACAACAGGACAAAAACATAGTTGATGACTAAAAACAATCATTTCATGACTCTAGACATTACTTTGTGAAGACAGTGGCATAATACACTGACATATTACGTTTTTTAGCCGTTTTAAAACAGTAATCGTGCATGGGTAAATTTTACCCGCTGGCGGTTTTAGGTATACAGCGACCCCTGGCGGTTCTAGTGTTAAACATGCAAAAGCGGAAGCCCTTCTGGCGTACTCATTATCCGAATTCACTCACTCGTTTTCATTCACTCCTTCAAGTGGACTATATTAGTGGAGAAATGTAGGGAATAGTGAATGAGGGTATATGGGGCGATTTCGAAAAAAAAAGCAAAGGAGTTTCGACGTCGTCACCTGATTGGATGAATTCTATAGGACTTCCAGGAGACGCGTTTGTCACATTCTTTAACGGTCCGCCTGGAAACAAAGCTGTCGTGAAAAGAAACCCCCTAGTGGAAGAAGAAAGACGGCGTGTTTGCAAATGTGACAATTAAGCGCTCATCAGGATCAACTAAACACTTTAGTTCACTACATGGACTCTCTAAAATAAGCAAGAGTTTTACACACCGATCGGTTATTGTAGGGACATCGGCGTTACATTTTCACGCCCCTAAACATGACGCTGAACAAAACGAACTGCCATTGGTTGCTTTACATGTTAGTCAGCTGGCCTCTGAAAGCTGCTATGGACTCTGCTGTCAGTCTGAAGGTCTGGCTACTCTTTCTGTTCATCAGAGAATCCTGAAAAATAAAGATGGTTTCCATAAAAATATTAAACAGCACAACCATTTTCAATATTCATAATAACAAGAAATGTTACTGTCACATGAACATTCTTTTGTGCAGTTTTTGGTTTTGTTTTCTCTTATCTGCTTAGTTCCCGTTTGCCTGTGTTCTTATTTGTTACTCATTAATTCCCTCATTTGCTTCACCTGTGTTTATCCAATTATCTTTGTTTGCTCTTAGTATTTAAATGCCTGTTTCAGTTGTCAATTGTTGGTTCTCGTTAACGTTTGTGCTTAGTATGGTTATGGTTAATCTTCAGGTTTTTTTTTTTCTGTACTTTGAGTTACTTTAATTGTTAATAAATTCTATTGGATCTATCTTATTTTTCGTGCTGGCTTACCTACACCACATCTTGCAAAACGTGACAGTTACTTGAGCACCGAACATATTGAAATGATTGTTGAAGAATCTTGTGACACTGAAGACCGCTGAACATTTAACTTTGCCATCACAGGAGTAAATTTTATTTTAAAATATACATGTCATGTAACAGAAGGACAGACAACAGGAATGCAGGTAACAGATGTATACTGAGCAGAGAAAGCAGATGGCAGGCAAGATGGCAGACTTAACTTATAGAGTTCTTGGTTTTGCAGGTACACGATGACTTGAGGAGAAGATAGCATGATGAAGGCAGGTAGACACAGATGAAGAGGAGTCATGTAAGTCCAGACAAACTGAGGACGGCATTAGTGATGGGCGATTTCGAAACACTACTTCATGAACCATTACGAATCTTTTGTTTCGAATCAGTGGTTCGGAGCGTGTATCAAACTGACAAAGTCGCGTGATTTCAGTAAAAGAGGGTTTGTTACGTTATAACTGTTTCGAAATGTCAATGGTTCACCGCTGGTGGGCAATGATCTCTATGATCACATGAATCATGCGGATTCACTGAAATCGCCCCCCAGCGGTGAACCATTGAACAAGTCCCTATGGGTTTTACCTGATCTTTGATCAGTTTTATACATTTGTACATGTTTTAATTATACATTAGTATAATTAAAATGAATAATAGTTAATAGTCTCTTATTGGCCATCCATGGAACATACAAAACAAGCCCTGGAAATGGATAAAAGAACACATATTGTACAAAAACTTGATATTTCATCTTATTAAATGATTAGTTAATTGCATTTGATAGCTTTTACTCAGTAAAACATTTGCAATGGGTTTGTAAAAGGTTTTTGTTGCATTTACACTGTTCTGACCAGCAGGAGTCACCTGCGTGTGGCGCTTCGAAACATTCAAAGCAATTTGTTCAATTGATTCGAAGCTTTGAAAAGCTTAGTTTCTCCCATCACTAGATGGCATAGGTAAGTATATATATATATATATATATATATATATATATATGAGTCCTTAATGAGTGGTGACAAGTGTTGAAGGTTAGTATTAAGATGGAGTAGATCTAAACACCCAAAGCTTGCACAGGCCTATAGCTCGTCCCGGGTCAACATTTCATTCAGTAACATTAGGTAGTTTTGATTTTATATGCGTTTTAATGTTGATGATCGCGTCATTTTGCATATGCATCTGCTTACATATGCTATTGCTTGTTTCTGCTTCTTCTTCACCTGAATTTTGATCAGGAGATTCAGTACCCTTTCAGAAGAGTAATAGTGTAATTGCGCCCCCCTACCGTATAACAACAAATTCCGTCAATGGCGGGCAAAGAGTTAAAACATAAAACAGTTATTTTAAATTGTAATATTATAGAATATAAAATCTGTTTTACTGTATTTGTGATCAAATAAATGCAGCTTTGGTGAGCATAAGAGTCTTCCATATGCTGATATATACGTGTTTTAGTATTGATCTTACTGAGAGAGAGATTACTACAAGATTTCTCAGGCAGGACAGTTTGATGATTGTATAGAGAAACATCTAAACTTTTAATCTACTTGTAAAACTGCTGTAGAGCCAAATAAAATGGAGGCTTGTAAGATTTAGTTTGGTTATAAGGTGTTCTACTATCCATACAGAATTACCTTACAGCATAAAATCTGACAAACACACACTCACATACGGTACACAAGTGTCTAAATAAGCATGGATGTTGACAGCTCCCTACCTGCTTTGCCTTGCGTTAGCATTACCACAGGACCCAAATAAGGAAACACACACACACACACACACACAGGGGAATGACAAATATGCAATAAAATAAACAAGAGGGGTGTGAGGTGATACAAGGTCTTGCAATGCCTCATAAATAGTACACCCTACTTCTAGATAGAGACAGAAAAACAAAATGGACGTCTGCAGAGGCAGGAAACAGTTACATCCCAACATGGCACAAACAGTACAGTACAGGTCGTAATTCATTTTAATAATAATATTAGATTCTCCAAAATTTAGAAATATCTATAGGTTTGCTAAATAAAAAAAGCCAGCGTTCCTGTTCGAGGGAGGATTGGGATTCATAGACAGTTCAAGAGTTCACTCTCTTCTATTATTAGGTCATTGCATTATTTCATCTTCTCAACTGGATTAAAACATTAATGATGATTTACATAATCAGATTCATCTATTAGCAGAAGCCCTTCAGCTTTAAGTTACAGTCATGAATCTCTTTATGCAAGAGACATTTGAATGTTTATGTCACTGTTTTAATTAGTGACTTTATTGTGCATACAATACTTATGGATCAGTCACTGTGGAACACATATAGGGTTAAATGAATAGTTAATAATAATAATAATAATTTGTTACATTTATATAGTGCTTTTTCTGAGTACTCAAAGTGCTTTACATATAGAAGGGGGTAATCTCCTCAACCACCACCAATGTGCAGCATCCACCTGGATGATGCGACGGCAGCCATATTGCACCAGAACGCCCACCACACACCAGCTGGTGGAGAGGAGACAGAGTGATGAAGCCAATCAGTATATGAGAATGATAAGGAGACCATGATGGACAGGGGCCAATGGGCAAATTTGGCCAGGATGCCGGGGTTACACCCCTACTCTTTTCTGGAGGACATCCTGGGATTTTTAATGACCACAGAGAGTCAGGACCTCGGTTTAACGTCTCATCCGAAGGAACTTTTAGTTCACTCAAATATATAAAAAATAGTTTTGTTTGAGCTTCTGGGGCCGTATTCACAAAACATTTTATCTTACCACTAAGAGTTCTCCTAAATTGCAGTAAAAGTTCTTAGTTAAGAGTTTTCTCTTAAAACATATTCACAAAGCTGCTGAGACCAACTTTTACTAAGGAACAGAGCGAAGTCTTAAGCTAAGAGTAAGGGCAGGGTTGACCTTGTTGCTATGGATGATGTCATCACGCTTACTAACTATGACCACAGTGATTGGCTGATAGGGGAGGGGTCTGTCAGTGATTTAATAGAAATATTGTAGAATGAGGTTTCATGTTGCCATATTCAAGTAAGTTTTCAAAATAAGAATGTTGCCATATTCAAATAAATATTTTAAAAAGTAGGCTATGTGTCACTAATTAAACTAGTGTATGTTCAGCTAATTGTCAGCCTCTTACATTTCTGCATCTCGAGAGACAAATTATGTTTTATAAACAAAGTTCGGGAGGAGCACGTTCAAACGGTCTAAATCAGCGCAAGAGGAGGTATATACACAGCCGAGAGCTGACTCACCTAGTTACCTTGACAGTTTTCTGCATCCCTCCGCCACCCCAACACCTCACACTCGGTCTGCGATACGGGGCAAAACTCTGGGTTTGGGCTAAATTCCAAGCTCGGAGCCCTCGATCCCCTCGGACAGCACACCAAATATGCTTATATTCTTTTACTCTATTTGATAATTTGTAAGTGTGAACTTGTGAAAACAACTGCCACAGGTAATCAGACATTATTTTAGTCTTCATTTATTTATTAAATAAATAAATAATATTTATTATTTTTGCTTTTTTGTTATGATTATGACAGTGAGTAGACAGGAAGCGAAGTGGAAGAGAGAAAGGGGAGAAACGTCCGCAGCAGCCATTAGGATTGTTTGTGATTTGGTCTTAGTGACTTAGGAGTCCTCTTGACTACTCCTAACGTTTCACAGATTTAGGAATTAGTTTTAGTGCTAAAATGCTTTGTGAAATACTCTTAGAGCAAAAATTTAGGAGTCCTAAAATTAGGATTGACACGCCCATTATTTTTCTCCTAAATCGGCAAGTTAGGAGCTACTTTTAGCCTTAAGATATTTTGTGAATACGGCCCCTGTTCTCCATCTGTTGTCCGTGTTGCATGTTATAGCTTTTACAAGTACAAGTTTTCTTTAGTTTTGTGCCTTTTATCTGAGACTGGATCTGTCAGACAAACAGTCCCTGAACAACTGTTTATTTTTCTACTTTTCTACTTCTACTATTTTTCTAGTTTGTGGGAATCACTCGTGAAAATAATGAGAACATGGAAAGGCATTAGCAGTAAAGTGTGAATTCCACAATTGTCTCCATTGGTTGATTATTAGATATAATAGGTTACATTAATAATGATTTCATGAGTTCCATTGAGAAACTGGTTTGCAATTAAAATGAGCCGTACAGTTTGTGTTTTATGCCTAAATTGTCCATTTTTATTTGGCTTATTAAAGCTATAAAAGTTCCAGCCAAGAACATTGTTTTATTTTATTAGTCAATATTGTTATTGTTAATATTGTACAATTACCAATTTAAAGTTTTCTGATGAATTAATTGAATACATTCCATGAACTCCCTTTTGATTTACGCCAATATTAGTCAATATTTGATTATGGAATGTTTTGCTCCAGAAGTTATGTATATGAAAAATTGTTCAATAATGATTAATAAGAATTAGCTTACACGTTTGTCAACTGTACTAACTTTCAGCAGGGCTAGAATTGGTGAATTTTTAACTTTAAAATAACTTTAACTATGATACAAAAATGTATATTTCAAATAAAAGCTGTTCTTTTGAACTTTATTTCTAAGCAGCATATTTGCTAATTATCAGTATTTTACGCTTTATATTAAAATAGAAATAAAATGGAACACATGCACACACACACACTATAAAATATCACAGACTGTCCATAAAACTTATATGCCCACATGCACTATATTCCACATTTCCTTGTGTACAGTAAATTTGACATCAGAGGAAGGAAGACAAAGTGTAAGAGAGAAATAGATATAGAGACAACAAGAGAAGTGTATATTGCTTTCCGTCAGCACTTCTTTCTAACTTAAAGGTTTATTTGTCATCTGCATTGGCGTTTTGATGAGTCTGAAAGGTCAGCAGTCTATCATGTCCTGTTATATGCCCTCCTCCATATCGACACCACTGACCGTCCAGAGCCTCTGGGCTCCTACAGAATCTTCTTTATAAATCTGTAACATGAGGTCAGTCCTGTTCAATAATTCACTTCCTGTGTATTGAGTTGTGACACACTAGATATTATGAACAAAGTCATGTCATGAAGACATGAAATATAATGCGTGTAGTGTATATTTATTGGTATGACTTCTACTGTATGTTGACCCTCTATTCGGTGATAAGAAGCTCTACTGTCAGGACAGTGTGTATTCCATGCTTCACAACCGAAAATAAACTGTGATATAACCTTTGATGTAATTATAAATGATCTGGGCTGTATTTCCCAAAAGCATTGGGAGCAAACAATCAAACAAATAATCTTTCTAAAAGCATTGTAACTTATAGTTCATAAAAAACATTGTAGATCTATACAAGCCCTCTGTAGCTAAGAACACCTAGGACAGCTGCAAAAATTACACTTCAACTTAATGCAATTAATCCTGTGATGCTTACATTTTATGCAGTATACAATTTGACTTTAATATTAGGATTTAGGATGTTTTTTTTTTTTTTTTGGTTCTGGCTTACAACTGTATTCAGAGAGGGGGGGCTGAAAACCAGCCATACTGTATATTTCAAGTTTGTGTTTATCACTGCCTTCACATGCAATCTTCCACCTCTTTTACAACCTCCTCCTCTTCCTGTATGACACCCATGGGTGCTCTCGCCCACACTGTAATGCTGTCACCATCATCACTTTAGGACGCAAAGAGCAGAGTGCATGATGGGCGCAGCTTCCATTTTAGATTTTACTCCACAACAGGAGAATATGGGGGAAAAGAGATTTTTTCCCTAATTTACTAATAACTTAAGTTTAGAATGACGTTGCTGTCACAGTTGTGTTCTGTTTCATGGTTTTTCTGTTTTCCCTGTTCCTGAGTTCTCATTTCTAGTTAGTTGTCATGATTTGTAATTGAGTTGTGCACCTGTTTCTCATTCTGTTAATCATCCCTGTGCGTATTTAAGCCCTCAGTTAAAAAAACATTCCCCTAAGTTTATAATTATACAGTTGAGGTGTGAATGTTCTCAATGCATTGCCATGCATGTGCAGACACACGCACACACATAGCCCTTGTCACCTTCACACATTCCTCTAACCACCTGTATTTCTGTGATTAGTCTGGTTACACAATTTTCATAATAATAATAACGAGAGTGTTTGTCAGTATTCCCAATACTGTCTCTTTTTAGTTCCACCCCATTCTGTCTCTTTTCTCCTTTGACATTTGTTTTCAGTCATTCAGTACAGAGGATTCACCCTCTTTTTGTCTTTGTGTCTTTTGCTCTCGCTCACTTTAAATACAGTCTTGTCAACCATGATCTATCAAAAGCTTTAAACACTTCATCAAAAGTACTCCACACTGCACCAGTACTTCAAGACCTTATGGGAACAGCCTCAAATTCATCTTTTAGCCTGTCTGAAAAGCACTCTCCATATGTCAAGAATATGCCTCCTAACCCACTTTATTAAGTATTTTATATTATCTATTTAGGATGGTATATATGCCAATTAGTGTTTTTTTTGTAAACTGACGGTATGTTTACACGACACCGTTTTCAACTGAAAGCAGAAAACTTTTTATGCGTTTTGGCAGTTCATTTACACGCAGTTTTTGGGGCCTGAAAACGGGTTTTTAAAGTGCAAGGTTTTGAAAACGATGCCTTTACCATCTCCATGTAAACAACAAAAACATCTCTGTTACGTATGTAACCTTAGTTCCCTGAATAGGGAACGAGACGCTGCGTCACCGCTGTGGGAACGCCTCTGCGGGAGTGACGTAACGTCATAGGTGGGTGACGTCATCCACCAGGAAATTATAAAGTACACCTGCACCAAACACAGTCAGCTTCTGGATAGGCTGAAGCAAGACGATCGTGGGCATGCAGGGAGTATGGCCGAGTGACGCAGTGTCTCGTTCCCTATTCAGGGAACTAAGGTTACATACGTAACCGAGACGTTCCCTTTCAAGGTCATCGCGATGTGTCACCGCTGTGGGAACGATATGCCCACGTCCCCATAGGAGCCAGATGCCCGCCCGTGTGTTATTGTCTACGGAACGAGCACCCGTGCCCCCGGAGTAGAGTTGAGCTCAAGTTCGTAGAACCTCACAAATGTATGCGGCGAGGACCACCCCGCCGCATCACAAACTTCTTGCAGGGATGCCCCTGATAGTAGTGCTTTTGAAGCAGCCATAATCCTTGTAGAGTGGGCCCGTACAGCCAAAGGTGAAGGCTGACCGGCCACCTCATAAGCCAGTGAGATGGCCTTGACCACCCACTTGCTCATTCTCTGCTTGGATGCTGGGCCCGCCTCGAGGGTGGCCCAAAACACACGAACAACTGTTCAATCTTTCTCCACAGGGCAGCTCTGTGGACATAAGCATCTAGAGCCCAAACCAGGCAAAGCAGATTAAGTCTTTCCTGGTCTGACGTCCGGAAGGGAGGAGGACAAAAGGCCTGCAGTATGACTAGTCTTACAGTATTAGTATGGATCTTAGGAATATAGCCCGGCCTAGGGTGTAGGAAGGCCTTAACCATACCGGGCGCAAATTCCAAGCACGAGGGTGCCACTGACAATGCTTGAATGTCTCCTATTCTTTTTGGAGACGAAATAGCAAGCAGAAGGATTGTTTTTAGCGTGATAAACTTCTCAGGAACTTCTTCGATCGGCTCGAAAGGAGCCTCAGAAAGGCCCTGTAACGCAATGGCCAGGTCCCATGCTGGCACCCTAGTGTGAACCGCAGGTCTTAACCTCAAAGTGCCACGAAGAAAACAAGTAATTAGAGGGTGTCGCCCCAAAGATACACCACCCAAAGGAGTGTGGTAAGCAGCTAAGGCCGCCACATACACCTTTATTGTGGAGGGGGCTAACCCTGCGGAAAATCTCTCCTGCAGGAAGTCCCGAC
Source organism: Coreius guichenoti (assembly GCA_039654105.1). Taxonomy (NCBI): domain Eukaryota; kingdom Metazoa; phylum Chordata; class Actinopteri; order Cypriniformes; family Gobionidae; genus Coreius; species Coreius guichenoti. Next base: position 19,826,638 of record CM077168.1, read on the forward strand.
GCACTCTCTCTAGAACTCCCGTAAGCAGAGCAATCGGGGGGAAATGCGTACAGGGGCAGCCTCGGCCACTCCTGTACCATGGCGTCCAGTCCCAAGGGAGCTGGAGGCGTTAGGGAGAACCACAGACGACAGTGAGAAGTCTCTGATGACGCGAACAGGTCTACTTCCACTCTGCCGAAGTTCTCCCAAAGGAGCTCCACCACCTCGGTGTGGAGTCTCCATTCCCTGGGCCTTGGCCCCTGCCTCGACAGGATGTCTGCTTCCACATTTAAGTACCCTGGGATGTAAACTGCCCTGATGGAACGCAGTTTTCCTTGGGCCCACAGGAGGACCTGGCGAGCCAGCTTGTATAACGGGCTCTATCTCAAACCCCCCTGATGGTTTATGTAGGAGACCACCGATGTGTTGTCTGTACGAACTAGCACATGGTGGCCCCTGAGGTCTGGCAGGAAGTGCCTCAGAGCCTGAAACACCGCCATCATCTCCAAGCAATTTTTATGCCAGGAACGATGATGGTCCTGCCATTGGCCCTGGGCCGAGCGACCACTCATGGTCGCCCCCCAGCCTGTGAGGGATGCATCTGTCGTCAGTGTGACTCAACGACACGGAGCTCCCAACACTGGGCCTTCTTGGGCCAGAAACCAAGGCTCCTTCCACATCACCAAGGCGCGAAGGCATCGCCGTGTGACCTTGATAATGCGAAAAGGATTTCCCTCTTGGTCTTGAGCCACCACTGCAACGGTCTCATGTACAACAGGCCACAAGGTATAACGGTGGACGCTGCTGCCATCAGACCTAACAGTCTCTGATACTGTTTGACAGTGAGTGACTGTTCTAGCTTCACCCCTTTCACTGCTGAGAGAATCGACCCCACACGAGGCTCTGATAGATGACCCTGCATATTGATTGAATTCCAACTCACACCCAGATACGTAGTTCTCTGTGCCGGAGAAAGAACGCTCTTCTTCGAGTTTAGTCTCAGCCCCAGCTTTCTCATGTGTGCGAGAACAACATCTCGATGTTGAACTGCCATCTGAGCAGACGGCACTAGGATCAGCCAGTCGTCGATGTAATTGAGAATATGGATCCCCTGCATGCGCATGGGAACCAAAGATGTGTCTACACATTTTGTGAAAGTGCGGGGTGACAGTGCTAGACCGAACGGAAGGACCCGATACTGGTACGCTTCTCCCCCAAAAGCGAACCTCAGGAACTTCCTGTACTGTGGAAGGATGGATACATGGAAGTATGCGTCTTTGAGAGCTATCGTGACAAACCAGTCCTCGGACCTGATCTGTGACACGATCTGTTTGAGTGTAAGCATCTTGAACTTGAGCTTTGCTACAGCACGATTGAGAATGCGCAGATCTAAAATGGGACGCAACCCCCCCATCCTTCTTCGGCACGATGAAGTACCGGCTGTAAAACCCTGACTCCCTGCTGGGAAGAGGGACCCTCTCTATAGCCTCTTTTCGCAGAAGAGTCTGTACTTCTTGAGTCATAACAAGAGCCTGCTCGGGGCCCACCACTGTGGGCAGAACCCCGTTGAAACTGAGCAGACGACATCTGAACTGAATGGCGTACCCCTTTTTTACAATCTGCAGGACCCGACAAGATATATTTGGAAGATTCTCCCACTCTGCCAAAAACTCTACTAAAGGTACCAGTCTCTCGAGACTGGCCTCTGATGCAGGGGTTTTCAAACTTTATGATGCCAAGGACCCCCAATTATGATGAACCTTTTATGAGGGACCCCCTTCCTAAAATCCATCTATATATTTTTATGTATGAAAAAAACATTTAAACTGTTAGATAAATAGTAAGTGTGACATTATAAATACAACATATTAAATTGGTTATAATTGATGTTGAATGTACAGTTCTCAAGAACAACCATCACAAAACAAAAAAACAGCTGTGGATCACTCAGGTAACAACCCACAGTATTAAGAATAAATGCTTCATTATACTTTTCATACTTTTAAACGGGGTAATTTTAATAAATTCAGCAGGTTTTTTTTCTTGTGGACTACATGTAAACTTTTTTTATGTAAAATATCTTATTCAGGACCACACTAAATAAATAAAAAAAAAAAAAACACATTTTGTATGATCTCTCTTATTTTGTTAAAATTATTCACATTTTCACAGATTCTGCAAGTGGTTCACATACTTTTTCTTGCATATATAAACCCGAAGAAGAACATTTTTAATAAATTTTAATATAAGCAATTTTCACAATAAATGTGTGTAAGCAGCTTACGCACTGCGTTAAGAATACTGCCTTACAACCCCAGTGAGCAAGATAAAGGGGACTATAGTGAGAAAAACTCACCAGAAAGATACAAAGCAAACATATACAATTCTGGAAAGTATAAAGCAAGAAAGGAGAGAAACATTTAGAAATTGAACAGTTAGAATTGGTACAGGTGGATGACTCGCGAGGGCACCGAAGGGAGGCGGGCACCATATGCTGAGGTGGACACCGCCTGCCTCCGGAGGGGACTACCCTCACGACCCTGACACCACTGGCGTCAGGGTCTTTTCGATGCAGCCTTCTTGGAGATGATGACGGTCCTCAGATCCGTCTTCCCCTTCGAAGGCTGCGCCTGAGAGCGCCTCTGGTGCCTCTCCGTGGCCACCAGGACTGCCATAGAACAGCCAACTGATCTGGCCGTCTCCTTGGTGGCACGGAGAGCTAAATCTGCTGAGGATCGGAGCTCACGGATGATATCATCTCCGATCTCCTCACTTTCCCCCAGGTCCTTAAGCAGGTCAGCCATGGACATAGTGTGCAAGCACGCCGTGGCCTGACCTGCAGCCGAGTAGGCTTTGCCCACCAGCGCTGAAGTGGCTCTTAATGGCTTGGTGAGCAATGACGGGGCTTTAAGGGACGATGCCGATTCGGGAGAGAGATGGCTCGCAAGCGTCTCCTCCACCCTCGGCATCTGCCCATATCCATACTTCATCAGTCCCACGATGTTACTATAAGTTGACGTTTGGGGACTTAAGATTCTGGATGATACCGGTCTCTTCCACGACCTTTCGGGAAAGAACGGCAAGCCCCGACGTGGAGGCTGAGCAGCGTGAGCGGGTAGGAAGCGTCTAATTTACTTTTCACTGATGAGCGCTCCTGTCTTTCTTGTGGCCAGTCCAAACTGAGCCAAACTAACCCCTCTGTCAGATCCATCTGCAGTCCCCACGACTGAAGCCTCTGCTCTGCCTCGGCAGAAGCGGAACCTGAGCCGCGGGGAACGCGAGCCCAAGTGCCTCAAAGAGCGCTCGGCGGGAGGCTTTTAAACTCTGATGGGCAGACGCTCGCAGTGCTCACAACCAGCTCCCTTGAGAGCTGCCTGAGCGTGCTGCGCTCCCAAACAAACAACACACATCAAGTGTGTATCCCCACCCGTGATGTAGCGTGGGCATGGATGAACACACTTTCTGAACTGTTGTTTGCTCGCCATTCTTATATTTGTCACTCGTGTCAGTATTATATTTTTTTTTGGTGTGTGTGTGGTGAAAACTCCTGCCTAGTCTCAACTAAGATGGACAAAAACACCAATTCTGACAGACAATGAAAACACAGAGCGCTTGCTGAAGGCACAGAAGCTGACTGTGTTTGGTGCAGGTGTGCTTTATAATTTCCCGGTGGATGACGTCACCTGCCTATGACGTTCCGTCACTCCATTGGACTGATTACATACGTGCTTCACGACGCAATCACGCAGAGGCGTTCCCACAGCGGTGACGCAGCGCGAGTTCCGTTGAAAGGGAACCTAAATTTGTGAAAATGGTGACGTGCGTAATATGTGTTCACGGGGTGTTTCTTGACAAAGTGACATCGCCAACTACTGGCCTGGCATGCATAATGAAGCCTTTTTAATCATTTTCACAGATCAGTGTGAACGGGTATCGTTTTGACAGTGTTGTTGTCTGTTTTTAGTACATTGTTTTCATGTAAACATACCCTAAAACTAAAACCACTATATATATATATATATATATATATATATATATACACTCACCTAAAGGATTATTAGGAACACCATACTAATACTGTGTTTGACCCCCTTTCGCCTTCAGAACTGCCTTAATTCTACGTGGCATTGATTCAACAAGGTGCTGAAAGCATTCTTTAGAAATGTTGGCCCATATTGATAGGATAGCATCTTGCAGTTGATGGAGATTTGTGGGATGCACATCCAGGGCACGAAGCTCCCGTTCCACCACATCCCAAAGATGCTCTATTGGGTTGAGATCTGGTGACTGTGGGGGCCATTTTAGTACAGTGAACTCATTGTCATGTTCAAGAAACCAATTTGAAATGATTCGAGCTTTGTGACATGGTGCATTATCCTGCTGGAAGTAGCCATCAGAGGATGGGTACATGGTGGTCATAAAGGGATGGACATGGTCAGAAACAATGCTCAGGTAGGCCGTGGCATTTAAACGATGCCCAATTGGCACTAAGGGGCCTAAAGTGTGCCAAGAAAACATCCCCCACACCATTACACCACCACCAGCAGCCTGCACAGTGGTAACAAGGCATGATGGATCCATGTTCTCATTCTGTTTACGCCAAATTCTGACTCTACCATCTGAATGTCTCAACAGAAATCGAGACTCATCAGACCAGGCAACATTTTTCCAGTCTTCAACTGTCCAATTTTGGTGAGCTCGTGCAAATTGTAGCCTCTTTTTCCTATTTGTAGTGGAGATGAGTGGTACCCGGTGGGGTCTTCTGCTGTTGTAGCCCATCCGCCTCAAGGTTGTGCGTGTTGTGGCTTCACAAATGCTTTGCTGCATACCTCGGTTGTAACGAGTGGTTATTTCAGTCAAAGTTGCTCTTCTATCAGCTTGAATCAGTCGGCCCATTCTCCTCTGACCTCTAGCATCAACAAGGCATTTTCGCCCACAGGACTGCCGCATACTGGATGTTTTTCCCTTTTCACACCATTCTTTGTAAACTCTAGAAATGGTTGTGCGTGAAAATCCCAGAAACTGAGCAGATTGTGAAATACTCAGACCGGCCCGTCTGGCACCAACAACCATGCCACGCTCAAAATTGCTTAAATCACCTTTCTTTCCCATTCTGACATTCAGTTTGGAGTTCAGGAGATTGTCTTGACCAGGACCACACCCCTAAATGCATTGAAGCAACTGCCATGTGATTGGTTGATTAGATAATTGCATTAATGAGAAATTGAACAGGTGTTCCTAATAATCCTTTAGGTGAGTGTATATATATACCAATCAGGCATAACATTATGATATTGTGTTGGTCCCCCTTTTGCTGCCAAAACAGCCCTGACCCGTCGAAGCATGGACTCCACTAGACCCCTGAAGGTGTGCTGTGGTATCTGGCACCAAGATATTAGCAGCAGATCCTTTAAGTCCTGTAAGTTGCGAGGTGGGGCCTCCATGGATTGGACTTGTTTGTTCAGCACATCCCACAGATGCTCGATTGGATTGAGATCTGGGGAATTTGGAGGCCAAGTCAACACCTCAAACTCGTTGTTGTGCTCCTCAAACCATTCCTAAACCCTTTTTTCTTTGTGGCAGGGCGCATTATCCTGCTGAAAGAGGCCACAGCCACCAGGGAATACTGTTTCCATGAAAGGGTGAACATGGTCTGCAACAATGCTTAGGTAGGTGGTACGTGTCAAAGTAACATCCACATGGATGGCAGGACCCAAGGTTACCCAGCAGAACATTGCCCAAAGCATCACACTGCCTCCACCGGCTTGCCTTCTTCCCATAGTGCATCCTGGTGCCATGTGTTTCCCAGGTAAGCGACGCACACGCACCCAGCCATCCATGTGATGTAAAAGAAAACGTGATTCATCAGACCAGGCCACCTTCTTCCATTGCTCCGTGATCCAGTTCTGATGCTCACGTGCCCACTGTTGGCGCTTTCGGCAGTGGACAGGGGTCAGCATGGGCACCCTGACTGGTCTGTGGCTATGCAGCCCCATACACAACAAACTGCAATGCACTGTGTATTCTGACACCTTTCTATCAGAACCAGCATTAACAATTTGAGCAATTTGAGCTACAGTAGCTCGTCTGTTTGATCGGACCACACAGGCCAGCCTTCGCTCCCCACGTGCATCAGTGAGCCTTGGCCTCCCATGACCCTGTTGCCAGTTCATCACTGTTCCTTCCTTGGACCACTTTTGATATATACTGATCACTGCAGACCGGGAACACCCCACAAGAGCTGCAGTTTTGGAGATGCTCTGACCCAGTCGTCTAGCCATCACAATCGGCCCTCAAATCCTTACGATTGCCCATGTTTCCTGCTTCTAACACATCAACTTTGAGGACAAAATGTTTACTTGCTGCCTAGTATATCCCACCCACTAACAGGTGCCGTGATGAAGAGATAAACAGTGTTATTCGCTTCACCTGCCCTGTAAGTAAGAGAGTCAAACAGGTTTGGAACAAGGGTGAGTAGATGATGACAGAAATTTCCTGTTTGGGTGAACTATGCTTTAATGGATAGCATTATTTGGTTAAGAAGTAACAGTAAATACTTATGCTCATCTGTGTATGTCAGAGGGGGGGCTTGAGGCTTTACTCTACGAGTAGGATAATCATTTTAGAGTGCAGACACCTCTTGTGGAAAGCAGGGGTTAATGGCTTGTGCATGTCTATAGAAACAATATTCTGTGTACTGCACACAGGCTTATATTTATTTTCTATGTTTATTTTATTGTCACATATAATGTAATTTCAATGTCACGTCTCCACTAAGCTCTCCCCCACTCTGTGGCTGCGTCTGAAAACTTATGCAGCTGACTTGTTGCCTTGCTGCCTTATCAGGCAATGACTTTGTAGGCAGTGTTTGCACATGAAGGTACCTCATGAAACGAATAAATTAGAAGATCATGTACGGATAATATACAAAAATGTCAAGGTCTCTGGAAAGAGGTTTGGTTAAGTGATATTTACATTCCACATGGTTGAAGGAACAGTCTGATGGCGATGATGTCCGCCACTGGCTGTGCTGGATAACAATGCAGTGGGGAAAGGAGCCAAAATCGTTTTCAACAGTCTTGAACACGAAGCTCTGTGGGATGCTGATCTCCTGGAGCACTTAAAGGGTCCTAAAATCAGGAACACGCAGACGAAGGTACCTTGGAATGAAGGTTTAAACGCTGGAGCTTAACCTTGTTGTAAATGTGTCTGTATGTCTTCTGCCTCTGGACCAGAGACTCAGAACTTGGTCAATCAGCTTTTGTCTCTCTGGATGTGCTGTAGTTGTTATTGTCTTTCTGGACGAAGACTCTGAATGTAGTGTGTCTATTAATGTCTCTTTCCTCACAGACTGGAGACTCAGAACGTGGTGGTATCTGTTGCTGCCTCACAAGCTGTAGACTCAGAGCATGGAATCTGTTGCTGTCTCTTCCTTTACAGGCAGTAGACTCAGAACGTTGTATCTGTTAATGTCTCACCTTTGCAGGCTGGAGACTCAGAAAGTTTATCTGCTATTGTCTCATCGGAGGGGAGACTCAGAAAAAGGAGTGTCTGTTGAAAGGGTACATTTACCCCTTTCCGATGAGGAGGAGATTGCAATTTGGCGCTTCTCCATTCCAGTGCTGTGATTGGGTGCTGGCATCAGAGAGGGCACACAGTGGGGCCCACCCTTCTTTCCCCTGTGGAACTCATTTGTATAATATAAAGCACACAGTTAGACCAGTGTCTTTAAAGTTTTACCAATGCATTTCTCACTTTCCAAACCATCACCAGAATACTGCACTTTAGGTATGTGTCTGTTGTCCTAGCATACTTATCTGATGTGATGGACATTTGTTTGTGCTAATCAACCAAGATCCAATTGAAATGTAGCTAACCTTTCTCCACTGTTGCAGTCAGATAGGGGCCCTGCCATAAAACTGGGCCCTGGAGTGTGCTTTTCACTACACACTGTTCTCCAGCATGGACCCTTTGTTATGTTATTATCCTGTTAAGTGCTCCTTGTTTCATACAGTGAACATTTTCTCACCTGTTCCCTGTGTTTGCCGCCTGCCATTAACACTCTGAACCCGATAACGCACCCGCGGGTTTTGATGGATTTTTCCTCATGACAGTGTAAAACAACTTAAAATACTCCGTCATTTTTAGCCTCACAGACATGAACGATATGTCTTTACAAAGCTTAAAGTGTCTACTTTTTTTATGTACACTCAAAATAAAAACTAAATGTTGTGCTTTTCGCTAAATAAAGAAAACAAACAGGATGCGCGTTCTCCCGTCTGTCTCCCTGTGATGTCTACTCTGAAATGCATCTGAAAATAAACTCAGAACTCAGAGAATACTTGTCACACAGACACGACAGATATATCTTTATAAAGCTTGGAACGTCTACTTTTAAATGAAGTCATTTATATAAAAAACAAATATTCTCTGTATATGTAATCCGTATGAAAACAGCGAGAGGTACAGTCCCTCTAGCGGCGCCTCATTAACTTTAATGTGACCACACCCACGCGCGCGCAAAGCGATTCACATGCAAATCGTCTACGAGGAAGGAACGCAAACCTGTAAACGCCCCCCATCACCTCAAAACAAAGAATCAGCTTCTTCATTCTTCTGATTTTCATCGAGTTTGGAAGACATGCTGTGAGTTTGCCTTGGATTTACCCCAGAAGAAACAATTCCCAGCATTCCTCCTGCTCATCACCTGCACATACTCAGTCATCATCTACACCTGCACCTGATCAGCACACTCATCACCACAGTGCTTAAGCACACACCTCAGCCTCAGTCATTTGTCTGGTCTATGACTACGTATTACTTACATGTACTTACCTGCGATTCCTCCAAGTTCATGTATTCCTTGTTCCCACTTCTGTTCTCCTGCTCCAGCATCCCTCCAACGTTCCTGCTATCCCTGTAAGACAAAGACATTGTTTATTATTCAGTCACTCTAATGGCAGCCAAAAGGGGTGTGTGTGTGTGTGTGTGGATGGATATACTTACCAAGTGAAGTTACAAACTTTACCGTCACCTGCTACCCTAAGTACTGAAACATTATTCTTGCACTGCTCATCGTTTGTGGTATATATTCACCTGTGTTGGACACTGCTTTGTGTTATATTTCATCCATCTCTCTCTCGAGTCTGACATCTCCTGACAAAAGACCAGACCGACACATACTGAATCCAACAAGCTCCGCTCCATTCAAGAACCACGTAGCATTGTATCCTGTTCACCCCTGCTCCTCTCCCTTTCCAAAGATAGTCACCCACTAGAAGATTATGTGGAGGAGTTCCTTGAGCTCTCCCATCTGGTGCCCTGGAATGATAATACCCTGAAGTCTGTCTTCTGGAGTAGATTGGACGATCATCTTTTTCGACAAATTCCTGCGGCAGCTACCACGTTTTCCCTGGAGCGATACATTGAATATATGCTGTGGCTGAGTGGATCATCCTTCACCATAGGTGAAGCGGTTGAAGAAACCATTGCACCTCAGTCACAACCACCCCAGTCCACTCCAATCCTCCAGGTGCCAGTGGTCATTGAAACCGAAACACTGTCTCAGAAGTCCTCCCAACCATCATCATCTCACGAGCTCAAGGTGTGTGTGGATATACTTACCAAGTGAAGTTACATCCTCTATCGTCACCTGCTACGCTAAGAACTGAAGCACTATTCTTGCACTGCTCATCGTTAGTGGTATATACTCACCTGTGTCGGACAATGTTAAATAAAGCTTTGTGTTGTATCTCTCTCTCTCTCTCTCTCTCTCTCTCTCTCTCTCGTCTGACAGTAAGATTTTGAGGTTTTTGTAAGGTTTTAGATTGTAATTCCTTCCAATGAATTTGATAACACTTGAGTTATTTCTAGAGGGTTACCATGATCTTCACTTTAGAATACTGATCCAAATAATTCGTAAATTCTTTAGAAGGATGTAGTAACATTTGAGTCATTACTATCCAAAACTTTACAAAAGCCTCCAAAGCTTACAAAGACTTTAGGCAATATTAGGGAGTTTGTTCGCAGGGCTCACAGTTTCCGCACTAATTCATACCAAAGGTGTTCTATCAGGTTAAGGTCAGGACTCTGTGCAGGCCAGTCAAGTTCCTCCACACCAAACGCGCTTATCCATGTCTTTATGGACCTTGCTTTGTGCACTGATGCATGTTGGAACAGGAAGGGGCCATCCCCAAACTGTTCACACAAAGTTGGGAGCAAGAAATTGTCCAAAATGTCTTGGTATATTGAAGCATTAAGAGTTCCTTTCACTGGAACTAAGGGGCCAAGCCCAACCCCTGAAAAACAACCCCCACCATAATCCCCTCTCCACCAAACTTTACACTTGGCACAATGCAGTCAGGCAAGTACCGTTCTCCTGGCAACCACCAAACCCAGACTCGTCCATCGGATTGCCAGACAGAGAAGCGTGATTTATCACTCCAAAGAACACGTCTCCACTGCTCTAGAGTCCAGTGGTGGTCCAGTCCAGTTTACACCACTGCATCTGATGCTTTGCATTGCACTTGGTGATGTAAGTCTTGGATTCAGCTCTTTGGCCATAGAAACCCATTCCATGAAGCTCTCTATGCACTGTTCTTGAGCTAATCTGAAGGCCACACAAAGTTTGGAGGTCTGTAGCTATTGACTCTGCAGAAAGTTGGTGACTTCTGCGCACTGTGCGCCTGAGCATGTGCTGACCCTGCTCTGGGTCAAATTTTTTTTTTTTTTTTTTACATGGCCTACTACTTCGTGGCTAAGTTTCTGTTGTTCCCAATTGCTTCCACTTTGTTATAATACCACTAACAGTTGACCAAAGAATATTTAGTAGTGAGGAAATTGCACGAATGGACTTAGGTTGCCACCTGTGCAATATCACGGTACCACGACTGAATTCACTGAGCTCCTGAGAGCGACCCATTCTTTCAAAAATGTTTGTAGAAGCAGCCTGCATGCCTAGGTGCTTGATTTTATACACCTCTGGCCATGGAAGTGATTGGAACACCTGAATTCAATGATTTGGAGGGGTGTCCCAATACTTTTGGCAATATATTGTATGTAATAGAGAATACGAATGCCCTGGAGTCTCACGGAGACAGTGCCGCATCCATCGTAAAGGTGTGGGGAGATAATGCTAGGCCGAATGGAAGAACCGATATTGGAACGCTTCGCCCCCGAAAATTAACCTCAGGAATTTCCTGTATTGAGGAAGGATGGATAAATGAAAGTATGCATCCTTTAGATCTAGCATTACAAACCAGTCCTTGGACCTGATTTGATTAGTGGGATAGTTAATATCTTGAACCTGAATCTCCCCAGAGAACGGTTCAATTGCAGCAGATCTAAGATAGGATGCAACCACATCCTTCCTTGGAACTATGAAGTACCGGCTGTAGAACCGGGACTCCCTCTTTGGAGGAGGAATAACATTCTAAGGAATCTTTTGCCAAAAGGGACTGAACTTAGTTCCACCACCCGACCCTGCTCAGGGGTTGATAATAGTTTTGCCACCCCCTATACGCAGGACCCACTGAGATAAAATTGGTAGAAGAGTCCATGCTTTTAAGTAATCTACTAGGGGGATCAGCCTCTCGATTTAATGTGACAAATGCAGACGCGAGCAGAGCCTAGCCAAAAGCCTTAGGGGCGGACACTGCAGCGTGTGTTCGCTGGAAACCAATGTGTCCTGAAGGGGCACCCTCAGAGGCCTGCGCGTAGCGGCAGGACCTCTTCCCGAAGCAGCCTCTCGAGACAAACCTCGGGTATTTTACATGTACTGAGTTCGGTGCCCTGAACTGGCTGGCCGGCAGGAGAAAACCGAACACAATTTTGTACAGGCCTCATCTGAGGGACTTTGGGCGGACACTGCGATTAGCGTTTGCTGCAAACCAATGTGTCCTGAAGCACAAGGCGGCAGGAATGAGCATCGATTTCCTGAGGGCTCTGTGGAGGAGCGAGAACTTGTTGCTCCCGAGGGAGAACCCTCAGCGGTCTGCGCATAGCATCAGGACCTCTTACCCAAAGCCGCCTTCAAGAGAATAACTGTCCTCGGATTAGTTTTCTTTTTGGAAGGCCTTGGGCGGCGAGAGTGTTGCTTTGACCCCCAGGCTCTCTCAGGGGGGGCTCAAGAGGCAGCCACTCATTCGCTGCTGCCTAAACTTGGAACTTGGGGTTGATGGCTGGGGCTGCCCCCTGGAAGAAGCCCCTTGGGACCGAACGTGGAGAGGAATTAACCTATTTAACATATTGATGTCCCTTAATAGGTCGGCCTGGTATGCCTGCATCCTTTTTTTTTTTAGTGTGCAGACATGCACCAGCCTGACTTGCCACCATATACAGTGGGGAGAACAAGTATTTGATACACTGCCTATTTTGCAGGTTTTCCTACTTACAAAGCATGTAGAGGTCTGTAATTTTTATCATAGGTACTCTTCAACTGTGAGAGATGGAATCTAAAACAAAAATCCAGAAAATCACATTGTATGATTTTTAAATAATTAATTTGCATTTTATTGCATGACATAAATATTTGATCACCTACCAACCAGTAAGAATTCCGGCTCTCACAGACCTGTTAGTTTTTCTTTAAAAAGCCCTCCTGTTCTCCACTCATTACCTGTATTAACTGCACCTGTTTGAACTCGTTACCTGTATAAAAGACACCTGTCCACACACTCAATCAAACAGACTCCAACCTCTCCACAATGGCCAAGACCAGAGAGCTGTGTAAGGACATCAGGGATAAAATTGTAGACCTGCACAAGGCTGGGATGGGCTACAGGACAATAGGCAAGCAGCTTGGTGAGAAGGCAACAACTGTTGGTGCAATTATTAGAAAATGGAAGAAGTTCAAGATGGCGGTCAATCTCCCTCGGTCTGGGGCACCATGCAAGATCTCACCTCGTGGGGCATCAACAATCATGAGGAAGGTGAGGGATCAGCCCAGAACTACACGGCAGGACCTGGTCAATGACCTGAAGAGAGCTGGGACCACAGTCTCAAAGAAAACCATTAGTAACACACTACGCCGTCATGGATTAAAATCCTGCAGTGCACGCAAGGTCCCCCTGCTCAAGCCAGCGCATGTCCAGGCCCGTCTGAAGTTTGCCAATGACCATCTGGATGATCCAGAGGAGGAATGGGAGAAGGTCATGTGGTCTGATGAGACAAAAATAGAGCTTTTTGGTCTAAACTCCACTCGCCGTGTTTGGAGGAAGAAGGATGAGTACAACCCCAAGAACACCATCCCAACCGTGAAGCATGGAGGTGGAAACATCATTCTTTGGGGATGCTTTTCTGCAAAGGGGACAGGACGACTGCACCGTATTGAGGGGGGGATGAATGGGGCCATGTATCGTGAGATCTTGGCCAACAACCTCCTTCCCTCAGTAAGAGCATTGAAGATGGGTCGTGGCTGGGTCTTCCAGCATGACAACGACCCGAAACACACAGCCAGGGCAACTAAGGAGTGGCTCCGTAAGAAGCATCTCAAGGTCCTGGAGTGGCCTAGCCAGTCTCCAGACCTGAACCCAATAGAAAATCTTTGGAGGGAGCTGAAAGTCCGTATTGCCCAGCGACAGCCCCGAAACCTGAAGGATCTGGAGAAGGTCTGTATGGAGGAGTGGGCCAAAATCCCTGCTGCAGTGTGTGCAAACCTGGTCAAGAACTACAGGAAACGTATGATCTCTGTAACTGCAAACAAAGGTTTCTGTACCAAATATTAAGTTCTGCTTTTCTGATGTATCAAATACTTATGTCATGCAATAAAATGCAAATTAATTACTTAAAAATCATACAATGTGATTTTCTGGATTTTTGTTTTAGATTCCGTCACTCACAGTTGAAGAGTACCTATGATAAAAATTACAGACTTCTACATGCTTTGTAAGTGGGCAAACCTGCAAAATCGGCAGTGTATCAAATACAAACCCGATTCCAAAAAAGTTGGGACACTGTACAAATTGTGAATAAAAAAGGAATGCAATAATTTACAAATCTCATAAACTTATATTTTATTCACAATAGAATATAGATAACATATCAAATGTTGAAAGTGAGACAATGTCATGCCAAATATTGGCTCATTTTGGATTTCATGAGAGCTACACATTCCAAAAAAGTTGGGACAGGTAGCAATAAGAGGCCAGAAAAGTTAAATGTACATATAAGGAACAGCTGGAGAACCAATTTTCAACTTATTAGGTCAATTGGCAACATGATTGGGTATAAAAAGAGCCTCTCAGAGTGGCAGTGTCTCTCAGAAGTCAAGATGGGCAGAGGATCACCAATTCCCCCAATGCTGCGGTGAAAAATAGTGGAGCAATATCAGAAAGGAGTTTCTCAGAGAAAAATTGCAAAGACTTTGAAGTTATCATCATCTACAGTGCATAATATCATCCAAAGATTCAGAGAATTTGGAACAATCTCTGTGCGTAAGGGTCAAGGCCGGAAAACCATACTGGATGCCCGTGATCTTCGGGCCCTTAGACGGCACTGCATCACATACAGGAATGCTACTGTAATGGAAATCACAACATGGGCTCAGGAATACTTCTAGAAAACATTGTCGGTGAACACAATCCACCGTGCCATTCGCCGTTGCCGGCTAAAGCTCTATAGGTCAGAAAAGAAGCCATATCTAAACATGATCCAGAAGCGTAGGCGTTTTCCCTGGGCCAAGGCTTATTTAAAATGGACTGTGGCAAAGTGGAAAACTGTTCTGTGGTCAGACGAATCAAAATTTGAAGTTCTTTTTGGAAAACTGGGACGCCATGTCATCCGGACTAAAGAGGACAAGGACAACCCAAGTTGTTATCAGCGCTCAGTTCAGAAGCCTGCATCTCTGATGGTATGGGGTTGCATGAGTGCGTGTGGCATGGGCAGCTTACACATCTGGAAAGGCACCATCAATGCTGAAAGGTATATCCAAGTTCTAGAACAACATATGCTCCCATCCAGACGTCGTCTCTTTCAGGGAAGACCTTGCATTTTCCAACATGACAATGCCAGACCACATACTGCATCAATTACAACATCATGGCTGCGTAGAAGAAGGATCCGGGTATTGAAATGGCCAGCCTGCAGTCCAGATCTTTCACCCATAGAAAACATTTGCCGCATCATAAAGAGGAAGATGCGACAAAGAAGACCTAAGACAGTTGAGCAACTAGAAGCCTGTATTAGACAAGAATGGGACAACATTCCTATTCCTAAACTTGAGCAACTTGTCTCCTCAGTCCCCAGACGTTTGCAGACTGTTATAAAAAGAAGAGGGGATGCCACACAGTGGTAAACATGGCCTTGTCCCAACTTTTTTGAGATGCGTTGATGCCATGAAATTTAAAATCAACTTATTTTCCCTTAAAATGATACATTTTCTCAGTTTAAACATTTAATATGTCATCTATGTTGTATTCTGAATAAAATATTGAAATTTGAAACTTCCACATCATTGCATTCTGTTTTTATTCACAATTTGTACAGTGTCCCAACTTTTTTGGAATCGGGTTTGTACTTGTTCTCCCCACTGTATGCTCTCCTTAAGTAATGACACAATGTCGGGGAAGAGAAAGATGCTAAAGTCTCTTCTACTCATCCCATAGCCATTCTCCTTCAAGCCCAGAATCAAAGAAACTCGAAATTCTACATGAAACGGCTTTTTCCACAATCTTGATACCTCGGTAAGGAGATCAGTAAAGAAAAGGCAGGCCCTATGTAGAGGCTGTGCTCTGCTTTGCAGGACACGCTCAGTTAGATTATTTCTCTTGTGCACCTCCTGCTTTACAGCTAGCCATATGATATTTAATTTGGCTACAGCAAGAACACAACCCAAAGGAGCTCCTATAGGCGAGGGACGAAAGTGGTGAGTCCTCGACATCCCCCGCCTCGATGCTAAAGAAATCCACCGCCTCAGAGCTAGACTGACCCAGCATCAGGCTCTCACTTGGGGTGGAAGAAGCCACAGAGTGGGCTTCCAGATCCCTTGCGAGAGCGCTGGAGCTGGCTGATGAGGGCCAAGAAAGGGCCGAAGCCATCTCAAACTCCTCTACCAGCTCCAATTGTGACCCCCATGATCTGAGATGATGCACCACCTCAGCAGAAGCAGGACCCAAAGCACAGGAAGCCTGGCCGCTCTCATCGAGTATGGCCAAGCGGGAGCGGAGTGTCCTGAATGGCAGCTGCTCACAATGCACACAATGCACCCTCAACAACTGCCCATGCATGCTCTGCTCCCAACGTAGATGATTATTTCACCTTTTTAATTCCTCAGAATTAAATGCAGCCACAATAACCAGACAAGTGAAACACGGTTTGAATGATAGGCTGAATTAAAATACCTAACTTCTCAAAGTCAGATAATATTCCACTATTTTAATTCATCAGATACAGTAAATACAGCCATAAACACCAGACAACTGAAGCACGGTCTGAATGATAGGCTGTGTAGGAATTGTGGACGCATCAGACACAAATGAATCTTCCAGATGATTCGTTCGGGCATAATTCCACACAAAACTCTCAACAAATCAACAATTTATGGCCTTAATTGAAGTGGACACTGGTCTGTCTGCGTCAAGCCACAAAATCCTCAGCTAAGTACTTTACAGCCTGACAAACTTTGAGCCACCCCAAAGATAACAGACTTTGTTTGATCACAAGACAAAGAAACAAACCAGATCTCCGTTTTCTCAACGACCTTTAGATGAACTCTGAGTGACACAGTTAAATCCACAGGAAAAACGCACAGAAACTGTTGTCACGTACAAACTGCATCAAATCACAAAATCGTTGATTGTCGAACTTGCATTCAAACAGCCTTCTACTGCATAATTCTATATCATGTCCTATAACCAATACACGTGACCATTATGCATATATATCACTCCCAATTCATGTAATTGTATAAGCATTGAACGAGTGGTTGAAAGTGTACCTTTCTTGGTATCTTTTTGTTTGTTTGTTTATATTTCAAAAGATTTGATTTGGTTTGATTGAATTTTGTCTAGAATGTATCGTGTTCTTATAATAAGAAATCATGTCTAATAGTACTCTGCTTAAGAGCGGGAAGTTAGGAGACAAGAGATAACAGATCATTTATGGGGGGGTGGGAACACAGTCAACCCTGAACCAAGATGATCCCTGATTGGTTAGAATCCATCCAGGAGGATGGGCAGATTTTTGAGTTTTATAATCTCAGAACACGAACAAAGAATTCAGTTGAAATCAGTTCAAGAAGTTCTAGAATGTTCAAGTCAGTCTAAAAGAGAGATAGACGATCAGACGATCATGGCAGACCAAGATCTGAAAATGGGTTAACGATTTCATTTAAGCCATCTAGAACTCTCGTCTCACTTTCCTTTCTTTTACTTAGTTTCTTTTCTTTCCGTGAGTCTCGTGTTCTAAGTTAAGTTTCGCCGCAAAGTTTCTCTCGACGAATCTACAGCGAGCGCGCTTCAACTTCAAACAACACCCACGAGACTTTCCATCCAGCCGCCAACACGCCACGTGATTGGCTTCCCAAGACGTCGATCAAAAGACACGACAAGGCCATCAGCGAATCACCGAACCTGGGAAACCCCTGCAGCCAAGACCGAAAAGGGAATCCCCAAGACGACACGAGATACAAACGCAAGTAACCTCCAGATTCTAAACTGAACTGGTGCATTGATATCAAATTGAATAACCCCGCCTAAGCAACGATACGAGGGTTAAATTAATGATTTGTGGTTCATTCAGGTCATGTTTTAAATGCATATATTGCTAGAAACTTAGGACTTCATCATTTCTCTCTCTTAAAACTCATTCTTTCCTCACTTTCTTTCCTTCTGCAACGCGTGTGAATGTGTGTGTGCGTGTTTGTGTTAGATATTAGTTTTACGTGTTAGAGTAATCAATAAAGTTTCGTTTGTATTTAAAGATAAGTATTCTTGTGTTATGTGCTTACGAATTTAATGTCTTAAACTGCTGATCTATGTTACCTGGCTGTTAAATAGTGTTTAACTATTGTGTGGATATTAATATCTGCTGCAGAGTTGATAGTTACGGCCCGTTCAAAGGAACGCTGGACGAGTCATTTGCTCGGCCGTAAAATAGACTCTTTCAAAATTCCTTATGAATTAATTCATTCATTCATTTGAGCTAAATAGACCTTCCCTTTTTCCTTATACAGAGTCCCTACAGCTGACAATACTGTTTCAATATTTAATTATTTTTTTTATTTATTTTATTTTATTTTTTTTATTTTTTTATTACAGTCTCATAATCTACAGATTGCCTCGGCAAACGTGAGATATGAGCCGTTCATAATACATATGGCTTTCTTCCCTCGAGAAGAAAGTCAACAGCCGTGAGGTTGAAACGCCCGAAAGCGTATCGCTGTACGCGTCGAGATATTTCTCAATGAACACAGCCAGCACCCTCAGGAGCTGACTGTGCATGCCTCACAAGCAAACTGCTGAAGAGCAAAAGCTGACGTTACTGTGTTGCCGGCTTCCATTTGTAGCTTCCACGTTACGCCGTCACATGTCATGAGGTGACGCAGCACCAATCAGGATTGGACTAGTTGCACACATGCTTCAGACACAGTCACGTTGAGGGCGTTCCCCAAAGTGTCGCCATACAAAGCAGCACGAGTTCCCACGAAAGGGAACTTGATAGTATAGTCAGCAATATATAATATGAGTGTGCAATTCTAGAGCCTTTCATTCGTCTAGTCAATGACACTGATAGCGCAAATATGCAAATAAGAATGTTAACCCAGGTTAAGACAATGTGAATAAACAGTTTATGAATATCCAGGACTAATTGTTAACCCTGGGTAAATTATGAGCAGTGTGAAAAGTGAAGCAAGATATTTTAGGATTTTGTTTATCTGGGGTTTAGAATGACCCAGGGTTAACTATTTCAAGTGTGAGAAACACGGTAACACTTAAGAATAATGGTCCGTCATTAATAAGTACTATGCAGGAAGTAATGCCGGACTAATGAGTAGTACTACATTAACACTTCAGCTGCTACTATTAACTAATATAGAAACAAGCTTAACTAATCAGTAAGTAATATCGAATTTAGGCGATAGTTCCTTGTTAAGTAATCAATAATTACTGAATGAGATTAGCCTCATTAATAACTATTAACTACTGACAAATTATAAATAACATTATTTTGTGTCTGAGACGTAATCAGTCATCTTTTTTACTCTGAATAAAGTCATAAAATGCATCACTAATTACTTAAGTGTTATCTAGTCACTCTGCAGGAACTACTAGTGATCTGGACCATTATTTTAAAGTGAAAAAGATGTTTTTCCACTTTAAAATAATGGTCCCAGGTCACTAGTAGTTCCTGCATAGTGACTAGGTAACACTTAAGTAATTAGTGATGCATTTTATGACCACGTTGAGAGTAAAAAAAGACAATTGCTCACATCTCAGACACGTTAATGTTGTGATTAGTAATTAATTATTAATTCTTTATAATTTGTCATAGTTACCTATTAGTTCTTAGTGATGCCAATTCCTTCAGTATTTATTGATTACTTAATAAGGAACTATCTTAGCCCTAAATTCGATATTACTTACTGATTAGTTCAGCTTGTTTCTATATTAGTTAATAGTAGTAGCTGAAGCGTTCATGTAGTACTACTCATTAGTCCTGCATTACTTCCTGCATAGTTACCTATTAATGACGGACCATTATTCTAAAGTGTTACCAGAAACACATCTAAGTTAAAATGGGACAGTGGACTCATTAATTATATCTCTTTATGTCCTTTTACCATTTATGCTGTCTTTACCCACTTATTTGTTCTTTAAAAGCTCTGTACTACATGATCGGCGTTAAAGGTTAAACAGTCAAGAGGTAGAAGAGAGAGAAAATGATAGAGAGAATACATGTGCTCTCACATTGCCAACACTGCCAACCCATCCACCCACAAGACTTTGTGCACACACAACAAGAATGACCAATCGGTTGCCATTAAGATTCAGCTCATCGAGGCCAAAGTGCTGTTTCAATGGGATGAAAGCAAATAAGCTCAGCGAGTGATGAATGGTTTGTACACATGTCCATGTCCTCTTCATACAACCTGAGCATTAATTACATCAATTTGTTTTGCGCACTCATCAATACGAGTCTGCTTTTAGGAGGTGAGGCAGAGGGAGTTATTTTCTTGACTTTTTAATGGGGATGTCAGATTGCAGCATTGTCCCATTTTAATGACATGAACTGTAGGAGATGTCAGTGACTGATAAAGAGAACACATTTCAAGTCAACTATAACTGATAATACAGCATGACTGCAGCTCCACTCAATTCAGTCCTCTTCAGATATTACGGATGCTGCGACTGGCTTCCTATAATGCAAAACCGCACAACAGCAGATTTGTTGAATATCCTATTTTGAATGCTAAAGCAATAGATTTCATACTGATTTCATCTGAGATTCACCATCTACTGTATGTTCTGAATAGCATACTAACAATCTACTAGTATGCTTTTTTTTTCCAGCACGCATGGAATGCATGACCTAATACATTTGCCAAATGTGCAGTGAACAGCGAAGCACAAAGCATGGAATACTGCGGCGATGAATAAATCCGGAAGTAACATCAGTCACAACATCTTTATTTTTACTTCCAAAATTAAAATTAGAATGCTGTATATGGTTAATAGAGAAGCTACATCTAGCATGTTCAGTTCGAAAGGTACTGTAAATGGCATATTAATTAAATTATTATAAATTTATATAAATGCAAATGTATGTATTAGAGACATGTGTATTACACAAATGTATGGTAATTTATATTACATTGATTTACATAAGTATATTATGTCATCAAACCTTAACCCTTTCTAAAAAACTCACGCTGGGGGGTCAGCCAGAATATTTTAAACTTACGTGTGTGTGTGCCGGGGGGGCGTGGTTTAGCGAGGTCTGTGACGGGAGAGAGAGTTGGGAAACGAGCGTGGCATAAGTGGGTTAAGTGCAAATGATGAACACCTGTGTCTTGTTCCAGTAATGGGCATGGAGAGACCGAATAAAAGCCACCTGGAAGAGGACATGCGGGGGAGAGAGACTGACTGCAGACTCGTGGCACAGAGGGACTGAGGAAGCTCTGGAGAGCACTTGTTGAAAGAAATACAAACTTACTGAGCTGTTGTTTATGTTTTGTTTGAGTTGTTTATTTTTTATAATAAATACCACGAGTCTCAGTCAAGCTGACCCTGTCTTCTTCCTTCCTTTCCTATACCGAACTTTGCTACAGTGTGAAAGGGTTAAACTCCTCCAATATGCGTGACTCAAGTGTCATCTATGTTTGATGATATTGCAGGGTGATGCATGCATTTGGAGAACATTAACAGATATTCCATTATCAGGGAGTATAGCACTGAACACTGCATAGGGCCCCTTTCAATCAGAACACAGTTCTGGAGAAAACTTTCCATTACATTCCCATTCATCTCAATGGTACATGCTCAGCTGATTCACTCAAAACAACCTGGCAGCAGAACTGAACACCTACAAACTGTGGTGAATAAAAAGACTTCAAATTGTGTGCATCCTTGCGCCATCCAAGCAACTTCTATTGAGATGAATGGCAATGCTAAAGGATAGCTTACTCCAGACCTCCTTGGGTTAAAGTGCTTCTTGAATACCCTCTGTTGTGGCTAATGAGGCCATTGTAGGAATGGCATGGTCCACATTTACACGCTGTGCGGTGGTAGATGATGGCGCAGCGTGATTCGGGAATATATTAATAATTTGAACTAATGTCAAGCCAACTTCTTGTCTGTATTCTCTGGCGTGTTACAGTGAGCAAGATCACAGCAGAATACCTCTGAGAAAAAAGTCTTGCACCTTTGACTTTGGCTACAACTCCATCCATCTGCCATCTGTTCTGCCCTTCACCTCTCCACACTGATTCATGCAAAATGCTGCTCCTCCTCTTCCCTGTTTCCCACCTCAGGCAAAATTAGTGTGGCGGTCACTGAATTTAATCACAAAGTGTCCCATGAACTATCGTGTTGTCATTGTCTAATGTAAATAGCCTGCTTGTCAGGTTGGCATGAAGTTACTTAAAGGCCCTATTGAGTTTTAGAACACATGCACGCTTGAGACTTTCTAAACTTTACTCAGAAACCTTAAATATAGCATCTGTTTGGTGAAGGAAATAGTTGTCTATTGTTTTTTGAGTTTAGTTGTTTTTTGATGGAGTTACTTTCCATCATAAGACTGAGATTTGATCTCTATGCCTCACCAAGTCTAATATTTTTTTTATCTCCTCCAGTCTCCTCTCTCTCTTTCTCTCTCTTCATTGTTAAATTGTATATTTAGACTTGCTTTCATGCTCTGCGGTGGTGTAAAATATTTCAGTCAAGTCATCTCAACTTCAGACTGTGGTCCATAGCCTCACTTTATTAAAGTTGAAGGAAAATTGTGATTTAAAATGGGATCCAAAAGTGTGGGTGAGTGGGTGAGCTTGTGAAAAAGCGATTTATCTGCCATTTCAGTGATCATCTCACATAGACTGGGATGCTCAATGTCAAGAGGGGTCTGTGTTCCTGTGTTCTCACTCTCAGAACACCTAATTCAGACGTTTGTCACAAAAATGAGGGCAAATAGAGAAATGAGTTTAACTTCCACTGTGAAACCCGAATAAATTACAGAAACAGTAACTAGATAAAAGTAAGTTGCATCAGCATGCATAACTAAAGCACTACATGATGAAAAATACCTCCCAGTTACAACCAATTCATTAGTTTGATCTTCATAGCTTCAACTCTCATAATATACACAGAGATTCATTGAGTTCTGCTCTGAAAGCTAACTAATGCTGGGTAAACACTACAAGATAATCAGGGCGATTTTGGGCCGATTTCTCCCCTTCCGACAATCCTAGGTAAAGTCCCGATTATCTTGATGGTTCTACAGATTATCTTATCAGATTTTCCTGTGGTGTGAGGTGTGTTAAGAGTGACTGAATCTGCTCGGAAGAATGTCGGAGCCACCCCGATCTCAAATCAGAAATCCTGTTGTGTGGGGGAAACCTCGAGGACAAATGCGCACACACTCTGGAGATTATCACGTGAAACGAAACAGTACCCAATCAGAAAGCGAGCTGACGGAAGTGTAGGATTGAAAATAATCAAAGATATTTGATATTTGAAATTGAACAAAGACATTTGCTTTACTGTTTTCAACCCCCATCTTTCTTATCAGAAGGGCCATTTGGAATTCCTAAAGACAATGAGATGCTGAAGGCCTGTAGGCCAAAATGTGTCACACCTTTAGTACAGTGGGGGAAGTTTGGTCTGATTGGTCAGTTTGAATGTCTCACATTAGGGTTTCAGTCACATGGTCAAGGAACAGATAAAAAGAAGATCTAACTGTTGCTCTGGGCCCTTTCTTTTATTCTCTGTCTCTCTTGATTCTCTGGCTCTCTCTCTTCTTGGGGGCCTTCTCTTTGGCTCTTCTCTTCTTTGCTCTCTTCTTCTCTTTGTCTCTTTCTCTCTCTCTCCCTCTCTCTCACTTTCTATCCCTTAGGTAACATTCTATTCATGCTGGGTACGATAAATGGTATAAGTTTTTATCATCTCATACATCTATTTTGTAACTATTTTAAGTGTAACCATAACCAGATTTTGCCATTAAATCCTTTCTATTACAAATGATGTGCTAACTAGTTTTGATTTGGTATTGACTTTGAAGTGCTATTGCAATACAATATAGTCACATTCTAGCAACGCTCTCCCACATATTTTGCTATTGTAACTGCGCTTATTTCCGTCGTTGGTATAAGTTGCAGTGGGTGGTAAAGACGAGAAATGTACAGTTCTACCATCTTGCTGATAACGTTCCTTTAGTCATTCGGCAACCCTGCAGCCTGAACCACTGTAGGCGACCCATCCTTACAGAAGACTCACCACCAGTTCGCGCTGTAACATGTAAAGGCCACACCGTCTCCACGACTTCATCTAAACATTTTCCTTTTCCCCCTCACAAATTTTCTGTAAAAAGCAGTCCATACACTATAAGCGCCATTTCCTCTTGTCGGTCGACCGGCATGATTGTTTACTTTAAAGTTACGTTTAATGCGAGAGATTTTGCAAGATTTCCCATGTTCACAGACGAGACTCTGTTGTTTGTGAATGGAATCTGTTAGTGTGTGGTGTGCTTTCCTGATCACATCGCGGCACTCCACACACTAGAGGAACAAAACGGTTAAATCTATAATTTCTTAGCATCATGTTTGTGGTCTCTCACATAGTGTGGACCCAGCTTTAGCAGACAACGCTTTGGAATATATAACCTAGTGATTTCTGAGCAAGCGCAAGAGCACTGTTTATCCGAATATCAGCCACAGGTAACAGTACAAAATTCAGACTACCATCACGACTGCAAGTTGTTGTGTTATTACTTTTACTTTTTCAAGAAGTTAATACAGAGTAAAGGTGCAGTCACATTAGCGAAACTCTATGGGCAAAAAATGTCCATTGTCCATTTTCAATAGTGTGGTAATGCATGAAGAACTGCTTCCTCAGAAGTCACTTCCAATCTAAGGGTACGTTTTCGCATACAGACGACAACATTGTCAAAACGATCCCCGTTCACACGGATCCACGAAATTGATTAAAAACACTGTGTTATGCATGCCAGGCCAGTAGTTAGCGATGTCATTTGCAAAGAAAAACGACTTGACCATAGACACATAATACACATTAGGGCTGGGTATTGACAAGGGCCTAATGATACATATCACGATACATGGGTCACGTTGCTATATATCATGACATTTTGCAATACGATACATGCTGCAATATATTGCAATACTTTTTTTAAAATCAAAAATGTAAAAAAAAAAAAAAAAATAGAGCTGAAAATACAACTTGCTGTGTACCATGGTATTCTGGTATTTGTATCGCATTATATATAACTTCGCAGACAAATAAAATCTTCCATTTAAATTTATTAGCAAAGGTATTTGCATTGCACAGTCACTGAACAGTGAACATACTGAAATGTATGAAGTCCATATTGTCACTGAACACTTTTAACTAAAAATGTAGACAAAATATAAAAATGAAGTTATACAATATTTATAAAACTGAAATAGTATGCTAAAATAGCCAGTATGCTTAATATTATATATAAGCTACTGTTATTATGCTTAATCTGTATTGTAAAAAGCGCTATATAAATAAAGGTAGCTTGACTTGACTATGCCGTAAACAATTTTTTGATATTTAATATTTTGATAACTAACTCATCTGCGAGTCGGAATTACATAGCGCGGCTCCATAATGTTCACCATATGCCTGAAGCCGGGGTTTTCAACCACACTATATGGCCGCAAATCCTTACAAATGAAATGCACCACCGACACCATTATCTTCTTTGCACGAGCTGAGGTAGACTGAAGCTTGTTTGTGCTATTATCCAGTCTAGTTTGCCTTGAATCTATGGCTGAGGTTGCAGTGCCGCCATTTCATCTGCGTGGTGTCTTAAGTGATAACACAAGTTGGTTGTGTTTCCTGAATATTTTAGTGTAGCCTGTCAAAGCTTACAAACAGCATTTGTTTTATCTAATTCATTATTCCATGACTTATTTTTAAAACCAAAGTGCAACCACACGTCGGCTCTGAAAGCTGGAGGTGCTCTTATTTTCCACCATTCTCACTCCCGCTTACTTCTGAGACATTGGCCATATGTATATGATGGGCAACTGTTAGCTTTGTAGACAGCGAGTCAGCGTTTAAATCTGTTTAAAAGACATGATAGTATCGATACTAGAGGTATAGAATATCGATACACTATCGTGGAAAAAAAAACATTGCTATAGTTAGCTGTATCGATATTTTTGCACAGCCCTAATACACATGCGCATGACGAAAACGATTAAAAATGCTGTGTTATGCATGCCAGGCCAGTAGTAAAACTGGAGGTACTGGAGGTATGACGGGCAACTGTTTGCTTTGTAGACAGCGAGTCAGCATTTAAATCTGTTTAAAAGACATGATAGTATCGATACTAGAGGTATAGAATATCGATACACTATCGTGAAAAAAAACATTGCCCTAATACACATGCGCATGACGTTACCGTTTTCACAGATTCGCGTTTTTGTAGTTTACACGGAGACAATAACGGTATCATTTTCAAAAACTTGCACTTTGAAACCCTTTTTCAAAAGTTTGTGTTTTCAGGCCCTCAAAACGCTGTTGTCGTGTAAATTAACAACTAAACCACCGTTCAGTTTTTAGTCGAAAACATGAGTAAATAGCCCCTAAGCAGCTTTTTGTTTGTAAATGTGGCAAATTTGCATATGTAAAGTTTAACAAACTTGATGCGAAATCCATGTGGGGAAATATTTCACCTCACACAGAATTCCAGATTGTATGGATTCTTATTAACAGCGGAATTTTGACTTGCACCCTAACTTATGTTTTAGACAGAATATTCTCAGATAGTTTGTCCATTTGCTCTGCCAATACAAATACTTCCAAACAAATCCCAAGCTGAAACAGTTGTTGCTGCGAAACACACAGTTGGTATTTTGATCCTGAGTGAATCAGTGTATTGCATCAGTTTGAATGATTCAGTGACTAATAAAACAAAAAAATATAAATTATGTCTTCATTTACTCACCCCCATGTCATTCCAAACCTTTATGACTTTCTTCTGCAGAACACAAAAGATATTTTGAAGAATGTTGGTAACCAAACATTTTTGTCACCATTGACTTCCATTGTATGAAAAAAAAGACATTTCTCAAAATGATGTTTTATTTACAAAGTCCGGGAGGATCCACAACAGTATTCTAGCATCCCTCCTCCACCCCAACTCCTCACTCTCGATTATTCCTATCCCAGCCAGGGATGGGAAGGGGAGTACTCTGGGTTTTGGCCAATTTCTGCACTTGGAGCCCTCCCCTCGGACAGCATGCCAAATACGCATATTCTGTACTCTATTACAGTGGTCTGTAATATATTCAGTGGTCTTCCAATATTCCAAGCATCGCAACAGTGAGCTTGATCTGCCCGATACAGTATTTTCTTTGCTCTTCTCTTTGCATCCGTCTTCAGCGTGTCCCGTCTCTGGCCTCGGTTAACGTTGTCCACACAAATTACATTTTGAGAAATGATTGCAATGCATTTTATGTGCAAGTCCGGGACACAGAACGGGCGAAATAAAACAAAAAAACACAACTGGCCGGTTCTGATTGATGGTCAGTAGACCGGTGCATCTCTACTGGCAACCCTTCACCTGAAGCTCTAATGAGGAGAACACGCTACCGTGTGAGGGAAAGAGTTCAGAAGAGAGTGGAAGAATTCTGGATTTTTTTAATAAAGTAGTTTGAACCATACACACCTTTTCACTGCATTATTATTGAGCCCGGAGACGCAGCCGCTGCTGATCTTTTTATTTTTGCTGCAGCTTTCACAGCTGGTGTGAGCAAGCTCGAGTATTTTGCGTCATTAAAATGTGATCGGTTTATGTGACCGGCAAGCTGAGAGACCATGTATAGAATCAAAGGAAATAATTGTCGACATTTTCGGATAAGTGGCCGATCATTTGGAGCATTCCTAGAAATTATACGGAAAGGTTTTTCGTATCCATGTTTGAACTCAAAGAATAAACTCTCGTGCCCCCCCTGCGAACTCTGGCGCCCCCCTGGTTGGGAACCACTGCTCTATTATGTATTATTAACAAAGTTTGGGAGGAAGATGTTCAAATGATCTATCCAATCAGCACAAGAGGAGGCTTATATACATATACATAGTCGACTCTAGGGGTGTCTCCGACTAAGCATTTACATAGTCGAATCAGAATTGTCAAGTCTTGCCTATAGTCGACTGATAGTTGAATCGTGTGTGTGTGGTGGGGGATAAATATCCCTAAAACGATTCCTCATAACATTTTAAAGCCACGATGTACAGAACATCACACAAAGAAATAGAAGAAAATGTATAAAAACATTTTGGACCAATAAACCTAAGAAATAACAAATATATAAAGAAAGGCCACACTGCAGACAGGATTTGCATTTTACATGTCAGCAAATCTAATTAAATCAGCTAAATTGCCTGTGCGAGCACACTCTAAGTACAGTGCAACATCAATGCACCGAAAAACAATCAAAAATTAATTCACAGCATTAAATTAAAACGGAATATACCTTTCTAATAAATAAAAAAATTTAATAAAAAACGAAATAAGTCAGAATCAAGTCACAAGGTGTAGAACAAATGTGTGCAAAATGCAGGGGAACATATATTCAAAACACAAGCCACAAATAGTTACATTAGATAAGCCTGAGTGATCAATAAATAAAATAAAAATAAAGAAATTATTAAAATAATGAAAGTATTGCCAGAATTGTCAACTTTGTCTTTTTAACTGCAGAGACCAGTAGTTCCCTTGCAATACTACATGAGTACTGCGTCGTTCATCTTAAGATAAACAAGACAAGACGCTACAGGGAAAACTCCTTTTTCTCAGATTCTGAAGCCTTTATACAATCACGCAGTGAAAACTGCACGTCGATTGGTTCGTAAAGCTAAAGAAAACGAACCAATGACAGCGCGGTATGCGCGAGCCAATGGTGCTCGAGCCCGCCGAAAGGGGCGGGGTCTCGGGATATAAAAGCGGCCGTTTCACCATGGCAAATCGATTAATTCTCCTTCAGCGATGCAGATAACATCTCTTCGTTGGAACTTGGTTTGAAGCCGCCTTCACCTGCAAGCAGCTGGATTCGCCGCTGATCTTCTCAACTTTGTGCAGTTGATCGGCCTGCCTCCCTGCTCGCCGATTTCTATCCCGCTCGCCGCTCTCAAGCAGCTCGCCGCCCGAGCAGCCGCAGCACTCTCTGCTCTTCAGCTCGCTGCTCAGACCGCCGCTCACGTGCAGCGCTGAAATTATACGGAAAGGTTTTTCGTATCCATGTTTGAACTCAAAGAATAAACTCTTGTGCCCCCCCTGCGAACTCTGGCGCCCCCCTGGTTGGGAACCACTGCTCTATTATGTATTATTAACAAAGTTTGGGAGGAAGATGTTCAAATGATCTATCCAATCAGCACAAGAGGAGGCTTGTATACATATACATAGTCGACTCTAGGGGTGTCTCCGACTAAGCATTTACATAGTCGAATCAGAATTGTCAAGTCTTGCCTATAGTCGACTGATAGTTGAATCGTGTGTTTGTGGTGGGGGATAAACATTCATAAAACGATTCCTCATAACATTTTAAAGCCACGATGTACAGAACATCACACAAAGAAATAGAAGAAAATGTATAAAAACATTTTTTTATGATTTCTATCCCGCTCGCCGCTCTCAAGCAGCTCGCCGCCCGAGCAGCCGCAGCACTCTCTGCTCTTCAGCTCGCTGCTCAGACCGCCGCTCACGTGCAGCGCTGATCGCCTGCCGCTCTGCAGCAGCCAGATCAGCTCGCCGCTCTCAAGCAGCACTGTTCCCACGCCGTTGTGTTGCAGCCTGGTCAGCGCTTCGCCTACGAGCTGCCTGCAGCCGTGCGAGTGCACTTTGGTGTATCCTTTCAAAGCATTTATAAAAGAGCAAATTTTAGCGACGTTGTTGTAGATGTCGCGCCACGAGTGTGGCACTTGCAGAGCCCCCTCTGCACGTTGATGACAGGCACAGCGTGTGCGTGCAATGTGTGCGTGCAATGTCTTGGCAAGTCCCACGCAGAAGCCGCGCTCGCTGACTCGACCTGCTCTCACTGCGAGAGTATGAGTCTCGCCTCTCTGCGCTCGCGGATAGCGTTCTTCTCAGAACGTGACCCAGCCCCTTGCGCCCTCCCGTTTTCTTCCTCCCGGGAACCAGCGAGGAAAAAACAGCGGGGCAGAGGATCTCAGCGCTCGGACGAGTGCGATCTCATGTCGGCTCAGCCCCCGCGTGACCCGCTCTCCCCACAGGAAGAGGTTCCCCCCCGTCCATTTCTCCCATCCAGACCAACGTCCCTCGGCGGCCGCGAGTGACTTGGTCTCGTTCGGAGGGTCTGATGACGAGCTGCAGGACGACAGCATGTCCTTAGCAGCGTCGGAGGCCGAGGAGTGGTCGGGCTCGCAGCTTGACCCCGCCCCCTTGCGTCTTTGGAGCCGATTGACAACAGAGATTCTAGTGAGTCAGAGCTCTATCGTGTGCTATCAAAAGCGGTCGAACAGCTCGGTTTAGAGTGGTCTGCGCCTGAGGAACCCACACACAGCCGCTTGGACGAGTGGTTCCTGCCTGGACGTCGTCAGGCTTTCTCTCAGCGGTCAGCGCCCTTCTTTCCAGAAGTGCACGACAAGCTGACAAAGTCATGGCGCGCTCCCTACTCAGCCCGCCTTCATTCTTCTGCCTCTCACGCTCTCACTTCCGTTGACGGCGCCGGGCAGAAGGGCTATGAGAAGTTACCTCCCCTGGACGAAGCTGTGGCCGCATACTCAAAAAGAGAGCAAAATTCCTCTTCCACCACACACATGCACCTCAGTCCCTCACAGCGATTTAGTGCCAGTACCAATTCAGCCCCTCGCCTCACGGGCCGAGGCCTGGCAGGCCATCCCCGGAGTGTCAGCCTGGGTTCTGAACATAATAAAATGAGGTTATGTACTCCAATTCACTCAAAGACCCCCGTTTTTCAACGGTGTGGTCGAAACCTCTGTAGAAAGCAAGGATGCACATGTCCTGCGTTCCGAGGTTAACATCATGCTGGTGAAAAGAGCCATAGAAGTGTTTCCTGCAGCACTGAGCGAGTCAGGCTTTTACAGCAGGTACTTCCTCGTCCCCAAGAAGGATGGCGGTCTCAGACCCATCCTCGATCTCAGACATCTGAACAAGGCCCTAATAAAGCGCTCGTTCAGAATGATAACACTGAAACAGATCTTCCCGCAAATACGCCCGGGAGACTGGTTCTTTACCCTGGATCTGAAAGATGCTTACTTTCACATCCAGATAGCCCCCATCACAGGCAGTTTTTGAGATTCGCTTTCGAGGGAGTGGCATATCAATATACGGTTCTGCCGTTCGGCCTGTCCCTGGCCCCCCGCACTTTCACGAAGTGCATGGATGCGGCTCTCTCCCTTCTGAGACAGATGGGTGTGCGCATTCTGATTTACCTCGATGACTGGCTCGTTCTGGCCCAGTCGGAGGCGGAACTAATATTCCACAGATCCGTTATCCTCAACCACTTAGAGTGCTTGGGTCTCAGGGTCAGTTTTGCAAAAAGCTCATTATCTCCCAGCCAACGTGTATCGTTCCTGGGGATAATTTTAGACTCAACCCTCTTGAGGGCCACAGTCACTCCAGAGCGTGCTCTGGCCATTCAGCAGCTCGCGCAAACATTTACGCCCAGGGTTTTTCTGCTGCTCAGAACATTTCAGAAAATGCTAGGCCTAATGAGCTCAGCATCTCCAGCTCTGCAGATGGGGTTGCTTCATATGCGCCCTCTGCAGTTCTGGCTGAAACCG
Source organism: Coreius guichenoti (assembly GCA_039654105.1). Classification (NCBI taxonomy): domain Eukaryota; kingdom Metazoa; phylum Chordata; class Actinopteri; order Cypriniformes; family Gobionidae; genus Coreius; species Coreius guichenoti. The sequence goes on from CM077168.1 coordinate 19,858,083, forward strand.
CAGGTCCCGCCCTCAGCCTGGCATCATGGCCGTTGCTCGCTCAAGGTGAACCAGGCATGTGTCACAGCCCTGGCCCCTTGGACGAACCCTTGCTGGTTCAAGCAAGGCGTAGCGATAGGAGCTATGGACAAGAGGAAAGTTGTCTTCACAGACGCCTCCAAGACAGGTTGGGGAGCTCTGTGCGACAACCGCCCAGCCTTCGAGGCTTGGAGCAACCTGGAAAGCGAGCTACATATCAGCCGCCTAGAAATTATGGTGGTATATCGAGCTCTCCAGGTCTTCCTTCCTCTTCTGGTGGGACACCACGTCTTGGTCAGATCAGACAACATGACGGTGGTGTCCTTCATAAATCACCAGGGCGGCCTTTCATCGAAACCCCTCTTCAGCCTAGCGAAAACCATCCTAGAGTGGACTCGGTGCAATCTACTCTCTCTGAGAGCAGCGCACATACAGGGCGTACTGAACGTAAGGGCGGACATGCTGTCCCGGAGCAACCTTCCCTCAGGGGAATGGTCGCTCCACCCCCGCTCGGTTCAGAGAATTTGGGAAGTTTTCGGGAAGGCAGAGGTCGATCTCTTTGCCTCAGAAGGCAATCATCACTGCCCAATATTTTTCTCAAAAGCCAGGGATGTGCTGGCCCACGATTGGCCCAGCCTCCTCCTTTATGCTTTCCCCCCGATCGATCTGATTCCTCAGGTAATCAAGCGAACCAGGGAGGGCAGCCACAAAGTTCTCCTGGTGGCTCCTTTTGGAGGACCCAACCATGGTTCTCGGAGCTGTCTCGGTTATCGCCCCTGAGGCCATGGCCAATCCCTCTGAAACAGGACCTCCTCTCCCAAGCGAGAAGGACAATTTGGCACCCCAGACCCGAGCTGTGGGACCTTCATGTGTGGTTTCTCAACGGGAGCCCTTTAACCTCCCTGAGAATATCCTAAACACTATCTCTCAGGCCAGATCTCCGTCTACAAGACATCTCTACGCCTCAAAATGGGCCGTCTTCGCCTCCTGGTGTAAACCCGGGGCGGCGACCCTCTAACTTGTGACATATCTCAGATATTGTCATTTCTTCAAGACTTAATGGATAGAGGCTGTTCCCCCTCTACTCTTAAAGTCTATGTTGCGGCTATAGCAGCTTCACACGCTCCTATAGCAGGGCAGTCTATAGGAAGAAACAACCTTGTTGTTCGCTTCCTTAAGGGCTCCAGGAGGCTAAACCCTCCACGTCCCCTCACGGTCCCTACTTGGGACCTGTCTGTGGTTCTTAGGGGCCTTAAAAGCCCTCCATTTGAACCAATCCAGACTGCTGACCTTCGACCCCTGTTGTTAAAAACCGCCTTGCTGGTAGCTTTAGCATCGGTTAAGCGTGTGGGAGATTTGCAGGCGCTCTCTGTGAGCCCCTTGTGTCTTGAGTTTGGGCCCAACGACTCTAAAGTCATCCTGAAACCTAGACATGGATACGTCCCGAAAGTTCTATCTACTCCCTTTAGGGTGCAGATGGTAGTTCTCTCCGCCCTTCCTCCTTCTCAGGATGAACAGGAGTTGAACCTTCTCTGTCCTGTCAGAGCCCTGAGGATGTACATTGATCGTTCCGCCCCTTTTCGTCAGGCGGAACAGCTCTTTGTCTGCTTTTGTGGCCGCACAAAAGGTCTTCCGGTCACAAAGCCCAGACTATCTAGATGGATAGCAGACGCCATAGCTCTCGCTTACTCCTCCTTGGGCCTTCAATGTCCCTTGGGAGTGAGAGCACACTCCACGAGAGGCATGGCCTCCTCGTGGGCATGGTCCTCTGGTGTTTCCATTGATGACATCTGTGCGGCGGCCGGCCGGGCCTCACCGTCCACATTTGTTAGATTTTATAATCTAGAGGTCCCTGTGCTTCAATCGCAGGTCCTTTCTGCATAAACCTACTGCACTCACGTGCTTTTTTGTTATATCCCCGACTTAGTCTGGGAGTAACTACTGTTTGCCCCATATATACATAAACTAGGCCCCTGGAGGCCCTAGTAATGGGATTCTGGTGGATGACTTATATCTCTTGAGTGTCTTGGAGCCCTTTTTTAAAGCGCTTCACACTTTTATTTAGTCGTCCCCTTACATAGCACAGCGTGATTGTATTATCCCCGTAGCGTCGTCTTATTTATCTTAATAAGATGAACGACGCAGTACTCGTGTAGTATCACAAGGGAACGTGCTCGGTTACTAAAGTAACCCCGGTTCCCTTGGATACGGAACGAGTACTGCGTAATTTGTCGTGCTACGCGCAAAGACACCTCATGCGTCGCTTCAGTTGAAACCAATCGATTTGGCATGGTGAAACGGCCGCTTTTATAGCCCGAGACCCCGCCCCTTTCGGCGGGCTCACGCGTACCGCGCCATCATTGGTTAGTTTTCTTTAGTTTTACGAACCAATCGACGTGCAGTTTTCACTGCGTGATTGTATAAAGGCTTCAGAATCGGAGAAAAAGGAGTTTTCCCCGTAGCGTCTTGTCTTATTTATCTTAATAAGACGAACGACGCAGTACTCGTTCTGTATCTAAGGGAACCGAGGTTACGTTAGTAACCGAGTACGTTCTATGTGAAATCAGACATTAGCCCATTTCACACAGCAATCCCGGGAAATTGCCAGGAAATTACCAGAATGACTTTACCAGTAAATAAACAAATATGCTGTTGACACAAGCAACAGCGTTCTGGCTTTTTGACCATAAGAGACCGTTCACACATCAACACGGGTAAATTCTGTTATGTCAGTCATCTTTAAATGCTGTGCGTTGTCTTTATTCGCCCGCATGAGAAGCGCTTTAGTTTCACTATCTGTTCAATTTGACAACATATTTTGACATCTGAGTGAAAGGCGTAAGGGGGTGATCAAACAGAACGTGTTTTTGCTCTTAAAAAACATAATAGTATTAAAAACTCGCATAATAGTATCCAACTGCAGAGCCGCAGCGCTGATGAATGGAAAAGAAGGCAAGGTCTCGAACGCAACACGCTGAAAAAGCTGTGAGACGTGGCGCAACGGTCAAAGATGATCATTTAGTGCATATTTAAATAGAAAAAAGCTTACTGTAAACATCGGAGTAATAACGTAATCTCCATAAGAATTTATGATTGGCCCAAAGCAGACTTCGTATGTTCTCACATCAGTAATCTTCATTTTGCGTTCACACAGCGCACATTACCGGTAATTTACTGTTAATGTAACTTCCCTTACTGGTAAATTGCCGGAACTGATTTACCAGTATTTTTGAAAAGGTCCTGTTCATGATCATTTACCGGTAATTTATCAGTAAAGACTGTATGTGTGAAAGGGGCTATTGAGCACCCCCATATAACTAAAAATGGCATGATCCTCTTTTCATAACATCTCTGCAAAGATTCAACTGTGAGATTGGTAGTCAAATCAGGCCCCTCCTATCGAAGCATCGAATCTTCGACTATTCGGGGTCACCCCTAGTCGACTCACCTATGTTCCTCAACAGTTTTCTTCATCTCTCCGCCACCCCAACTCCTCACTATTGGCTGGTTCTTATCCCAGCCAGGGATGAGGGGAGTAGCCTGGCCAAATTCCAAACTCAAAGCCCTCCTCTCGGACAGCACGCCAAATATGCATACTTATATACTGTATGTGGAATTTTATATAAAAATGTGTCATTTGGACAAATGCATAAATAACGTTACCTGAACCGAAGACACAAAATCTTTATATCTATGTTGCCAGCTGTGTTTTTAATTCTTCTGTAAAATGATAGGGGGCAGAAAAAATATATAATTTCTCTCTCAGCGATGTGTTTGAATGGGAAATGCAAGCGTACTAATTCATGCATGAAGGTACTGTTGATGCTGCAAAAACAGGGAGAAAGGAATAGAGGGAGAGAGAAAAGAGAAAGAGAGTGAAAAAGAGACAACCCTAAGCCTTTCTTGCAGATGTTTGAATGCACTATGGTATTATTCATTAAGACAACTGAAACACAGGAGGAGTCTGCAAGTGTATCTCTACTCAGAGCTTGCCATATGTCTAGTGTCAATATGACTTCACGGTCGCCCGAGTGGAAAATAGCTAGAAGGCTGCCGAATGCACTTTGAGAAGACTGGAGTGTTTAGATAAATAATCTTTCACAGGAATGTGGAACAAAAAGAGAAGAAGGGAAGAGAAAGTAAAGGAAGGAAGTGTGCGATGTGAATATGCATAGCTTTCTTTTAATTAAAGAAGTGCAATATGTTTGGTTGGTCAGCATGTAAAGCCTGGTGTACATTTCAATCCTAATATGGATAAACCAAACACAATTGCCACATTAACAACAAGAATATTTGAAATTAAGATAGCCAAGTCCTCTAATCAGATTGGTCAAGATGCGTTCCAAAAGTGCTAATACAGAGAAAAATAGCAATAGGATATTTCACTGTTTGTATCACTCCACCTTTTCTGCTTTTGCAGCGTTCCAAAACGTAGTTTCATTTGCTCCATGATCCGTTTCATTTGATCTGTGGTTATCAGCATTGTTTAACGAGTTGGTGTTTCCCGAAACTATAGTTCCAACGAGCATTCGCAAAACAGCATCACAAAGTTGATTGATTGAAAATACAGCTCTTGACCTACTGACGAAAACGAGACGATAACTAAATAAAAACCAGTTTTGGATGACAAAAGCTATGACAAAAATCTACTGTCTAACCGCGGGAAAATGTGGCGCTGTTGCGCGTTCTATAGGCTCACGCAACAGCACTTCAGGCTGCTTCAGAGCGGTTCGCAATCAATGAATAGCGCACATTTATGCCATGTAATTGTTTATGAACTAACGTTGAGGAATAATGACACTGTTTACTTTACGATGTTTATATGGTAATATGTTTAAGATGGTTGTAACAATGCATATTTTATCTCCCTCATCTGAACTTGAATGAGCAGCTACAACTGCAATAGTAATGAGCAGACATTTCAAAATAAGAGTCAATGTATATTTCGAGCTTGTTTATTAATTAAAAGTCACCCATTGTATATACGTTTTTGGTTACACAATAAACTGTATTTAATTTCATTCCCATTTAATTCATAGTCAGGAGGAAAGACTAAGAACAGTATTTGACACATATTATTCAATAAAGTATCAGGGTTTTAATAGTTAACTAAAACCATAAAAAAATATTCATTACTTGAAATTAAATAAATGTTAACTGTAAAAAAAAAAAAATACAAAAAAAAAACTTATTTGAAGCTAGCTTTAGCTTAACCTGATATACTAACTAAAACAGAAATACAACATTATAAAAACTATATAGATGTTTTTAAAAAACAAACAAAAAAAGTGAATTGAGCTCTCTTTAGTGTATTTTTAATGTCAAAAACACAATTGTCAAAATGTCAGTAACAGTCAGTTATGTAATGCTTAAATGCTCAATTAATGCATTAAATCAAATCAAAAATCAAATCACCTTTATTTATATAGCGCTTTTTACAATGCCAATTGTTTCAAAGCAGCTTCACAGTGGTAACAGGAAAATAATGCAACGCTCTGGTGAAAACGGTGATGTCATCCAGCTCATTTCAGTAATCATATAGTGTCAATGCGGGCAGATCAGTAATATAGTTGAAATTTAAGTGTCCCCAACTGAGCAAGCCAAAAGCCAAAGGCGACGGTGGCAAGGAACCAAAACTCCTTCAGGGCCAGAATGGAGAAAAAAAACCTTGGGAGAAACCAGGCTCAGTCGGGGTGCCAGTTCTCCTCTGGCCGACGAACAAATAGTGTATGATTATGATTCTGGCAACATTACAGGTCAGAAGTCATATTAGATCAATAGATATTCGTAGGATTATTCGAAAGATTGGAGTCGTCACGCCGGGGACGGGTTTAATGAGGATGTCGTGTCGATGCGGCATTTACAGGGGGGAGTTTAATTGACACGGTCTCTACAGACACTTCAGGGATGCGTTCGTCATGTCCAGGCTAAGGTCCACCATCTGGTCCGGATACGGCCCGGATCCGGACGACTGCAGTAAACCTCGGGATAAACAGAGAGACTAACATTAGCGTAGATGCCATTCTTCTTATGATGTAACGAGTACATCAGGTGTTATGGGAAGTGTTCCCGGTTCCGGCTGACCTAGTTAATGCAGCCTAAAACAATCATTTAACTGATTTGAAAAAAATGTTTTATGTGTATGCCATAGTAAAGAGATGTGTTTTTAGTCTAGATTTAAACTGACAGAGTGTGTCTGCTTCCCAAAAAATTCTAGGAAGACTGTTCCAGAGTTTAGGTGCTAAATAGGAAATGGATCGACCGCCTGCAGTTGATTTTGATATTCTAGGTATTATCAACTGGCCAGAATTTTGAGACCGCAATAGACGTGATGGAGTATAATGCGTTAAGAGCTCGCTCAAGTACCGGGGAGCTAAACCTTAGTGCTTTGTAAGTAATCAGCAAGATTTTAAAATGTATAAGATGTTTAATAGGGAGCCAATGCAGTGTTGCCAGAACCAGGCTAATATGGTCATACTTCCTGGTTTTAGTAAGAACTCTAGCTGCTGCGTTTTGGACAAGCTGCAGTTTATTTATTAAGCGAGCAGGGCAACCACCCAGTAGAGCATTACAATAATCTAGCCTTGAGGTCATGAAGGCATGAACTAACTGTTCAGCATTTTGCATTGAAAGCATGTGCCGTAATTTAGATATATTTTTAAGATGGTAGAATGCAGTTTTACAGATGCTAGAAACGTGGCTTTCAAATGAGAGATTGGTATCAAAGAGCACACCCAGGTTCCTAACTGACGACGAGGACTTGACAGAGCAGCCATCGAGTGTTAGACAGTATTCTAGGTTACTGCTTGTGGAGTTTTTTTGTCCAATGATTAAAAATTCAGTTTTTTCTGAATTAAGTTTCAGGAAATTACTAGTCATCCAATTTTTTTTTTTATATCAGCTATGCATTTCATTAATCTTGTGAATTGGCAAGTTCCGTCAGGGCGTGAAGAAATATAGAGCTGAGAATCGTCAGCATAACAATGAAAACTAACGCCATGCTTCCTAATAATATCTCCCAGTGGTAGCATGTACAGGGTATAAAGCAACGGTCCTAGCACTGAGCCCTGCGGTACTCCATACTGAACTTGTGATCGGTGTGACATCTCTTCATTTACTGCTACAAACTGATAACGGTCAGATAAGTATGATTTAAACCATGCCAGTGAAATTCCACTAATGCCAACATAATTTTCGAGTCTATTCAAAAGAATGTTGTGGTCGATAGTATCGAATGCAGCGCTAAGATCGAGTAAGATACAGAGAGATACAACCACGATCGGATGATAAGAGTAAATCATTTGTAACTCTGATGAGAGCAGTCTCAGTACTATGATACGGTCTAAATCCTCACAGATACCATTTCTTTCTAAAAAGGAGCATAATTGTGAGGACACTGCCTTTTCTAGTATTTTTGACAGAAAGGGTAGATTTGAGATTGGCCTGTAATTGACTAATTCTGTAGGATCAAGTTGCGGTTTTTTAATAAGTGGTTTAATAATAGCCAACTTAAAAGTTTTTCGGTACATATCCTAATGTCAAGGATGAATTAATGATATTAAGAAGAGGATCTATGACCTCTGGAAGCATCTCTTTTAGTAGTTTAGTTGGTATAGGGTCGAGCATACATGTTGTTGATTTTGATGATTTAACGAGTTTAGCCAATTCTTCTTCTCCTAAAGCAGTGAATGAATGTAATTTTTCCTCAGTGACACTACAATGCACTGTCTGATGTGATACTGTAGTAGACGGCTGCATGGTTATAATTTTTTTCCTAATATTATCAATCTTACAAATAAAGAAGTTCATAAAGTCATTGCTGCTGTGCTGTTTACAAACATCAGACGTTGAAGCTTTATTTTTGGTTAATTTAGCCACTGTATCGAATAAATACCTAAGGTTGTGTTTGTTTTCTTCTAAGAGAGTCGAGAAATAAGCAGATCTAGCAGTTTTTACAGCCTTTCTGTATGCAATCATGCTCTCTTTCCACGAAATGCGGAAAACTTCCAGTTTTGTTTTCTTCCAGCTGCGCTCCATTTTTCTGGCTGCTGTTTTAAGAGCCCGGGTGTGCTCGTTGTACCACGGCGTTGGACTATTTTCTTTAATCTTCTTTAATCGCCGGGGAGCAACTGTGTCTAAAGTGCTGGAAAAGAGAGAGTCAATAGTTTCTGTTGCAACATCCAGTTCCTCTAGGCTATCTGGGATGCTGAGGAGATGAAACTGATGAGGAAGATTATTTACAAAGCAATCTTTAGTCGCAGCAGTGATAGTCCTGCCATATTTGAAGCGAGGGGACGGCTTTGCAGCCTTTGCTAAATTAAGTGTACATGATACTAGGTAATTATCTGAGATGTCATCACTCTGCTGCAGAATTTCAATGGTATCAACATTTATTCCATGTGACAGTATTAGGTCTAAAGTATGATTATGGCGATGAGTGGGTCCTGACACATGTTGCCTTACTCCAATAGAGTTTAGAATGTCTCTAAATGCCAATCCCACTGCGTCTTTTTCATTCTCTACATGGATATTAAAATCACCAACAATTAGGACTTTATCTGCAGCCAGTACTAACTCTGATAGAAAATCAGCAAATTCTCTGGTAAAGTCTTTATGGTGCCCTGGTGGCCTGTATACAGTAGCCAGCACAAATGTCAAACGGGATTTATCAATTTCACTACATAACGTTACATAAAGCACCAAAACATCAAAGGAATTATATTTGAAACGAGACTTCTGAGTAATACCGAAGATATTATTATAGATTACAGCAACACGTCCCCCTTTACCTTTCAGACGCGGCTCGTGTTTATAACAATAATCTTGGGGGGTGGACTCATTTAAAGTAATGTAATCGTCAGCCAGGTTTCTGTCAAACACAGCACATCTAGGTTATGATCTGTAATCATATCATTAACAATAAGCGCTTTTGAGGAAAGGGATCGAATATTCAGCAGCCCGAGCTTTGTCATTTGATCATCTGTATTATATCTGTTGTTTATTTGTTGGACATCAATTAAATTTTTACCGTTGAATGGTTTTGATGGTTTTTTGTATTTACTAATTCGTGGAACAGACACAGTCTCTATGTGATAATATCTAGGTGAAAGAGTCTCTATGTGCTGGGATTTATCTGACTTCTGTGACGTGAGACAGCTAGCAGGCGGTCGGGTAAGCCAGTCCGTCTGCTTCCTGACCTGGGCCCCAGTTAGTCAAGGTTTAGCTCTAAGACTATGTGCCAAATTACTAGAGAGAAGAGCGGCACCATCCCAGGAAGGATGGATGCCATCTTTTTTCAACAGGTCAGGTCTGCCCCAAAAGCTTTTCCAATTGTCTATGAACCCTATGTCATTTTGCGGACACCACTTAGACAACCAGCCATTGAGTGATGATAGTCTGCTAAGTATCTCATCACTCCTTTTAATGGGGAGGGGACCAGAGCAAAAAAACGTCATCTGCCATCGTACTTGCGAGTTTACACACCTCTTTAATGTTCATTTTGGTGATCTCCGACTGGCGAAGTCGAACATCATTAGTGCCGACGTGAATAATAATCTTAGAGAATTTACGTTTAGCATTAGCCAGCACTTTTAAATTTGCTTTGATGTCAGGCGCTCTGGCTCCCGGTAAACATGTGACTATGGTGGCTGGTGTCTCTATTTTCACATTCCGTGTAATAGAATCGCCAATAACTAGGGCACTTTCAACAGGATTCTCAGTGGGTGCATCACTGAGTGGGGAGAACCTGTTTGATGTTCTAATCGGAACGGAAGAGTGGTTTTTTGATCCGCGACTATGCCGTCTCACCGTCACCCAGTTGCCCTGCTGCACGGGCTCTACAGCCGGAACCGAACAATATACAGAGTTCACTAAGCTATTCGCATCCAAAGCAGTGTCTAAAGCTGTTACATTCTCACTACTCTCAAATAAAGTCTGGATGCGTGTCTCTAATTCTGAAATCTTCTCCGTAGGCCTGACTATCTCCTTACATTTATCACGTGTGAAGCCCTGTTCGCCAACAGAGAAAGATATACTAAACATGAAACATGCAGTGCAAGTGACAATGACAAGAGAAGAAGACATGGCTTACCGTATTTGTTGATTAATCCAACTTACCACAGTTGTTTGATGGAGTCTATTTACTAATCCAACTCACCACAGTTGTTTAATGAACTCAGAAAACAAGAGACCTGAGTGCAGAGATGGCAAGCTAACAGGCTAGCGAAATGCTAACGTGTGATAGTGATTTAGATTAAAAGCTAGCGATGTCAGATTTAATGTGGTAGGCAATATTAGACAATATATGGTGATGGGTAAGTTATATTTAGCAGTTTAAACAACGGAATGATATCAAATAAAGATTCAAAAGCAAGAAAAGCACACGCGAGCACAGCAGGCAGCAGGACAAACAGAAGGCAGACAGGAGCAGTTTTAGTTCATTACAATTACAATTAGTTCTTTACAATTGAACTAAACTCATTAGATTTTAGTCGACTAAATCTAGACAAAAACTAAAAACAATTCAGGTGACTAAAATGACTAAAACTAAATGGCATTATAGTCAAAAGACTGACTAAAACTAAATCAAAATTTGCTGTCAAAATTAACACTGGTGGTTAGTTTCTTGTTTGCGTGTCATGTGGACTTAATAAATCTTAATAAATCTTGTGCAAAATAAGCAAGATGACATTCAGTACAATCTATACATTTCATTTAGAATATATACAAATTTAATTTATGTCTTTTAGAGATTTAAAGTGCCGTTTTTGGAGTGCACATGTGTGTACATGCTCTAGTACGTAAGGAGTGATTGAATCTGAAAATAACTCAAGCAAAAGCAAAATAACTGAGAAAAATGAGTCCTCAGATGCAATGTCTGCAATTTATAGCAAAAAAAACTGTCATTAATTTGAAATGAAATGGATTAATTAAAAGAAGTTATTATCCACCACCTGCATCACATCAATAACCAACATGGTTGAACGGCAAATTTGCGACAATACGGTTTCGGGAAACATTCGTGACTAGCTAGTTGTTCTCTTCAATGTTGCATCGTACTATGGTAGTTAAGCAGAGAGTTAAGTCGTTGTATGGGAAATGCACCCCTGAGCTATCCAACCACACAGCTTTGAGGAGCTATTTTAAAATGTTTGTTGTTTTCACGAAACACTGACTCATTGAACTATATTAGCAATGACGAAACTCACAATTGGCTAATGATGATTTTGGCAAATACAACCTAGAGCACAGGATCAATGATTGAGGATCAGGACATGGAAAACTCAAAAGGGGAGTTTACAGAACACTTGGGATGGCTTGACATATCTTAAAATATGTCAGTGCCATTGTTTTATTTCAAGATGCACACCAGTAAGGTTTCCCCCCATTTTCTGAAGGTTTTCATTCAGTAACATTAGGCAATTTTGATTGCTTACATATTGCTTTGATTGCTTACATCTGGGGCCTTTTTCAATAAGGAGGTTCAACCAACTCTGAGTTTAAACTTGAACTCTGAGTTGACCTACCCTGAGATGGGAAACTCTGAGTTTTGGGTTTCAGAACAGCTAAATTGAGTTAGTTCAATCAACTCTGAGTAGACTGACTCTGAGTTAAGCGCGTGCACCACGACTATGAAAAGCCACGATCAATGGAGCTCTGAAATTACAATTCACCATGGCAACAGCACCCAACAAAAAGACGTCTGCATACTTCCGGGTAAAACGTAAGTTTAATTCTTAATCATTGTTATAATATCAGAGGTGAAAACTGGCAGAACAGTAAGTTATTGAACTAATATTCATTTTCATGGTATCCCACGGGCAAAAAAATAAGAAAAAAAATGTGGTAGCAGCTAAAAATGAAGTATAAAAATATAATTTAATCAGGTAAAGCTTTAAGCATAAAATGTTCATGGGTGTAGGATTCATGACTTTACAAACATTTGACATATTAAATAAATATCATTCAGTGTCTATTTCAATGTGCAGCAGCTTTTTCCTTATAGTCTAATGCTCTTTTCACATAATGTTCTCTAATTCAACCTGTTACATTTGTGAATTAGGGTAATCAAATTAACATTTGACTTCTACTCAGGCCAACAGCAAAGAAGGAAGAGGCTCGCAAAACACCAGCACTGACAGATGAAGAGATGGAGGAAGAATATTAACAGAATATTAAAACAGGAAAAAAAAGAACTGTTGCTTTTCTATTTAGCAAATAAAGATGACCAAATAAATTGTGAATCATTTGTGTTTATTTAACACCTGTGGTGTATGGCATATATTTCAGACCCTTCCTTCTGGTATTCTTCCATTCCATATAGTAATCTTTCATTTTTCATTTTTGAAGGGTACGATGATGGGAATATGCATATCAATGCATCCAACCAGATTGGAAATCTTAAAGGAAATTCTAATTATTAGGTTTCTTCCAGAGGTTGCAAAAAGATATCAAGTGAACATCATTTAACCTGATTTCTACACCACTGCCCTGCAATCCTGTGAAACTCCTCTTTGATGCTCTCATGGGTTTGTTCCCAGGAAACAACACAAACATATTCAGAAAGAGCTCACGTGAGAGTGAGGCAAACTTTCCTTACCTCTCTGCATACAGCAGCCTTACTAATATGCTCTGCATCTCTGATATTACATAGAAAACTATCATTAAAACATGGTACTGCTCAAATAAATATGCATGTGGATATAGCAAGCAAAAAAATCCTCTCCTGACATGAAAGTAACTCCCTACTAATTATTGCAGCCTCCTCATCTACAGGATGCTATTTTTGTCATTTTGACAGTGTCTTCTTGATGAAAATATTCACAGTGAATGAATGTACCTGCACTGCAAAAAAATGCTTTTCTTTTGTCTTGTAATTTCCAGTCAAAATATCTAAAGATTCTTAAATCAATGTGCTTTTTCTAGGCCTACATAAGAAAAATTACATAAGTATTTAGTCTTGTTTCCTGGGTGACAAAAGAAAAAGCTAATTTAAGTGCAATTTTCTTATTTTGCAAATTATAAGCCAATAGGGTAAGAAAAAATACTCAGTATGAAAAGCATTTGTGCAGCGTGAATGAATGAATGATGTATTTAAACACTGCTGGCGCTTTAAAAAGGGGGAGGAGACCGAAAGAAACTCTGGGTTTACCGAAGAAAACCTGCTCCAGACCAGGTTAGGTTCACAGAGTAAGTTACCCTGGTAACTGACCCTAAGTATAAGTTACCTCTCTTTCAGAAACGGGCTTGACTTACCCTGCTTTCTCGGGTTTAACATACCTCCCATTCTGAAACAGAAAACTCAGAGTTCCCCTCATTTCAGGGTTAACATACTCAGAGTTTTCACTTAACCTCCTTTCTGAAACGGGCCCCTGCTTACATACGATTGCTTGTTTTTTTGCGTCTTCTTCGCCTGTGTTTTTGATCAGGAGATTCTGTACTCATTCAGAAGATACGTAATAGCGCCCCCTAGTGTATAACAGTGAAAACACGGAAACCCAGAGAATTCCGTGTTTGGTGGGGAAAGAGTTAATAAAAGCTACTTAAATGCCCTAATTGAACTAAGGCCTAATCCTGGCTTAATCTAAGCCCTGTCTGTGAAACCGTGCTTGTCTGGAATCTGGAAGTCTCCTTAACATGCTAAAAACTGAATTCAGATATGTGTTATAATTGTAAATGAAGATCATTTCAAATCAAGCTAATTTTCAGCATAAATGTAATTATCATTTCACACCACTGTTGGCTGTTAATTGTTGATTTAATGTCAAAGTGTGTTGACAGTTAATATTGATTCAACATAGATTCAGCCAGCTTTGAACCAAGTAAAGATCATTATATTGTTTGTCCGAGTCTTAGATAATGGAATCAAAGCTCTGACTACCTTCTGTTTACCATACGGTGAGGTCATATTCTGAGAATGTCTATATCGATGTAAGCTCAAGGTGGGGTTTGCATTTCCTCTGAGCTTCCTCACTACCACACAATTGGTCCTTTAATGAATCCTCAGGGATGCTGTTGTTGACTGGGCTTGCGTTGCTGCATGGACTCCTGGTGTGCGAGTGTGTTTGTGTGTGAGAGCGAGCGAGCGACTTTCATTAACACAGTGACTTTAATAGTTCCCAGAGGAAGCCAATATAGTTATGTTTACCAAATGTGTCTTTGCGCCTTGTAAAATTGATGCATTTGGAGAGATATTGAAAGGTGTTACTGGATTGAATATTTCCAAACACGTTTTTGTATGATAATGTCACCAAATTTTCATAGGTAATGTCTTGGGACAAAAATGGGGTAGTGAAACTTGATGCAATTGCCTGGCATTTATGTTTGAGTCAACAGAGATTGTTGCATATTTCCACCTAATGTTTTTATAAGACATGTAAAACAGATGAATGAATCCATGACAGATGCTTTTACATATTAATTAGGTTCAGGTAGGGTTTTCGTTGCTGTGTAGATTTGAGCCACATAGACTTACATTCAATCACATTCTGCAGCAGAACAATAAGGCAGAAAATTATGGAAAATTGTCAAGATTGGGCCTGATCTCATGTTTTGAACTAGTACACGCATATATTTTGTTGTCTACACATGCATGAATGTAGCTTACTTGCTTTTGTCTTGAAGCCAGGCCTAAGTTCCAAAAAGAAACTCTTCAAATAAGCTGAATTTACCCAATCATCCTATCGGAAACTCCATTCAAAGTTTCAGCCACTGTCTCTTGCCTCTGTCAGATAGTCAAGCTAGCCCAGAGGCACGGACACCATCCCTTCCTATGGGCTCCATTGATTTCACATCAGCTGTTGTGAGATAGAGCGCTGCTCAATTAAGCGTGTTGTGGATCGTTGGGTGACAGATATTGCTGCATTGTTGTTGAGTAACATATTCAACAACCCCCTCCCATCAGAACCATTGACCAAACATTTTAATCAAACCATAAAATTGAAGTGTGTAATTTTGCCAGTGTTAAAACACTTTCCCTTACACGTATACTAGTGTAATGTGCAGAGACCTTTAAGTGTTTAATCCTGTTCTGTATAGTAATTGAGATGAGAAGAAATTGTTGAATAAAGTCGTTATTTTTGTTTGTTTTTTATGCACAAAAAGTATTCTCGTCGCTTCATAAAATTAAGGTTGAACCACTGTAGTCACATGGACTATTTTAACGATGTTTTTATTACCTTTCTGGACAATGAAAGTGTTAATTAAATTGCTGTCTATGGAGGGGTCGGAGGGGTCAGAGAGCTCTCCGTTCCCCTTCGAGGGAACTCGCACTGCGTCGTGATGACGACACTTTGGGATCGCCCTCAGCGTTGCGCGTCTGAAGCATGAATGAAATCTATTCCAATCCTGATTGGTGCTGCGTCATGACGTAGTAGATGACGGCGTACCCGGAAGGTACAAAGGGACGCCGGCTTGCACAACACATTAGCTTTTGCTCTTCAGCTAAGCGCTCTGTGTTTGTAAGTCTTATTTGGTGTTGTTTGTCTTACGTCTGCACAAGCATTGCAGTATGGCGAGAAAGCAATTCAGACGGTGTGTGCCTCCGTGTCCCCGCTTCATTTCGGGCACGGTCACACACCAGCTGTGTGTGCATTGCCTGGGCGCGCAGCACGCTCGGGCAGCCCTCGAGGGGGCTGCTTGCGGCAAGTGCAGGAAGCTGTCGCTCCGGGTATTGCGCTCACGGCTGGCCGTGTTCGATGAGGCCGGCCAGGCTCGCGAGCCCCGTGGTTCTGGGCCCGCGGCTGCCGAGGCAGCGCGGTGCCGAAGATCATAGGGCTCACAAATGGACCTGACCGCGGGGATTGGGACTGCTGAGGCATCTTCCCAATCCTCGTCGGAGGGTTCAGATGTTCTCCCTCCTCGTGCGGAAGCCCGCGAAGCGGCTTCTTCCCGCGAGGTGGAGAACCCGATGCTTCAGCTGTCTGGCTCTGAGGAGTCAGATGTGCTGAGCATCGAGGCGGGTGCAGTGGAGTTAGAATCGCCACTTCACTCACCCGCTCAGGAGGAGCTGGTGGAGGTTTTAACCCACGGTGGTGATGAGTTGTGCAAGTCGTGGGAAAAACCTTATTCATCCCGACTTTCGAACCCCCCAGTGCTCGATTTCTCTAATGTGCTGGGGGTGGCGGAAGCTGGATATGGGACACTGCCACGGGTGGAAGAAGCTCTCGCGAGCTATCTTTCGCCCGAGGCCGCTTCGTCCCTTAAGGCCCCGGTGCTGCCCACCAAGCCATGTAGAGACACTTCCTCGCTGGTAGGCAGGGCTTATATGGTGGCTGGACGGACTGGTAGCTGCCTGCACACAATGGCTGTGTTGCAGGCCGACCTCCTAAAGGAGTTAGATGAGGGCGAGGGTCCCTCTCCGGAGGATATCACAGAACTTAGAAAGGCCACTGACTTGTCTCTCCACATCACCAAGGAGACGGCCCGTTCCATCGGCCGCTCCATGGCTGGTCTGGTATGCGTGGAGAGGCATCTCTGGTTGAATCTGTCGGGGATGAAGGAGAGAGAGAAACACATTCTCCTGGATTCCCCGATTTCACCTTCTGGCCTCTTCGGCGGTGCGGTAAACACCGTCGTCGAGAGGTTTCAGGAGGTGAAAAAGCAGTCGGCGGCCTTTCAACAATACCTCCCTCGCCACCCTGACTCCTTGGGGAAGGCTGCCTTAAAGGGGCAGCCTCGGCCGTCTACCAGCTCCTCGCACCGTCAGGTACAGACGGAGAGTGTCGCTTCCCGCGCCCCTCCCGAGGGAGCCTGGCAAAGGAGGCGGCGTTCTCGCGGGAAGACTTCCGAGCCGAAGGTCGATCTGAGGACCGTCCTTCAGGCGAAGAAGGCTTCCGGCAATCGGTCCTAGCTTCGGGAAATCAGTGCTGTGTTCCCGCCGTCCACTACGCTTCGGGCCACGCTGATTTCCCGCGCACGCACACCGCTCCAGCAGCCTCGAGAAAGACCTGCGGCTGGGCGGCGAACGCGTCCGCACACCGAAAATCATTCTCGACTACTCCCTGCCGGGCAGCCGCTTCAGGGGGTCGGGGACGAGGCTCGGTTGACACCCGAGCCCAGCCATCGTGAAGCAGATCCATTTCGAGGACTGGTTCGTCACGATAGATCTAAAGGACGCATATTTCCACATCTCCATCCTTCCATGTCACAGGAAGTTCCTGAGGTTTGCTTTCGGGGGCGAAGCATTCCAATATCGGGTTCTTCCTTTCGGCCTAGCTCTTTTGCCTCGCACCTTTACCAAGTGCATGGATGCAGCACTGGCTCCACTAAGACTCCAGGGCATCCGTGTACTCAATTATATCGACGACTGGCTTATACTAGCCGAGTCGCGCGAGATGGTAGTTCGGCATCGAGATGTCGTTCTGGCCCATATCAGGTGCTTGGGGTTGAGACTCAACACAAAAAAGAGTGTGTTGTCACCCTCCCAGAGGATTACGTTCCTGGGGGTCGTATGGGACTCCATGACAATGCGGGCACAAATGTCCCCCGCGCGCGTGGAGTCCATACTGGCGATGGTCTCCAAGGTGAAGCTAGGCCGCAGCCTCACTGTGAAGCAGTTCCAGAGACTGCTGGGGCTCATGGCAGCAGCATCCAACGTGATACCTTTTGGTCTGCTACACATGAGACCCCTACAGTGGTGGCTGAGAGCCAAGGGGTTTTCCCCGAGGGGGAATCCGTTCCGTATGATCAGGGTAACGCGCAGATGCCTTCGTTCCCTCGTCATATGGAAGAAACCTTGGTTCCTGTCCCAAGGACCAGTGCTGGGAGCATCGTGTTGCCGGAAAACCATTTCAACAGATGCCTCCCTCACCGGTTGGGGCGCGGTCATGGACGGCCAATTTGCGAGAGGTCTGTGGGAGACCCGGCATTCCTCCTGGCACATCAACTGCCTGGAAATGCTAGCGGTCTACGAAGCTCTGAGGAGCTTTTTCCCGGACCTCCGTGGCCACCATGTCCTGATACGAACAGACAATACGTCTGTGGTTTCGTATCTGAATCGTCAGGGGGGTCTGAGGTCGCGCCCTCTATGCAGACTGGCACACCAGATCCTCCTGTGGTCCCAGGGGAAACTGTCATCTCTCAGAGCGATGTACGTCCCCGGGGACCAAAACCAGGGAGCAGACGTCCTGTCGAGGCAGGGGCTGAGGCCCGGGGAGTGGCGACTCCACCCAGAGGTGGTGGAGACCATGTGCGTGAGATTCGGCCCAGTGGAAGTGGACCTGTTTGCGTCTCAAGAGACGTCCCACTGCCCACTGTGGTTCTCTCTCTGGCATCCAGCTCTGCTGGGGCTGGATGCCATGACACAGACGTGGCCGAGGCTGCGTCTGTACGCATTTCCCCCGATCGCTCTGCTCCCGGGAGTCTTGGAGCGGGTCCGCCCAGAAGGGATCAGCCTACTACTAGTAGCACCCTGCTGGCCGACCCGGGTATGGTTCTCGGACATTATAACACTGCTAGACGGCCCTCTGGGGAGGGATCTGCTGTCAAAGGGCGGGGGCACAATATTCCACCCCTGGCCAGACCTGTGGAACCTCTGGGTCTGGCCCCTGAGGGGGCTCAGTACCTAGGGGCTGGCCTGTCAGCAGCTGTTGTCGAGACCCTACTCAGCTCCAGGGCTCCTTCCACCAGGAAGCTGTACAGCCTGAAGTGGAATGTGTTTTCCACTTGGTGTAGAGAACGTGAGGTCGACCCAGTTAACTGCCCAGTGGCTTCAGTGCTGGAGTTCCTCCAAGATCGTTTCTCTGCCGGGCTTACCCCGTCCACACTTAAGGTGTACGTGGCTGCCATTGGGGCTTTCCACTCGCCTCTAGGTGATGGGCCTTTGGGGAAGCACCATCTGGTTGTACGGTTCCTCCGGGGGGCTCGGAGGATGAGGCCTGCGACTCATTCCAGAGTCCCAACCTGGGACCTGGCAGTGGTACTTGAAGGGCTGGCTGAGGCCCCCTTCGAGCCGCTGGAGTCGGCCAAGGCAAAGAACCTGACCCTGAAGGTGGCCTTTCTCCTCGCAGTTACCTCTCTGAGGAGAGTGGGGGATCTCTAGGCCTTGGTGATTACGCCGACTTGCCTGGAGTTTGCCCCTGGCGGAGTGAAGGCCATCTTACATCCAAGACCGGGCTACGTGCCCAAGGTGCCATCTAATATGGCACGGTCAGTGCTTCTTCAGGCCTTCCACCCTCCACCTCACGGGACGGCGGAAGAGGGGAGACTTCACCTGCTCTGCCCGGTCAGAGCCCTTAAAGTTTATCTGGAGAAGTCTTCACAGTGGAGGAAGTCAGACCAGTTGTTGGTGTGCTTTGGCTCACCCAAGGAGGGGCTGCCTGCATCAAAACAGACAATCAGTAACTGGATTGTCCAGGCAATAGCCACGGCTTATCAGGTGTGCAATTTGCCTTCACCTATAGCCGTGAGGGCTCATTCCACCAGGGGCATGGCCTCCTCGGTGGCCCTCCTTTCTGGAGTCTCGCTTCAGGAGATTTGCGAGGCGGCCGGGTGGGCCACCCCGCACACCTTCATAAGATTCTACAGTCTGCAACTCCCTGTGACGCCTGGCGCCAGAGTGCTCGCGCCCTAAGTGTGCCTGGGTTCCTGCTTCACACTAGCAGGAACCCAGTTCCTGCTTTTCATTTTTGGGTGAACTAACCCTTTAATAAAGGCCTTCTGAAGCAAAGCGATGGCTTTTTGTAAGAAAAATATCCATATTTACAACTTTATAAACTAGAATCTCTGGCCTCTGTTAACAGCTGTACATGAGTCGACTTCCGGCGGAAGAGTGAGCTCTGACCTGACGTATGACGTAGGATATAGGAGTAGAGTAAGCTACTCACGGTTCAAACAAATAGGGCTGGGCAAAAAACTCAAGCTTCTCTTACATCGAAATCCTCCAAGATTTCTCTTTAAAAATTCTCGTTTTAGACTTCTAATTCGTGACCGGTGTTCTGTTTTCCTCTATCCCCTGCGCTTCTATATTTGTCAATACATCATGCGTCGGGTCATTGGTCACTCTTCCGCCGGAATTAGACTCACATACGGCCGTTACCGGAAGCCAGTGATTCTAGTTTATAAAGTTATAAATATAGATATTTGTCTTACAAAAACGCATGAATTAATTTTATGATGGACAGATGCGCTTTTTTTGGGCTTCAAAATCTAAGGTACCATTCACTCCCATTATAAAGCTTGGAAGAGCCAGGTAACTCCGATTGTGTTTGGCTGAAAGAAGAAAGTCATATAGACCTAGGATGGCTTGAGGGTGAGTAAATTATGGGATAATTTTCATTTCATTTCATTTTTGAGTGAACTAACCCTTTAAGCCTTGTCTGTGAAACTGGGGGAATGAGTCTTTTGTCACTGTAATATTACTTTGGTTAAAGATAGCGGAAACCCAACATGCGAGACACCAGAACATTACTGTGGTTACCACAGTGTCAATCATGGCAATTTCATTTTTGATTTATTCATTAAAAATTAAAACTATATAATATGTAACTCCATTTATTGAGCGTCTTTCTGAGTTGATATCCAACCAGGAAGAAGAAAATCTTCCCAAAACAGAAAACATAAAATAAAAAATAACTAATTTTACAGTCACTTTGGTCAAAAATAGTGGATACCAAACACACAAGATGGCAGAATGTTGATGGTTAGCATTATGGCGATTTCGGGAGTCGGTTAACATTATGGCGATTTCACGGAATGATAATTTAGGGGATTCACTCTCGTATTTAAATGCGGTTGTCACTTCTGAAACTTGCAGTGTGTACAAGTACGTGGCCAAACTTTTAAAATCTTTCTCTGTTTGTTTGAGCCAAAGTGTTAAATATTAGACCATTGATGGTCATTTATCATCTACCCTTTTTAATTTGTTCCCTTGTTTTAGTCAAATTGCAGCCATGTTTCAACTAAATTAAAATGTGGGAACAAATTAGTACAGCATGGCCACAATTTAACCATAACAAGGGAACAAAACTTGGCCTTGGTCACCCTTACAAAAATAAGTATACTTCAAGTTTTCTTTAAGTGAACATAACATCATACTTAAAGTTTACTATTTCTAGATTATTTTTGCACTTTAAGTATATTATTTATGTAGTTCCTATTTATATATTATTTTGTATACTTGAAATATAACTTTAACTGTACTTTAACTCTCCATTTTAAAAACATTTTATTCTAGCTTCATACATCCTTTTTTATCAACACTTGATAGTGGGTGAGTTTCATAAAAAAAGAGCAACATTTTAAACAAAAAGCTGAGAAAATCACATTTTTGTCAAAGACTACGTTCGGATCGGATTCAGAACGGTGACCATAAACATAGATGGAATAGATCGAGTCCATCAACATCCCCAAAGCTTCACAGTCATGAACCCTTCCTGGGTCAACATTTCATTCGGTAAGGTTAGGCTGTTTGAATTTATATGCTTAATGTTTGATGATCACGTTATTTTACATTTGCGTTAGCAATCTTCTATCGCTTGTTTCTGCTTCTTCTTCTTCACCTGTGTTTTGATCCAGAGATTCTGTACTCTTTCAGAGGATGTGTAATAGCGCCCCCTGTATAACAGTGACAACATGGATAGTTGGAAAATTTAGTCAATGGCGGGGAAAGAGTGAAGATTTTAAGTAAATTCCGATGTACACTACCAGTGGACTACATAAAAAATCAGATTCTCATAATTAGGAACCAACTGTATCTGTTTTCTTTATAAATCAATATTTTCAAACAATGTAAGTTTATAAGAGAGTATTTTATAGGCTACTCAATCAAAAGAGTAAATGCAACTACAAGCAAAGTATACTTAGAATGGCCTACTTAATTATACTTTTAAGTATATCTCGATCAAAAGATTGAGTACCAAATATAGAACTCAAATATTTAGTACCAAAAGTATAGGCCAAATATACTTAGACATTTCTGTCAGTATAAGTCAAGTATAATTAAGTGCAGTATACTTAAGTGCAATTTTAAGTATATTTCTGAAAAGTACATAAAAAGTAGACTGAAAGTATATTTTCTTTTTTTTTTGTTTAATAGAAGTATACCAATAGCACACTTGAATAAATTTATTTTTTGTAAGGGTGTCCCTGACTTAAGTTTTTAAATGACATCTATCATTTGTGGCCATTGAGTTTAGAGCACTTAGTTTTAGCATATTCTGCCAATCTTTTGATGTACATGTTTATAATATAACTTACCCATCACCATATATTGTCTAATATTGCCTACCACATTAAATCTGACATCGCTAGCTTTTAATCTAAATCACTATCACGTGTTAGCATTTCGCTAGCCTGTTAGCTTGCCATCTCTGCACTCGGGTCTCTTGTTTTCTGAGTTCATTAAACAACTGTGGTGAGTTGGATTAGTAAATAGACTCCATCAAACAACTGTGGTAAGTTGGATTAATCAACAAATACGGTAAACCATGTCTTCTTCTCCTGTCATTGTCACTTGCACTGCATGTTTCATGTTTAGTATATCTTTCTCCGTTGGCGAACAGGGCTTCACATGTGATAAATGTAAGGAGATAGTCAGGCTGATGGAGAAGATTTCAGAATTAGAGACATGCATCCAGACTTTATTTGAGAGTAGTGAGAATGTAACAGCTTTAGACACTGCTTTGGATGCGAATAGCTTAGTGAACTCTGTATATTGTTCGGTTCCGGCTGTAGAGCCCGTGCAGCAGGGCAACTGGGTGACGGTGAGACGGCATAGTCGCGGATCAAAAAACCACTCTTCCGTTCCGATTAGAACATCAAACAGGTTCTCCCCACTCAGTGATGCACCCACTGAGAGTCCTGTTAAAAAGTGCCCTAGTTATTGGCGATTCTATTACACGGAACGTGAAAATAGAGACACCAGCCACCATAGTCACATGTTTACCCGGAGCCAGAGCGCCTGACATCAAAGCTAATTTAAAAGTGCTGGCTAATGCTAATCGTAAATTCTCTAAGATTATTATTCACATCGGCACAAATGATGTTCGACTTCGCCAGTCGGGGATCACCAAAATTAACATTAAAGAGGTGTGTAAACTCGCAAGTACGATGGCAGATGACGTTTTTTTGCTCTGGTCCCCTCCCCGTTAAAAGGAGTGATGAGATACTTAGCAGATTATCATCACTCAATGGCTGGTTGTCTAAGTGGTGTCCGCAAAATAACATAGGGTTCATAGACAATTGGAAAAGCTTTTGGGGCAGACCTGACCTGTTGAAAAAAGATGGCATCCATCCTTCCTGGGATGGTGCCGCTCTTCTCTCTAGTAATTTGGCACATAGTCTTAGAGCTAAACCTTGACTAACTAGGGCCCAGGTCAGGAAGCAGATGGACTGGCTTACCCGACCACCTGCTAGCTGTCTCACGTCACAGAAGTCAGATAAATCCCAGCACATAGAGACTCTTTCACCTAGATATTATCACATAGAGACTGTGTCTGTTCCACGAATTAGTAAATACAAAAAAACATCAAAACCATTCAACGGTAAAAATTGAATTGATGTCCAACAAATAAACAACAGATATAATACAGATGATCAAATGATAAAGCTCGGGCTGCTGAATATTCGATTCCTTTCCTCAAAAGCGCTTATTGTTAATAATATGATTACAGATCATAACCTAGATGTGCTGTGTTTGACAGAAACCTGGCTAAAACCTGACGATTACATTACTTTAAATGAGTCCACCCCCCCAAGATTATTGTTATAAACACGAGCCGCGTCTGAAAGGTAAAGGGGGAGGTGTTGCTGTAATTTATAATAATATCTTCGGTATTACTCAGAAGTCTAGTTTCAAATATAATTCCTTTGAAGTTTTGGTGCTTTATGTAACGTTATGTAGTGAAATTGATAAATCCCGTTTGACATTTGTGCTGGCTACTGTATACAGGCCACCAGGGCACCATACAGACTTTACCAGAGAATTTGCTGATTTTCTATCAGAGTTAGTACTGGCTGCAGATAAAGTCCTAATTGTTGGTGATTTTAATATCCATGTAGACAATGAAAAAGACGCATTGGGATTGGCATTTAGAGACATTCTAAACTCTATTGGAGTAAGGCAACACGTGTCAGGACCCATTCATCGCTGTAATCATACTTTAGACCTAATACTGTCACATGGAATAAATGTTGATACCATTGAAATTCTGCAGCAGAGTGATGACATCTCAGATCATTACCTAGTATCATGTACACTTAATTTAGCAAAGGCTGCAAAGCCATCCCCTCGCTTCAAATATGGCAGGACTATCACTGCTGCGACTAAAGATTGCTTTGTAAATAATCTTCCTCATCAGTTTCATCTCCTCAGCATCCCAGATAGCCTAGAGGAACTGGATGTTGCAACAGAAACTACTGACTCTCTCTTTTCCAGCACTTTAGATACAGTTGCTCCCCGGCGCTTAAAGATGATTAAAGAAAATAGTCCAACGCCGTGGTACACACGAGCACACACGAGCACACCCGGGCCCTTAAAACAGCAGCCAGAAAAATGGAGCGCAGCTGGAAGAAAACAAAACTGGAAGTTTTTCGCATTTCGTGGAAAGAGAGCATGATTGCATACAGAAAGGCCCTAAAAACTGCTAGATCTGCTTATTTCTCGACTCTCTTAGAAGAAAACAAACACAACCCTAGGTGTTTATTCGATACAGTGGCTAAATTAACCAAAGATAAAGCTTCAACTTCTGATGCTTGTAAACTGCACAGCAGTAATGACTTTATGAACTTCTTTACTTGTAAGATTGATAATATTAGGAAAAAAATTATAACCATGCAGCTGTCTACTACAGTATCACATCAGACAGTGCATTGTAGTGTCACTGAGGAAAAATTACATTAATTCACTGCTATAGGAGAAGAATTGGCTAAACTCGTTAAATCATCAAAATCAACAACATGTATGCTCGACCCTATACCGACTAAACTACTAAAAGAGATGCTTCCAGAGGTCATAGATCCTCTTCTTAATATCATTAATTCATCTTTGTCATTAGGTATGTACCGAAAACTTTTAAGTTGGCTATTATTAAACCACTTATTAAAAAAACGCAACTTGATCCTACAGAATTAGTCAATTACAGGCCAATCTCAAATCTACCCTTTCTGTCAAAAAATACTAGAAAAGGCAGTGTCCTCACAATTATGCTCCTTTTTAGAAAGAAATGGTATCTGTGAGGATTTCCAGTCAGGATTTAGACCGTATCATAGTACTGAGACTGCTCTCATTAGAGTTACAAATGATTTACTCTTATCATCCGATCGTGGTTGTATCTCTCTGTTAGTGTTACTCGATCTTAGTGCTGCATTCGATACTATCGACCACAACATTCTTTTGAATAGACTCGAAAATTATGTTGGCATTAGTGGAATTTCATTGGCATGGTTTAAATCATACTTATCTGACCGTTATCAGTTTGTAGCAGTAAATGAAGAGATGTCACACCGATCACAAGTTCAGTATGGAGTACCGCAGGGCTCAGTGCTAGGACAGTTGCTTTTCACCCTGTACATGCTACCACTGGGAGATATTATTAGGAAGCATGGCGTTAGTTTTCATTGTTATGCTGACGATACTCAGCTCTATATTTCTTCACGCCCTGACGAAACTTACCAATTCACAAGATTAACGGAATGCATAGCTGATATAAAAAATTGGATGACTAGTAATTTCCTGCAACTTAATTCAGAAAAAACTGAATTTTTAATCATTGGACAAAAAAACTCCACAAGTAGTAACCTAGAATACTATCTAACACTCGATGGCTGCTCTGTCGAGTCCTCGTCGTCAGTTAGGAACCTGGGTGTGCTCTTTGATACCAATCTCTCATTTGAAAGCCACGTTTCTAGCATCTGTAAAACTGCATTCTACCATCTTAAAAATATATCTAAATTACGGCACATGCTTTCAACGCAAAATGCTGAACAGTTAGTTCATGCGTTCATGACCTCAAGGCTAGATTATTGTAATGCTCTACTGGGTGGTTGCCCTGCTCTCTTAATAAATAAACTGCAGCTTGTCCAAAACGCAGCAGCTAGAGTTCTTACTAAAACCAGGAAGTATGACCATATTAGCCCGGTTCTGGCAACACTGCATTGGCTCTCTATTAAACATCGTATAGATTTTAAAATCTTGCTGATTACTTACAAAGCACTAAATGGTTTAGCTCCCCAGTACTTGAGCGAGCTCTTAACGCATTATACTCCATCACGTCTATTGTGGTCTCAAAATTCTGGCCAGTTGATAATACTTAGAATATCAAAATCAACTGCAGGCGGTCGATCCTTTTCCTATTTGGCACCTAAACTCTGGAACAGTCTTCCTAGCATTGTTCGGGAAGCAGACACACTCTGTCAGTTTAAATCTAGACTAAAAACACATCTCTTTACTATGGCATACACATAAAACATTTTTAATTTATATTATTCAAATCAGTTAAATGATTGTTTTAGGCTGCATTAACTAGGTCAGCTGGAACCGGGAACACTTCCCATAACACCTGATGTACTCGTTACATCATAAGAAGAATGACATCTATGCTAATGTTAGTCTCTCTTTTTATCCCGAGGTTTACTGCAGTCGGCCGTATCCGGGCCGTATCCGGACCAGATGGTGGACCTTAGCCTGGACATGACGAACACATCCCTGAAGTGTCTGTAGAGACCGTGTCAATTAAACTCCCCCCTGTAAATGCCGCATCGACACGACATCCTCATTAAACCCGTCCCCAGCGTGACAACTCCAATCTTTCGAATAATCCTACGAATATCTATTGATCTAATATGACTTCTGACCTGTAATGTTGCCAGAATCATAATCATACACTATTTGTTCGTCGGCCAGAGGAGAACTGGCACCCCGACTGAGCCTGGTTTCTCCCAAGGTTTTTTTCTCCATTCTGGCCCTGAAGGAGTTTTGGTTCCTTGCCACCGTCGCCTTTGGCTTTTGGCTTGCTCAGTTGGGGACACTTAAATTTTAACTATATTACTGATCTGCCCGCATTGACACTATATGATAACTGAAATGAGCTGGATGACATCACCGTTTTCACCAGAGCGGCTGTACAGCTGAATCAAATTCTGTTGTATTTTTTTCCTGTTACCACTGTGAAGCTGCTTTGAAACAATTGGCATTGTAAAAAGCGCTATATAAATAAAGGTGATTTGATTTGATACTGTTGTAAAGGCTTGTTCACAACGGGACAATTATCGGACGCGCTTATCACCGACATTTAAAGCCTCGTGACTATACAAAGGGCACCAGTGTGAGTGTGCACACCGCAGGCGTAAAAGTGTCTTTTTTTTTTTTTTAAAAAACGACTCGGTTCGTTTTTTTTTTTGGTTTAATGTGCTGCGTTAAAAACTGGCCAACCAATGAGACTGGTGCTTTTGTTCACGTGCCTGGAGCAGCTGAAGTTACTGTAAAACACGACTTGGTGGCGCTCAAGCACAAAACGGTCTTGCCGAGCACACATTGATACCTAAGAAGAAGACGACGAAGAGGAAGTAGACGAAGAAGAAGAAGATGCAACGAGGCAAGATGAATATAGACCTGCTGGTCTCTTTGGTGTCTGAACACAAAGAACTTTGACAAATGCCACAGCGACTACAAAAACCTTGATAAGAGGGAGTTATGGAGAGGAATTGCAGATCAAATAGGATTCGATGGTGAGTTTCCATCGAATCCTATTTGATCTGCAATCAAATCAAAAGCAAAATCTACTGTCAGGGAGTGAATTTGCACGTTCTCTCAGTGCATCGCCAGTGAAAAATCGCTTGGGTATGAACACAAAGACGCATCGAAAAACACTGGCAATAAGCACGCTCGATAATCGTCCTGGTGTGCACGAGTAATTAGTCATTTTTGGAATATGATTTGTGTTGGCCATGGAAATACGTCTCTGAGTCTGCCTTTGACTAACAACTACAAATATTTGAGTGAAGGGATAGATGGGGAACTGACACTTGTTAATATCCATATACTTCTGTGTGCACTTTGTTGATATCAGTATCTATAGAACTCTTAAGCTCATTAAATTTTGCTTCACAATTAAAGCTTCTGAATAGTAACTACAGCTTAAGTCAATCATTTGTTTAATTTACAAAGCATAAGTCTAACTATATGCAATGGAGAAACTAGCTGTGACTGGAAAAATACAAAGGATTCAAATGCAAGTGCAAGAGTTACGTTTATTGAAATCCAGAGAGTCGATCATAAAAGTCAGCAGATGATGGTGCAGGGACCCAATGGACAACCCGAACCTCCGTGACAGAACCACGGAGAGTGTCTGATCTCTGGTGAACTGCAGAACCCGTGAGTGAAACGATCCGCCGTGAACTGGCAGACACGTAAACTCAGGAACCTACAGGAGACTGACAACACACACACCGAACTAACTAACAACGATCTGGCAAACACAAGACACACCACAATGAGTATAAGTAGACCCATGTAACAAGTGGCAGCTGGAGCTGATAATCAGCTGAGTGGTAATCAGCGGCCACACCCACAACCACACAGACACCTACACTCAAGCACAACACACAACAAAACGAGTCAGTAAATTCATGAACCGTGACACTAGCCAGGTCAGAACAAATGAACAAAGAAATTGCCATATGAAAATGAGCCCACAGAAAGAGTCACAGCCCACACCCTCAGGGCAAACACTGGATAACATCTGGGTAAAATAGTTGAGTATGACCACCCTCAGCTCTCCTTAGCACTAATTAGAGAATGAGGACATAGACGAGAGGAGAGAAGGAAGCACAGATCTCCAGAATTTGTAGTCCACATTGTTTTGCCCCCGTAATGTAAGTGACCCACTTACCTCAGCTAGACTGCCCGAATAAACTTAAAAGAACTGGCTGAGGGTGAATGTACAAAAGGCTACTAATGGCACTGCATATTTTAAATCGTGCTGTTAAGAGGAACAAAATGCATCCATTAATTGGAGAGGTCATTGAGAGGTTACATCAAAGGGTGATCTGTTCAAAGGAACCCTATTGTTCAATGTTGACAGAGTCTTACAGAGACAAACATAATATAAATGCATTGTGAATGTACTTAAAGGAATTATTCATCAAAAATGAAAACCTACCCTCATGCTGTTTCAGAACTATATTACGCCATTTCTTGAGGGTAATTCTGAGTTGATATCCAACCTAGGAGAAAATGCTGTACAATCATGCACAACATAAAAATAAAAATAAATAGTGATTTATGGTCATTTAAGTAAAGATGCTGTCCCATTAATTAATTAGATCTTTAGCATGGCTACTGTTTTAGCCCACAGGAAGCTAAACAAAAATTCCACTTCTGGTGAAGAAGGTGACAGAGCTGCAACTATTGATTTAAAGAGAGCCAGAAGAGCAACAAACTCAAGGACTGCAACACTTTAATTACAGTATGTCTGCTGTTTTTCCAGTGTATTCATTTAGCTGTGTGTGAAGGCAAAAAATGGAGGACTTCAAATATATACCATGTTATAGCTCTCAGATTTACTTGTTCTAGTGTTTTATTATTACAGGTACGTTTTTAGTTTGAATTATTATTGAAACAAGTTTTGATTTCCTTGTACTTGTCTTGTTTGTTTGCTTGTTATTATTATGTTGAATCATTTTTAATGGCTCTGCATCGGCTTGTAGAGTTGCTGTCAAACTTCTTCTGATAACCCAAACATGCTGTCTGTTACTGTTTGCAGAGAAATGTCCCAATGCAGAAATAATTTGATCATTTTTCGCCTATATTAAGGAGATTACCCAGCAGTATTCAAGCCATTAGAGTCTATGTGGTGTGACGAGCTCTAAGAGGCTAATTTGGCTAATTGGGATGTCAGCGACACAGGCACTCCATCTGATGACATGTCCTGCTGGTTAGTGGACACCGCAGGGAAAGGCTCACGGTGGGGGGTGATCACAGAACACCTGACTGTCTCAAAGAAACTCTTAGCTAAATGTACTGCCATTGGGCTGATTCCAAATATTCAGTTGGTGGGTGAACTCAATTGCATCTGAGAGGTAAAATGAGCAAATGGCCAGTAAATTAAGAACAATGGGTCTCATTCACGAAGCATGCGTTCGCACAAATTTGTGCGTGAAATGTGCGTACGAACGATTTTAAGAACAAATCACAATTCACCAAAGATTTCGTAATAATTTTTTTTCTAAATTTACGAAAAAATATAGTAAAATTAAATAATGAAATTATTAAATAATACAATTTAATTTAATCTTAAATACATTCGATCATATACAGTTAAAGAGTAAGAAAAGCTGCGTTATAGCTTCAGCTGCGAGGTTTCTCTGAATAACGCATATGTACAGCTGGCTAATGAGAGCTCTGTAATCTGGGTCTTTCTTTATAAAAGGTTTATTGTGAGAAATGGTGAGGATGGCACACTTGGCATTGCTCGAGGATCGGGCGGGAGCGCATCTGCAAACAGCGGCAAGTTTGACGAGAGTGACGAAAGGCTGTAAGGAAAGCATGTGCGCCCTTATATGGAGATGGTTTGGGCGTGTTTTATGCAAATGACTAACCTCATGCACGCAGCCGCTCATTTAGAATACTCCAAATTCACTAACACCAGAACGAGGTTAAGAACGAATTCATGTGCGTATGAACGTTTCGTGAATCAGGCGGAGATTTTTCGTGAGAAGTTCTCCTGTGCGTACAAATACGAAAGAATCCACGCAATTATTAGTGAATGAGACCCATTAAGGTCATCAAGGGGTGGCTTCACAGAACCCCAATTAAATTTGGTTTCTGACTAACGCACATGCTGTGTGCTGATTTTATAAATTGTATAAAAAACAAACAAAAAAAAAAAAAACAGAAACTGGCCAACTTAATTTGAGAAACTACAAAGAATATGGAAGATGGAAGGAACTTGTAATATGGATAATTAAGTATTTTTGCATTGCCCTCTGGAATACTTGATTTTAATTGGTTAATCATCACATGCTGTGGTCAAATATATTAGTATAATAATTTAGACCTTTTTCTCTCTTTTTTGCAGATGTTTGCTGATTATCATGCATATGAAAACCTCCAGGCCTGCAGTGACTATGACTAGACATGAAATTGAATTGTATTGAAACTGTATATTGGTTGTCCCTGACAAAACCCATTTCTTTAATTTCCATTTCTTGTAGCACTCTGTAGCCTTTTTCTTTTCACATAATCAAATAATTTCAACTTAAATCAGTAATTCATTTGCATTTGTGTATTTTATTTTGTAAGTGGTTGTAAATGATGTGTAATAGTGTAAACTGATAGTAATTATCGCTATATATACCTTTTAAGGATGATGCAAGAACTCATCAAACTGTCTGGGTTTTCGAGATTTTGCAATAAGGATCAGCTGGCTCTACATCATCTCTTACTTAAAGGGGACATCGGATGCCCCTTTTACAAGATGTAAAATAAGTCTCTGATGTCCCCAGAATGTGTATGCAAAGTTTTAGCTCAAAATACCCCACAGATCATTTTTATAGCATGTTAAAATTGCCTATTTTTGGGGGTGAGCAAAACCGTTCCGTTTTTGTGTGTGTCCCTTTAAATGCAAATTAGCTTCAAGAGGGCGGAGCTTCAAGAGCTCATGCTCAAAGCCACTACAATCTTTGTCATGCTCCAGCAACAAAACAGAACAATCTCACGCTCTAAAAATGTCAGAAACTGTCAGTACCAGAATATACGCTGCATGGAGATAGAACAGGTATAGTTTAGTTTAATTATTGTTATAACTTATGTTGTCATCTTGCTTTTATCCACTATTAGTACAAGCCTGTTGTAGCGAATCCCGTCTGAATGATGGCCAAAACTTTACTGATGAGTTTTATGAAGTTTATTGTACATCACACAAAAGATGAAGCATTTGTTTTCACTCCAGAAAATCCCCGTAAGAGCTGAATAAAACAGTACAAGAAGTGCGCATTAAAGTCTTATCCATAAACTCTCTCTTTCCCTTGCATTATCATCAGCATACATAGTGAATTACACAAAAACACTCGTTACAACTAACAGTAAACAAATATATACAGACCTTATGCCTTTTCGGGGGTGTTTAATAATCTGGTAAACTTTGTATCCGTATAAACTGTAATAAAGTGCATGCTCTCCCTTTCATTACTGCCGTGACCAGTATGGCTCCGGAGACGAAGCTGGATCACAAACAGTTGGTACTAATCCATTGAGTAACAACTTTTTTTTAGCAAAACCTGTGTTTTGTATTGTCCCTTTTTATTGACCCTCGTTCACAAAGAAGTCTGGTGTAAAATGATTTGCGCAGACATAGGCCTAAACAAATGTATGTAGGTTATGTGGGGGCGCATTCCCTTCAAAAATAAAACTAATCCACTGCATCTTCAGCGGCTCTGATGTTGGAAGTGCATGAAGACTGTTATGTTCACTCTTACATCCATCAGCAAAACTTGTTTACAAGACATTCTTGTCGCTACTCGCTATAGCTGCTCTGGCCTGGTGAAAATGGCGAACAGTAAACAACTAAATGCAAAAAAGCTAAAAAAGTGAACATTTCATCCGATGTCCCCTGTAATATGTACATAGATGTATGTTTCCCACAAAAAAACAAAACAAAAACAAAAACAAAAAAAAACTACAGACTTATATACGAGTCCATTCAATTATAGATTTAGTGGGCACAGAAGCAGATAGCAGCCATCGTTGGATGAACAACCTACAACCTGTGTGGCCTGTTCTACACAATCAGGATGTTTGGAGTAGCCACTGTAAAGTCAAAGTTATCATTTACACTGTTGTGTTTACTGCCTGTGTCATGACATTCTTCAGTGTATACCAAAAGCAAAGAAGAGATGGGGTAAATGAAAGGGACATGTCGCTTTTAACAACCTGTTTTTCAATATCTCTCAAGAAGAATCTGGATATTTAGAAATTCTGGTCTTGTCTTGTAGACTATTGACACAAAGGGTTAATACACTAGATCATAACTATATAACTTTTCAGTCTTTAGACTGGACATACCTAACAGTTTTGTGTCAGACTCAGATTCAGTAGATATGACAAATTTAACTTTCCATTTCATCAGTGGATGAGATGGTAGACTAGAGCTTTGTATTCTAAAAGCAAAAGTAACAAATGTTGTTGATGTTTTACTGCCACTAATGTTCATTTCAATTGGACACTGCAGTGAATTGTATGTGTAGAAGTTGTGTTTTTTTTTTCAATTGAGACTGGGTTGGATAAATCGAAACATCACAAATATTACACAAAGTTTGACATCTCATTGGTATTGCTGGCTGTAGATTAACTCCATGGCTAGTTTGAAACTATTTACTTATGCTGTCAATGTAATGTATACAGTGTACCTATATATTTAATTTGACATAAATGAAAAAAAAAACGTAACACTTTATTTTAGGGTGACGTAGTTACACGTTACTACATTTACTTAGTATAGCAGTAAATTATGCATAATTACACGTAAGCTAACCGTAACTCTACACTGTAAAAAAAAATAAAGTTGAGCTAACCTAAAATAAGGCAACTTATCGCATTCAACTTTTTAAGTTAACTCAACTAATCCACTCCAGTTTAAATATACTTAAATACTTTTGTTAATCTGAGTACCAGATAATCTTTTGAACTTAAAACTTCCAAATGTTGTCCCAACTATCCAAATTGAGTTATCTGAACAAACATTTTTACATTCAACAATGTTGTGTCAGTTCCCAGCATGCATTGCAGCTTGAAAAAGTTATGTGGTAACTATTATATAAAAATGATTATTGCTTTGCATCAACGGGCTTGATTTATGCTGCTGCTGTTGTCACTGTTATTTAGATGTCATATGTTTCAGAGTTCATATTTTTACTGAATTACAATTGTTGATCATCACCTTGTTTGAGATTTGTGTTGACATGAGACGTGTTGAGGTGTTGAGCTATATGTGCTTCTCATTGCAACTTTTACATCTTATTTGCCCGGGTGAAATGAGTAAACTGTGTGTCTCTAGTTTTAAGAGGTAAATGATGTTCATGTTCAAACATGAATCAATCATGGAGATGAAAAAACAAGGATCGTAGCTGCTTGATTTGCTAAACATTGTTTAGTTGCCTTGACAAGAAGTTTTAAGTTAAAAAGACTACCTGTACTCATTAGATGAACAAAAGTTTTTAAGTTGATTTTAA
This sequence comes from Coreius guichenoti, assembly GCA_039654105.1. Taxonomy (NCBI): domain Eukaryota; kingdom Metazoa; phylum Chordata; class Actinopteri; order Cypriniformes; family Gobionidae; genus Coreius; species Coreius guichenoti. The sequence goes on from CM077168.1 coordinate 19,892,265, forward strand.
CTGGAGTGGATTAGTTGAATTAACTTAAATAGTTGAATGCGATAAGTTGCCTTATTATTTTAAGTTAGCTCAACTATTTTTTTTACAGTGTCTAAGTACATGTAGTTAATTAATATTACACAGTAGGCTACTTATTTGAGTAAGTACAATGTAACTATGTCACCTTCAAATAAACTTATACCATCAAAACAGCAGATTCAGGTATAAAAATGGTTTGATTGGATATTGGGACCCACTTTATATAAGGTGTCTGTAACTACTATGTACTTACATCAAAAATTAAGAGAAATGTGTTAGGTACAATGTAATTATTGTTTTTATGTTATATTGAAAAACACAAATACGGTTAAGGTTAGGGACAGGTTTAGTGGTATGGGTTGGCTTAGGGTGGTTTAAGGAGTAGGTGTAGGGTCAGATGTATCAGATGTAAATATGTATCTATAATAAGTGTATCGTTTTAAATGATTAATTTAAATGTCAGTAAATAGTAGTTGATGACACTTAATATGAAATGGGTCCAGATATTGATTTTAATTTTAGAGCCATCTGCTGTGGTCACAAATGAGACACATTTAATGGTTACATTTTTCTGTTCTTGAAATAAATTGCAAAAGCCCATAGGCTGGTCCCACAGTAAAACAAGCATTTTGGCATTTAAACACCAAAAAAATTAAAGCTCAGTGTCAATATGACATGAATACATATTACATTTCATTATTTTCCAACAAAGCTTGGTCTAAAATTAAATAAATAAAATGAAATAAAAAACAGAAAAAGAAAAGTAAGGAGAGAGAGAGAGGAAAAAAGAGGAAAGAACATAATTACAAAAGTCAGCCAAGCCTAACGAAACAGGGCTTTAAGCCAGTCCTAGCACTGCTCCTGAGCGATTCCATTTGTCACTTTCATTATTCATACTCAGCTGTAAACAGGGCTGAATGAGTTTTTGCCATTCTGAAACGGCAGGTAATTTGGCCCAAGCCAGAAGAGCTGCACTAAATGAGGAGGCAAATGAGAGGTGGATATGTGTTCACATGGTTAATTGAGAGAGAGGGAGAGAGCATAAAGATTCCTGGGTAAATTAGCGTTCCAGAGTGGATCACTGTACAGCTGGGTACTGCTAGAACACAAATGCATGATTGTGAATGTGGAATGCGAATCTTAAATGTAATTAACTCTAACAATAATAACAATAATAAAAAAATACTATTTTTAATTAGTCTTTTTAATGTAAAATGTAAATGCATTTGCAAACTTCACTTGTCAGTTGTTCTTGGGACACCTGGCACATTGACTTTGAATTGTAATTACATAAATCAATCGCATCAGACTCATGCAAGAAAATGTATCACAAAGAGCCTGTAATTTGAATCGTAATGACCACAAATGTGTTCGTTTAGAGACGGTGCACCAGGGAGTACCGAAATAATACAATGGGTGATTGGACAGGTCACACATCCACACACAGGGAGGGAGAACAAGATGAAGGTTAAAGCTATAAAGGAGAAGCAGATCTCACTGAAGCTTTGGGGCTCTGAAAGTGCCTGAATCACCTCTGTGATATCACTTTCCACAAAGCAATCTGTCAGTGCAGACCAAACTCTTAATGAAAAGGAAAATGAAGAGAGGAGAGAAAGAGATCAAAACAATACAACCTGGCTTTACACCTCCCGTCAGGTTTCATTATTCTCTCATAATACTCGCCTATAGGAAGCAATTAACTTCTGTTAACGGATTCTGTTTTGTCCTGTGCGTAAATATGCATTCTCAAAATCTTTGCATCACGAAGTCTGGCATTTCAAAAGGCGGCGGTTTAAAAATGACAATTAGGTCTTCACTGTAAAGTTGTACATGTCTTGATTACGGGTCTAGAGCTACTGCTGCGTGACACATTCAGGGGGCGATCATCTGCCCGTCAGTCGAAAGTCGAAAGTGTCATTATTTAGCGGTTCTGCTGTCACTGGGCGGCTTCTGTCACCTACGTCCAGGTTGAGCCTAATTGCTTCCTGTCTGCTGGGCCTGCCGCAAAGGGCTTTTCCAAAAAAAAAAAAAGTAAAAGTTGATGTGTGACAAGATTTGTTGTTGTGGACGTTAACCAGTACCTTGGAAATGACTGTAATCTAAGTTGCCACAGCGATGACCTGATTAAGCCCTGAACAATACCACAGCCATGACTTTCTCTCCCCATGCAGCACTTCCTTTGGCCGGAGGACGGCTGATGATATATAATATCTCTTGGCAGCAGAGTTAATTATAACATAGCTTCATGCATTGCTCCAGAGGCTTGCTGTCGGAGAGGCCTTTCTACCGCAGGACCACTATAATCCTAGCTGTCAGATTTCGACCGTCATTTTGGTGTGCTGGCTTATTGTTAGGGTGGTACATGCCTTCTATCTTTCCTCACTCTATTATTCACAGTACTTTATGTGTGTGATGAAGATTATGATGGGAGAATGTGCAATGTTGCGCTGCACTTGCGCAGTTTAATTAGTTACTTGCGAGTGACAATAACACTGACGTGTTTGGTGTCTGTATTCAACTCGGTCTCACTCCCATTCGTCACATATTGACGCTTGGTCAGTTCCCTTCGGCGTCACTTTTTATCGCACAGGGTACCCCTTTAGCGTCATTTTTCAACGCGCAGTACTCCATTGATTTCAATGAGAAACCTTTGGCGTCATATACAGACGCGTTGAGCATGGTTATCGTCATGATGAAACTATATATTGGGTTATGATTTTGCCATTATGACATGGAGTGTGATTCTTAATTTAATCAGCCGGCATAATTTTATTTACATTTAACATTATTTTCTTTTTTTATTTACACTATTCAGACACGTTTTGAACACGCAACCCAACCCCATCCCTAAATCTACCCATTTGTGTATTATAAAAAACAGGATATAACAGGCAGATACGACTGCAGCCACAATTTATTCAAAAAGTACAAATATTCCAAGTGTTCCAAGGCCAAACGATTGATTTGTGTGAAGAAAATCCCCAAAAGCGATCAGCGTCTCCATCCGCCGAAGATCATGAACACAACACACACATTTCAAAAATTGCCGCCGGAAGAAATGTTACGTCAGCTTTGACAGCATTGGCTGTCGTATGTCTCGTGGCCAATTGCGTCATTGCGTCAGCTTTGATTGTAAAATGCCATTGGCTCTCGTGTGTCTCGTGACCGATCGCGTCATGCTAAAGAGTCAGGTGTATCATCTGAATGAGATATGACTGAGTGGAGTGTGTGTGTTCACGGAGCGGCGGGTTGGATCATCATTTCAGCATTAAGATCAACTCTGTTCTTCACATAAAGATATCGTATGACTTCAGAAGACTTGGAATGCAACATGAGTTAATACTTTTATACTGTTTTTGGTCAGTTTTTGCAATAAATACCTTTGCCTGTTACGTGTTATTGTTTAGAAGTGGGTAGGAGTGGGCTTAGTTGCTCCAAAATATAAAAGTAGCCTATAAATATTCATAAAACCATGTCTACTTTTACAAATGCAAAGAATTAAATGCGTCTTGATCTGACGCATTGGGCAAAAATCAGAAATCAATGGAGTAACTTACCCTGTGCGTCGGAAAACGACGCTAAAGGGGTACCCTGTGCGTTAAAAAGTGACGCTGAAGGGAATTGACCAAACGTCAATATGTGACGAATAGGAGTGAGACCGTGTTGCTGTATTCTATGGATCAGTCCTTTTACACAACGTCAATAGCTAACAAATACTTTCAGCAAATATAATGCAAACTATATTATAAACACTTGGTAGGTCTTTAGTAATATTACAAAAAACAGATTTGAATAATATTGTGCTGCAGGGATTACATATTTTTGTAGGCCAAGCCGGAAGTTAGCCTTTGACAAAAAGCCAACAGAAAATAAGCTCTGTTACCAACAGTTTTATTCATGTGCCCTGATAATCTTTAATCAAAATGACTTTCCCTCCCTCTTGAAACAACATTCTCTTCTTGACATCTTACTTTTGCAAAGGCAGGACAACCTGTCACTCACATGAGGTCACAGCAATTGCAAACCGCCACAATCCAAAGTTCCAATCGATTCCCGATGGACAAAATCAAGTCCCGCTCTACATTTTTTCTTGTTTGAGAAGCCGTTTCACTTGGATATGTCACAATAGGGAAGAAAATACTTTGTTTAATGCCAGCGTTAAAAAATAATAAATTAAAACAAAAAGCTAAAGTTAGGCTATAAACGAACTACACAACGGTTGCATAACTTCAATGTTACCACCATTAAGCTTCTTACAACTCTTTAAAATTTTTGCCTATTTAAAGTTGGAAAGTTTGAGTTAGAATAGTTTCCAAGAGCGTGAGTACAAACACATCAAGGCTGTAAAAGTGGACTAGTGATGAGTTTTCCTGTTTAGCATGATGATGTTTAATGTCTCCGACAACTGTAGTCCCATTTAGCCACTTCTTGGCAACCGTTTTAAGAAAAATTATGAGTGAGATATTACTGAAGTTGTACATTGTAGAATAAAACGTGAAAATAGCATAGTTTTCAATCCTGCCCTGGTGAAAAATAAATATACTAAAATGTATTTGAAATATATTTATTTCATGCTAAGTATGCTACAAATACATTTACATTTATGTACTTAAAATAAATACTCTGCAATTGTATTTTTAGTAAACTAAATTGGTATACTTAAAGTCTGCTCAACTGGAACAACTAATTTTGTATTTAATACACTTTAGTTATCTGGAAATAGTGCTGAGGTCCAACTAAAGATATACTTAAGTATATTTGATTGTGCTAAAATGGAACTATTGCAAATATACTTTAGGTACACTTTAAATATATTGCATTTAAAGACTGATATTATTGTCGCACAGTGCTTGCAGGCAGACAAAGACAGAATAATAAAGGTCTCAATGAAGTTTAACGTCAAGTATTCTCAAAGACAGGTAAACAGGCATTAACAACACAACCTTACGTGAACGTGCCCGAACAGAGAATGAATGTGAGGGTAGAACTTAAATAGCAAACACAAAAAGAGACTAATTAATTACACACAGCTGAAAACCAATGACACAAATGAGGAGCAGGAAAACTGAACAAAGGAACTATGGCCGCATTTACACTGCAGGTCTTGATGCACAATTCCGATTTGGTGACTATATCCGATTTTTTTGACGACCCGCTTACATCATCTTTTAAAAGCGACCCGTATCCGATATTTGCATTTACACTATACACTGGCGAAACAGCCCAAGACGTTCTGACCCGGAAAAGGAAGTAAAACGGTGCGATATGCAATGGATGCAGATGAAATGATTATTCAATGTTTTGCTTTCTGCCCCTTTCAAGGTCAGCAAAACATTGCTCTCGTAAGGCAGAGAAGACATGAAACCTCTGCATTACTCCACTGTGTCGTACCTTCGTCTTCTATCGCGCCATTAGTGTCATGTGATCGCAGTTCCTCCGTCCCTTTTTCAATGACGTACGACTCGCATTTACTAGGGAATATCCGATTTGACCGCTTACATGGCAGACGCAAATGCACGTATCCGAATCATATCGGATTTATTACCACATATGAGTGAGGCCTGAATCCAATCTGAGGATATCGGAATTCATACGTTTTTTTTCCTGCTTACACGTTCACATGTCATATCCGATCTGTGCCACATGAGAGGGAAAAATCGGAATTGGGTCACTTGAACCATGCGGTGTAAATGGGGCCTATGTGACAAATGAAAACAAACTGAAAGTCCATGAAAACGGGTACTAACAGAACATAACTGTTACAGTTATACAGAGATCATTTACAGAGTATCCTTACTAATAGTGATACTCTGCATCTTAGGCTTAATATTAAGAAATGTGCATTGTGCAATTATTTGCAAGTACTCCAAATAAAGTTTAATTATAATATTTATATCAGTCTCATGCGATATGTCAGTAAATATGTTAATGGAGTTGTAGTATACTTAGTATGAAATAAATGTATTTTAAATACATGTTGGTATAGGTTTTTATCACTAGGGTGGTTCTGAAAGCCCACCACTCTGCACATTTTGTATGCCTTATTTAACACACATGATTCAGATCATCTGCTCGTTAGGAAAGTGCTCCATGAACTCAACCGAGTCTGTCAGATAGGGCCTGGGACACACTAGACGATTTTCACATCTTAACCGATTTTCAAACTGTGGGAGATCACAGTCATAAGGGCCGTTTCAACTGATTTTTAGCATTATAATCCTCCTAATGCACATACTAGAAGATCTGTCAGGACCACGAGACCACACACCTGTCGGTTGTAACGTTTTCACAGTGAGAGAAGATCTCACAGAGACTCGTGAGATTTTAGAAATCTCTGTTTTATGGGAAGAAAAACAAAGAAGAAAAAAAGAATATGGGTGATGATCTTTCTCAATACTCTACTTTCGTGGCATGTTTGTGGTTGCCAAGTTTCAGCTATAGAAGCACGCAACATCTGGTTGGTGAAGCTTGATCTCATTGGCTCTGATGCAATCAGGAGCAGTAAAATAATCATAATGACACCACACAATTGAGAATTTTTTGGACAAAAAGTCATTTGCGAGAAGCCTCGATTCGGGCCACACCCCCCAGATCGTTGGGGGTTGCAAATCGGGCTTAAAATCTTCAAGTGTGTGACCAGCCTAAGAGAGACATGCAAACTGTGCAGTGTCAACTCTTCAGTAAAAATCTAAATTTCTTTCTATCTTTTAAATCAAAGCTGTTTCATTTGAAAAATTCAAAGTCACCATACAGGTTTGGTAAGACAGGGGGGTGAGTAAATGATGACAGAACTTAATTTTTTTGTTGAACTATCCCTTTAAAAAGACCTGTTTCTGTAATTTTGGACTGTGACTGTTTATTCTGAACCACCACACTACATAAAACACCAAAGTACACAAGAAGTGAATCAAATGATCATTATTCATAAACTTCTAATCTAATATGTAATTTATACGCCAACAGCCTTTACAAATAAAACTGGTCATTAAATCAGTCTGAAAAACCTGGTGCTGAAGGCTTAACATTCCCTCGTGTCAATCAAGTTCACAGGCACTAGAGGAAAAGAATGAAATAAAATCTGTTCTTCATATGTCTTTCATTTATCTGACAAACTCCATCACTCCAGTGAAGTCAAACTGTCTAGACTGATGGCAGCCTCACTCCTCTGAATTTAATTTAATTTAGACATCTGTTCATTCGAAATCCATTTCTTCTGTCTGTAGTGTGTGTGTGTGTGTGTGTGTGTGTGTGTGTGTGTGTGTGTGTGTGTGTGAACGAGAGAGAGAGAGAGAGAGAGAGAGAGAGAGAGAGAGAGAGAGAGAGAGAGAGAGAGAGAGAGAGAGAGAGAGAGAGAGAGAGAGAGAGAGAGAGAGAGAGAGAGAGAGAGAGAGAGAGTGAGTGAGAGAGAGTCTGTGATGCTCCTGTTTTTTTAGACTCAAGTATAATTGTCAGTGTGACTGAAAGTGGAAATGACATGGAAATGTTTGCAATGAAGCCACAATGGTGCAATGAAGTGGTGTCTAGAGTTGTTAGTATAACGAAAGTGATGAAACAAAATGCTGAAACATGATCTGATGATTTACCCTGGAATGACTTAGCGCAGACTTTGTTAGGGCTTCTTCACAGACTCAACAACCTCAGTGTGGTCAAGTGTTATTTCAACTGCACCACTACATCTCACTGTTTGGCGTGGCGTTCCAGACCACAGTATGTAAGCAGAGCGTAACCAAAGGTGGGATGTGTAATTGTATAAGCTTGCCGAAAGTGTGGAACACGTTAAAGAAAATGCTTCCAGATTGCTCAAAGTAAGGTTTTAAATTTACTGACTTCATGCTTTTAAATGCATAACTGGCAGCACAACTGTTTTCAACATTGATAATAAGAAATGTTTCTTGAACACCAAATCAGCAAATTAAAACGATTTCAGGAGGATCATGTGACACTGAAGACTGGCGTAATGGCTGCTGAAAATTCAGCTTTTCTATCACAAGAATACATTACATTGTAAAATATATTAAAATAGAAAACATTGTTTTAAATTGTAATAATATCTCACAATATTTCAGTGTTTACTGTATTTTTAATCAAATAAATGCAGCCTTGGTGAGTATAAGAGACGTCTTTCAAAAACATGAACAAATTCTTACCAACCCCAAAACTTTGAACAGTAGTTGTATTTATAATTATGACAACAAAATAAATAGTGATATATTGTGTTCTGTTAAATATATAAAAGTCACTTATGATAAAATATCTGTCAGGTGGTTTCTCATCAGGGAGCACAAAATGATAAAAATCCTGAATGCTTTGAGCAGAGCACCTTGCTGTTGTTCCACTTATATACTCTGTTAGTGTCTGTAGGTTGCTTGGCAACATGCAAATCTCGACTCTTTGGCTTCTTTTGGAACTATTTTTATTGGAGGAAAAGAAATATACAAATTAACTGGCCAAATTGTTGGATAAAAGCAACTGTTCACACTGTTCTTCTAAATGTCAGCACATCTTGAATTTAAAAAAAGTAATAAAAAAGTAATAAAGTTAAATAAAATGTTTTAAATAAAAAAAACTAAAAAAATCTTATTGTTGTAACATTTCAAAGGAGTATTTTCTTTTAGCTTTGAAAAAAAAAAAAATAACCAGTCTGAAACAAGGACTGGAGGGACATTGTCCTTCTCCACTTTTGGAATTTTAGAATGACACGACAGTCATTTATGACACTTCATTCAACAACAGCTCGTTCAATACGTCAGATGTCATTATGCCATTTCTACGTCATTGCACAGAACTTTGCAGTTTTTACATGTCCTCTCGATGAGATTAGAAATGGTCTAAACCGCCCCTTACAATCCGAATGAATTCATTCCCATTGACGTGGTTACATGTGACATTTTATTCAGACTGTGCTACTAGTCTGATTACAATTGGACTATTAGGGTCAATGTAAACACAGCTATTCATGCGTTGTATATTTGTATATTGTCACTAATGTCTTTGTTTGTATTACTTGTTTAGGGACTATGGGGGCAGTGGCGTTTTTAATACAATGATATTTACAATAACAATTGCAGAAAAAATAACATTACAATGTCCAGAAATCAATTTCAATAGTACACAAGTTTAATTTATCGACACAGAAGTCATGTTTAACGTGATAGTTTCATCCTTACATCTACTATAGCCTGATATAAGTGATGTGATAAATGCATAGATTTGCTTGAAATGCTTGTGGTCTAGTGGTAGAGTTTGTGTTAAGCGCATCAGAGGTTCTGAGTTCTATAGACCCATTTAGAGCACAGTTACGTCACTTGCAGCTGCGAGCGCATAGTGGAAAAACAGCGTAACAAGTGGAGGAAAATGGGCAGAATCCACAGAATAAGAGAAAAAATGTTTTGTTGTGCCTTCGGAATGCAAAAAATACGGTCTTCATTTTTATAGAATTCCGTCGTTGAAGACGACCTTTGAAGCTAAACGCAGACGTTTATGTTGCAAGTCACAGACTGGACTGATGAAACCTGCAATGATTAGTCTACTATTAAAGCATGATTTAGATGTAAACAGTAGGTCTACATAATATTCACATATGCAGTATTCACATATCATAGGGGACATACATACATAGCAGTTACAGCATGAAATAATATTTAAACCTATAACATTATAACTTTTAAACATAGCTTATAACATTTTTATCTCACAATTCTTGACTCTTTTTCTTGCATTTGCGTGTTTATATCTCCCAGTTCAGACTTTATAACTTGCAAATGTGAGTTTATATCACAATTCTGAGGGAAAATAGTCAGAATTACGGGATATAAAATCGCAATTCTGAGGAAAAAAGACAGAATAACGAGCATATCTCACAATTCTGTTTATCCTTCTAAGAACTGTGAGATATAAACTCGGATTTCCGAGAAAAAAAAGTCAGAATTGTGAGATATAAATGCGAAATTAACTTTTTTTAGTCTTTTATTCCGTGGCTTCCACAGATTTCTATGGCAGAACTGCCATTTTCAAAGGAAGAATTATTTTTCTGTGGCCATGAAAAATATTATTTTCTTAGAATTAATTAAGGGTGTACTCACACTAGGCACGGTTGCCTTGTATCGTGCCCGAGCACTCACACTAGTCAACCGAACCAGACTTTGGGGGTCAAACGCGCCCGGGCACGGTTCAGAGCGCCTAGTGTGAGTACACCCTAATAATCAATAGTGAGTGTTCACAGGATGAATTGATTGATTGATTGTAATGTTAATCTCATTAACTGATTTAAATATTCATAATTAATCACAATGCACGAACGCCAAGAGAGAACTGATAACAGTGGCAACGAGCACTCGTAAAAACAACACTTCTCTTATATAACACAAACAAACAAATTGCTAATCAAAGGGAGATGTTTCTTTCTATTAGGTACATCCGTGCTGCAAAATGTTTCAAAAAGTGGTGGGGACAATATAGACCCTGGCAAAAAGTGGTAGGGACATATCCCACCCATCCCACCCGCAAATTACGCCTATGTATGGATGTAAATTAGCAATGTTGCTAATCTGGTATGTTTACATTTTGTTTAGATCCCAGCCCAGCAAACATTGGTCCGACGGCAACGTCGTGTCCCTGGCCAAAAATAGTTGCGGTAGGACGGGAAAATCAGGAAAAATATGTAACACAGAACATTTCCTAAAAATGCATTCAGATACATCTGTTCAACTTTCATTTTGGAACTATTCTGAACCATGATGGGACGTGTCAGAGGGACACGGTCATTAAATGTCCAAACGTTTGCTGGGAGATAGTGTCGGCCCAGATCCAGCCCACATCTGGTACGTGTGGAACCCACCAGATGTGGCCTGGATCTGGGCCGACACTATGTAATCTGGGATCAGTGAGTGTGATCTCAAACAGAATGCTTTCAAATTTCACTGAATGATCTATTTTAATTTAATCTGTATGCAGGGATTATCATTTTGAATGCAATTTGTATGTATATGTGTGTGTGCAGATGATACAGCTTTTTTTATCCTTTCAAATAACCTTCATAGGCTTCCCAGGACTCCTGGCCAAGCCGTCTGTGATTCTTGATTAAAAGGAATTCCTCTTTCTTCTTCTGCAACAGTGGGACAGCCGTCCCGTGTGGAGTTTTCAGAAAGTCTTGGCGGTGGAAGCATTCAGATGGTACGTCTGGGCATTTAGCACTACACATGGAGAGAGCCGGTAGGAGGACATAGAAGGGGGGAGAGGTGGAAAGAAGGATGGAGAGATACGAGGTGTGTGGTTGTAGGGAAGGATGGTGGAGAGGGGAGGGGTGAGAACAAAACTATATGTGCATTTTCTTTTGTGACTCAAATACATTATGTATTTAATGCATGTTTAGTTTGTATTTGAGCAAGTAGAGGTTGATATTCGTGGGTTTTTGTATTCTCTGTGTATTTACTGTCAATTTGTCGAGGCAGAACAATGCTTGTGACGCGTGTGTGTGTATGTGTGCAAAGAAGGGGCAGATTGTCTGGCTGCTAAAGAGGCATGTGGGCCCACAGAATCCGCCCCAGGTCAACCATAGCCAGAAGCAGATGAGCAGGTAGTCAGTTGTAGCTGCCAGTAACCAGTAACCGTCATTCACCAATGTGGCCCGCCAAGCAGAGAGATGTGACAGCACAGGCCGCTTGCTGAGTGCCAAGCTGTCCAGTAGATCCGCACATGGGCCTGACCAGTTTCAGCGGGACAGCACCACCCCGACAGTGCAAAACCGGATAGATGGAGAACGTCCTTCAACGGGACGCTTGGGTGTCCTGCACAGGCTTTCATACATCTGTTATGAATGCAAATCTGCAATGTCCCTTAAATTATGCCAAACTATTGTTCGCCGCTTCTCTTCTTCTGTCATTACACCATATGCTGTCTTTCTTTAATCATTTTCTCTTTCATTTACTTCTTGACTTCTTCAGGTTTGATCTCAGAATAGGAATTCATTTAACCAAATAACTTGCATTTATAAACAATTTGACTGCAGTTTGCTTCAAAAATCACTTAAGTACTAAAAATAAATAGTATGTGGGTGACGTTATTTTACATTATTTTATGTATTATTTATTTAAAAAATTCATATATAAAAAAAGTCATCAGTTCTATTTTTATATTAGGTATTCATAGTTTGACAATAAACATCTATATCTTTTTGAAGAAATAAACCTTTTTAATCTACCTATTCAGTTTATGTTACATGAAAGACTCCCGTTTTCTCCCTATTAGAATTTGTCCACCTAACACTTTCAGCTCTGTATGGAAGCTTGTTTCCACCACCAAATAAAACATTACAATTTTATTTATTTATTTTTTTTTTCCCTCACAATTGCGAGTTTACATCTCACAATTCAGATTTTTTTTTTTTTCTCAGAATTGCGAGATGAACTGTGATTGGTGGTTCAGCTATGAAACAATCAGAGCTGCCAGAGCGATTAGATAGCATAGGGGGGAGTGGGGTAAGATGAGCCATTTTTTTACTTATGTGGTCCTCAAGATAAGAGAAAATAAGGCAAAAGTACAATGAAAGTATCTAAAGTAATTTCACGATGTTTGCTATCATTGTAAATGACCAGAATGCATCTATGACAAAGGGTTATAAAAATATGGCTTCTTATAAAAAAAGTGTTCCTCTGGCTATCCGAGTCAGTGGGTAAATTGCACCATCTGGGTGTAAACGGATCTCTAATTGAATCTGAATCAAACTCGTGAAATTGCAAAGATAATTTACCTCTTTTAAAAACACCTTCAATAGTCAAATTTCCTTTTACAAATAGTCATATTTATTTTCTTAAAGCTAACTTAAACAACATAAAACCAACCAAATGAAGTTGAAATTTCAATATCTTTAATTGTTTGCATTTCTGAAACAATATGTTGAACACCGAAGTTGTAACCTTCCCAAAAATAGACTAAACAAAGTTTGTTGAGTAAAATTAAATAAAATTTAAATAAAATAAAAACTTAATTAAAATGAATGAATAAATGCCATTGAAACTAATAAACATTTTAGTCAAAATGTTAGGCCATTATAGATGATTAAGCATATTCTGGTTCTTATCAGAGAAGGATTTGGTGTACTTGTACATTGTTCCTATCAAATAAACTCAAACTATTTGTTTTTAAAGAAAATTATAAACTAAACCAGTTGTGTAGCATTACATTGAAATTATACCAGTTTATAATTCAGAGATTTAACTAAACTACAGTGCCTTATGGTGGGGTAAGTTAAAACGTTGGCTCAATTTACCCCATAGCATTTGGCTCACTTTCCCCAATAGCTAGCTTACCAATTCAGGCTAATATTTAGCTAAATGATTTGCATGGTTTTATACATTGCTAAATCACCAATATGGATCATAAATACTTTAGACCTGGACAAATTTTTAAAGTAAATGGGTGCCTTCCACTCATCCCATGTGCTTCTCATTTTCATAGTCTGGCAGAAGTGATGGGTGGTTCCAAAATATATGGTCACATGACAATAAAAGTGTAGTTACCAAGATAAAGGGGGTGGGTCAACTTACCCAATGGCTCATCTTAATCCACTCTCCCCGGATCCGTATGCTTTGGTATCGCTTTCGCTGTACTTTGATGTCACACCAATCGGTCTGCGCAGCGCCACTTCAAGTCGAGACTAATTTCAAATGACATAAAAAATGTACCAAACATACTGCCTAAATGTGTGGGGTTTGTTATCACTATAACTTTATTCACTATAAGTTCCGCCCGCTGTGGCTTTCATTCAGCGTGAACAGCGTAGCAAAAATAGACTCGATGCCAAAACGATGGCAGCACTACCGCTTCTACAATGCTCTTGCTACACGCTGCCGCGCCGCCTCCGCATGCAGTGTGAATGCTCTGTTAACATGGGCGGTGAAAAAAAAACATGCCTGCCTACACTCTGCTTACGCGTCCACCGTCCAGTGTGAAGCCTGATACCCCTGGATGACAGCATCAACCAAGAAGCGAAATCTTTACTGCTGGAATTGTTTGCTGTTTGGGTAAGTTATTTAAAGTCTAATAGGCCATGTGCCAACTGATTTCTGGCCGCCGCTGCCAGTGTTTTTTTTTATATATATGTTAAGCTTTATTTGAGAAAAGATTTTGCAGAATTACTGGTCAATCCAGAAGTGTTTGTCGCTAATGTTCTTTAGTCTGAGCACTGTCATGAAATGTCGCCTTACATTAAATTTAGTTGATTTTGTGTCATACTTTTTGTACCTCAGTTGTCACCATGTTGAAGCACACACAATGATTGTGTGGTGGTGCAGTTATTTGTAATGAGAATGTGTGTTTTATTACATTTTGTTTTACTTTGGTGATAACTTCACACTCACTGTGCTGTTTGCTTGTATTTCTTGTCAAAGGTAACTTATGCAGTAGGCTACTAGGACAGCTAGACTAGGCTAGGCTGATTTTAGGATTTTCATTTTTTTTTTTTCCAAGGAGGGCAAAAGTGAGAGGGCCAAGTTTCAAGAGTCCGTTTGATACTATATTATGCAGGGCTGGTCCAAGCCTTTATGGGGCCCTAAGCAGAATTTTATTTGGGGGCCCCTCTGTGCCACCAATACGATTGAATACTGTCAATTCTTGACCATTCGCACACCCATTATCAATTGTATTAGTTGTAGCTGTGTTGCTTACATCATGTCTGCCTGTCATGTTTTTACCCTTATACGGTTTTTAATTGTAACAGTAGCAAACCCACAAGAGTGGTCAGGTGTTAATTTGCACTTTAATGTTCAAAGTCTTACAGTACTACAGTTCAGACTGGGATATGTACTATTTTTTTAAATGTTTTTAAAAGAAGTCTCTAATGCTGAATATGCTCAACAAAAAAAATTCCCCAGGATTCTTTGATGAATAGAAGGTTCAAAAGAACAGCATTTATCTGAAATAGAAAGCTTTCAAAGAATCCTACAAAAAATTTTACACAACTGAATTTTCAACACTGATAATAATCATAAATGTGTCTTGAGCAGCAAATCATCATAGAATGATTTCTGAAGGATCATGTGACACTGAAGACTGGAGTAATGATGCTGTAAATTCATGTGTTCATCTGTGTTTTGATCACAGGAATAAATTACACTTTACTATATATTCACATAGAAAATGGTTATTTTAAATTGCAATAATATTTACACAATATAACTATTATTTTTGATCAAATAAAAGCAGCCTTGGTGAGCAGAAGAGACTTCTTTTAAAATCAAGAAATGTTGATGGATTTTTTCAAACGTTAAACAGAGCTTTTCTTTTGGCGAAAACACGTAGGAAGACCTTAGTGCTTTTTGTTGACAACAACAGATTTATAAATGATTCTCATTACAAATATGGGAAGATGTTTGCTGTATGTTGCGTTCTCAAATGATAATTATGAGCGACTCAAACATATAGCACGTGCAGAGAAGCATTTACTGAGAAACTGAAAGCTATGCTGTACTCCGTCCAAAACATGCAGCACATCAGATAAGATATTCGCACTAAACCATATCACATTCTCAAATCCATCCATTCATAAAAAGGTTACCGGGCAACTGACTAGCACCATTTCAGCACAGATTTTTCGCTCACTTTGCACTTTGAACCCTGGCTAACAAGCTAATAGCGTCCAGCCGATGGCGCCGCGAGCTTGTGCAGCTATCAGAATCAATCCGTGCATATATTAGAAAACTTTTTGCAGTTTATTTAGTAATTGTTTAAGGCCATTTCACGACTTCAAGTATGTCATGTAGTCTTGGGGGGCCCCTGGTGGCCAAGGGGGCCCTAAGCAGCCACTTAGTTCGCTTATGCCTTGGACCAGCTCTGATATTATGATATAAAAACCAACACTAAATGATACAGTATATGTTCAAAATCCATACGGTGTGTAATGGTGAGCAGAATAAATATGACAATAAATTGAGTAACTAGAATGCATTGAAGAAATTAATGCAATAAATGCATTGCAATACACAACAGGTGCATGTGAGTCCATGTCCATTTTAGGTCTTTCATCTGATATGAATGCAAAGCTGTTTTCATTAAAGAGTTTATCTTCATTCAGTACTATCACTTATAAAGTGATTTATAGAAAAAAACAAAACAATGAATAATTAAATAAATATAATGAGTTAAAGTTTTGAATGGAGACTGCAAAACGCCTCCGGACTTCCACCAGTACAGCACCAGCTGAGAGGAGGCTCTGCATGGCTGCATCTCTCTGGCTCACACGCATTCTCTGACAGATGTCTGAGCTTGGGAAGAATGACAGGACTTGAGATGGGAGATGTCTGGATGCCACTGTGAAACTGCACATATGGCCGCCGTGCGGAGAAACACGGGCAGGGGGCTGTGGAGAGAGAGAGAGAGAGAGAGAGAGAGAGAGAGAGAGAGAGAGAGAGAGAGAGAGAGAGAGAGAGCGAGAGAGAGAGAGAGAGAGACAGCGAGAGAGAGAGAGGAAATGGGAAAAGAGGTGTTGTTATCCTTTCGCTTCAATGATTCCACCATCTGATTATGATGTAGACAACATTTGACAGAAATGGAAAGCACTGACATTATGGAATTGTTTCTACTACAGACTCAGAATGAACAACTAACTAAAATATATACACCTCACAATGTATAAATTGTACTTCTGGTGAAATTTTGGTGAACTCATCATGCAGAGAAAGAGAGACATTTTATCCTTACAATCCTCACAATACGTCTTGTCACTTTTGTTGTGTCAGCGTAACGTGAAATGCTTAAAGAGTCAGTTCACCCAAAAATGAAAATTCTGTCATTAATTACTCACCCTCATGTCATTCCAAACCCGCAAGACCTTCGTTCATCTTCGGAACACAAATTAATATATTTTTGATGAAATCAGAGAGCTTAGGTCCAGAAAGGTAGTAAAGACATTGTTAAAATAGTCCATGTGACTGCAGTGGTTCAACCTTAATGTTATGAAGCGACGAGAATACTTTTGTGCGCAAAAAACAAACAAAAATGATGACTTTATTCAACAATTTCTTCTAGTCTGTGTCAGACTCTTACGCTGTTGATGTAGTGTAAACAGTGCAGCGCTTCCTAGTTCTACGGCAGAACGACTCGTGCGCATGCGTCGTGGTGCTCACCTAAACAGCGTCGGCCAATGGTAAGCAGGCTTTCTGGTAGCACTGCAGTGTTTACACTACGTCAACAGCGTTAGAGTCTGACACTTCAACAACAAATTGTTGAGTAAAGTCGTTATTTTTGTTTGTTTTTGCGCACAAAAAGTATTCTCGTCGCTTCATAAAATTAAGATTGAACCACTGTAGTCACATGGACTATTTTAACAATGTCTTTACTACCTTTCTGGTCCTTGAAAGTGGTAATTAAATTGCTGTCTATGGAGGGGTCAGAAAGCTCTTCATTTGTGTTTTCCGAAGATGAACGAAGGTCTTACAGGTTTGGAACGACATGAGGGTGAGTAATTAATGACAGAATTTTCATTTTTGGGTGAATTAACCCCTTAAGAACATTGTGTCCCTGGTGATTAATCTGAAGAATATGTTCTAGATACACAACTCAGCATGCTCTAGTCTATAATGCATTTCCATCTTGTAGCTATTTGATCTATGCACACTTCAACCTCTTCACAGCACAGTTTCAGAGTAACTACATTATAAAGACAGCGGGAAAGGTACAGTGACACATTCTATGCATCTCCTGTGCTTTAGTTTAGAGACTGCCATTAATGTTCATTTAGCTAACTGATTAATGTCACATCAACCAATAGTCAGCTAAAGGGATGTTAAACCAGAACACGCTGATATTAGTTACACTATGTATTTATTATATCCGAACACATAAACAAACAATAAATAAAGTATAAAGAAAGTAATCAATATGAGTATTGTAACTTATGGTCTTTTATTTAAATCAAACCTTTTATTCACTTTAAAAGGGTCATGAAGTGGATTTTTTAATCATTTTATAATGTTTCCTGTGGTGCACTTATATTGTTAAACACCCACTGCTGTGATTGGCTGACATCTTATATGAAATAAGTATTACATGTAGAACCCTCTCGAATACTTTTACTACGTTTTTTACTATTACAGCTGTCGAGATTAATGAATCGTGAAAAGTGTTGATTATTGCATTATATTTAGATCTATTCCCATCACAAGAAAGGTTGCAGTGACGAGAATTGAGTAGATGACAGTCTATTGATCACTTGAATGCAATGATCTCGTCATTGCAACGCGATTTCTCTCACGAAATGCTTTCACCACAACTAACAGCAAACACGATATCGATATAAGGGCTACGTTTTGCAGTCTAACAGCGTCATTCATTAACTGCAGTTTTGGCAAGTGTCCAGATAAACTTGCACGCTGTGATTGACAGCTTCAGCCAATAAAGGGAGCGTTCTTTGATCGCTTTCTGAAGTTTAATCACAATTTAAAAGATAGATTATTTTCATGCTACTAAGAGAAACAATGTGAAGTGACGTGACGTTTAGTCACTGGCTTGATTTACTGATGCATAAACAGTATTAAACGATTTTGAGACAAAGAAAATCTGCCTGAACTTGAATAATTACACATCAGAAATCACTGATTACAGATCAGGCATTAGAATGAACACTGTTACTTACATGTTTGTGGCGGTGCTGTCGAATCCATATCGTAAAAGTCTGTCTGTAAAGCCTGACATCGGGATCATTCGGCAGCTTATGCAAAGATGATGTTTTTCCACAGCCAGGAACGGCACATCTGCATGGCATCGCAATCTTATTGTTAACACACAGCTACTTCTTCAGACAACGATGCCATGCCTTGTCGTGCGCTGGACGCGGTCATATGCAAAAGACTGATGCTAGGTGATGTCACCTTGCCCCATAGGATCCACAATGAGCCGTATTTGGAGCTTGAATAAATAAATACTTCGTTTATAATGGGGAGGACGTCTTAAGCTATGAAACTTGCAGGAAGTTTTAATGGCACAAAGACCTCTTCTATGCCAAAAGATCAAGGCAAATTTGGTTTCTCATGTCATCACCCCTTTAAGTGTTCATACCTGTAGTTGATTCGGATAAATAACACTTCAGACATCACGGTCCACTTTAGACATTCTAGTACTGACTATAAGTAACTTTACAACTATGCCAAGTAACTCTCATTAGAGTATTAGTAGACTGTCTGCTTAATATCACACTTTATTTTGATGGTCCCCCAAAAGACATTCTACTGACTATAAGTAACTTTGCAACTACATGTCAACTACATGTAATATACAAATGTATATTACATGTATAGCTTTTCCGGTGTGAGTACGCTGTGCGTGTTTGGCTGCCGCTTCACATCGGGCTGTTTGTCTCTTTTGTTTAAAATATATGTTTTTACGTCTTACACACTTATAAATGGACTTAAACTTCAACTGGACAATTCATTTTTGCGATTACTGCTGGTGCGCAGAAGTGGTGTGCCCCGTTATGCCGCTTGTTGTGGTGTTTCATCTGGCCTACCTGAACCTGCCGGCCTGCCTACCTGGTGGTGTTTGTGGTAGAGACCTGCGCGGGACGGATTTTTCTGTCCCGCTCTCGCAAAAATATACGTTACCTTCTCCCGCTCCCGCCCGCAACATTCATGTTTTGTTCCGCTCCCGCCTGCATAAAAGTATAGATTTTTTCTGTACGTCCATGAAACAGTTTCAAGTAATTTAACATAAAAGCAAGGGTGTGCATGGTTTGGCGTGGCAGAATGCGTGCAAAGTGCGCTCCCTTAATAATTCCTAAAAAGCTGACATCTCAGTTCATTGCGATCTCACAAAGCTCCGTTATGAAACTGACTGCACAATGCATCTTTCATAATGTCTACACTTTCTTTGTTATAATCAGAGGATTTGCAGGGTTGCCAAATTTTAAGTTCAGGTTGGAGTGAGATTTCATATGTATATAGCCTACTGTACATATAAGGCATATAAGTTTGCCTTTTTAGCACTATTTTAAACTTTTCTTGGGTTAAATTATATTCACCTGTGTGTGCTTATATAAGTATCTAGTTATCTAGTGTTTGATCATGTCTAAATATTTATTCAAACGCAAAACCTAAAAATAAATAAGCAGTTATGATCTGCAATACTTTTTTGAGCAACTATACTAGATAGGCCTACATGTATATTTATTAAAGAGCCATAGAGGCACCTACTGGGTAATGGCATTACAAATGAAAATTATTAATTTTCAAGCCACAAAATGACACTAATTTGCCTCTTTGCAAAGGAATTCTCTATTTTAACCTTAATTACTACACTAATTGTAATATAAATAATAAAAATATTAGAAGAAAAATATTTTAAGTGGTCATTAATGGACCATAATTATTGCACAAATAGTATTTAGTACTAAAAGATCTCCTCAAAACATTCAATAAACATTATTGAACTAAAATATAGAACATTTATTTAATTGAAAATAGTTAAGGTGTATGGTCACATTTGACCACCAGTGAGTATGAGTGTGACCAATTAGTAAGGAATACCTGAGGGGTAAATACAAGAAAAACATTAACATTAATGTTAACAATGTTGCATCTCCATCACTCTCCATAATAAAATGATACTGTAAATGTGGTTGACGTAATAATCAATGCACAGTATGCTGTACTGTTTACCAAAAATGGCTGCAAATACCTGTATAGTGAAGCTGTTGTCTATCGGCTTAAGCCATTCAAATGTACTGACAGCGCTGGTTTGTTTGAGAGCTCCATGAACCACGTGACCGCGCGCGCCGCCGGGAGATGAAAGCATGTCCCAACTCTGTTTTTCAACGGCTCTGACTTTAACTGTTATGCCACGTTAACCAAAACGGTATTTATTGTTTGAATTTCGTATTAAAACTTTAAAAAATGTAAAAGCTTAGACTTAGTTTCATATCAAAATCAGGTATGTCCGTGATTGACTACATTGCACAACACAGTAGTAGTGGGAAGTTCGGATCATTTTGCTGACTCGGATCTTTGAATCTCGTTCAGCAAAGTGAACAAATCTTTTTTCAAGTAATTTCGTTAATTTCAGCAGAATATAATTAAAATGTTACATGTTAAATTTTCCAACACATTTAGTACTTTTGGAATAAAAAATAAACTATAAGCTAATGCAGCCATGGCCAAACTTTAAGAAAGACATGATTAATGAATTGCTTAGCTGGGTCTTCAGGCCATGTATGCAGTCTGTTAGTTCACCTCACCTCCGATCCAAATCGTTCTTTCTTTTGTCACTTCACATTTAATCACGTCTGTTCCCTGGAAAGATTAGTTCACCTCTCCTGTCTTCAGGTTTGAGTCATTAATTCCGTCATCAGTGTCTGATCTGGGCCGTGACAGCCTCATATGCAATGCATGCAGTCCGGAAACAGAAAAGATTAGTTCACCTCTCGAGTCTTCGGGTACGAGTCTCGTTCTTTTGTCACGTGACCGCTTCCCGGTTCAGTGTCTCGCAACATTACATTCGTATTATTGACTGCATGTTGTAATATATTTATTATTATAAAATTATCAGAAGATATGCAATAAACATTTATGTTATGCCTATCCATTCTGACCAACCCAATGTGTCCAGTCTTCATAGGAAAATCAATTATTATACTAGCTAAAAAACTGAACTAAACAAACAAAAACAAAAACTACGCACGTTTGTAAGTTTGTGAATTAACTAATTTCTGTATCCAACACGGCTGTCACGTCACGTGACAAAAGAACGCGACTCGAACCCGAAGACAGATGAACTAATCTTTTCTGTTTCCTGTACAGAACATATGGGATGTTGCGCATGCGCGGTCAACACAAAATGAACGAATCGCTCTCTGAGACAACTCGTTGTTCTCGATTAAAGATTCGTTCAAAATGAACGAATCATTCATGAACGACACATCAATAAAACACAGCAAAAACATGTTATAAACAGAAACTCTTACTATGCTTGCGCCTGTAATTTTTATTTTGTTGTTCTTGTTGCTTTTGTGCAATAGATGAATAACAATTTATTTGTTTTATTTTTAGATATTTCTATTTTGCGGGAGTCCCGCGAATAGTTTTATTCTCCCGCAACCCACACACACACACGAGTACCTTACCGCCCGTGCCCGGCCATCAAATCTAGTCCCGCACCGCGCTCTATTGCGTTGGGTCCCACAGGTCTCTAGTTTGTGGTGTGGATGCTGCGGACGGAGTGTCTGCATCCCTGACGGGAGTATTTTGTGGCATGGTGGACGTCGTTGTTGAGTTCTCCCGCTTGCCTTTTGGGCTTTGTGGTGGACGTCGAGTCATTGAGTTGCTGCTCAAGGTCCTGAAGTTTGTACTCGTTAGAACGTGGCGTTCGAGGTGCAGTTTGAGACGGGTTGCTTGGTGTGCCGCTCCATGAGGGACTACTTTGGTTGCTGCATTTTTACTCTACTGCTCCTGCTGGATGGACTTTTTTGGTCAGATAATTGTATATTTCTCACTCCGGACTATGCATTTGATTCCGATACCATGATTGTCTGTGATGATTGATATGTATACTGTATTGTTTCTTGTATTTTTCTGTTTTTGTTGTGTTCATGTTTTGATTTGTAAAGTGCTTTGAGATCTGGAAAGGTGCTATATCTCACGTACTGTATCCCTGCTATGAACTATTGCCCTCTGGAAGAAGGTATAGAGTTCTCCGTTACAAACGGAACAGGTTCAAAAATTATTTTGTGCCCGTATCAATCAGACTGTTAAATATGGATTAGTGACGTTTTACCTATTCTTATGTGTATGGTATGTATAGTGTGAATGATTATTGTGTACAATTTTATAATGTATCAGGTTTTGTTCAAATGCTGGCTACTGAGTCCATCACAAATTTCCCTTCAAGGGACAATAAAGTATATTTCATTTCATATTTCATATAAATTAAACTTATTATTATTATTATGATTATTCTACGAACCTGGACCCTAACCTAACAGTCTACTAATACTCTAATGAGAGTTAGTTGATGTAGTTTCAAAGGTACTAGTTACTACCTACTAACCAGTAGTTAGTAGAGTGTCTAAAGTGGACCATTGAAATTAAGTGTTGATTTTAAATTTAACTAGTTACTGCTTTAAAGGGATAGCTCACCCAAAAATAAACATTCTGTCATCATTTACTCACCTTGTCTGGCTATCACCAGACCAAGCTCAATCTTTTAAGATTGAACATTGGTCTGGGGAGTCTGCTATGTATTTTCTACTGCACAAGAGGCGTGATCAACAAGCATAGTTCAAATGACTCTGTACAAAATTGGATAGTCCTTCAACCAACCAGACCACAAGAGGCGTGATCAACGGGCATAGTTCAAATTACTCTGTACGCAATTGGATAGTCCTTCAGCCAATCAGACCAACGATCCATCGCTTCTCTATCCGTCATCGTGTTAAACCCGCCAATAGCGCGCCAGGTGGATAAGCCGGTTTGTGATTGGTTCCTGCAAATTTGTAACAGAAGCAGGATAAAAAGATGTACAGGTTTCCAGCCTGAGCTGCAGGGCGAAATCAAATCGCTGGAAGATCGGGCTGGGTTTACCCAGTCTATTACTCATCCTCATGTCATTCCAAACCTGCATGATTTTCTTTCTTCTGCAAACCCAGTGTTTTTAAATCAACATGGCTTAATACATCTGATATAAAAATGCGTTTTGGTTGATTGGACCACAAGTGGATGACACTAAATACAGGTGTTAACAGGGTCTAAAATGTTTTGAGCTTGTCCACCTTTGACCACTTCCAGAGGTAGTCAGATACGCATTAGACCGGATTGCTTTCGTAGTGTAAACGCTCATGTGGTTGAATGCGTTCGAACAGCCGCAAAAGACTGCCTACTGTCCGCCTACTGACCTGATGCGTAAAAATTATGAGAAGTGCGCTAGCCAGACAGGACTTTAAAACACGAGGTGTAAACAGGTTTGTCTCTTCCTCGATCAAAATGCATCTTAATACCAGTTGTAAACAGGGCCTAAAATTATTAAAAGTTGTTTTTGATAATTGAAATAAAATATAAATATTAGATTAAAAAAAATAAATAATAAAAAATAAGAAATGTTGCCTTGGCTACTAACTGAAATAAGTTGAAGTACTAAAATGACTAAAACTTAAACTGAAAATGAAATAAATTAAATCTACTGTATATAGAAATATATTTAAAAAAAAAAAAAAAGGACAAAAGGACATAACAAAATACCCACAAACGAAAAATAGAAGTATAAAAAAAATAGAAGCTTTATACCAATAAATACTATAACAGAATAAAATATAACTGTGAATATAACACTCTGCGTAACACAAAAGTAGATATACTTTGAGAAATGTATGTACCGATTTAGACCATACAATAAAAGTCAGTGGTCTAAAACAGAATTAAACCCTTATAGAACTATGCCTTTACGTAAAAATATTCCTTACAAAGATGTGTACGCAATTTCTTGGAAATATCTTGGTAAGACATTGATGCCATAAATGTATGTAAATGCAAATGTAATGTAAATATTACCATTTACTTCTCTGATCAAATGTGAATTTGTATAATTAGAAAGATTGATTTAGGTGCAATTACATTATTATGGACTATGAGCTAGTAATTAGAGAAATGTGCTTAAGTGCTGAGATGTGTTGTACAGTTTCTGCCTCTGCAGGACTGTGTCTGATTCTTTTGACCTTTCAGAGGACAGAGAGAGAGGAAACCTTCACCCTTTTAGCCTGTTACCTTGGCTACAAGCCAAATAGCCAATCACCACTATGGGTTTTGTTTCCCACCCCTCCTTCCAGTACCGTTTTAGACATCCTAGCACTTCCTGGGGGTGTCTGACATGCTGGAATGCTAGATTGACAAGCTCAGAGATGTTTTAGTAGACAGTCAGCATTTTACAAATATGGAGGAACATGCTGGAAAAAGAGTACGCAAATTCTCCGGTCATGGCTGGCTTTGATTACATGAACACACATACATGGTACACACATACCCTTTGCATTTGAACACACATACATGGTACACACATACCCTTTGCATTTAAACGCAGTGCAAGATTTATACCAATGATTAGGCTCAAAATTCCTCAGGATTACTGTTCTAACAGCATCATTTCTAACTCTCACCATGCCTGATAAGAGTCTGCTAAAACAATAAAATGAATCTGTTTTATGTGGAACAATTTTATAAGAGATTTTGCATCTCATTACCTTTTCTATGCGTGCATGCCTGGTATATGAATGGTAAAGATCTAGAGTAGGGTTTGTTGCACTTGTCACTAATAAGGTTCTATAACATTATTTACTTGGCTTAAACCAGCAAAGACTTAACAGAATATATCCTCTTGAGTTAGAAACTCAACACACAATGCATAAAAGACAATGCATAATTTCAGGCTACTTTAGGTCTATTGGGATGCCATTAGAGTGCATCAGGCAAAACAAATGATTTTTTCCCACATCACTGACTCTGTTCAGCAGTACAGCATGTGACAGATGCAGTGACTATTGTCCTTGTAGCCTAAACAGTCTAAAAAGTAAATTACATATCAAATGCCAATCAGTACCATCTCAGCATTGCATAGTCTTTTCCTAAGCATAACAAAATGCACATAATTTAAAGGGGGGGTATCACACACAGTTTCTGTCAATCTTGAGTACCTATAGAGTAGTATTGCATCCTTCATATCTCCGAAAAGTCTTTAGTTTTATCATATTTATAAAAGACAGATACGCTGTACCGAGTCTTTCCGAATAAAACCGAGCGGCTGGAGGCGTATCGTGTGGGCGGAGCTAAAGAGTCAGGAGCGTGCACAGCTATTGCGTTGAGAGCGTCTGAAAGCTGTGACATCCTTAGAAAACGTGGAAAAAAAACTTTGTTTTTTGAACACCATGTCATGCGTGAGTTTTACAACATTTGTGTGTGTTTACTCATGGTTTTTGAGGACATGATTTGGTTTATGGACTATTGTATGTGACTTAGCAGTAGCAAGCGGAACGGTTTTGCACATCAGACTAGTGCGTGTTTACTTAGAAAAACAATGGAATAATAGCGCATTTGAATGAAGAAGCACGCTTTGTGTGAACGGCCCCTAGGTTTAATATGAAATAATTCATTTAGTTCAACATATTTTCCCACTCTTTGTGTACTGTTGTTTGGAGTGGCTTTACAATAAACAAACAGACACCTATAGTGGTCAGCTAAACAAATGTATTTAAACACACACCATACATCGCATGCTCCATTGATAAATTAACTATACGTTCATGTTGTTTACTTGATGTGCACTTGCGCCGATAGCCAACAACACACAGACATTTGAAGCAGTTTTACTCACCGCCTGCGGTTCCAACGCATGACCGTGAACCTTTATCGTTGAGACTGCTCCATCTTTCAGCATTAGACGATCTACAAATCCGGCGTCGAACTGGGCCTTGTTTATAAAACAATCATCGCCGAAATGCAGGGAACAAACAAAAACACTTGAACAACTTCGTTGCTGCTCTGGAAAAACAAACTCCATCCACTGTCCCCTTAACGCTGGGTTCTTTGGGAAGCTGAACAGGGTTGTCTTGCCCTGACAACCAAAAACACACTTCTTTGGTGACATTGTTGATTTTGTGAAGTCCTGTGACCTGTGCAGTGCAGCGCAGCCGACGACTTCCCTAGAGCAAAGCATGTTGATGGGCGTGCATTTGCTCTCTCGCTCTGGTCAACGTGTGTGCGCGTGCGCCCTTCCGGGAGAAGTGCCCGTACAAGGAAATTCCGCCCTTGTTGACGTCACGCAGGCCCATACTCAAAAAAAACTTTCCGAAACTTGTGAGAAACCGGAAGGAGTATTTTTGGCACAGAAATACTCCATCAAACGTCCAATTTATTTTTTGAAACTTTGTCCATGTTTAGCATGGGAATCCAAATCTTTAACAGTGTAAAAAGTTCAGTATGCATGAAATAGCATTATACCCCCCCTTTAAATACTGGTTGGTATAGCTACTGCTTGCAGAATGAGTCTGGTTAAGGTTAAAGAGTCAGCTGAATGAACTACTTAAACTATTTTTTTTCACCATCTGCTCATACTGAACTTTCACCAGTTGGAGTTCAGTTAACCAGTCAAATAATTCAGTAATATTATTCCTGCCGCGGAGATGCTTGTTTTTCCATATCTATGGCATTATGATTATTTGTTTATAAGCTGAATATCTGTTTTTTTTTCTGGTTCAGAGGATTACACTATTTTAAATAAATGCATAAATAAATATTTATAATTTAATTTAGAAAGTCCATTATTTGGACAAACATTCTTTTCACATAAATAAATTGTGGAGAGGGGATGCTAATAAATAGTAGGTGGTACGTGTCAAAGTAACATCCACATGGATGGCAGGACCCAAGGTCTCCCAGCAGAACATTGCCCAAAGCATCACACTGCCTCTGCTGGCTTGCCTTCTTCCCATAGTGCATCCTGGTGCCATGTGTTCCCCAGGTAAGCGACGCACATGCACCCAGCCACCTTCTTCCATTGCTCTGTGGTCCAGTTCTGATGCTCACGTGCCCACTGTTGTCACTTTCAGCGGTGGACAGGGGTCAGCATAGGCACCCTGACTGGTCTGTGGCTATGCAGCCCCATACGCAACAAACTGCGATGCACTGTGTGTTCTGACATCTTTATGTCAGAGCCAGCATTAACATCTTGAGCAATTTGAGCTAAAGTAGCTCATCTGTTTGATCGGACCACACGGGCCAGCCTTCGCTTCCCATGTGCATCACTGAGCCTTGGCCACCCAAGACCCTGTCGCCGGTTCACCACTGTTCCTTCCTTGGACCACTTTTGATAGATACTGACCACTGCAGACCGGGAACACCCCACAAGAGCTGCAGTTTTGGAGATGCTCTGACCCAGTCGTCTAACCATCACAATTTGGCCCTTGTCAAACTCGCTCAAATCCTTACGCTTGCCCATTTTTCCAGCTTCTAACACATCAACTTTGAGGACAAAATGTTCACTTGCTGCCTAATATATTACACCCACTAACAGGTGCCGTGATGAAGAGATAATCAGTGTTATTTACTTCACCTGTCAGTGGTCATAATGTTATGCCTGATCGGTGTATATCTGAGTGAAACGACTTTTTAAAAAAAGAAAATTGTAGGGAGGGATTTGATTTTATCCATCAGGAATTGATTGGATCATTGTGGTTGGCTATTGTGCGAGTCACAGGTTGTTCTGCCCTCCTGCCGAAAAACACATTGTCAGAGACGTGAAGAGATGTCGCTGCAAGTGGAAGGGGAAGTTATTTTGATTAAAGATTACAAGGGGACATGAATTAAAAATAAATAAATAATGCACACAGATAAACCATTTATAATAAATGCTGCAAAATTCCATTAAAAAATCTGGAATTGTCAATTTTGATTTCATGGTGACTTTAAGGTGGAGAGAAAGATGTAAATAATCTACTTATGAAATAAGCATTTACTCAAAAATTAATGAAGAACAAAGTAAACTCTTATCAAATGTCAAATATCATGGTGTTTTCAGATCTTTTCCACAATATTATCAAGTACTAAACATCATATATGTATTGCCTGCCCCCTCATTTTCTCAAGTGGGCCAAAAGTGGTGCTTTTCTCAGTGGTGCAAAGTACATGTGAATGAAAGAGAGAAAGAGACAGAAGGGAAAAACAAGAAGAAACAAGGCATGGAGTAGGATGGGATGAAGGGATATTTCAGGCTATGTGAGAGTGATGATGAAGAGAGAATGTGTGGGAGTGAGAAAGAAAGAAGGTGAGTGTAAAACCTAAGAGAGAAAGGGAGTGAGAAAGAGAGAGGCTGCAAGGTTGGAGAGCGAAGGAAAATAAGAGTTCAGTTAACAAGAAAAAAGAGAAAGTAAAGCAAGAGGAAAGTAATTAGTGGCATTCTAATCATGGAGGACAGACACCGAACCATTTCCCATGAACAGGTAACAAATGAGCATGGCATTCATAAGATGGATAGAAAGGAAGTCCCCTCCAGACAAGAGAAGATTAATCATGGGAAAAAGAAATCTTAGAGAAATTATGTTTTGTTGCTAGAAAAGTTAGTCAAATTGCCTCAACAAGTGTTGCACATGTAGAATTTGCCATAATGATTAAGATATCAGAGTGATAGATATTAGGAATGCACCGAAATTTCGGCTACCGGAAATTTTCGGGCAAAACGGCTATTTTCGGTTTTGGGCCGAAATGTTTTTGGAGGGCCGAAATCAGTGACCAAAACAGACGTTTAATTAGCTCTC
Source organism: Coreius guichenoti (assembly GCA_039654105.1). Taxonomy (NCBI): domain Eukaryota; kingdom Metazoa; phylum Chordata; class Actinopteri; order Cypriniformes; family Gobionidae; genus Coreius; species Coreius guichenoti. Next base: position 19,921,558 of record CM077168.1, read on the forward strand.
CTCCGATGGCATGTTTTGACTGTTCAGCATCTAATCCTTGCACAATGTAGATAAGCTACAACAGTTAAACGTGTCAGCTGGGCGTAGTCTACAGCTATAAAAGCCCATGTTACGCCATAGGATTTCAGGTTAAATCGACTGAAGCGATCCCCTGATCTAAGCACAACAGCACGGCGGGTTACACAATACTCGTTCCCTTCTCTCAGGGAACCGAGGTTACATTAGTAACCGAGTCGTTCCCTTTTGAGAGTACTCTTGTATTGCGTAAGTTAGCTTACGCTTATGGGAACCCAATTTAAAACGCTGTGCTTGCTTAAAAACTTCGCCCCATACTATGGCTATTAAAAGCACTGCACACTTGCTCTCCCTGATCCGTTTGATGACCTGAGGTGACATCGTGACCGGAGGGAATGCATACAGCGGGAGGCTGGGCCAGTTGTGGACCAGCACATTCCTGCTCTTGGAAAAATATGTTGGGCAATGAGCATTGTCTTCTGAGGCGAAGAGATTGACCTCTACCTTGCCGAAGATGCTCCAAATGAACTGAACTGTTTGTGGGTGAAGAGACCAGTCCCCTGGGGGAATTTTGTCTCTGGATAGCATATCCGGGCCCTGGTTCAGAATGCCTGGCACATGCGCTGCCCTTAGCGAGCACAGGTTGTGCTGAGTCCATAAAAGGAGGCTTTTGGCCATGGTGTGCAGGTTTCTTGACCTGAGTCCACGCTGGCGATTTATATAGAATACCACTGACATGTTGTCCGTTCAGACTAGAACGTGGTGGCCTTTTATGTATGGGAGGAAAGCTTTTAGCGACAGATCGGCCGCTCTCATTTCTAGACAGTCTATGTGCAGCCGCCTCTCCGAGCTTGACCGAAGGCCGGAGATGGGCCTGCCTTCGTGCATGGCACCCCAACCTAGGTTGGATGCATCTGTCAAGATCACTTTCCATTCTGAGACTGTGCCCATACTCACGCCAGACTGGTACCAGTTGGCTGCTTTCCAAGGAGCCAGGGCTTTGATACAGCCGTGATTCACTTTGATGCATAAGTGGCCTGACCGCCACGCACGAGCCGGTGCGCAGGGTTTTAACCAGCGCTGGATGGGGCGCATATACTGTACAGCAGGCCTAGTTTAAGTACTGCTGATGCTGAGGCCATGAGGCTTAACATCCTCTGAATGTTTGAGAGGAGTGTAAGTGCCAGCTTTAAAAGGACGCCGCTAGGCACTGGATGGCGAGCGCGCACTGTGACGTAAGCCACGCTCTCATCTGTATCGAGTTCATGACTGTTCCCAGAAAATAAATATTCTGGCTGGGAGACAGTGCGCTCTTGCAGTGTTGATCCTGAGACCCAGACATTCTAGATGGCTGAGGAGCCAGGACCTGTGAGTTATAAACTGCGCCTCTGATTGGGCTATAACCAGCCAATCGTAGAGGTAGTTCAGTAATCGCACTCCCCGTAGTCTCGGGGGCAAGGGCTGCATCCATGCACTTCGTAAATGTACGGGGTGCTAGGGATTGCTTTGGAACGAGGAAGTAGCGACTGTAAAAGCCTGACTCGTTTATTGCTAAGGGGACAGTTTCCACAACTCCTTTTTCTAACAGTTTTGACACTTCGGTGCGAAGCACGTGACTCATGTCACTATTCACCGATGTCTCGACCACGGCGCGAAAGCGTGGGGGTCTGCGAGCAAACTGTAGCGAGTAACCTCGTTTTATTATTATGTTCAACACCCATTCTGATATACCTGGGATGGCCTCCAAGGCCTCAGCCCGCATAGCAAGGGGTTAAATTAAGTTTGGAGACGGGCTGCTCTGTAATAGGGACCTGGTCGCCCAGCTGGTTTGTGCTTGTGACACTGTGGGGACAGCACGTATGTGTAGTGGTGCGCACTTTGTAGTGGGCGCGCACTCTACATTCAGAACGCTCTCGGCGTGAGCTGGAGAGCGAGTCAACGGGATAATCTGTGTGAACAGTGCTTATGTGCAGGGGTGCATACTGTATAGCTGGCACACTGCCTGCAGTCAGAACAGAGGAAAAACTTTGTATTTTATTAGGATCGTTGTAAAAAAAGGCGTTTGTGTGCAGGCGTGCGTGTTTGATAACAGGCTAGTTGACTGCAATATTTATATCTCCAGCCGCCTGAATAGAGGGGACTGGGAGAAATGTAAAGGAAGTCTGTGGTGGTAATCCGGCTGCGGCGGGACTTTTGTGTGATTTTGTAGCGCTGAATTAACAGTGCTTATGTGCAGGGGTGCATACTGTATAGTGGGCACACTGCCTACAGTCAGAACAGAGGAAAAACTCTTTTAATGGTTTATTAGGGTCGCCGTTAATATGGCGTTTGTGTGCAGGCGTGTGTGCTTCATCACAGGCTACTTAACTGCAATGTTGACTTCTTCAGCCGCCTGAATAGAGGGGACTGGGAGAAGTGTAAAGAGAGTGAAAATGGCGCAAGGCTTGTGACGCCTTCTGTGCTTCGGTGAAGCACTCGGCGCTGTGTGAAGTGCTTATGTGCAGGGGTGCATAGTGTATAGTGGGCACACTGCCTGCAGTCAGAACAGAGGAAAAACTCTTTTTGTGATTTAAGGTCGCCGTTAATACGGCGTTTGTGTGCAGGCGTGCGTGCTTCATAACAGGCTCGTTAACTGCAATGTTGACCTCTCCAGCCGCCTGAGTAGAGGGGACTGGGAGAAGCGCAAAGAGTGAAAATGGCGCATGACCGCCATTTTACGACACTGCTAGGCGCTGGACAGTGAGTGCGTGCTGTAACGTAAGCCACGCTCTCATCCGTACCAAGTCTATGACTGTTCCCAGAAAGAAATATTCTGGCTGGGAGACAGCGCTGACACCACTGGCGGCTTGAGTAGAAGGGAGTCAGTGACAGAGTCCGACCACTCCTCACTTCCGGATGCAGCGAGTGTGTACAGCCGAAGCAGCCTGGCCGGCGGAGGCATACGCTCGATCAGCGAGAGCTGACGTAGTGTGGCGGGGCGTGGATGGGTGCTTCGCTTTTGACTGCCATCCCCTAGCGGAGGGCGGGCAAAAATGTGCGCCGACCGCTTCCTGAAAATGGCGCTGGACAGTGTTATTCGTTAGCTCGTCGTGAACTTTCAGGGAAGAAGGGGGCGGGCCTCTGCAGAGGGGCCTGACAGCGGCCTTGCAGAAACCACTCGTCCAGCCTGCTTTGCGTGGGTTCCTCGGGATGAGACCAATCGAGTCCGAGGTCTCGATGGCCCTGGTCAATGAACAAGACCGGCGAAGAGGATTCTGAGAGCGAGACACACCGGGAAAGCTCCGGCATGGGCTCGCTCGTCTGCTCTGGCATTCTCTGTCCGTGGCGCTTCTTTCTGTGCGGCCCGAGCGAGAGAAGAGGGAGAGCGGAAGGAACGGCGTCCTCATTGAAGCTGACGAGTCGAGCCCGCAGGGTCGACAGCGTCATTTTGTTGCACTCCGGGCAGCCGCCCTTAGATTGCAGCTTTGGCGTGGTCACGGCCTAAGCACGTGGTGCAAGGAATGAGACGATCCCCGCCGAAGAAAGGGCCTCTGCACGAGGCACAGGATATACGAGGCATTTAAAACAATGCCTCAGCTCTTTTGTGAGTGTGTGTGTTGCAGAGGCAAACACACACACAACTTTTAAGGATATAAAAGGATATCGAACACTCCGGATGGCGCAGCTGGAACAGCAAGGGCTGAAGGCGGAGTCCAGAAGAAGGAATCCGGCGTCCTCAGAGCTGCAGGGCAGGAGCTAGTTCCACTGAAGGCTTGTCGACGGCGGTGACTTCACAATCTGGAGGTCAGCGAAGGGTGAGTCTGCTGAAGGAGATTAAATCTGAAATCCTATGCCGTAACATGGGTTTTTATAGCTGTAGACCACGCCCATTCTGGCGGGAGTTGACATGCTAGGGCGGGAAGCGACCCGTTTGGTTCGCACACCTCAGCCGCCTCGCCATAGGTTCGTGCAATTGCCGCAGCACAGCCAATCAGCGAGCTAGTATGCTCTGCTTGGGTCTGCTGTGCAGCTGCACTGCGTTTTACATATATAAAATTATAAGGATAATTTTTGGCTTCAATATCTCGAGAAAAGGAGTTTTCCCCATAAGCGTAAGCTAACTTACGCAATACAAGAGTACTCTCGAAAGGGAACTGCACAAAAAAAAACACGTGACTGAAATATCAAACTTAGAAGTTCATGAAAATGAACCTAACTAAACAGAACCATGACATATAAATTGAGCATGTATGCACTCTAAAAAATTATTCAGTGGCTTAGTAAATATCACAGTAATAATTAACTTTATTAACTTAATAAAATCTCTGAATATCATTTACTTGATTGTTTGAGTTTAACATACCAAAATAATTGGCTAAAAATCCAACAGTTAATTTTGTCTAAAATTTAGTTATATTTAAGTTTTTTCACTAAAAGAATTTAGTATTTGACTAACCAATTATTTATTTAAAATATACTTAATATATTTGTGAAATTTCTATCAAAATATTCTAGAATGGAGAAGTAAACTGATCTGTTTCAAAAACAAAAAAATATTACTTAATTCAAATCAACATTATTAATATTTAACACACACTTAAGAAATTGAGTAAATTTACTAAATTAAAACAATGCACCCCTCCCCCACCCCGACGTGACGACGACTCGACGGTTGAGTAAGCGCCGGGCTGTTTGAATTCTCTTCAGTCTCCAGAGCAGATCCTTCTTCTCTGCGTCGCAGAATTGGTGCATTTCCTCTGTGAAATTCAGGTTTGTGTGTTTTATTTTATCTACAAAATCATTAATGTGCTTTTAATTATTTTATTTAATACAAAACCACATACAGGGACGCAATGTGAGTCACCTAAACGAGTGTGGCATCTGTCTTTGAAACGCCTGGTGCCTTGCTCAAAACACACGACTTTATTCCTAAAGATAATGAATATAATTAATTTGGATGATAAAATGCTCTCAGAACTGTGCACTGTTTGTTTATTGGCAGGTTATGGAGTCAGGCGCGTCGCAGCATCTGTCGGCTACGAGTGAGCAGGACTGCGGTCTGAAGTTCAAAGTCCACCCGCAGAGCGCGAGTCCATCTCAGGCTCAGCACAGATACGGTGGAAATGGATAACAGACCGGTTGATTACACCTGAATTACTTTTAAATGTTTCATTTTTACATCTAATATGTTTGTTACATGAGTTTAAATGTAGGCAATATTGTATACATGTTAAAACAGTATAAAATATGCTGTATTGCTGTACTCATCGACAATAAAGGACAATGTCATGTATACCTATGGTTGTGTGTAGTATTTTACAAAAGTATTAATACTAATAAAAGTAATATTAAAAGTAATATTAATACTATAAAAGTTAATATTACTCATAAATATTGGTTTTGAAATGTTTCTCCCCAATTATTTCTACTCAATTTTATTTGTTATTGTACCAAATGCAGTTACTCAGATCTACTTAATTTTTTTTACTTACATTTACTCAGTTCATACAGTGTATGTAATTGATTTCACTGCTTGTAAAAATGTTTCACCAAAAAAATTTAGTAAATCATAGTAAAAGTTTTTAGAGTGCGCTAATATTACAGATAAATTAATTTAAGTTCAATTGGTTTTAGCCCATTGTTTATATATTAACCAATAGATGTTTTAATCAAATTGTTTTGTGTTATATTGTATGTGTCAAGTTTACAAATGCATAAAAGTGCCTAGATATTAAAGTGTGTTATGTAATCACTGCTAATTATAACACTAAAATACAAGATTACTTGTCAAATAAACAAATGAACTTGAAATCATTTTAAAATGAAAATGAACATTCTGTCATCACTTACTCACCCTCATTTTGTTCCAAACCATGAATTTCTGTATGTAAAAAATGTGTTTGCTAAATATACTGCGCATGCACTGTATTACATATTCATTATATTTTTATTTAACCTGTTAGTGATGTCTTCATTGAATGTATGTTTGAATAAATCTGTCATAAAAAAACAAGCTATTACAGTTTATTGTTGTTTAAATGTTTATATTTCACCAACAAGCTGAAGTCGAAATAATTATTTTTTAAAAGGTTTTAATTTTTAATAACATTTTCTTAATTATTATTAAAAAGTGGCTTAAAAACTGCCTTATGTGCAATTTAAATGTTTGTACAACTTAGTTTTAGCTATTTGAGTGTTTATTATTAAATAAGTTAGATTAATTAATTAATTAATTAATTTAGTTTTGGCTTTCGGCCAAGTGCATCCTGAATATTCTGTGCATCCCTAACATATGTTGTGTCTTGTTAGCTAGTTAGCGCACAGAAAAACCCACATCATAGCCAACACTGTGACTAGTCACAGACACTACTTGTTTAAATGTGGGAACTGTCCCGACTAGTGAGAGAGCAGCAATGAGCAATAGCTGCGAGATTCTGTTCTGTGCAAAAACGACCACAATCTCTTCCTCCGTGTTTTTTGTTGACGTCAAGAATCCGCTCTCGAGTTTTTGTGAGACAGATTTAGCTATAACTTCAGTCTGGGAAGAGAATAATCTTGCAATTGATGCTCCTAGTCTGCTATTAGTTGTATAAAGTGTGCACCAACACAACAGAAAACAAGAAACCATGAGTCTTTAAATGTGTGACGATCTTCCCTTCTTATAGTGTGCGGCTGTGCGCTTGGCAGAACATGAATGCAAATCCTCGGTGTAGTCAATTCTAATGGGAATGCAGTTTTTTCCTCTTTCTCTCTTGGGCATAAAGCAGGTGCGTTATTGTTTGGATCATAAACCACCCTCCTCACTAGCGAAATCCAGTCATGCCCCATCCTAAACCCATCCTAGACAAGAAAATGAAATGAAAAGCAAAATGCAAGTGTGTCCCATTTGAGTGACAAATGTTCAGAGCACCATCACACAGCCCCCAACTGCTCTATTCATTTTCTTTCTGGATCCTTGAGTCACAAATATTCGCTTCTTAGTCTCTGTTCTCCCTGTATGGGAATGGTAGTCATACCTGTGTGCATTCGATAAGTCCATTTTTTACCACCAACTTTTCCGTCTGCCACAGCTGATTTCACAAATGATGGGCCAGCGGTGGCAAGACAACAGGGGTAAATGGGAAAAGATGAGCCTGGCACCCCCGCCCTCGCTCTCGCTTCATGCAGTGTCTGATTAAAATACTGTGAAAGGGAACAGAGTCATTTAAAGTTCAGAGATTCTAACCTCCAGCCACTGTGTGTGCTAGTTTGAACAGGTCTGCGTTGAACACCACTTGGGACTAAATACATAAATACACACTGTCCTGCTGGCACACACACATTGATAGAGTATACAAACAAACAAACCTAGTTGGCTACAGCACATATTTAGTTTATTTTTTCAACTCTTAATATGAACTCAATATTCTAATGAAATATCTTATATTCACATGCACGCAAGTAAATAAACACTCTCACATTCTGAGCATCACTTGAAATAATTTGTGTATTCATCTCCAACCGTGTCTTCATCCTCAAACAATGACCATGCTTCTGAGAAATTTATTAGATCATTTGTGAATGCTTCAGAAGGCATTGAAGAAGAAAAAAAAAAAAAAACCTTAATATTAAGTTGGTAATAAGAGACGGTATACCTAAAGCTGAAGTTATTTCTGTGTCTCTATTCACTAATCCAGAGTGGTTTTCAAAGCACTCCACTGTCTGCCATTGGTTGGTCAAATAGATAGTCCCGCCCTAAACTCACACCATTGGTTGAGCCAGTGTTGCTATGTTGGGCTGACAGGGACAAACACAATTAAACAAATTTATCCTGCTAATTGTTCACTTACAATTTAGTCTATATACATTAAGCCTGGATAAAGGACAGTATTTATTTATTTATGTATTTAAATACATACATACATACACACACACATACATGCATACATACTTCACTTTTAAGCATTAAAGGGATAGTTCACCCAAATATGAAAATTATCCTATAATTTACTCACCCCATGATTAAATTACCCCATGATTCACTCACCCTCAAGTCATCCTAGGTGTATATGACATTCTTCTTTCAGACAAATACAATCAGAGTTATATTAAAATATGTCCTGGCTCTTCCAAGCATTATAATGGCAGTGAATGGCAGCCCAAAATTTGAAGCCCAAAAAAGTGTATCCATTATAAAAGCAATCCACATGGCTCCGGGAGGTTAATAAAGTCCTTCTGAAGCGAATCGATGAGTTTTTGTAACACGTTATGAAGTAAAATATCTAGCTTCCGGCGGACCGCCTTCCGTATTCAACTTAGGAAGAAAGTGTAACGCTTCTCGCAGTTCAAAATGCTTACGTTGTGTCCAACGTCAGCGCCGCGCCAGTTACGCTTTTTCCATAAGTTGAAAACCGAAAGCGGTCCGCCGGGAGCTAGATATTTTACTTTTATAACGTGTTAAATATGGATATTTTTCGTACAAAAACCCGTCGATTCACTTCAGAAGGCCTTTGTTAACCTTCCGGAGCCGTATGGAGCACTTTTATAATGGATGGATACACTTTTTTGGGCTTCAAATTTTGGGCTGCCATTCACTGCCATTATAAAGCTTGGAAGAGCCAGGACATATTTTAATATAACTCTGATTGTATTCGTCTGAAAGAAGAATGTCATATACACCTAGGATGACTTGAGGGTGAGTGAATCATGGGGTAATTTTTCATTTTTGGGTGAACTATTCATTTAAGTCAGTAACATTTATTTAAAAAAAAAACTGTCAATAACTGAAGGGTTAAAATATATTTAGTTCATTGCATATGAATGTATATTACTTTATTTGTATTTATCATTTACTTATTCCGTCTAAATAATCTATTGAACTGTTAACAATGCATTTACTGCATGTAAATATAGTAATAATATAAAAAATAGATCGATATTTATAAATGTGTTGGTTGGCCATTAAAAATAAATACATTTTAAAATTAAAATTCCGTTTACTATAGTTCTGTATATAAAATCTTAAACAGAAAGGTTATCAATATGGAACTGCCCTTTTTTAAAGAGCAGTAGACATCAGTGAGAAAGAGAACATACACCTTACATCTCACATCCACTCCATCTCTCTCCAGCTTGCACCAAACATAAATAACTCCAATATTATTAAACTGATAACCCTCAGCTGACTGATTCATCAGTTCAGCTTCCATTAAAAGGATTTGAAATCCCACTCTTTAATTTCCTCTCATCATGCAAACAAAATAGCAGTTTGAGGCTCATTACACTCTATCATGATTCAATGATCCAAAATTAGCATGCACACACACACACAAACATGAATCTGAATTAGAGCCAAGAGCAATTTTGACATATGAATGGACAACCCAGTTAAATCCACACATATAGCTCCACAGATTCAGATGTGTGTAGTCCTCTGAGAATGCTCCGATCAATTAGCAGTGAGAATAAATGCATCCAGTGTCTGGCATGGCTGTAGGGAGAATCACAGTTGGAGAAAAGGACATTATCCTCAAGTAAATCCAATACATTTCATCACATTTTCATTTAATGGGCTGGAATCGTTCGGATAGAAGCTAATGGAATGGAAAGGAAGCGAATGAGGGGAGAGGGAACGAGGTGGGGGTGTAGAGGATGGTACTTTCCAGTAATGCTGGCACTCCTGGCTCCAAAGGTACAGCCTGCACTCTATAAGGGGAAATATGAGAATGTGTTATTGCTATGTTAGTGCTGACAAATGCTGTAAGTCAACTAAATGGTCAATTAAAGCAGTGCCGTATATGCACACTCAGTTGATTTAAGCTGATTAAGGAACCACGTGTGCTTTTTATTATCAGGCTGACTCCATAAGTCTTCTCTACATTATGTGTTCTCCACAATACCTTTGTAAACATGCCACATCAGTGCCATAAATTGGATAACTTTTACTATGATAACCATAAAGAAAAGAAGGAGATATCACAACAAAAATAAATGAGGCTCTTGTTGGACTGTGTTTCAAAGCCCTGCTAAATTATAGTAGCTGGCTGAGTTTGGCTCGCTAGCACTCCTCTGGACGGTCAGTAAATCTATGCTGTGCTCATTCAGAAATAAATAAAGAAGAAGGGAAAAATGCTCTCATGCACACCGTTTAATTAAGGGCTTCTGGGAATTATAATCAACGCTACGAGATACGAGCCTGGTGATGAAGCATAAATCCATAGAGCCGGCAGCCGACGGGCCCCAATCTAATGTGTTGGCAATACTGCTCATCCAGCAAACAACTGCAGTGCGTGGTATGTGTTTGTGTTGCCATGTGTGTATATGTGTGGACTGCAGAGTAGATTTGGGTGTTTTGATGGCTGATTATAATTATAAAAGCATGTATTGCAACACATGCCAACACATAGACCCGCAGTAACATTGATTATCTTTTGCATTTGTCTTTATTGGCTCTTCATGCTGGTTCTAAAGATGACGTTATTGGTAGGGTCTCCATTGATATTGATGTCTTATGACCACATCCAGTGTCAAGTGACATCGACCACACTAGTGCATTACGAAAGCATACACAACCTCAGCCTAAGGTGCAACGGTTTGACACAATCTGTTATGACAAAAATGTCACACCATGTAACATGAGGTAATGTTACACACTTTTCCAGAAATGATTTCTGCTAACAATTCTCCTATTAAGCCATGGTTTTATGACTGTTACTGTAGAGTCTGTCACTTGTTTGGACAAACTCATTTTATTCATATGTAGATGGTTGTGTTTGTGTGTATATGAGAGAGAGAGAGAGAGAGAGAGAGAGAGAGAGAAAGAGTGTGTGTGTGTGTGTGTGTGTGTGTTTGTGTGTGTGTTTGTGTGTGTGTTTCCTAACAGCAAAGTTAAGCAGCTCTGTCAAAGCACTAGAGTGAGTCATTCTGGATTTGCTGATGTTGCTGCTAGCGTCTATAAAAACAAGCTTTGCTCAACACAGACTTGAGTAAGCACTACATTACTTTGCCAGTAAAGCCTTCAAAATGTGGAACAAGAGCCCAATTAGCAAATTGTAGTCGGTAAGTGTTTGCATACAGCCTTACATGTTCTCTAATAAACTGACTAGTAATATTTGTAGTGGTAGCAAGCTGAAACAACAGCAAGAAGCCGAAATGGACTATTTAAACTGGGGACTGAAGCCATTAGGCTGCATTATTTACCTCTGTCTGGCTGTCTGGCTGCCAGATCAGAGGAGAATACCTTGATTATCTATTAATTAATTTGTGTATTATGCATTATGCTAGGCTAATAGACCAACATAACTTGGCAAAAATGATCCATTATGTTTCCATATTCATTAAAAAAAGAAAATATCTCCTTTTATGTAAAGAAATTAAAAGTAGCATTCAACATTACTGGATACTCATGCACTCAATAAAGCTACTAAATATGGCTTCTCAAGCTGAAAAAAGTATGCTATCCACTTTATTCCTGAACAAGTGTCGCCCGACTCATAGGCTGCGCAACAAACAACTCAAAATGTTAATAATTTTTTTAAATATTTAAAACAACCCAAACACACATATATGCATATAGAATGCTGCATTAAACAATTTCGTAAGGAAAATAAATAAATAAATAAATAAATAAATAAATAAATCAACTCCATAGGGGATTCCAAATGATCAAGGGCTTAGGACGTTACAATTCAGCCCATTGCAAAGGTTCCGCCAGTAGTGGGCACTCATGCAACGCAAGCAATGACGCACATCCGAGGGAACAAGATGGAGGGAAGTTAGCAAGTGAAGGGCATAATAAAAACGAACTGGAACGCAGCCATAGTTGAATTATGCTTTACATTTCCAGTCTCTGGTGTTTCTAGTCAAATTTTCTGAGCTGATAAATGTAACGTTAAACTTTTGAAAATGGTTTAAAAAAGCACATGGCTCCATAGTGCCATCACTTTATAGTGTCACAATGACCGTCTTTTGTCAGTGCCTCACCCATCAAAGTTTAATGAGTTTGTAGAAGACATGAAGCTGCCCAAAGTTAGCTACATTGAAAACAGATGGGCGCAGGGGGTCAGATGTTGCAGATCCAACAGCAATAAACATACTTATACATATTCTTCCGTTATTGAAAAACTGTTGCTTTAATTACCTTGAACAAAACTGAAAATTAGCAAGAACTTTGTCTCAAAATATAGTCAATCATTTTATCGATTCTCCTTTTCTACATATATCTACAACATTTTTTTAAAACGTTAAATATTAGATCAAATTAGAATCAACTTTGCACTCTGCGATCGCGTCAAGGATCAGTCAAATTTCCATGTGCATCATCAAAAGCGGTTGTTTAGAAAAGTGCTTCTAGTGGTTAATCTAGTGGTTTAAAAGAGAATAAAGTCAGAAGCACCTTTTACCCCGGTGTGCATTTAGCCCTGTTGTACCCTACATATGTTGGCAAGTTCATTTCTCTCAACAAATCAACAAGTTCCACTCAAAAGTGAGACTTGATGGCTACAAACAAAACAACATTATTAAATCTTGTATCATCTTTCATATGATTTTTTTTTTTTTCACATGGATACGAAACATGCTTCAGTGGGATTCTAGCACATTTCAGTGTGCACAGTTGCTTACCCATGAGAATAACCTGAAACTACATCAGTGATTTTGTAAAATCTTACAATTTATCTAGTGTAATTAAAGAGGAGCCAAGTTTGAATTTGAATGAATTAATGTAATGCCAATCTTAAAAGTAACGCTGATGGCTTTATATCTTTTTTCCATGGTTTTCCTTTTTCTTTTTTGGACACATTTTTTGTAGCAAGCACGATTTGTTCATCACTTTTGGCAGGCTTTCAAAATGGTAATTCCCATGAACTGCATTTTGAAACTGAAATGGCATCTATAGTGCAATGACATGGTCAACAAAATCTATGTTGCAGTTAGTTTGCCTGGGCTAAGACTTAACTGCTTAGAAGCATGGCTGATTCACACCAATTATGCTTCAAAGCCATGCTGATTTCCTGCCTTCTCTTTGTTGAATGCTGCCTGTGTTTCTCAGGCTAGTAAGGCAGACTGGATCTTTGCCATTGAGTCTCTGTTGGACACCAAATCCAGGAATATAGCAGAGTGCCTTAAACTTACAGCAGTCAAGCGTTTCAAAATACAGAAATCAAAAACTCAACTGATCCTCATGCTGTTTCTAAAGAGAGCTTGGCCAGAATAGTGATTTGGACCGGTGAAGTCCAGCAAGCCCAGTGCAGTCCAGAATGGATATCTTTACAAACGGCCATGTTTGTCAGCAACTTTAAATCTATTATCAGCCGAGGTATTATGAAGAAGGAATTCAAATGCATATTGCGAATGTACTAAAAATGTGCTTTCTGAAAGAGTGGATGCAGGGATTATGATGATGAATGAAAGATCTAAAGACATATTATAAATCGAGAGCATTGCAAGGCTGACATTGCTCTGCAAAACAGCCACACATAGTTGCATATCATCAGCATATTTGGGATGGGAATTTTTGAGAAACACAGGATGTTCTCCGCATTACCGCCGAAAAAGGGGAACAACTGGACCTTTAGTTCCAGGGCCAGGCTTAAAGGGATAGTTCACCCAAAAATGAAAATTCTGTCATTAATTACTCACCCTCATGTCGTTCCAAACCCGTAAGACCTTCGTTCATCTTCGGAACACAAATTAAGAATTTTTTTTAATGAAATCTGAGAGCTCTCTGACCCCTCCATAGACAGCTATTTAATTAACACTTTTTTTAAGGCCCAGAAAGATAGTAAAAATATTGTTAAAATAGTCCATGTGACTCCAGTGGTTCAACCTTAATTTTATGAAGTGACGAGAATACTTTTTGGCGCAAAAACAAACAAAAATATTTTTGCGCACGAAAAGTATTCTTGTCGCTTCATAAAATTAAGGTTGAACCACTGGAGTCACATTTTAACAATGTCTTTACTACCTTTCTGGACCTTGAAAGTGGTAATTAAATTGCTGTCTATGGAGGGGCCAGAGAGCTCTCAGATTTCATCAAAAACGTCTTCATTTGTGTTCCGAAGATGAACGAAGGTCTTACGGGTTTGGAATGACATGAGGGTGAGTAATTAATGACAGAATTTTCATTTTTGGGTGAACTAAACCTTTAAATCAAATATGATAAACAGAAGTTCCTCATTGGTTCTCGCGTCACAGTTGAGCTTCTGTGTTTATCTTATACACTCAAAAAAATGCTGGGTTGTTTTTTCAACCCAAACGCTGGGTTGAGACTGTTGGGTAAGAATGCTGGGTTGATTTAACGCAATTTGGGTTGAAAGTTGTTCTTAATCTGCAACCCAGCGGTGCTGGGTTGGGAAAGCAGACTTAAAGAGAGCATGCACGTCACGTAACAACACGGACGACACCAATGCGAGAAGCCGCCATTTTTTCAGCGTCTTCGGATGGAAACGAGTGAAAGACAGTTTATGGTAAGTAAAGACAAAAAAAAAAGTCATTATCAATTGTTTTTGTATAAGAGTATTTTGAGATTTATTTGAAGGCGAAAAAAGTCAGAAAAGAGCTTTAAATGGAAGTATTCGCGGTTTTTGCCTCATTCGCCTCAAGTCTTAACGGCCTCTTTTATTGAACTGAAGAGACACTTTTAATATAGTGGGTTTCTTATGTCTTATTTATACGTTTTTTGAAGTCTGTTAATAGAAGGCTATAAATAGATTCACATTCATTTATCTTCACGATCAACACGAATGTAAAGAATACTTTCACTTAAGGAAATAAAACGGCAATATGTAATAAAGGTTAAATTATGTTGATGCTGTTGAAGCGATAATTGTTAAAATGAATGTTTTGTATGTAATATTTCAGACTTGATGAGCTTCGTGTGTTCATTTTGCCCGCGCCGGGAGTAACCGTCACCGGCGAGCGGCGACTGCTGTGCGAGGAGGCGCGCGCGATCTTCTCGCTTCTTCAGAAGAGAGGGAAAGACGGTTTATGGTAAGTAAAGTTTAAAATTCCACGTCGTTATCAGTTGTTTTTGAAACCATGTTTGCTTTTTTGTAGATGTACCAAGCCAGAGACCCATGAGTGCGTCATTCTTTTGAGTTTGTGAGTTTATTTTTAGAAAATAAATGTTTCTGTTGTCTCCTGCCTGCTTACTTCAAATTTTTATGCAACAACAGTATGACTTCTTGTTCACATTTTATTTAAATAATTAATGTCCGTGTTATTCATTGCAGAACTCAAACCAACTTTGGAGAAGGGGTCATCCTTCTTGGTCTTCCTTTCTTAAAGGGATAAGTTAGTTCACACAAATAAAAATTGTTGTCATTTACTTGCCCTCATGTCTTTCCAAACCCAAAGACTTGTCCATGTTCGAAAAACAAATGAAGATATTTTTTAATATAATCATAATTTTTTTGTTGATCCATTTACAGTCTAGATAATCAACATTTTCAAGCTTCCAAAATACAAAGTGATTGTAGAAGTAATCCATACCAATATTTATATATGAATGAAATCCTAAATGTCATATAAAATGATCTGTTCAGACTTGCAATGGATGGACAAAAATTGAGAATTTTAAAAATATCTTAATTTGTGTTCCAAAGATTAACAAAAGTCTTATGGTTTTAAAAAATGACATAAGGGTGAGTAAATTATGACAATTTTCATTTTTTGGTGAACTAACCCTTTAAAGAGCAGCCCTCCAAGTTCATCAAAATTTGTGAGGTATGTGTATGTCATGTCTTTAATGCTTCAACAAAGTAGTAGTTTTCCAAAAGATATTTATATTTTTATTTAAAGAATTTTCTGGCCTGTTAACTGTTGAGCTTCATAATGACAGAAAAACATCACACAGGGCTCCACGCTGCACCCTGTGTAGGGAGCCACTGCCCCCCAAATTGAAATATTGTGGCAAAAACATGTTTTTTTAAGTAGGGCTGGGCAATAAACAATATCATATCGAGATCATGGTAAAATATGTCTAACAATAAGCTCTGGACATTTTTACTCTATATGGATTAATCTAACAGCCTATCACACAGTATAAATAAACATGACAACAGCCAGTCAGTGCGTGTTGCAAATAAATCTGCATGTTCTGTGTGTTGCAGTGTGAATGAGCGGCATAGTTTCATGAATCATTTGTGTTGGTCAATAATAATCAGTTGAATTAAATGCACTCACACTGGTCCTGCCATTGTAGCATTCTAGAGTGCTGTAGTAGAATGAGACATTAAACAACTACACAAAGTGGTTGAAATTATAAAATAGACTATTCACCTACCCTTACTGATGTGGATGCACCTGTCTGAAAAAGTTTTAACTAACAAATGTTTTAGGAATTTGTTTTGTGTTCCTTAGTAATGTTCTTTTTCCTCTTTTTAACCCACTGATGA
The DNA here is from genome assembly GCA_039654105.1 of Coreius guichenoti. Classification (NCBI taxonomy): domain Eukaryota; kingdom Metazoa; phylum Chordata; class Actinopteri; order Cypriniformes; family Gobionidae; genus Coreius; species Coreius guichenoti. Next base: position 19,937,925 of record CM077168.1, read on the forward strand.
ACAGGTGGTGACAGGGATGAATGCTGGTCAAAAAGGAGAATGACTTTCCCCAATGGAGATCATTGATGTGACAGTGCTTTTAAAGGAGGAGATTTTCCTGGATAAGTTAAAGGATGTTGCATGCCTTTGCTGTGCTGATGGAGCTTCTTCATGACTGAACATCAGTTATCCTAAGGAGGTCATGAAAATTGGCGATGATGCATGTTCTGTATGTTCACAGACTTGACAAACTGTTAGCATTTAATCTGTAATCACTAAACAACACTGAACATGCATTGAACATTTGTCGAGGAATTCACGCTCTCTCATTCATACACTCGTTTTTGGAGGAAGAAGAAGGATGAGTACAACCCCAATAACACCATCCCAACCGTGACATGGAGGTGGAAACATCATTCTTTGGGGATGCTTTTCTGCAAAGGGGACAGGACGACTGCACCGTATTGAGGGGAGGATGGATGGGGCCATGTATCGCGAGATCTTGGCCAACAACCTCCTTCCCTCAGTAAGAGCATTGAAGATGGGTCGTGGCTGGGTCTTCCAGCATGACAACGAGCCGAAACACACAGCCAGGGCAACTAAGGAGTGGCTCCGTAAGAAGCATCTCAAGGTCCTGGAGTGGCCTAGCCAGTCTCCAGACCTGAACCCAATAGAAAATCTTTGGAGGGAGCTGAAAGTCCGTATTGCCCAGCGACAGCCCCGAAACCTGAAGGATCTGGAGAAGGTCTGTATGGAGGAGTGGGCCAAAATCCCTGCTGCAGTGTGTGCAAACCTGGTCAAGAACTACAGGAAACGTATGATCTCTGTAATTGCAAACAAAGGTTTCTGTACCAAATATTAAGTTCTGCTTTTCTGATGTATCAGATACTTATGTCATGCAATAAAATGCAAATTAATTACTTAAAAATCATACAATGTGATTTTCTGGATTTTTGTTTTAGATTCCGTCTCTCACAGTTGAAGAGTACCAATGATAAAAATTACAGACTTCTACATGCTTTGTAAGTGGGCAAACCTGCAAAATCGGCAGTGTATCAAATACTTGTTCTCCCCACTGTATACTTGTGTCTTAGACAGAAAATTCAATAACTTATGCAAATGTTATAATGTCAGTGCTAATGCTGTGGATTGTGTTCATTAATGTTATTTTGTAAAAAAACTTTAGTCATGTTAACTTATGTTAAAAAGTCTAATTTGGTCTTAAATGCAAGTTATATTCATCAATGTTTATTAAACTGTTAAAAACAAATTCATTTAACTATAAACTGTGTGTCTGTTGATTTGCAATTCTTTTCTGATTTTCTTCTCACATGCACTTTGTTACTTTTGACCATGTTTGCCCTTGTTCTCGTTTTTAATACATTTTTAACCTTTCATAATCATTCTTTGTGATTTTACAATTTTCAAGATTTCTGGCTTTAATTTCAAACCCATTTTGGGTTCATTTTAATCCAGCAATGTAGTAATTTACACCAAAATTTAGGTTAAAAAACAACCCAGCATGCTGGGTCAAACATTTAACCCAACATGCTGGGTCAAAACAACCCAGCGCTGGGTTGCCAAAATAACCCAATTTGCGTTGATTTTAACCGAGCATTTTTTAGAGTGTATAAAGTGATCTATGTATGTGCATTGATTAATGTTTATATGTTAATAAAAGCCTAAATTATATCTTTTCATCATACAAAGTGATCTTGTCTTTTCAATAGACTTGGGTTAAACTGCTTGATGGATTACTTTTGCAATGTCTTTATGTTCTTTTTGAAGCATCAAAGCTTTGATGGAATGGACTTTCAATGCAGGGACAGAAATCTCTCAGGTGTCCTTAAAAATAAATTTTGTGTTTCGAAAATGAACGCAAGGCTTATGTTCTTATCAAGACATAAGTCTTGACAAGTCAATGAGAAAATGATTTTCAGAATTTTCTCTTTTGGGTGAACAAACCCTTTAAGCAACTTTTATTGTTTCATGTTTTGTTTCATGTAGGCCTATTTTATTTAGTCATGTGCTTTTATTTTTGAGGTTTCTGTTTATAGTCTTGCCTTGATGTTTCCTGTCTTGATTGTTTCTTAAAAAAAAAAAAAAAGCATGAAGGTCCATCCTTAAACCTAGTATAAGCAGAACGTACGGAAATGCAATAAATAAATAATAAAAATAACCCTTCTAACCCAATCTCATAAGAAAATGAAGCTATTTTATGAGGCTGAACTTTTGTATGAATTCATACAAAAAAAGTATGATTTTTAGGAAAAAAGTAAGCATGAGTGTGGTGTAAGCAGAACGTATGAAAATGTACAAATAAGATCAAACTAATTAATATGAATCAGCCATCAATTCGCCAAAACATAAAATAGTTACAAATGAGAGTGTTGTTCTTTGTGTGTATATAACCCTTTTGTTTTTCTTGTCTGTGGACTAGCTTTGTTCATTGATATTACCTGTTCTTTTATTATTAATTTTTTTTTTTATCTTGTTTCTTGATCAGTTTTATTCTGTATAATGTGCTCTCTACTGTTTTGTTCTGATTCTGCATAATTTCCATTTATATACTTGGATTCATCAACTTGGACTCACCTGAGTGGAATCTTTCCTCCATTTTGTCACTTGCTCTCAAAATTTCTGAATAGTTCAGTTGCTATTCTAATGGACAACAATGCTTTTCCACAGCACACCTCCAAACAAGGATGCATCCCTCATGATTTCCTGTTATGCACAACTCATTCTCCACATGTACATTTATGTTCTCTGAAAGGCTTTAACTCGTCTATCTATACCTATTCCTCCCCTCTCATCTGAGTCCAATTTAAAGATGTGAGAGCCCAGTGGTTTTTATATGCGCAGGAGAGGGAAAATTATTTGTCAAAGTGAATGTCATCTAATTTAGCCTCGCGTAAGCTGGTGTGCTGATAGGATCTGGCCGACTGGATTGAGCTCAGGTTTGCCGTCCAAATATATTGTTCGGGCGGGGAGCCTTTTTAAGATCTCAATCTAGCGAGAGCCTTGGCCCCCTCCAAACCCCCACCCCTACATTTTATTACATGCAGGCCGTTTGACTAATGCACTTCAGCCCTGGCTAGCAGCCACATGCCAATTTATAACACGATGGCGCAACCTCCTCCATGCATACCAAGCAATGTCGATTAGTTGTATTGGCATATGAGCATGGTCCCTTCCCATTTCCCTTTCTGTTTTTCACCAATAAGGGAAGCAAATGCAGCTTAAAGCGCATTACTGAAGGTGGAGGGTATGACTCATGCATATGTAAGCATCAAATAAAAAGAATATTATGTATGAAGGAATGAGGAAAAAAAGCATGTAACGAAACAGCACAAAGTGTGTGCTTTAGAGCGGGAGAAGAAACACTTATTAAAGTGCTGCGCTTGAAGCTAAAGAAGGGCGATGTTGAAGACTGGGTCACCTGGTGATAAAAAAACTGAATCCATCAATACAATGACTTGAGGGTGTGAAGAGCTTTGAGTGAGTGCCACCCACAGATTACATGCACACATATGCAACATCATGAGAAGATCATGACATTAACGATTTTCAGAAGAGACGTAATTATCTTGTTTTTGCATAACAAGCTCAACTTTTACTTTTGTTTATAAAAAGTAAGCTGAGAGAGAAAGAGCAGCAAAGACAGGAGGAAAGAAAAGCTAGCGTGAAAAACATTTTCTCCAGTTGTGGAAATGTCACCAAGTAAGCGTTACTGCATTTTTATGGTAATGTGATTTAATGAAAGCCCATCACCTATTTTTACATTGTCTATTTCTGCCGGCGTGAAAATGTCAGCATTTTTTCCCAGCCACAACGCGCCATGGCTTGGCTCCCGATCAGCTCCTGCACTAGAACAGATGCATTTAAATATCAGTCTATTAGTTAAATGGATCGTCCTCACATGCAGCTGTCAGTTGTGTGAGGCATCTGGGCCAGGCTCTTAACAGTGTGCCAAACTTCCCTCTCTCTCCCTTTTTCTCTATCTATCTCTCACAATGTGGAAAAACATTGTGTTCTTCAATTCTAGAATGATATCATAAAACAATACATGGCTAGAATTTTACTGCTCCACTGAACATGTAACTTGTCTAACAAGGATGTGTTGTTGATGTGTGTCATGGTGTGTGGTTGACTTCTGAAATGAGCAAGCAGGTATTTTTTAGTTCAATATAAATTCATGTTTCAGGTCCAGTTGATGTTTACACGCCTTCCGGATTAAAGGCTTATGGAACAGCATTTACCTTACTCTTATTCTCAAGATAACAATACTATAATATGTTTGCACATATATATAAAAAATGCAGTTAAACAGAAATATTGTGAAATATTATTACAATTTAAAGCTGCAGTCTGTAAGTTTTGCCTCTTTGTTGCCATCTCTGTTTGAAATCTGGAATTGCAGTTATTTGCGGAATGATTATCTTTAAGAGGGTTGTGCATCATAATGGCTCCTCAGCGCGGATGAATCTAATGTTTTGAGGAGTATGTGCGGCTGTCACCACACCGGTGTGGATACTGTACTTCGGAATTACAGATACTACGTCTTGGAAGTACGACCAAAATTATTAGTTTCACTGGAAAATGTCATCTAAACAAGTAAGTAACATGTCTGCCACTTTTGTTCTGACCAACTGAGAAAAAAAAGCATAAATAATGTAACAATAAATCACGCTAGTAAAGGTGATTAAATCTAATGATCGATTAGCTCATATCACATCAAACAGTGCAAATTATTAGTATTGTTATACCTCGTTCTCAAATGGTTAATGTTTACAAAATCAGCATTGCGTGACTATGTGTATTTAGTGTGTATTAGCATTACCTGTAGATTTAAATTTCTGTACAGTCTAATCTTTTGCTTTTGACTACGGGTGAATCTCCAGTTGTCGCTGATGATTGTCATTTGGACCTTTCTGGATTACAATCCACCATCAAAAAAATATGTTTAATTATTCCAGCTGCTGTGAGGACCATGCGATCCGCTCCTCACATGCGATACTACTACTAGCCGGACTAGACAAAGACATGCTTGAATTTCCCATGGAAATCCACCAGTACCACTCAAATTATAACACATTATTACAAGCTTACCGTTGTGAATTGGGCTAAGGTAAGGGGATAGTTTTGAACACTGGCTGAATTTTTAACCAAAAAAAGTTACGGACTGCAGCTTTAAAATAAGAATAAATGTATATTTAAAAAAAGATGAAATGAATGAAAGATGAATTTCCTTCCCTTTCTTTCATGATCTCCCCCAATCTCCATTCAGAGATCGTGTTAAAGGCCATTCTCCTTACGGGCCCTTCAGTTCATAATTATTCATCGATCTTGGGCTCAAAGGAGAACAGTTATGGGATGATGTCATGGGTCAAAGAGACATTTATATCTCTCACCCGATGTTGCATCATCCCTAAAGGCCCCGATGCTGCCCACCAAGCCATGCTGTACGACTTCTAACTTGCTGGGCAAGGCTTATATGGCAGCAGGACAGGCTGGTGCATACCTGGACAACGATGGCTATCATGCAGGCATACCAAGTCGACCTGCTAAGAGACCTAGATGAGGGAGAGGAGGTTAGTCCCGATGACATTAAAGAGCTGCGTCGGGCCACCGATTTGTCTCCGCACAACCACCAAGGAGATGGCCCAATCCATCGGCCGCTCCATGGCAGCATTGGTGGTAGCAGAGAGGCATCTTTGGTTGAACCTCTCGGGCATCAAGGAGAGGGATGGAACTTTCCTCCTTGATGTTTCAGGAGGTGAAACTCCAATCAGCTGCATCCAAGAGGCTCATCCTTTGCCGGTCTAGGTCTTGTGGGGCTGCTGCCAAGGAGCAGCCATCTCCCTCCAGCTCCTCATATACCCAACAGCAGAAGGAAAGTGTTGCCTCTTGAGTCCCCTCCCTCAGAGAGCCTAGGGGTCAAAGCAACCCTCCTGCCCGAAGCTTTCCAAGGTGAGAAATCTGAAATAGAAAAATGTAATTGGTCGTTCCGTGCTGGAAAGCCGCTTCAGATCACCAAATTTACTATCTGCAAAGTACTCAAGGTCAGTCTCCAGAGACTGGTCCCCCTAATAGACTATCTAGAAGCATGGAAACTTCGACCCAGTGTATCACAGTGGGTCTTGGGTAAGGTGTAAAAAAGGCTACAGGTTCCTGTTTGGATCCCGCCCACCAAGGTTCAGCAGTACCTTGGAAACTGTGGTCCCAGGGCAAATTATTGTCGCTCCAGGTAATGTATATCCCTGGGGACCAAAATGTAGGGGCAGATGTCCTGTCGAGGCAGGGGCTGAGGCCCAGGGAATAAAGACTCCAACCTGAGACGTGAGACGGTGGAGTTGATTTGAAGGAAGTTTAGCCAAGCAGAAGTGGATCTGTTCGCGTCTCAAAAGACAGCCCACTGTCCGCTATGGTTCTCCCTAACATATCCAGCCTCGCATTGGACCTGGCTGTGGATCCAGAAGGGTTATTCCTGGCACCCTTTGAACGTATAGAGTCTGTAACGGCAAAGTTCCTAACCTTAAAAATGGCTTTCTCGCTGGCTATTATGTCCCTTAAGAGAGTGGGGGACTTACAGGCCCTTTTCGTCTCCTGTTTGGAGTTCACTCCAGGAGGGTTAAAGCCATTCTCCACCTTAAACCGGGCTATACCTAAAGTACCAATAACGTAGCTCGTTCTATAGTTTTGCAGGCCTTCCATCCTCCACCTCATGTGTCAGTGGATCAAGAAAAGCTTCACTTGTTGTGCCCTGTTAGGGCTCTAGAGTCCTATGTGCATAGGTCCAATCGTTGGAGGAAGTCGGACCAGTTACTAGTGTGTTTTGGGATGCCTAGGAAGGGTTCCCTGCTCTCAAACCAGTCAATTAGAAAATTGATTGTTGCAATCTCTTTGGCTTATGAGGCACATGGTCTGCCTTAGCCTCTGCTAATCAGGGCGCATTCTACTAGAACTATGGCGTCTTCTAAGGCTCTGATTTTGGGGGTTTTTACTTCAGGAGGTCTGTGATGTGGCAGGCTGGGCTTCCCCATTCACATTCATCAGGTATTACAGTCTTACCAGGTTCATAAGTACTCTAATCCTGAGTTGTGCCTGGACAGCTTTGCACTAGGGCAGGCATTGATCAGTGTGGTGCAGTGGGTATTCGTTCCTCATAGTGTCATCTTCGATGGAGCGCGAGTTCCCTTGTCTCTGGTTACGACTGTAATCCTTGTTCCCTGAGAAGGGAACGAGATGCTGCGCCACATTGCCACACCTCCTGAATGCCTGAGAGCGGCTTGCTTCATCCTATCAAAAGCTAACGTTTGAAAGCTTCCATGTACACCGTCACACGCTACGTCAAGATGTAGCACCAAGTCTAGTTTCACACGTGCTTCAGACACTATCATGCAGAGGCGTTCCCCGATAGTGTTGTCTTCGGCGCAGCGTCTCGTTCCCTTCTCAGGGAACAAGGGTTACAGTTGTAACCTGAGATGTTTCCTTCTGTTGTCATGGTTTCTAGCTTGTGTTCACTGGTTGTCATGGGCTGTGTCTGAAATCGCCCCCTATCCCCTTAAATAGGGCACTATTTGAAGGGACAGCCATTTCTAGTGGTGTCCGAAACCATAATGGACGTTATCAAGTGCACTCATTCAATCCCATATTGCTCCACAATAACGAGTGTACGACTGATGTACACTCCAAGGCTAGAGAATACCCATAATGCACTGTGATGGTCATGCCAAATGAATTCCTGCGTTTCATCAGATGATGGTGCCCGCAGGTGAACCATCCATCCATCCATCCATCCATCCATCCAGTCCAATGTTTGCTGATTTCTTGAACACAATGGCCAATCACAGGGGTTTAAGTTAGAATCCACCCACCGCTCAAGTTTTTGTCCATTGCGGAGTTCTGCACACGCGCAAATCCTCTCTAACAAAGTGTAGATATTATGTAAATAAGAGTTTTGTCAGGACCAGTATTGTCAAAGATGATTGACAATTAGCATACAGTTTGGATTGGCGGTATGGTTCTTTTCTGGGCAAGAACTCCCTGCGCATCCATGCAGCCTAGCATGGAGAAGAGCATGGAGAACAGTGATAGCCCCCCTTAGGGTAAACAGAACAGAACCAACAAAAATGTATTGCAGGTATCATTAATGTCAATATTTTAATGTACAACATAATTGAGAATTAGTCTGATTCAAAGGGGAATCAGAATGCCAAATCATGGCTGGATGAGAGGAGGAGTTGGGAAATTAGGTCCTGAGCAACACAATAGCTGCAGATAATACTGAGGAGCTAATATATGGATTCTTTGATAGGCGTCGTATTCCTATAGGTAGACGTGAATCAGCTGAGAGTCAGCTGATGCGAGCGTGACTGATGTGACCTGCCAGAACTAACGTTACGCTTACTATCCATTGTGTAGTCAGCTTTTTAGTGATTAGAAAGAGAGCACGCTTTGCGCGGTGGCTAGGTGATATAAAATAATTAATAGGCCAATAATATATTCAGAATTTGAATAAAACTTTTGTTTTCCATGCTTGACAAGTGGCCATGTACACACTTCAATACATAGGCCCATCCACATATAGTCTAAATGCGGGATTCACTCTCGAAATTGTGATGACTGACAGACAGTGGTAAACATATAGCAAAGGATGAGACAAAAATACCCTCACTGATTTCAGAAGCACCCTCTGTGATTTGATTCTGGAACTGGGTCTGGTCCAAACACAGGATTTTGCTGCATTAGGTAAGGCAGTTGTTATTTATTATTTGTACTGGCTGCCATGCCAAATCATGCATACAGTATATGCTTGCTTTTCTGTTAAAATTAACAGTGGTTTGTGAACATAGACGATTTAATAACAAATAATTTATCTGCAGCGTTAATGCTCGGACGTGTAGGTTGTTGCAAGCGACATGTAACTTGAAACTATTTAATGGAAATTCTGGCGTGAGTTTTGTTTTACGGGAAGAAATACAAAGGAGTAAAAAAAGAATATGGGTGATATTCTTTCTCAATTCTCCACTTTCGTGGCATGTTTGTGGCTGCAGTTTCAGCTAAAGAAGTACACAACATCCGGTTGGTGAAGCTTGCACGCTCTTATTGGCTATCACGGGTATCACGTCAGGCTCCAGTGCGACCGGTAATAGTAAAATAATCGCAATGACACCACACAATTGAGGATTTTTTTGGACAAAAAGTCGTTTGCGACAAGCATTGAATCAGGCCACACGTGTGTTTTGTTTGTTTCTTGTATTGGATATCGTTCTTTTGTTTTGTTTAATTAAAGTTTTATGCTGCTAAAGATCCGCTACACCTCACCTTGTCATTATCCTCATCAAAATGTGACAATTAGTATCTTCTAATTAATTTGTCAGGCCTTTTCAGTTATAAGTAGAGGGAAATAATTGCTTCAAAATAAATTATTAATATGGCTATAACCAATTACTTCCACGTTCAACTGAAGCGTTTTATATGTAGCAATCGAAAAGACTGATTATGCATAAATGTACTAGAGTAGATAATCCTGTCTCCCCTTTTCTCGTGGAGAGCTAACGCAAAAGCCCTTAACACGCAAAAAGCCCACTGATGGCCGCATATTATTCTCCAGCCAACTTAGCTTTGCCAGAGTTGATAGCGGCAGTAATAGGGGAGAATGTGACCCCTGCGGTCAACAAGCTTAATCCTTGGGAGAAGAATAGGCATAATTAACGCTGTTGTTTCCTGCGTAGTAGACAAGAGTGCCATGGTGGTCACTTATTCTCGAACCAGAAAGAGAAGAAGGGCTAGGTGGACAAAGACAAGTAGAAAAAGTCAAAAGTATAAATATAGCCAGTAGTGCACCAAAGGTGGAGGATGGGTTTGGTGGGGGGATAGTTGTCAGTCACTGAAGTTGAAGTTGATATGAAGCTAAGTGTGAGGGATTTTTCAATATTTCAGATTTTGTTGCAGTGTTACTAAGAGATATCTGCCATTGCTGTCACCTCTCCTTCACCGATGCCTTGTCAATCAAAACTGTGGACTGTGGATGTAATTGGTCATGTCTTGTCAGAATGGCAGATATGACTGAATGGATGCCAGACAACAAATAGCAAATAAAAGAGTGCAGTTATGTCCTTCTCAGAGTGATAAGGTGATATCATCACCACCACTGGATTTTTTGGGTTTCTTTGTTATAGTCAAGTGAACATAAACCCAAATCTGTCATATTTCTGAGTTAAACTGAAAAGTTAATGAAAACAGTCTAATTACAGTTAATTATTTTATTTTTAAGTATAAAATAATACTACAATAATATACAATGCATACACTACCATTCAAAAGAAATAGAAAAGCAGCACAACTGTTTCCAAATGTAATAGTAATAAGAAATGTTTCTTGAGCAGCAAATCAGTATATTATAATAGTTTAATAATGATTTTTCTGAAGGATCATGACTGAAGACTGAAGTAATGACTACTGAAAAGAATAAATGTCATCAAAAGAATAAATGACATTTTAAAATATATTAAAATAGAAAAGATAAATTATATATAATAATATAGTATAAATGGTATAATATTTTACAATATTATACATTTACTGGATTAATGCAGCCTTGTGGTGAGTTTAAGAGACTTTCCAAAACACAAATTTAATTAACTAATCGTATGACCCCAAACCACGTTGTTTGTTTACTTTGTAAAGGATTGTATATATATATATATATATAGGGTTGGGAGGGTTACTTTTAAAATGTATTCCGTTACAGTTACAGTAAAGTAATGTAATCTGATTACTTTTGGATTCCTTTCACATATGTAATTAAAGTCAGGTAAAAAAGCAATATCAAAGTACTTTTATTTAATTATGAATTTAAAATAAAAATAATTGTTTCACCAACTAGAGATTACACAGCCTGTATATATATATTTATATAAAAGACTATACAGACATCTAGTGGCTACAGTATGGTATTACAGATGGTTTTATTTTTTTGTACAAGGTAAAAAAAATACTTACACATTATTAAAAACGTCTACACCATCTACATATTAGTAGAATAAAAAAAAAATTAAATGCATGTTGATCAAGGCCATGATCTTTATTAATTTCACTGATTGACCCTGCGCATTAGCGGTAGGGTTCCCCTTTGTGGGGACTCTTGTTAATTTCTACATTTTCCAACTCATTTTCTGCTAGAAATTTACATACAACTGCGATCATACAAACTATGGAATTTAAAATCACAAACAAACACTAAATTTTAGCTAACATGATTTCCGTGCTAGTCGTACCTGCGAATGTTTAAGTTGGATGTTGAGAAAACTGAAAGGTATGGTCTGGAAAACATTTTGAGATCTGTGATTGTGATGTTTGAGTTGAGGGAGGCATGATGTGCGAAAGGGCTGTTTGCAAAATATGCTGTATTTTTGTAATTCTGCTAGGTGCTACTAGTGACGCAGAAGCTACAAACGTCACCTTTAAATGGTACGGCGCATCGGCTTAGGACACACAAAATACTAAATTAAATCAGAGACGACAAATAAGAAACACCATGGCAGGTGTCAATTTAAAATATATATATATTTTTTTTTATTAAAAAGTATAATGTGATAAATATTAGTAGCCTATTATAAATATGTACAAATAATTATAAGAAATATAAGTATAATAAATAAAAATATAAGCATTCTTTAAAAACCAGTTGAAATAACTTTAACAAACGTAGAATATCGATTAACAACCTCGGATAGTTACAGTAGGTCTACTTACAGTAGGTCTGTCTTTAACAGTTTATAAGTTTTCCTAAAAAAAAAAGGAAAAAAATTCAAAAAATTGTTTCAGTTATGACTTTTTTTATTATTAGATTTAGTCTATTTAGTTCTGTATCAAATCCAATATGATTTTTGTTGATCGAGATCTGGCAGCAATGGCACATTTTTCCACTTGGGCGAGCGATTCTCAGACAGCTTTCCCTGCACATGAAATCCCCCATATGCCAGCAAACCAATGAAAACGCGGGACAATGATGACAACCAGAACAACAGAGTGTAGACGCCAAAGCTGTTGTGGATCCGCTTACCTGAAACCCTCCGTAACTGTCAGATTTAAAGACAATTACCGTCGTTTGGCAAATAAATAAATGACAGACAGTTACATAGATATTACCAAAATGTTATCATGTAAGCTTTATGGTACACCTCAAACGAGGGAATTTATAGTGTTAATACTAATCGGCAGGTCCATGAATGGCTTGGGTATGCAGACCATTTGCAGCTTATATGGACTGCACGCACCTGATATATATATATATATATATATATATATATATACAGTCATAAAGCATATGAACACCAAAGCTACATAGAACATCAGTGTTGCTGAAATTGATGCTGCATAATGCTGAAAGAAAAATGAAAAAAAAAAATACATGTGTCACGTCTGTTTTGGGTTTTGGTTCACTTTTATGTTTTCATGTGTTTTATCTTGTAATTCTCACAGTCAGGTTTCCTGTTTGTCATATGTTTCCCTTACCATCATGTGATCATGTCTTGTGCTTCCCCTGTTTATTGCGGCATCTTAATTCACCTACTTATACTACGTCCTAAATGTATGTACTCTTTTTGTGAGTAAAAGTACATATTTTTGAGTGTGTAGCAGAAGAGTAGGCAAGCTTTGAGACATACTTCGTCATTTTTAACGGACAGCTCTGACGCTTAGTTACATGCATCCTGTCACCGTTTAAACTGCCCTGTCATCATCTTGTCACAGTTAAAACAATCCACATTCAATTTAATTTAATTTCCTACCGTATCGGAGAGAAATGTAGTAACACATTGATCTGCCAGTCATGGGTCTTTCATGTGGAGACTCTCCTCATGTGTTTTTTGAATATGATGATGCGTTTAAAAGTTAATGGCCAAACGTATCATTACAAAAGTTCTCAATACTGTTGCAGATGAAGTATAATGTGGATAACACTGAATAAATATCTTTTTGTCTGGTTAGATACTGATAATTAATCACTCAAACCCCTTTATCTAAACCTCTCTACTTAACCGCCGGACTCGCACATCTGCCATGTTTGTAGTTTTTTAACACTTTTTATTTGTGCTTGTAGTTCTAATCAAATACTTGTCCAACACGCAATGGGTTGTGGGCAATATTAGCCATTAGAGTGTGCATGGATCTGCACTTCGGATTCTAACCGGAAAAAGTAGACCATCCAGGTATCTTTGGACTACTCATTTCAACATACTACGATTTAGGACGCACTAATTGTAATTTCGAATACTATTTAGGACGGATAGTATGTGAAATGGGCTGCAGCATATGTGTCACTTTCTGATGGGTTCATTGTTTAATTGTTCACAGGTGTTCCTTGTTGTCATTAGTCTTTGTCTATTTAAGCCCTATTTTTTTTTTCCATGTTACTTTGTTGTGTATTGAAGTTTGAATAGTGTTCTATGTTCCAGGATTATGGTTTCTTCCAGGTTTTTTCCAGGATAAACTCTGTTTATGTTTCACGTTTTTTGGATTAAGACCATTGTAATAAACTTCACTTGGGTCCTCTACATCATTGTTTTCGTCTGCTTCCATGTCGTTACGACATGGAGTCAAACTCAAAAGCTTGGTTTAATTACACAAATATCTTTCTCTCTATAGATCACACTTCACTCTCTCTCTCTCTTGCTCTGTTCATATTAGATGTCATGGAAATGAAAATGTCAGGGCCAGTTAATAAGGAAGGTATGGTTGCATCATGAAAGTCTTATTGTATAAGCAGGTACCCATGAATATAAATAATCCTTGATTTCTGTGCCACAACATGTCAGAGATGTTTTCCTTCTCTATGTTATCACATCCATGAACACATCTGTAAACCAAAGCATGGAAAACAAAACACATTTCAGATTAATGAGGATTTAATAAAAATCTCTCATATTCATCTCAAACTAAATAGTGAGAAAACCCTAATTGGATTATTTGTTATTGAGACTAAGTGTCAGAAAATACTTCCAGCACAGCGGTGGTTGAACTACGGTCCAGCACCGTAAGTTAACCACATATCCAAGTATGGTTGAAAAGTAATATTACACAGAATTGTACCTATTTTACATGGATTCATGGTCTGTTAATGATGAGTTTTCTGAATGGGTGATGCCACGCTTACAGAGAATAAATCGTGTCCACTGGCTTAGATTTTCCATGTGAGTCTCTGCACTGAACATGTGCATGGCTGAAATTGGTCTACTGGTAATGGTGTTCAGCTGGAATAGGTGGTTGACCAGGAAATGTGTGTGTGTTGTGTGCGTGTGTGTAGGCTGGATTGAGAGAGAGAGAGGATGGTGTACTGAAGAGAAGAGGGGAGACAGAATGCGAAAGTATAGTGTGACCAGATGACCGTAAAAACTAAATCATACATAAAAGAAAATCATTTTTATGCGTTGAGTGCTCCAGTAACTGTATTATATTTTAGCAACAACAAACATTAATCAACATGAACTGTGTTTCAGCCCAAAGAACTTGTAACACACGTTTGCTCAGAATTCTGCCTAATATTTATCATTTTAAAACACCCTGATTAGCTTAGAGGTCAAAACTGCTGTTCCTGATTAATCTTAACTGACTACTCTGTCAGAAAAAAAGCAAAAATTCTGCTTTCCACTATAACATTATCCTAAAGAGTGCATATTATTACCTTGAAGCACTTTTTCTGTAGGTTATATTGTTATGCCAGAAGTTGGTGACCAGTGAATCTTTTTGAGTAAAACATGTCATAGTATAATTTACTTATTTGATTCATTACAACAACTAGTCTGTGTCCTTCTCCGGATTCATTACCATGCAAAAGACTAAAGTCCAATGACTTGCTTGTCTTGTTTGGAGCAAACACCCAGCAACCTTTTTTCTCAACTCCTGCCTGTATATACATGGTTCTTCCTCCTGATTCTTAAAGTTATTCTGCCTGTCTGTATGCAATGTATCTGTTTGTTTATCTTTTACAAAATGTTTTGTTACTGCGGTGCACAATGCATGTGCACTACTGTTTAAAAGTTTGGGATCAGTAAGAAAGAAAACTTTTATTCAGCATGGATGCATTAAATTGGTCAAAACAGACAGTAAAGGTTTTTGCAATATTAAAAAAGATTTCTATTTAAAATAAATGCTGTTCTTTTGAACTCTATTCATGAAAGAATCACAGTTTCCACAAAATATTCTATTCTATTCTCTTCTATTCTTCATTGTCTTCACTGTTTCCAACGCCGCCTTCTTACATTATTGTGCTGCTGCTAGTAACTCACGACAGAAAAAGCACAAATCACAGCAATTGTCAGTTTAAAACGTTTATTTCAATATTAAACTAAAGCACACTGAAGACAGATTATCAGGACAAATGGTGTCCTGACTTTACCTCTGAGGCATGGCTGGTAAAATCAGCACTGCCCGGGCTTTACTGGGATATCTATATGTCCTGTCATGTTCTTGATGTTTGTCTCAATGTGTATAGGTACAAAATAGGGAAGAATGAGAGGTGTGCTAACTGTGTGCGTGTATAGAGAGTGTACCCAAGGGTACTGAACAGGGGCAGCTGACAGGTCTCTTGAGAAAGATTTCCATTTCCCTTTCATTGCTCTTCCCTGTTACAAAAGAGCTGCACACAAATGCCACTCCAACCACTTTCCCCCCATCAGGGACAAACAAGAAGGCAGTGAGTGTTTTATAAATGTGCATGTTAACATACAAGCCTAAGAAGCCTTAAACTAAGAACATTACTCATGTGCAAAAATAAATGTACATTTTCTGCTTGATGGCATCCAGTATCCATAGAAATCCTACATAGTAAGCATATCAGCTCCTCCTTTCCTGTTCCTGTGTAAGCATAAGTATATGTGTGAATTTTGTATACTTGTTTCCATGGCTAGTTTAGTGTTATTGTCTGGTCAAAGGCCTGTCGCTGCCAACTCTCCTGTCTCACTGCAAGGTTGGCCCCCCTCTACTTGCCACGATTCTCTCTCTCTCTCTCACTCTCTCTCTCTCTCTCTCACACACACACACACACACACAGACAGTGAGCTACTAATCACATGGTAATGGACTTTCTAGCTAGCGTGTCACCTGTCTCAAACTATTAGGCAGCAGTTTGTGGCAGGGATGTAGTTTTCTGAGAAGACAGTGAGCTTTCTCTGCACAGTATACACATGTTCTCTGTCTAATACAGATTCTCTCTGGTGGAGCTGCAAAGTGATAGTTGACCAACTTCTCTATTTGGAAAAAAAAAAACAAAATCTACAATTGGGGTGATTTTGTTGGGGAATGCATTTGAATAAAAAATAAAAAATAATGAAAAAGCTGATAAAATAACTACTCTGAAGACTGTTTTTGAGTGTGAACCATACTTCAGGGCTGGATGATTTATAAAATAATAAGAGTTTTCTAGTTCTCTTTCAATTAACATTGAATAGGCCATATTCAGACTGATTTTGACCCATTCAATATGGCTTTAAGATAATAATAATTATGATTTTATTGTGATTATTATTACAAAATAAGAATTATTGCTGTACTGTAAAACAAAAAATGTCATTTTGTCAAGTATATTTGCATGTGACTGCCTATGCATGAGACATTGAATATTAGTTTAGCTGCCCTCACGCCATGTCATAATTACCATAATTACAAGATGCCAACGCGTGACGTTCTACTCGGATCTGTTTACACCAGACGCAAGCATTACGTTGTCTTAAAAGCAAAAGAACCCATTAAAATCACTGACACTGTCTACATTGGATACAGTAGATGCCTGTTCACTTTCTGACATACTCCACGTGCATGAGTCTGCTGACAACAGGAAAAATGGAAGAGTAAAGGAATGTTCGTTTTGACGTGTCCGGTATAAATAGCTAATTTGTGTCTCTGTACAGACTTCAGATGAACCCCAGTGTCAGGAACAGTGCTTCTTTTTAATGGCGTCTCAGATCGCGTTGAAGGATTATATGTTTGTTCAAAGCATTTGACTGCAAATGTTGTTTTAATATCGAGGCACAGTGTAATGGAGAGTTTGCAAAGACATTTTTGTTGAAAGATGAAGCAGCTAACTGTATTAGATCTGACAGCAGCTACATCGAAAAGTTAACAATTTCATATTGCTTTGTCTGTAGCTAAATGACGTTTTATATGGATGTTTCCAAAACGCTCACGTGCAATAGCGAGGGGGTGTTGACACTTTTCCATATGCAATGACGTTAGCCAATCATAACAGTAGACATATGCTGAAGGGCCTTAAAACAGCCACCCCCTTAATATTTATAATTATATTATATTTATAATTATAATAAGTTATAAAACAGGGTAGTTTACTATTGTTTTAATTCTGAATGCATTTTTACAGTCACTTCCATAGCTGGTCAAATAAAAAAAGATGGCATTGATCATGATTACATCTCATTATTATTATAAAGGCACTGCAGACAGACTGTACTGTAGTTTGTGTAGATACACTTCACTAAAAATTGGATGAAATTGGAATGTGTAAGGAAGGAAACTGCCATGAATCATTTTTAAAGAGATGCACCCGTTTAAAATGGTAGTATAAATAAAGAATTAAAAGGGCACAAAAATCTCCAGAGTCTACATTAAAACAACCCTTTCTACCATTTGTTCCATTTAACCAGATGAGAAAAGGACAAAACATATATATGTTCTTTCCCAAAGTCACACTAAGGGGAGCAGCACAGCAGATACAATTATTCAGCTCATTCTAATAACTTAGACCCCTACCATTCTATCACCCTGCTTTAATGCTCTCTCCATTTTCACTCCAGAATGACTACTAAGAGGTAAAATGGTCTGCCTCTGTGTTCTCTCCTTTTCTTCTTCTTTCCTATAGCTCTTCCCTGTCTCTATCCTGAAGTAATCATGTTCCACACCATTCTCAGAGATAGATGCATTCTACAGGAAATGGGAAACAGACATTAGGGGTAGTACAGATCAATATTTCTATTAATCTGCATCCTGATTAATGTAAGCCATATGTGGTCTAAAAAAGAATTCTTTGGCTTAATTCAAAGGAGGAAAGTGGTTCTACACATTGGAAATTGGTTTTCTTAACATTAAATTAAAGTGTTGTGTATCTGAACCATAACGTAATTGAGTTAACCCCAATACAATTAGGATTGTGCCAGCTCGATTCAATCTCTCGCATTAGCTTGAAAAAAAAAAAAAAAAACAGACTAGTTACTACATTTGTTTTTACACAAGTGTTGGTTGTTGAGTAAAGCAATGTACTTCATGTACCCATCCTCAAGCTTAACTCGTGACCACAATGTTAACTCCCCAAAACTCCAACATAACAGGACATTAAAAAGACTCATCTTGATCAAAAACATGTAATCCAATCTCAAGCAAAGGATTTTTGGAACTGGAAATCCCCTGCCCAGTTTAAGCAATGCTGTGCTAATGCCAACAAATATATTCATGTCCTCCCAATGTGAATGGATAAAGTACTTCTATTTTACTAATTAACACATTTAAATGGACCCTAAGCAATGGAATTAAGTTGTGACAAAATGGTGAAGAAATGTGTTGCATTAGTCCATTTAAATTAACTAAATTGAGCAAGCAGCTCAATCTAAGTGCTGGCAGCTGCCAAGCAAAATGGATGTGTGTTGTGTATTTCTCTAGTTATGCAATGCACACAAAATCATTGTTTTCCCTATTTTCCCCATTAGTGCTTTGCTGAATATACTTTTTATTTTTACATTTTATATTTTATTTCTTCCCACCAACTTTCCAAAATTATATCCCAAGATAGAGAATAAGATTATGATATGATTATTACAGATGAACGATGGATTGAAAAAAAAAATGACAACAAAAAAGAATGAAAAAAGGTGCATTATCTATAAAAGAGAGAGAATGAAATGCTGTTGTTTTTATTATAATTTTTTTTTTCTGAATCGCTGTCTTTTTTTGTACGGTTGTATCGTCTCACCTACAGTGGATGTATCTTTTCATTTTCCTGAATGACAAAGCTGTTTTTGCCCAGGCACAAGCCTTGTTAGTGGGATACAGGGGAGCAGATGGGGACCAGGCTTTTTACAGGACCAGACTAAATTGACTGTGATTCCAGGCGTTTTGCTTCTCCAATGAAATAAATCTGAACTGTTTGTTTGGTGGTTCTTTCTCACTTTGTAGCCAGGGCTTTCCTAGAAGAGAGGGTCGCTATTGGAGGCATGTTGATGTGAATTTGTTCTCCAGATTCAAGGTCAATTGAGGTGTTGTCAAAGCTGTATGAACTTCAGGGCACTGAAAGTATTTTCAATTGCCTTTTATTTAACTTTACGCTGTGAGTTTAAAGTGAAATATGTCAAGTAAAGCAGATGGCAAGATGACAGAAGCAAACTATTATTAAAAGCACTTAAAGTCAGCCTTTTCAGACACTGTAAAGCATACGCTCAAGCATATTTTGACCTCATCCGGTGTAAGGGGATTGAATGAGAACGAGAGAATGAGAAAGAGTGAAATTAATATATGTCTTGCAGATTAGCAGGAATCAGTTTGGTTTAGGGGTCCACAACCTTCACATTAATCCACTCAAGAAACAAGCACACCAGGTGTTGAGAATGAATCTAGTTACACTGACAAAAATCCAACTAATGATTGCAGTAATCCTGCAGGAATAATACAAAATAAATGAGCAGAAGGAAGATGGGGAAAATGGAAAATGAAAATAATCAATTTCTACTCGGCTAAGTCCAAATCCATTATTTTGTGTTTCCAGAACACAACATCCTAGAAGCCATCGGAAGTTCTTTGTGCAAAGCTCCATTTGTTTAAACAGTCTAGTGATGATCCCAGACATTCTGTGAAATTTTTTGATATATCTAATAGATATCAATGTGGCTGTTAAATACTTTAGCAACAGGTGTTTACAAGGGGCTGTACAAACTGTGCACTACTGTAAGGTTAACTGTACAATAATTTATTCCTGGAGTGGTCAATTTGCACTCACCACTCTTCAGACAGGCATGAATCCCCAAGCACTCTTTCATAGCCTTTGGCAATACTGCATCCCTGGAATATTAATCCATATACTGGGTTATGCTGGGTTATGAACAGAAATCAAGCTCACTTGTCCCAATTTACCCACACAAAGGCAATGAATGTTCAGTAAATCACCAGACAGTTATGTGGGACAGTTATCCAATCTTGCACTTTTCTTATCTGTAAGTAAGTTCATCAGCTAAAGTTTTTGTTTTTTGTTTTTTTGAAAGCACTCTTTTTTTCAGTTGAACATGCAAGGCAGTAATTTCCCAATTTTGCTCTCTGGCTTGGCGATGAGCATAGACTGCACTGAGACACAGTGACAGCAGGGAAGTGAACCCAGCCAGCAATGACAGCCAAAAGATTTCTGACAAAACACTGCTAGACTTCAATGGAAAGGAAGCTTCCAAAATCATTACTGGAAACTTTCCGTAAAAGCTCAGCATCAGAAAGTGAAAGGTGAGGCGGTGAAAAGGAAAGACATCGAAATGACGCTGGGTTGAAAAGGACATGGGGAAAAAAAAACTAAATCATATGTATTACATGACCCCTTCAAATGAATGGGTTTAACTATTTCAGTAATTTTAGAAAAATATTAATGCTACACTACATTGTGCTTCCAACGCTGTGGCAACAGTTTTAGGTGGGCCCTCAAAGGCATATTTGGATTATATATAAAGATCTAAGTAAAAAAAATGTCCTGACCCTGGCATGGATGATCTCGACACACTCCCCTATAGAAAACCCTTAGTATTCACTTGGGATGTTGATGTCTGGTCAGGCACCAGCACCCAACATGACTGACTGGCCTTCATGTGACTATATATGAATGTGGGGTTCCCATTCATATGTTCCCAAATGCATAGTGTATTTAGGCTTCTTTCCACTGCCAAACTAAGTACACGCCATGAAACAATGTCATAAACACACTCTCCAGCATAAATGTATAGCAGTATAACAGACAAAGAAAAACAGAAGAAAGAAGATAAATGAAGACTATGATCCCTCATTAGATCTCAGGACAAGATTCACTTGACATCAGTGAAGTGAATGTACCTGCAGAATTTGCATCTATTTCAAGAAGATACTGGACCTGGGGGACTATGATAAGAAACACTGAGGCATTTTACTTGAAAATAATTTTAGTTTTCAATGTTATATTCTGGGAAGCAAGCTTCATAAAAGAAGACAGAAAGGGAGAGATAGACAGAGACAGAAGCTTATTAGAGACATACATAGCTAATTGGCCAAATGCAGTGCGCAAGAAGTTACTTACTCAGATTAAGATGAAAGGGAAAAACATGCAAGATTGTCCAAAAATGAACGCCAAAAAGAAAGTTTAGCCAGCAGCTTGACAGCACCAATACAGAATATACAAATCTCTTGACATCTGGACCATGGCTGATGTTCTGGAAAAATCCAGAGGGTCTTTTTTTGATTGTTCAGCTCGTATCAGTAATTCTGTTCATGTTGAAACCCTTAAAGCAGTTTTGTCATCTAGGATTTGACACATAGTTAGGTATTGGTTTGGTATATATAACATACAGATGAATGATGGATCAGTCTAGATTTCTGTATTGATAAAGTCAGTATTATAGTATTAAACTAGGGACACACCAAGCCGGCGGTCGGCTGTCGGGCAACGTCGGGCCACTTTTGAGTGTCAGTCGACTTAGTTTTTTCGGTGTGTTCCGCGCCGTTAGCTCTCGTCTGGGTGTTTATTTTGGCTGATTCAACATGTAGAATCGGCGTCTGGCCATCGGTGAGAGAGAGAACTCTGATGACTGTTCATCTTAGCGAACGATACAATCGCTCAGCGTTTTTTTACCGGTTGCCGAGAGTTGAAGAATGTTCCACTTTCAGCAAAACGCAGCGCTCATCAATGTCATTTTTTTACCCAGCTGTCCAATCACAGTGGAGGAAGGGCGGACAAATACCACAAACCACCACATTCTGCTTGTACAACGTCAACAGATGACAACAACAAGCATAATAACGGAACAAAGTAATTTAAAACAAGAGCTAGAGCAAATACTTTACATTGTGTCAACATTTTTATATAGAATCAATACAGAAACAAACTATCTGTGAAATGAGTTACTAGTAACACTTCCACGGATATTCCGTATCACAGCAAGCAAAGAGTCTCAACTGAAAAAACCCCCCCTGCTGTGCTGCAAAAACGCTCTCAAGCGCTCACAGCAAGGCATTTTAAGCTGGCTAAAACGCTTTGGTGGATACGTGACCTAAGAGCAAGTGATGAAAGCAAGTAAGTCAAAACTGAACAGACAGAAGGCTGTTATAATTTTACGTCATCTTACCTGAGCAACACTGCACGAATATTTTCATAATAACATGAGCGGAGTGGAATAAAGAATGTGATCAGCGTAATTGATATTCAAAATGGTAAGCAAGTGCTGCTTTGTTTATGGTTTGTAAACCTGCAGTCTTAGTTTCGCTTTCCCTTTTTGAATGACAAATATAGACGAATATATCTGCTTAAATAGACAGTTATCTCCTTTACACGCACACAGGCGCAGAACGCGCATGCTAGTTGACAGTCGCTTGTAGTCCTTTTGGTGTGTTCAGGCGACACGAGGCCACATCAAAGTCGGCTTTCATCAGTGCTAGTTCTTTGGCATTGGTTTGGGGTGTCCCTACCTTTAAAGGAATCACTGAGTTGTACTCAAAAAACATAAACAAAACACTATTTTGAGGTGGTTCTCTTAAGTGAACCTGTTGACTGGGTTCACAAAGCGAACTGGATGAATCCAATTATTTGTTCACAAATTAGAGTTCAACTTGTGAGTGTTTCAGTTGGCCAGCAGTTCTAGAGTTATTAGCATATCGGAGAAGAAGATTTGAACAACATAAAAATTATTATTTTTATTTTGGTTTGAGCTTTCCTTTTAAAATGAGCTGCAAATGGACTAAATGGTTACATAACTGTTAGAGCATTAATGTACAATAATAAAACAATGTAACAATCTATCAAACATGCAAACTACAGAATGATACAAGGCCTTGTGAACCCGGCTTACAATCTGCAATGAAAAACCTTCCCTGTTATGTCACTGTGTGATTCTCACCACAAACTAGTTTGTTTTGTCACTGTTTGCTTTGGGGAGAATGACAATTACTCACATGAATATGAAATCTGCATATATTTACATCACATAGGGGACATGCAAAATCAAATTCAGCTTGATAAAATTTACATGTCAAAGCTCAAGGTTAGAACTGATTAAAAATGTGGGCCATTCCCTGTGGGATACACTGCAATCATTTGTTTGTGAGGGTAAATCATAAACTTCAAACATGAAATGCAGTTAATGAAGAAAAATAGAAAGTAGTGCGAAAAAAGTCATGAAGATTAGAGCATATTTTAGTGTTTTAATCACTTTATTCTTTTAATAACAAATGGTGTATATGCATTCGGCTTCTCTAGGGAAATTGTTTTTACTCAACTTTCCTGGGAGTCATGATTCTTTAGCCTTCTTATCTTTTTATATATTTATGTTGCCATTCCTTGAGAAATAAACTTATATTTAATGTAACACAACAAACCAGACTTGATGTGGCCTTTTTCGCTCTTAAATAAAATCAGTTGTTTCAACTTTATAAAGCACCTGCAGTCTCTAGAGGTATCTTTCAAAACACAATCATAGGCATTTGAATCTGCAATATGCAAAGGGCTTCTAAATCACGAACAGCCCAGCCAAGAATATGTCTACCTAGAGGAAATGTGGGCACTGCAGAGCACACTCACGCCGCATTTCTCATAAAGAACAGATGTGCTTTTCTGGCTCTGCTCCTCCTAAGTGCATCTGCTATCACAGTAGTATACACTTACTTAACAAGGACTTTGGCACACTGTGACCATCAGGAAAGCACAGCGCTGCGATCTTAAAGACTAACCCACATTGGGAAAAGTGGTAACCTGCAACTGTTAGCTTAAAGAGCTGTTTTTTTTACTTGATTTAACCCATAAAAATTGATTTATTTGGTATACATTAGCGTACTTGCGTTGATTCAGCAATAATGAATCATGCATTTGACTTGAATGTTACAATTTAAAAACAAGTTAATTTAGATGTTATCATTTTTAGGTTACCATTTTTTTCAGTGCAGCTTCTTATCAGAACTGTGGCATAACGGTTAGCATATGGGCATTGTGAGTTTCAGATGTGGCTTGTGATATTCCCCTTCCTCTCTTCGAATCATTTCCAGCCCTCTCTCTATTATCTGCTACATAAAAGTGGCAAAAGGCCAAAAAAAGGGGTGATAAGTTATTGGACCTTTTTTCTCTTTTTTTTCTGATTTAGAGCATTAAAATTAATAATTGTGAGAGAGTGCTCTCCTGAAAAAGTCTAACTTTAATTAAACTCATTTTATTTTTAAAGCCTGCAGGTGTGCTGTGAACGTATTCAATATTCAGCTGTTTCGATGAGGACTGGCAAACAATTTTCCTGGTTCAAAGCATTCTCGCCCGCTTCTGAGAATGTTTCTCGGCAGCCTCTCACATTGGAAGCGGCTGTGTAGGAGGAAAACCTCAATGGCTGTGAGCACGTCAAAAACGGTGCATGTTATTTCCCTCCTAAACTGCAGCAGATGAAACGCAGTGAGCGGCTGACAGAAAGGCCTAATTTAGCGAGGAACACAAAAATCTTGGCTGTATACTTTCAACCACTCCAACCCCCTCTACATAATCGATCAAGCACGAATGGTGCCTCCTCAAAAATGAAAGAGAGATAAAAAGTAAGAGAGTGAATGAGGGAAAGTTACAGGCTGGAAATTAACAAGTGCAGATTGCACGAAATGTGGATGAGATTTAGGAGTGTACAATAGAACAGAGGGGGAAAAAAGAGAGCGAGAGGGAGGAAAACCACGAAGGAATCGATCAATCCTCTGAAGTATTGAAACTGCCTTTTTAACTTGCAAGTGTAATATATACAGTAAAAAAAAAGGCATTAAGACTTCTTTCATATCAACCCTCATGTTCTGTTTTGACTTCACTGGTTTTATGATGTGAAATATAACAATAACCTTTAATTTTCCCTTCACATTCTTTTAATAAGTTCCTCTAACCAAATAAAAACCCAGTAGACGGACATTACTAAAGCTTTAACACTAACTAGACTGATTTAGGGTGCTTTTCAGCAATGTGACCAATTTACTAATATTGTTTCTGTTGAATTTAACCCAAGCAATACATGCAATAAAAAGTAATTAATCATAAATTCAAGTAATTGCATTTAACACATTACATTAAAATGTTTATTATTAATTATATTAATAATAATATTAATTAAAAAAAATAAATTTTTATGTATGTATGTAGGGGAGATGAGCAAGCGGGTAAGTTGACCCACCGCCTTTATCTTGGCAATCGTACACTTTTATTGTCATGTGACCATATATTTTGGAACCACTCATAATTTCTGCCGGACTGTGAAAAGGAGAAACACATGGGAGGAGTGGAAGGCACCCATTTACTTTTAAAAACATGTTCTCACTCCCAACTCGTCACATATTCACGCCTGGTCAGGACCCTTCTGCGTCACTTTTTAACGCACAGGGTACCCCTTTAGCGGGTACTCCATTGGTTTCAATGAGAAACCTTTGGCATCATACACAGACGCGTTGGGCATGGGAATGTTATCGTCGATTTTTGCCATTATGACATGTTGGAGTGTAATTCTCAATTTAATCAGTCCGCATAATTTTATTCACATTTATTTTATTTTTTATTTACTCTATTTAGACACGTTTGAACATGTAACCCAACCCCATCCCTAAACCTACCCATTTATTATATGATATAAAACACAGGATATAACAGGCAGATACGACTGCAGGCACAATTTATTCAAAAAGTACAAATATTCCAAGTGTTACGAGGCCAAACGATTGATTTGTGTGAAGAAAATCCCCAAAAGCGATCAGTGTCTTCATCCGCCGAAGATCACATATTCAAAAATTGCCGCTTGAAGAAATGTTACGTCAACTTTGATAGTGAAAGTGCATTGGCTCTCGTATGTCTCGTGATCAATTGCGTCATTACGTCAGCTTTCATTGTAAAATGTCATTGGCTCTTGTGTGTTACGCTACGCTAAAGGGATACCCTGTGTGTTAAAAATTGACGCAGAGGGGTCTTGACCAAGCGTCAATATGTGACGAGTTGGGTGTGAGAATGTATTGCGTCAAAGTAAAATTTTAGCATAACAGATATAATGGCTGTTACATCAAAGCAAATTTGTCCAGGTCTAAAAATATTTATGATCCATATTGGTGATTTAGCAATGTATAAATGTAATGTATACCATGCAAATCATTTAGCTAAATATTACCTTGAATTGGTAAGCTATAGCTAGTTTTGTCCAAAATGGCAGCTATGGGGCAAAGTCAGCCAAATGTTGTGTGGTAAATTGAGCCAGCATTTTAACTTACCCCACCACAAGGCACTAGTTAAGTTAAATCTCTGAAGTATAAACTGTTATAATTTCAATGTAATATTACGCAGCTGGTTTAGTTTATCATTTACTTATTTATTTTAGTTTGAGTTTATTTGATAGGAACAATGTACAAGTACACCAAATCCTTCTCTGATAAGAACCAGAGTATGCTTAATCATCTATAATGGCCTAACATGTTTGACATTGCAGAAAAACTACCATGCCAAGAACCTTTTGACTAAAATGTTTATTAGTTTCAGTGATATTTATTCATTCATTCTAATTCAGTTTTTATTTAATTTTACTCAACAAACACTGTTTAGTCTGTTTTTTGGAAGGTTACAACTTGTTCAGCATATTGTTTCAGAAATGTAAACAATACTAAAATTTCAACTTAATTTGGTTGGTTTTATGTTGTTTAAGTTAGCTTTTAAATTAGTTTTTAAAAGAGGTAAATTATCTTTAAAATTTCACATGGGTTTGATTCAGATTCATAATACGCATGAGCATGACGTCACCGTTTACACAAATTTGTGTTTTTTTGCCAATAAATAAATTAATGTATGTGGCCCTCTCCGCACACATTCGTCAGGTTCTATGACCTTGACCTGGGCTCCACCCCAGGGTCCCAGGCGCTGTTGTCTTAGATTTGCTCGCTGGATTCACACAAGACAGGCACTGTTTAGTATGGTGTAGTGGGTATTAATGTTCCCATTGTTGTTGTTAACTTATGACGCAGCGCTCGGTTACGACTGTAACCTCGGTTCCCTGAAGAGAACAAGACACTGCGTCGCCCTGCGTTGACTGTGACTGACTTCCTTCAGCCTATCAGAAGCTGACATTGGTCCAGGTGCGCTTTATACCTTCCTGGTCATGACGTCACCCACCTCCCAGATAGCAAACAGTCATTGAAACTATGTTAAATCAACATTCCGTTGTCAACATTAAGTCATTGAATCAACATCGAACTCTGATGTTGATTCTACGTCATTTTGCACCGTTTTAATATTGAAACAACGTTGAAATCCTGTCCATAGATCAGCAGAATTTCAATGGTATTTCAATTATCAGGAATATTGAAACATGTTGAAATTTCAACTGAACTAAGGATCAACGTGATTTCAATGAAATTTCAATCGTTATTAAGCCATAGAAAATGATTGCTAGGCATACGAAAATGTAATGCCATAAATTAAATAGCCTATAATGAATATCCTGCTTTATCTACAGCCAGGATGTTAAAAAGTGATGGAACATTTGAAAGCTTGTATGCCTATAGCCTAGCCTAAAACACTGACCACACCACACTATTTAAGGTAAAAACAAATTGATTTTATTGGCCTCTTATTTCATTATTTGTCCTCTTTAGCCTATTTACAGTTCATGGTCCTCTGACGTCTGAATGGTTTGTCGTCCAGTCCCTCCTGCCCGGTCTGGCACATCGCGCAGCCACTTTTGCACAGCCTGGGCAAAAGTAAATTGGGTGATGGCGGCTGTCCCCATCTGCTGTGTAAGAACATCTAAAACAGAAAAGCACAATGCAAAAAATGTGCCTTTAAGTTAAACAGAACATATTTGCACACTTGGAAACAAATTCAGTAGCCTAGGCCTAGGATTTTTCAATGATCGGATAAGGCAATTTGTCCAGTGTTGTAGGCTAGCCTATCATGTTTTCCCTACATTCAAAGCACTTTTCAAAATTGCCCAATATGTGCATGGGTTTATTCGAATTAAAGGGAGGCAAAAAGGATCAGCTTGCAGTGACACCTTTCATAAGGAAAATTTCTGAGGCCAAGTGACATGTCTGAAAACAAACACAAGTAATGGAGTTATTTACAAAACTGTATCGTACGCGTGCTACAGTGGTAAATTTATTCATCGCAATGACCAATTTTTTCGTAGCACGTGTGACATATATGTCGCAGCCCTGCTCGAAGGATTATTAATATTTTGGATTTATATTACGATGACATGGTCTAATCGGCATTTCCAGTTACAACTCGAGACAGTTCTGCATTGAATAAAGTAAAGGTCAGGTTTTCGGTGTAATTCTGGCCCGCCGCGGTCACATCTGCGGGTAGCACTAACGTTAGGGTCTAGGTGCAGCAGCATTGGTGCCGGTGTTCACCGGCGGTCAGAAGAAATAGCTAGCGGTGCTGTGTTAATAGATTTCACGACATACATCCTCCCCTAATGTATCCGCCTACTTAGCAATTGGTATAATGATACAGACATGTATTTCGAGCTAGCTATCACAAAAATAGACTGGACTCTGAGGTTTTGCTAACTTTGTAACCTGTTGGAAGCAAACAACGATAGCCATCAGCACAAAGTTACATTAACTTTGGCAGATTTTGACATATTGGTTTAACACAATCTATTTTAATGACTGCAGCACTGCGTCGGTTACTACACTAACCATCATGTTAACGAGTAACAGTATTTGATTTGGTACAATTCATGGATATCGAACATTAAGCAAGCTTACCTGATCGTATGGGTCCCAAGGGTCCAGGAATGAGCTACCACCCGTTGATCTCCTGGTCAACTATAGCATCACCGCCAATTTTCATGACCTCCTTAGGATAACTGATGTTCAGTCATGAAGAAGCTCCATCAGCACAGCAAAGGCATGCAACATCCTTTAACTAATCCAGGACAATCTCCTACGTTAAAAGCACTGTAATGATCTCCATTGGGGAAAGTCATTCTCCTTTTTGACCAGCATTCATCCCTGTCACCACCTGTTCATCAGTGGGTTAAAAAGAGGAAAAAGAACATTACTAAGGAACACAAAACAAATTCCTAAAACATTTGTTAGTTAAAACTTTTTCAGAAAGGTGCATCCACATCAGTAAGGGTAGGTGAATAGTCTATTTTACAATTTCAACCACTTTGTGTAGTTGTTTAATGTCTCATTCTACTACAGCACTCTAGAATGCTACAATGGCAGGACCAGTGTGAGTGCATTTAATTCAACTGATTATTATTGACCAACACAAATGATTCATGAAACTATGCCGCTCATTCACACTGCAACACACAGAACATGCAGATTTATTTGCAACACGCACTGACTGGCTGTTGTCATGTTTATTTATACTGTGTGATAGGCTGTTAGATTAATCCATATAGAGTAAAAATGTCCAGAGCTTATTGTTAGACATATTTTACCATGATCTCGATATGATATTGTTTATTGCCCAGCCCTACTTAAAAAAAAAACATGTTTTTGCCACAATGTTTCAATTTAGGGTGCAGTGGCTCCCTACACAGGGTGCAGCGTGGAGCCCTGTGTGATGTTTTTCTGTCATTATGAAGCTCAACAGTTAACAGGCCAGAAAATTCTTTAAATAAAAATATAAATATCTTTTGGAAAACTACTACTTTGTTGAAGTATTAAAGACATGACATACACATACCTCACAAATTTTGATGAACTTGGAGGGCTGCTCTTTAAAGGGTTAGTTCACCAAAAAATGAAAATTGTCATAATTTACTCACCCTTATGTCATTTTTTAAAACCATAAGACTTTTGTTAATCTTTGGAACACAAATTAAGATATTTTTAAAATTCTCAATTTTTGTCTGAACAGATCATTTTATATGACATTTAGGATTTCATTCATATATAAATATTGGTATGGATTACTTCTACAATCACTTTGTATTTTGGAAGCTTGAAAATGTTGATTATCTAGACTGTAAATGGATCAACAAAAAATGATGATTATATTAAAAAATATCTCCATTTGTTTTTCGAACATGGTCTTTGGGTTTGGAAAGACATGAGGGCAAGTAAATGATAACAATTTTTATTTGTGTGAACTAACTTATCCCTTTAAGAAAGGAAGACCAAGAAGGATGACCCCTTCTCCAAAGTTGGTTTGAGTTCTGCAATGAATAACACGGACATTAATGATTTAAATAAAATGTGAACAAGAAGTCATACTGTTGTTGCATAAAAATTTGAAGTAAACAGGCAGGAGACAACAGAAACATTTATTTTCTAAAAATAAACTCACATAAACTCAAAAGAATGACGCACCCATGGGTCTCTGGCTTGGTACATCTACAAAAAAGCAAACATGGTTTCAAAAACAACTGATAACGACGTGGAACGTCTTTCCCTCTCGCGCGCGTCTCCTCGCACAGCAGTCGCCACTCGCCAGTGACGGTTACTCTCGGCGCTGGCAAGATGAACACACGAAGCTCATCAAGTCTGAAATATTGCATACAAAACATTCATTTTAACAATTATCGCTTCAACAGCATCAACATAATTCAACCTTTATTACATATCACTCGTTTCCATCCGAAGACGCTGAGAAAATGGCGGCTTCTCGCACTGGTGTCGTCCGTGTTGTTACGTGACGTGTAGGCTCTCTTTAACATCCATATATCGATGCATTTTCAATCATATTTCCCAGTCAACTATATGTCGATGACTTTTCAACAACAGGTCGTTTCCTGGTCAACTCTAAATCAATGACTTTTCAACACATTGGCAATAGCCCGGTAAACCACATATATATGCTTAATCAATCATAAAGATAATTATAGATCAATGTTGCTCCAATGTTGTTGCCATCAACATTAATAAGGTCAGGTTTCATCGATATGGTAATGGTGATTCAACATTTATTTTGCATTGAAATTTCAATATCAACCATAATGATGATTCAGATGGAAAATCAATATTTATTCAATGTTAGGGAGGTGGTCATAATGTTATACCTAATCGGTGTATATATGTGGGTGTGGGTGTGGGTGTGTGTGCACCTATATAGATCAACATATAAACTGAAAGTCTGAGTTAAAAATGCATTAATTAATATTATGAAAATGAATTAACCATCAGTCCATCAGTCTAGGGTGTTTCCCTAGACTGTCTGGGCTATGACATTCAACCACACCATTGGACTGATTTCACACGTGCTTCAAGATGCAATCACACAGATATTCACATAGTGTGGCAAACTTACAATGCAGCGTCTCATTCTCTCTTCAGGGAACCGAGGTAACAGTTGTAACCAAGACATTTTCCATTTTTAGTTGAAAATGCTGTCATGTAAATGGTCCCTTAGGCAAACCCACACTGTGTCAACAGGTCTGGTTTAAACTAAAAGATAGAAGATAAACTTTTTCTCATGCTGAGTGATAAGCATATGTATGTATGTATGAGGAAATATCATAGATTGTGAAAAAAAAAAAAAAAAAAAAAAAAAAAAAAAAAAAAAAAAAATGACATAGCACATGAGAAATGTTCCTGGTCTCTGTTTTTATTTTAGCTCCATGAGATGAGATATAAAAGAACATTCTCTTACCGTTTACTGTCAATGTCAGAAACTTTTTTTTTTTTTTGAGAAAGGATGGAATTTAATGATTTTACTTTTAAAAATAGTAACATTAATATCACATTGTGTCTACACCCTTCAGCCATGACTGTATTCAAAATACAGCATGTCTCAAGTACCTTATTGCTTTTAGAAAGTAAAATCATTAAATTCCATCCTTCCACCAGAATAATAGTCCCTGACAGTGGACTATTTATTTATGAAAATTTAGGGAAGTCTTGAAATCTGAATCTGATATTAAAATGGTATTGGGGTCTCAATACAAACCCATCCATCCATTTTCCAAACTGCATGTACTACTGTTTGTAAGATCGCGGGAATTCTGAAGCCTATTCCAGTCTTGGGTAGGGAAACACCCTAGACTGATGGACTGATGGTTAATTCATTTTCATAATATTAATTAATGCATTTTTAACTCAGACTTTCAGTTTATATGTTGATCTATATAGGTGCACACACACCCACACCCACACCCACATATATACACCGATTAGGTATAACATTATGACCACCTCCCTAATATTGCGTTGGTCCTGCTTTTGCTGCCAAACAGCCCTGACCCGTCAAGGCATGGACTCCACTAGACCCCTGAAGGTGTGCTGTGGTATCTGGCACCAAGATATTAGCAGCAGATCCTTTAAGTCTTGTAAGTTGAGGTGAGGCCTTCATGGATCGGACTTGTTTGTTCAGCACATCCCACAGATGCTCGATTGGATTGAGATCTGGGGAATTTGGAGGCCAAGTCAACACCTCAAACTCGTTGTTGTGCCCTCAAACCATTCCTGAACCATTTTTGCTTTGTGGCAGGGTGCATTATCCTGCTGAAAGAGGCCACAGCCACCAGGAAATACCGTTTCCATGAAAGGGTGTACATGGTCTGCAACAATGCTTAGGTAGGTGGTACGTGTCAAAGTAACATCCACATGGATGGCAGGACCCAAGGTTTCCCAGCAGAACATTGCCCAAAGCATCACACTGCCTCCACCGGCTTGCTTTCTTTCCATAGTGCATCCTGGTGCCATGTGTTCCCCAGGTAAGTGACGCACACGCACCCAGCCACCACGTGATGTAAAAGAAAAGATGGTCCGTGGTCAAGTTCTGATGCTCACGAGCCCACTGTTGTCGCTTTCAGCGGGGGACAGGGGTCAGCGTGGGCACCCTGACTGGTCTGCAGCTATGCAGCCCCATACGCAACAAACTGCGGTGCACTGTGTATTCTGACACCTTTCAATCAGAGCCAGCATTAACTTCTTGAGCAATTTGAGCTTCAGTAGTTCGTCTGTTTGATCGGACCACATGGGCCAGCCTTCGCTCCCCACTTTTATCAATGAGCCCTGGCCGCCCATGACCCTGTCACTGGTTCACCACTGTTCCTTCCTTGGGCCACTTCTGATAGATACTGACCACTGCAGACCGGGAACACCCCACAAGAGCTGCAGTTTTGGAGATGCTCTGACCCAGTCGTCTAGCCATCACAATTTGGCCCTTTTCAAACTTTCAAATCCTTACACTTGCCCATTTTTCCTGCTTCTAACACATCAACTTTGAGGACAAAATGTTCACTTGTTGCCTAATATATCCCACCCACTAACAGGTGCCATGATGAAGAGATAATCAGTGTTATTCACATCACCTTATGCCTGATCGGTGTATATAGATCAGGGGTCTCCAACATGTCGCTCGCGAGCTACCAGTAGCTCGTGGCCTAATTGGAGGAAGCTCGCCAAGACGTACTTTTCATCTAATCAGAGTGAGCTAATATAGACTGGTGTCCCACCCCTTCCAATGCAAATCAGGTTTGACATATCGCCCGTGAAGTTATTATTTTTTTATTTATGAACATGTGCAAATGTAATTACAATATACAAAAAACAACCAACAATAGAAAAAAATCAGGACGTCAAAGTTTCAATCAAGCAAGATTTAGCAAAGTTAACAGGAGTCTCACGAGGCACAGCATGCAGCGTAGGTTTCGTTCTGTATGAAAACATGATGGAAGGCAGATTGCTGAGAGAAATTATTTGAAAGAATGTATGAATTCATTAATTATTTGATTGTATCTCTAAGGGGGAACCAAATGTCTTTAGAAAAGTTTTGATGGCATTTGCTTTTCATCTTCCCTCTGTGTAATGCCTAATAAAACAGTGGTTATAAGTGCTGCTGTGTTTACAGAGGTTACCGTGGAAATTGCTCTATTTCTGCTGTTCCATAAGCGCCACCTACTGACAGAGAGTGGATTTACATTTTCATTCAGTCTGTCTGCCTTTATTGTTCAGACAGTGCGAAAATAGGACAGAATTTTTAATTTTAAAAGACAGATGGAAATAAGCTAATGTGCATTCTAAAAACCTTAACACTATACAGATAATAAGGTAGCCTTGTTTATGGAGCAGATAAATTGACAGTAATTTATCATTTTGACGTCCTTTTCATAAAAATTATTCAAAGACTGAAATGTGAGATTTATCTTTTTATAAAACCTTTTTTTTTTTTCAACTTTATTTGAACTTGTACATGTTAGTAGATAGTATGTTATGTTGCAAGACACTCCTTTAAAATCTGGCCATCATTTTTAATGTTATTATTTTAATGT
Organism: Coreius guichenoti; assembly: GCA_039654105.1. Classification (NCBI taxonomy): domain Eukaryota; kingdom Metazoa; phylum Chordata; class Actinopteri; order Cypriniformes; family Gobionidae; genus Coreius; species Coreius guichenoti. The sequence goes on from CM077168.1 coordinate 19,972,343, forward strand.
TTATGCAAACAAAAAGTGCATAATGCTGCTAATTTTATTTATTTGTTGGTTTTTGACATAAAACTTGGTGAATTGATTTCACTGTGTAGTATCAGTACTTTTTTAACATTTCCAGCACATTTTAATGATACCGTGATAATTTTGGTCACTGAAATCATGAAATGAAATTTTCATACCACTTAATCTCTAGTTATGATGCACTATAAAATCAACTATAGTTATGTGCTTTACAGTATAATATGCAAAGTATTTTCCAAAGTAGTTTCCAAGAACTGTATGCTCTGATTCTGTTTTTTGTTTTTTTATCTGATATTAAATATAGGCCTACAAAAACTCTTTCAGGTGTAAAACAGTTTGGTAATATGAGAGTTATGATACATTTAAGAGATTTAAGTATTGTATAACACGAGTAGCTCTCGGCCACTTTCATTTTTAAAAAGTAGCTCTCAAATGAAAAAAGGTTGGAGACCCCTGATATAGAATAACAAGAACTGTATCCCACCATAGAACGCTCCTTGCCAGATAAATGGTGTTTCTATCCATCTCTGTGTCCAGGGCTGTCACCCAAAACTGTTGACCCTGAGCCCGGCAATGGCCTAAACAGCTGTTCTGCTCCACACATCCATCACAGGAACACAAGCTCATGCACGCACACACATGCACGCACACGCACATGAGAACTGAGCTGGATTTGGTCCAAAGTCGAAGGTCAGCCTATGACAAAGCATGCCTGATTATGCCAGAGAAAGGATGTCATTCATCTACATATCAAATGAAACACTATGAAAGGAGCTGGAGCTGCAATGGGGTGTCATAAATCTTGTCACATCCATTTATGCAAAATTTCATTTTGCATTTTAACATATAATCCTGCTAAACTGTTTTCGATCAATTCATATAGTTTGCACAGAGATGTATGTTTCAACATTGCCACATTTAAATGCTGATAATAATTTAGTCAGATTTTCTTTTTTAAATAACACAATTAATAATGCCACCTAAGCTACATAAATTATGGAAGTAATTGTTCTAATAATTGTGTGGAAGTAAATCAATGAGAAATGTCTTTGAAACCAAAAAGCATGTTGAATTGCACTAATTGAAAAATATGCAATGAAAATGAAATACAGTTGTGGTCAGAATTATTGGCACCCCTGGTAAATATGATCAAAGATGGCTGTAAAAATAAATCTACATCGTTTATCCTTTTAATCTTTTATTCAAAAAATTCACAAAAATCCAACCTTTCATTGAAATAAAAGAATTGAAATTGGGGGGTAAATCACATTATGAAATAAAAGCTTTTCTCCAAAACACGTTGGCCACAATTATTGGCACCCTTTTATTAAATACTTTTTGCAACCTCCTTTTGCCAAGATAACAGCTCTGAGTCTTCTTCTATAATGCCTGATGAGTTTGGAGAACACCTGACAAGAGATCAGAGACCATTCCTCCATACAGAATCTCTCCAGATCCTTCAGATTCCCAGATCCATGTTGGTGCTTCTTCTCTTCAGTTCACCCCACTCATTTTCTATAGGGTTCAGGTCAGGGGACTGGGATGGTCATGGCGGAAGCTTCATTTTGTGCTCAGTGACACATTTGTGTGTTGATTTTGATGTTTGTTTTTGATCATTGTCCTGATGGAAGATCCAACAACGGCCCATTATAAGATTTCTAGCAGAGGCCGTCAGGTTTAGATTTTTTATCTGTTGGTTTTTGCTAGAATCCATTATACCATGTATCTGAACAAGATGTCCAGGACCTCCAGCAAAAAAATAGGCCCATAACATTAAAGATCCAGCGGTATTTTTAACCGTGGGTATGGGGTACTTTTTATCCCTGTTTGCACCAAACCCATCTGGTGGGTTTGCTGCCAAAAAGTTCTTTTTATAGTTTCATCTGATCATAGAACCAGGTCCCTTTTGAATTTCCAGTCGTGTCTGACAACTGAATATGCTGGAGTTTGTTTCTGGATGAGAAAGAAGGATTTTTCTTGAAACCCTCCCAAACAACATGTGGTGATGTAGGAGGTTTTTTTTTTTAGGCTTTCTGACCCCAAGACTCAACTAATCTCTGTGATTCTTCATCTGTGATCCTTGGAGAGTCTTTGGCCACAAGGTTATTATAGTTTTGCATTTTTAAATTAGTTTTTATTTGAATATTGTTTATCTTTAGTTGATTGGAACTTCTTAATTATTGCCCTGATGGTGGAAATGGGAATTTTCAATGCTTCAGCTATTTTCCCACAGCCACTTTCTATTTTGTGAAGCTCAACAATCTTTTGCTGCACATCAGAACTATATTCTTTGGCTTTACTCATTGTGATGAATGATTAAGGGAATTTGGCCTTTGTATTTCCTCATATTTATACTAGCTAAATCATAGCTAGACAATTTCATGTTCCTAGTCACCCTGGTGTGCTAAAAAAATGTAAATATTAATGTGAATATACTTCAGAGATATTTTACTCATAAAAAATTCTAGGGGTGCCAATAATTGAATAATGAAATTTACCTTTTAAGCTAGATAAAAAAAACAAAAAAAAACAATGCATTAAGCTGGGAGACTCTGGGACTGCAGCCATGACGGGACAAGACTCTGGGTTCGGCTGAAATCTGGATCGGGGGTATAAGCTTTTTAGACACTTGAGGACAGCGTCCCTCCAGCGAAGTCCTCGGGTGTCTGGAAGGTCAACTGGGTGGTAGTAGTAGGCCCCGATCCAATATAGTGTTCTGAGGGTCTCATCGTCATAGGTTGAGAGGGCGGCGAGACGGCAGAATTCCACTGTGTAGTCCCCGAATTTGAGACCCTTCCGGGCCAAAGCAGCGAATTGGATTAGATCCATAATAACGGTCCGTTATTCTATCACATGGTGGTTGCAAGGGAAGTAGAGACAGGATCCAATTGCAGCAGATTTCAGGGTTTATTGCAACACAGAACTCAGGATACAAGGACACGGGCAGAACAACCACTTGACACAGGTCACAGGGATAACACAATTAGACACAGTCAAACATTAAACTAATTAAACATGAAAACTAAACTAGAAAAACACATAAACAGAACTCCAACCGTGACAATTCTGGGGGCCATGAAAATTCTTTGAAAATTTTGTGAAAATTGCTGGTGGTGGCTGGCAACTTTCTTAAAAAAACGCTGGCGGGAAAAGAGTTAAGCTGTGAATATTTCAATTGAAAACATTTCACACTATTTCATTATTAAAAATTCAATAATCCATATTCACCTTCCAGACACCAATTCCAAATTATTTAATCTGTTTAGAAATACCACCTAAAATATTCAACAGGCAATTTCTGGTCTATTTTATTTTGCTTTACAAATTCACTTCCACAAATTCAGTGGTTCAAAAACATTCTAATATGCTGATTTGGTGCTCAAAAACATTTCTTATTATTATTATCAGTGTTAAAAAAAAAAAAGTTTTTTTCTAACTGTGATCATTTTTTTAGTTTATTTTTAGTTTTATATATATATATATATATATATATATATTATATATATAATAAATTATATATATAATTTTTTTTTATTTTTTTTTAATATTATAAATACATTTTGTGTCACATTTTGTACATTTTGTTCAATTTAATGCATCCTTGGTAGATAAACATATTTATAAAAAAAAAAAAAAACATACTGACCCCAAACCTTCGAATGGTAGTGCATGTCTGCATGTAATAATGCTGCATATTCTTTTCGTAGGGAAGTACCTCCATTCATTTTGGTTAATATCAAACATTTGTAAACATTTGTATTACTGCCATTCTGTGCATTCTTTGTGGTTAATGCCTGTTTTTGCATCTTATTTTCAAATGGTTGCAAGAAAATGAGTAGAAGCAACAGAAAATGAGCGGAAGCAATTGTACCATTAAAATGTCTTTGTAAAAAAAAAAAATGTAAAGAGAACTTGCTATTTTCCATGGAGTAATACATTTCTTAAGGTTGCTCTAAAATACATCACAGTTGGTGTTAGGGTACATTCCTTACACTATCTTAATCGATTGCACACTTCACACCACAATCTAACAATTTCTTATCTATCCTTACATATTTTGCTGCACTAATTTGTCATACATACTGTACTAGCACTAGGAAATGAGAACAAGCTGAGAGTTGAAACTCAACAAATCAACCCCTGAACCTACAACAATGATTTTAACATGGCATTTTATGTTACGCTATATGCACATGAGTGGAAAATGAAGCTGGAAGGTACATATATAGTAAAGTTACTCTGCCTTATACCCTTCCTTTGCAATTGTGACCGAATTTAAAAGAATGGTTGAGTCATAAGATTGACTTATATTTCTGAAATGCCATTCTAGGCCTGGAGGAAGTAGAAAAACTGGTCCCAGTGGCAGAATTACAGATGATAGATCATTAAAGGCCATTTTTGCGCAGAAGTGAGGGGTCTGCTGTTGCCCCCAAAATCAAGGCATATGCCACTGACAGCGTGTGCAACTATCCCAGCTTTAATGTGGCAGCTGGCAATATCCAAATATCAGAAAGAAGGAAATGTCAAGGGGAGGAACTCAGCCAAAAGTAGAAGGATCTGCAGGGGACACAGAGGGCCGCAGGCTCTGTAAGAGTGCAGTGTGTGTGTCTACAGAAATTACAGTTGCAGACATTATGTTTATGTTCATATCTGTGCACAATTGTGAGGTTTCCCTATAGGGACGTTTTCACCACCATGAACAAATGTCATATGGAGTGTTGATTGTATTTTGCTTTGTGTCAGTGTTGAGAAGCGATAAGGTGACTGTGTGGTTGGGACTGTATGAAGAAGGAAATCAGTGTATGTAGTGTGATGTTGTTTTGTGCGCCTTCTTTATTTATTTATTTTCTACTTTTGTTCACATTTGTATATCTGCTCTAAGTTTAGAATATAGTTACAGAATAGCTCGACATATAGCGTGAATCTTAGTTTACGTGCTTGACTGTTGTGAAAACACATCGTGAGTAGTAAAATTCCCTCCAAATATGCATGCTCTTAAACAAGGCACACAAACACATTCCCCTGCTCTTGTATTAAGAGGATCAGCACAATAATGTACAATCCAAGCGTGTAAATATCTGGCCTTCATAAATTAACATAAACAAGAACACTTAACCTCCTGATGATTTGAGCACATTGCAAGTACGTCAAGAGGTACAAGACACAATATTTAACAGCATAAATCAGCAAATGCATCCTCTTCATTCTCAAAAAATACAGCTGTCTCCTACTCACAGATAGAGGGGAAAATTGGCAGTGAAGCAATTGTGCTGATGAAAATCCCAAGATAAAAATATACGCTCACTACCTCTCTACGGCTGTCCAAAAAAATAAATAATTTTTGACACCATCTCAAGAAGTATTTCTGATCCTTCAGAAGTCTTTGTTTTATACTAGATAATGGAATCAAATAGTGCTATTAAAACATAGATGTACTATCTGGACAGTTTCTTGGTGGCTTTATTTAAAACTATTTGTATTTAAACTGATCATACAAAGATATTTGTGTCAAGTTTACTGTTCATTTTATGAGAGAGACAAATGTTTTGGGGGGTTAAATGCTGTGTTCAATTCAATGTCAAAATATCCCACCTATTCCTTAAAAAGGTTTAATCGGATCGCTACTGTCAGACGTCAGCTTTTGTTAACTTAGTATAGTTACTATGGCCTTGTTATTGTAGTTACTGATGCCAATTCATTTTATATATACTCATAAGTAAACAGAACACCTACTTTTAAGAGCAACGTTTTGACTTCCATTAATGGGTTGAAGCCATAATTTGGACCAATTTGTACGTATTTGTACGAGGTGGCTAACTCGTGCGAATTCGTACGACCTCACTCTGGATTTGTACGGTTAGGGGAAATCAGTACGAAATCATACGAATTGACCAACTCGTCATATACGTACTATTTTGTACGAGTGAGGTCGTACAAATGCGTACGAATTAGCCACCTCGTAAAATACGTACGAATTGCTGTGAGATCAGGTTGGAAGAATCACACCTTCTAATTCAGGCTTTCCCCCAAACCTACCCCTAATCCTTAGTGATGTATTTTAACAACATGATCTTTTGAGTATTTTTATATAATTCATATTGACAACATGCATTCATTGGTTGGTTGGTTGGCTGGCTGGTTGCTTGTGTGGTTGCTTGGTTGGTTGGTGGTTATGTTTAGCTTTGGGGATATTCTTATATGTATTTGTAAACATTTTCATTTCATGATCTCTTAATAATAATGCAGTTAATGTCTAATGAAGGTTGGTTTAAAGCACTTATGTAATTTTCCCATTTTACGTGACCTAATCTAAAGTGATAACTATTTACAATTAATTTGTTGTTAACAAAGCATTATTTAACTCTTTACATATGAGCTAATTCACCAATAACACTGTTAATTACAGTGACAATGAATGAAGAACTCACTATTTGTATACAGTCTGTTAATGAATTAACTACAAGTATTAATTAACTATTTGCAAATGATTTGTAAATACTTTATTTCACTATAGTTTAGGGATGTTAACGATTAATCGTTAATACATTTAATCAATAAAACGTATCGATCATCGATTAAGCAGGGTCATGCGCGTGAGTGCTGCTCAACCGCGAAACAGACAGGAGTAAAAAATGAAGCGAGTGTGCCGAAGTTATGTTTGGGACCATTTTACAGCTGGAGTTACACCTTCATCATGACTATAAGTTTGCGTGTGCATTCGAAGCCTTTTGTTTTGTGCAAATGCAAGTTGTAATATTGTGTTTATTTTGTGTAGGCCTATCTGTATCTGATTTATCTCATATAGGATGCATTAGGTTAAGAATTAGAGCGGTAGTAAAGCTAGCCGGTGATCAGCTTCAGCGCATGCTGCTCGAACAGCAATGCACAACTAATAATGACTATGATTGGGACTGTCATATTACATAACATTATAAAGAGAGCAATATTGTAATAAAATTGTAAATTATTTTTGTATAGTTGCCTGTTTCATTGCGTTGCTCCAGGAAGAGCATGAGTCTTGCATTCTGAATAGGAAATAATTTAGTTCAAGTTCACTTGTACATTCGCGTCATTTTGTGCAGATGTAATTTGTAATATTATGTTTATTTTGTATATATCTGATTAATCTCATATAGGATGTGTTTCTTTGAGCTAAATAACGCGCTAGCATTCAGCCCTTCAGCGCTCGGAACTCAAACAGCATGCACAATTAATAATAACTATGATTGGGACTGTCATATTACATAACATTAATGAGAACACTATTTTAATAAATTGTTGTGAATTAATTGGGTTTAGTTGCCGTGTTCAGCACGTTGTTCCAGGAAGAGTGCATCCACACATTCTGACCAGCACGCATCTGTGGCGGCTTTGGTGACACGTTGTATTAGAGGTTATACAGTGGGGAGAACAAGTATTTGATACACTGCCGATTTTGCAGGTTTTCCTACTTACAAAGCATGTAGTAGTCTGTAATTTTTATCATAGGTACACTTCAACTGTGAGAGACGGAATCTAAAACAAAAATCCACATTGTATGATTTTTAAATAATTAATTTGAATTTTATTGCATGACATAAGTATTTGATCACCTACCAACCAGTAAGAATTCCGGCTCTCACAGACCTGTTAGTTTTTCTTTAAGAAGCCCTCCTGTTCTCCACTCATTACCTGTATTAACTGCACCTGTTTGAACTCGTTACCTGTATAAAGACACCTGTCCACACACTCAATCAAACAGACTCCAACCTCTCCACAATGGCCAAGACCAGAGAGCTGTGTAAGGACATCAGGGATAAAATTGTAGACCTGCACAAGGCTGGGATGGGCTACAGGACAATAGGCAAGCAGCTTGGTGAGAAGGCAACAACTGTTGGCGCAATTATTCGAAAATGGAAGAAGTTCAAGATGACGGTCAATCTCCCTCGGTCTGGGGCACCATGCAAGATCTCACCTCGTGGGGCATCAACGATCATGAGGAAGGTGAGGGATCAGCCCTGAACTACACGGCAGGACCTGGTCAATGACCTGAAGAGAACTGGGACCACAGTCTCAAAGAAAACCATTAGTAACACACTACGCCGTCATGGATTAAAATCCTGCAGCGCACTCAAGGTCCCCCTGCTCAAGCCAGCACATGTCCAGGCCCGTCTGAAGTTTGCCAATGACCATCTGGATGATCCAGAGGAGGAATGGGAGAAGGTCATGTGGTCTGATGAGACAAAAATAGAGCTTTTTGGTCTAAACTCCACTCGCCGTGTTTGGAGGAAGAAGAAGGATGAGCAAAACCCCAAGAACACCATCCCAACCGTGAAGCATGGAGGTGGAAACATCATTCTTTGGGGATACTTTTCTGCAAAGTGGACAGGACAACTGCACCGTATTGAGGGGAGGATGAATGGGGCCATGTATCACGAGATCTTGGCCAACAACCTCCTTTCCTCAGTAAGAGCATTGAAGATGGGTCGTGGCTGGGTCTTCCAGCATGACAACGACCCGAAACACACAGCCAGGGCAACTAAGGAGTGGCTCCGTAAGAAGCATCTCAAGGTCCTGGAGTGGCCTAGCCAGTCTCCAGACCTGAACCCAATAGAAAATCTTTGGAGGGAGCTGAAAGTCCGTATTGCGCAGCGACAGCCCCGAAACCTGAAGGATCTGGAGAAGGTCTGTATAGAGGAGTGGGCCAAAATCCCTGCTGCAGTGTGTGCAAACCTGGTCAAGAACTACAGGAAACGTATGATCTCTGTAATTGCAAACAAACGTTTCTGTACCAAATATTAAGTTCTGCTTTTCTGATGTATCAAATACTTATGTCATGCAATAAAATGCAAATGAATTACTTAAAAATCATACAATGTGATTTTCTGGATTTTTGTTTTAGATTCCGTCACTCACAGTTGAAGAGTACCTATGATAAAAATTACAGACTTCTACATGCTTTGTAAGTGGGCAAACCTGCAAAATCGGCAGTGTATCAAATACTTGTTCTCCCCACTGTATTTGATTATTAAATAAGTAATTGAATTAAATGATCAATCATATCGACTCATTTTACAATCCTACTAGCCCTTTATTTAGATTAAAAACCCTTCTCATTCATTTGGTGAGGAACATGGCATTTTGAGCAGCATTTGCACACCTTGTCATGCTGTAGACGCATATTGCAGTATTAAGGCTAACAATTAATTGATCGTTAATTTAAACGACGATCGATCATGGGAATTTGTGTAAATTTACATCCCTATTATAGTTATTCTAAAGTGTTACAGAATTTTTACTTAAGACAACACTTTTTGGTAATACTTTATTTTACAGTGTCCTTGTTACATGTTACATGTTACATGTACTTACTATATTACATGCAACCAACCCGCAACCAAACCCTAATCCTACCCTAACCCTATAGTAAGTACATGTTGTTAATTAATATTACTCAATACTTAAATATCAACATGTCCTCCAACCAATACGCCTATATAGGTCGTTTGTCACTTCCCTGAAATACGACCCATAGGAGCGTTTACTACAGTTGCGCCCCTATCGACAACAGGACACTTTCATTTTAATGCATTGTTCCCTTTTATCTGCGTCATATTTCAGGTTTTGCATAGCTCAATTGGTCGAGCATTGCAATATACAGCAACATGTTCTCATGTGATCATGCAATCGTGGGTTCGATCCCAGGGAACTCATGTGCTCATAAAGTGTATATGCACTATAAATCGTGGGGTGGGGTGGGTGTAGTTGTTAATAAAAAAATAATTTCCAATAAATGGAAATATGACAAATGGTGGTAAAAATTCCACACATTGCATTTAAATGAACACGCATTTTGATTGGTAACGACAGTCATACGTCATTTCATGATGTCAGACGTAACACGACACTGTCATTATTTTTACACCGCTAGAGGGCGCATGACTTTAAAACGTAAATAAAGGTCATAATAAGGTGCTTGAAAAACGACCTATAGAGTCGTTTTTTTTGGAGGACAGTTTGTTAAATATATAATTTCATTGTAACAATGACACCTTAAAATAAAGTGTAACCAACTTTTGGTCAAGTGTTTAATTTAGTTTACTTACTATATCCTCCCACATCCAACTTGAAATGGAGCGCAGCATTATGTTGTCCTCACAGTATTACTACAAAGCAGATTTTACACAAATATGGACTCGCCATACACATGCTTCCCTTTGCCAAAGAACCATCCAAAGCAAAGCATATAATGACAAATAGTTACAACAAGTGCTCTTCATTCACAGTGCATTAAGTGTCGGAACAGCGCTAGCGAATGCTGATGCTGGAGGCCCCGATTACTCATTCACTGCTTCATCAGAACCACGTCTGTTAGCAATGATAAATAATGTAGCAGCTTGGCATAGCTCACTGAGTCAGGCCAGCACTGAACTGATTCATGTGCATTTTCTCAGCTCTTTTCATGCCAACAGTTCTTCACCTATTCACTCACATTGGCACTTTTTTCATGGTACAGCAAATACATAAAACACTCAATGCTAATTAATGGTTTTGGGAGAGCTGGAGGCCACATCGGGAAGGAGGGGTAAATATAGATGATGTAGGAGTGATCTTAAACCATGTTAATTTCTTTCAGAAATTTGATTTAATTAAAAGTAAGGAGCTGAGCCAAGAAAATAAGCATTTATGAGGAAAATGCATCGTCAGTTGCTCTTTACCCCAGAGTGGTGTGCTAAAAGGGCTAATCTTGACATAATATACACATGAAAATGCTGAAATTCTGTTTGTGTATCCTAATGGCACAGTGTAACCCTTTGTTTTCCATGTCCTACTTTTATTTATAAAAGAAATACAAAGAAAACAGAAAGATAAGAAAGTATGATGTATCATGGCTGACTCATAATTTAATTTACAATCATATTAATGGATTTTAAATGACAGAACTGCTCTGATATTTCAGATATGACCTTTCATAGTGTGTAATATAGCTGTTTGAGAATGTAAAAGGTCTGCAAAGTTTCAAAGATCAAAGTGCACAATAAATGGAGTTATTGTTTGCTAAAACTGCTTGCAACGAGTAGTCAGTAATTCCAGTCTTACTTCCTGCAAGAACCTAGGTTTGTAACAAACTTGTATAATGCCAGCCTATGGTCTTTACTGGCTGCCCTTGAACAATGTCTACTTCAACCCGCCCTCAAACACTGTCATTGCAGCTGAGGCCTGGAAGAGTTTGGTTTGTGTTGTCGACATGTCGAGAAGATGCCGTTTTCTGCACTGTAAAAAGCAAATCCAATTTGAATGCACTTCCAATGGACTCTGGCTTGAATTGATACGGTAAAACCGAAACCATAGTTACTGTTCTTATCACTGTGCACAAGTGCTGAGGAAGTCTCTGGAGCTGAAATTCAGATGGTAATGGCTGTTTCGTTTCAGACACACGCTGTAAGCGGTAGACCAATCACAACTGACTGGGCCATCTGACCAATCAGAGCAGAGAAGGCTGCTTTGGAATGGAGGGGTTAAGAGAGACAGAATCCTTTATCGAACTGTTTCAGACACTGTGATAAAAGAAGTTATGCTGCAACATAAATTATGAGAAAATTTATGTTTTTTTCTCTTTGGGTGCATAAACCTATTTTATAGGTTTATGCACCCAAAGCATAAACCTATAAAAGGAGGTTTATGGAGCCCTCCAAAACAAGAGTAGTAATCTTTAAAATGGCATAATAGCGGTACTTTAATATGTGACGCACTGTAAACCTGAATAAGTTGGCAAAACTCAAAAAATTGTAGGTAGTCAGTTACATCAAATCTTTTAGATTAAGAAATTTAAAGTTTAAACTTGCAAACTTTTATTTTGTATACATTTTAATTGCTCTTAACTTAAGAATATTTCAGTAAGCTAATTCATATATTTAACTTGAAAACGTAGTGTAATCACTGTAATCTCAACTTGAATATTTTAGTAGTTGAAACTTGGTTAGCTTTATCTAGCTAATATAATAAATGCTACCTTGCTAATTGGTTAAACAATGCTTTGATAGCATTAGCATAGCATAGCACTTGCTGAATAAATACAGCAATATAAAACATTTAACATATCTTTTCTCAAATAAAGCTCATGCTCCACTCGTCACCATGATGGTAACCCTACAAAAAAAAAAAAACAGCATAACAGACACTCTTCTAAACTAGCATAACAAATCATCAAACATGACTAAATCTCCTACCTAACATTAATCTTGCACAAAAAAAAAAAAAAAAAAATATATATATAACACTTAATTTTTGCATTTACTCTCCCTTTTGAGTGCCATGGCAAAGCATGATGGGAAATAGAAATCCCAGCCCACTTTCAGTTAAATTTAAGTGTGTCTAAATTAAAAGAAACAAGTTCACAAAACAATGAAACAATTCAGATTACTTAAATGGGTCAGTTTTGTGAACTCAAAAGAAAAATAAAGTTCTAAATACTCAAAAGTTAATTTGATTGAACTAATTTGTTTAATTTGAGTTGGCTCTACTCAAACCAATTACTTTTAGCGTTAGGATTTACAGTGCAGGCAGACTGTACAAAAAGGAACAGCGCATAGGCTACATTTGTACTGTGACTAATGCAGCCACACACGTTATGTTTTTAGACTGAGGAGAACCTCTAGGCATTCTTTCAAAAGGTCAGTTCTTTGAAGAACTTATTAAAATTACAAAGTTACTGTAAGATCTCTAAACTGTTCCTTCAGTAACTCCATCTTAACAGAAAGGCTTTGAGTCACTTGAAATATAATGTAGTTCCCTTTCAGTCAGTACACTACGAGTTACGTCAGCTACTGACGAAATGGGGGTTTCGCTTAGAAGCCAATCGCCTTTGAGCTCTACAAAACGAGCCAATGGCATGAAAATGCCATGGGTCTGCGGAATTTGCATAACACAACCCCGCCCCACCGCGTGGGTATAAAGGGCGTTGCGTGGCAATCTCGCATTATGTTTCTGGTTCAGAGCCGAGTGTTACTGCCTGAGCGTTTTCCTCTTCAAGACGAGTGTCTCTCCAGAGTGTTGGTGTTACGGTGCGTTCTAGCGAGTTCCGCATTCCTGTCTGATCTGTGCAGTGATCTAGCACAGCGTGTGTGTTCTCCCTAGGCGCTTCGGCATTCTGCAGAGCAAAAACTCTTCTTTAAAAGAGCTGCACGCGGCACGTCTGTTTCAAGATGTCTCGCCCGTGCTCCGTTCCTGGGTGCGGTCGGCTGGTTCTTCCGCTTGACGGGCATGATCGCTGTTTGGCGTGCTTGGGCCTCGTGCACGCCGAACGCGCGTTCATGGATGAGTCATGTTCCCACTGCGGGAACATGGCCATCGCAGTGTTGCGGTCAAGACTCCGTGATCTCCGTGCTGGAGGGAGAGTCCCCTCTACCACACCCCAATCTATTCCCTCCACGAGTGGGAATATTTTGGCTGGTGGTCAGGGTGACTTGAGGGTGACGGTGTGGAACAACCCGACGAATCCTCCTCGGGCCACACCCCCTTCTAGCACACTGCAACCTGTGGTGTTGCCAGATGAGGGCGCAGGCGTTTCATTTGGCGCACCGGCGGAGGATACTATGTCGATCGCCGCATCACAAGGTGGGCTGGATTCCTCCTGAGATGACGATTCGGCTGTGTTGCCTCCTTCGGGAGTCCCAGCATTGTCCGAGTCTGATCCGGAGCTCACAGCCATGCTTTCCCGGGCGGCCGAGGCTCTTGGGCTTGTGTGGAACCCTCCGCCATGTCCCGAGCGCTCTCGGCTGGATGATTGGTATTTGGGGGCGGCCCGTGCCGAAGGCGCCCGTCAGCCCCCAGTGCCCTTCTTCCCGGAAGTGCATGAAGAGGTGTCGAAGTCATGGAAGTCTCCCTTGACTTTTCGCGATCGTTCGGCAGCCACTTCCGCCTTCACTGCCCTCGATGGCGGCGCGGTGAAAGGGTACACTGGGGTTCCCCCTGTTGAGCGCTCTGTCTCTCGGTCAGGTGATGTCCACTTCGGTGGTCCAGGAGCGCCACTTATGGCTCAACCTGGCTGATATGAGAGAATCTGAGCGAATACGTTTCCTCAATTCTCCCATTTCCCAGGATTCTCCATTTTCTCTCTGTCAGGGCGTGGAATTCGACCCCGCCCACACCTCGGGACGCTCCCACTCCTCCCATGTCTGGGCCGGTCATTCCGCCTCGCTGCCCCATCGGGGGTACGCCTGTGGTCCGCATGACCCCGCTGGTACAGTTTCTGGAAGCCTGGCTAGCGCTTCCCAATCTGTCCAGCTGGCTCGCTCGCACCATCAGGTTCGGCTATGCGATTCAGTTCGCACGGTCTCCTCCCCGATTTCGGGGAGTCCGCTATACCATGGTGGGTGGCAATGCCCCTGTCATGCGTGCGGAGGTCGCCACCCTACTGGCGAAGGGTGCGGTCGAGATCGTCCCTCCAGCCGAGATGGAGTCCGGCTTCTACAGCCCTTACTTCATTGTACCCAAGAAAACCGGTGGGTTACGGCCAATCCTGGACCTGCGCATCTTGAACCGAACCCTTCACAGGCTTCCATTCAGGATGTTGACAGCCAAACGCATTTTCGAATGCGTTCGTCCATTGGATTGGTTTGCAGCGATCGACCTGAAGGACGCGTACTTTCATGTCTCCATTCTTCCTCGACACAGACCGTTTCTATGGTTTGCCTTCGAGGGGCAGGCATATCAGTACACGGTTCTCTCATTCGGGCTAGCCCTGTCCCCTCGCGTCTTTACGAAGGTCGTCGAGGCAGCCCTTGTGCCGCTCAGGCAACACAGGGTTCGCATCCTGAACTATCTCGACGACTGGCTGATTCTAGGCCACTCTCGGGATCAGGTTTGCGAACACAGGGACCTGGTGCTTCAGCACCTCGCCCGTCTGGGCCTTCGGGTCAACTGGGAAAAGAGCAAACTCTCCCCAGTGCAGAGGATCTCTTTTCTCGGTATGGAAATTGACTCGGTCGCCATGTACGCGCAGTTTACCAGCGAGCGCGCGCAGTCACTGCTGACTTGTCTTCGCCAGTTCGAGGGCAAGAGTGCGATACCACTGAAATATTTTCAGAGGCTCCTGAGGCATATGGCATCCGCAGCCGTGGTAACGCCGCTCGGTTTGCTTCATATGAGACCGCTTCAGCACTGGCTTCGCGATCGAGTCCCGAGATGGGCATGACAACACGGCACGCTCCGGGTCCCAGTTACTCGGGCCTGCCATCAGACCTTCACCCCGTGGGCGAACCTCAGTTTTCTACGGGCAGGTGTTCCCCTAGAACGAGTTTCCAGGCATGTTGTTGTAACAAGGACATGCTCAAGGACAAGCACGTACTGGTCCGTTCAGACAGCACGGCGACAGTAGCGTACATCAACCGACAAGGTGGTCTACGCTCCCGCCGGATGTCGCAACTCGCCCGCCATCTCCTCCTATGGAGTCAGAAGCATCTGAGGTCGCTTCATGCCGTTCACATCCCGGGAGAACTGAATCGTGCAGCCGACGAGCTGTCATGGTTTCAGCCGCTTCCGGGGGAATGGAGACTCCATCCCCAGACGGTTCAGCTGATTTGGGAACAGTTTGGCGACGCACAGATAGATCTGTTTGCCTCCCACGACTCTTCCCATTGCCGCTGGTATTATTTCCTGACCGAGGGGACCCTCGGCACGGATGCACTAGCGCACAGCTGGCCGCGGGGCCCACGCAAGTATGCGTTTCCCCCAGTGAGCCTTCTCGCACAGGTTCTGTGCAAGATCAGGGAGGACAGGGAGCAGGTCCTTTTGGTCGCCCCATATTGGCCCGGCCGGACCTGGTTCTCAGAACTCATACTCCTTGCGACAGCCCCTCTCTGGTCAATCCCTCTGAGGAAGGACCTCCTTACTCAGAGACGGGGCACCGTATGGCACCCACGTCCCGACCTCTGGAACCTCTGGAACCGCGGTAGGTTTGAGTACCCTGCCACCTCAGGTGGCGGCTACCATCACTTCCGCTAGGGCCTTGTCCACGAGACAGGCCTATGCGTTGAAGTGGAACCTCTTCGTCACCTGGTGCTCTTCTCGCCGAGAAAACCCCACGAAATGCTCAATCGGGTCTGTGCTTTCCTTCCTCCAAGAAGGGTTGGAGCGAAGGCTGTCTCCCTCCACCCTGAAGGTCTATGTGGCCGCGATTTCGGCTCATCATGACCTGGTGGATTCGAAAACGGTAGGTCAGCACGACCTGGTCAGCAGGTTCCTTAGAGCAGCGAGGAGATTAAATCCTCCTCGTCCTCCTCAAATACCCTCTTGGGATCTTGCAGTGGTTTTATCTGCCCTGCAGAAAGCTCCCTTTGAGCCCCTGCAGTCTGTGGAGCTGAAGTTCCTTTCATTGAAAGTGGCGCTCTTGATTGCTCTGGCTTCCATCAAGAGGGTAGGGGACCTGCAGGCATTTTCGGTTGACGAAGCGTGCCTGGAATTCGGGCTGGCCAATTCTCACGTGATCCTGAGACCCCAGCCTGGATACGTGCCCAAGGTTCCCACCACTCCCTTCAGGGATCAGGTGGTGAACCTGCAAGCGCTGCCTGTGGAGGAGGCAGACCCAGCCTTGGCACTGCTCTGTCCAGTACGCGCTCTTCGCGCTTACGTAGACCGGACGCAGTGTTTCAGGACCTCAGACCAGCTCTTTGTCTGTTACGGAGGGCAGCAGAAAGGGAAGGCTCTCTCCAAGCAGAGGTTGTCTCACTGGATAGTGGACGCCATTGTCCTGGCATATCAGGTTCAGGGCATGCCATGCCCCCTTGGGGTTAGAGCACACTCCAATAGGAGTGTTGCTTCCTCTTGGGCTTTAGCGCGTGGCGCCTCGCTGACAGACATTTGTAGAGCTGCAGACTGGGCGACACCCAACACATTCGCAAGATTTTATAATCTCCGAGTGGAGCCTGTGTCCGTTCGTGTACTCGCCCCAAGTGGCCAGTAACTGGACAGGCTCAGGTGTCTTCGCTTGCTGCGCCATTCCACTCCACGGACTGGATGCGTGCGCTTTTTCTCTCAGATGAGCTTCCCAGTAAGCCCTGAGCTCCTCCAGCACTGCTGATGTCGACACCAGAGTGCATGCCCGCTTGGTCAGCCCTCGTGTTCGGCTAGGTGCCTCCGTGTGCATGGTTCCCCCGTTGGGCAACCCCCACATGTGTATTTCCACGGTAAGTCTCTCTGAGCACGTGTCTTCCGTTGGCAAGACACCTTGCCACTCCTGGGGTTGAAAAATTTTCCACCTGCGGCTGGATACCCCAGATTGCTCCATATGCAGTCCCTACGGGGGTCATATGTGTATTCTTAAGTCCTCCCTTCGGGCAGGCATTGTGTTGCATTTCTCTACATGGGATATGCTTCCCAGTGTACCTTGGTACCAGCGTTGAGCCTAGCCCCTCGTTCGTGCTAAGACTCACGGCAGGGAGCCCTGGTCAGCGCAGGACGCTGGAAGACAGCCGCCGTGGCGAGATTGTATTGGGACCCCCATTTCGTCAGTAACTGACGTAACTCGTATTGTACTGACTTGTTGCGTCCCCATGCCACTTCCGCTGTACCGCTGGAACGGCCGGACGCTCATGCCTCAGCTCTTCAGCAGGTAACATAATGCGAGATTGCCACGCAACGCCCTTTATACCCACGCGGTGGGGCGGGGTTGCGTTATGCAAATTCCGCAGACCCATGGCATTTTCATGCCATTGGCTCGTTTTGTAGAGCTCAAAGGCGATTGGCTTCTAAGCGAAACCCCCATTTCGTCAGTAACTGACGTAACGTCTCCGTTCCCTTCCTTCAGGGAACGAGGGTTACATACGTAACCGAGACGTTCCTTGTGTACACAATAGGATATCTGAGGATATCCGCCTGCCGTATTCAACTTACGGAAAAAGAAAAAAACTGGCGCGACGATGAAGTCGGACGTAGCGTAAGCATATTGAACTGCGAGAGGCGCTACACTTTCGTAAGTTGAATATGGAAGGCGATGCACCGGAAGCTAGATATTTTACATGTTAAATATGGATATTTTTCCTACAAAAAACATCGATTCGCTTCAGAAGGCCTTTATTAACCCCCTGGAGCCGTGTGGATTACTTTTATAATGGATGGATGCACTGTTTTGGTCTTCAAATTTTGGGCTGCCATTTACTGCCATTATAATGCTTGGAAGAGCCAGGACATATTTTAATATAACTCCTATTGTATTCGTCTGAAAGAATAAAGTCATATACACCTAGAATGGCTTGAGGGTGAGTAAATTATATGGATAATTTTCATTTTTGGGTGAACTATCCCTTTAAGGGTGCTGTGTTTTTTTTTTTTATTGTTTTATTGTTTAAATTAAAATGTTTAAAATGTTATTAAAAGATAAATTCGCTATAATATGAAATTTTCACTTAAATAAAACTAATAACATTTTGTTAGTCAATGTTTAATTTCATTTACTATAAAGACTACTTCAAGACCGTCATGTTTATGATGTATTTTATCATATTATGTTTTAATCCTTAAGGAAGGATGGAAGGAAGGATGGAAAAGTATCAGTAAAGCTAGCCAGCATGTGTTTTGCACATAAACACCCTGGTGTCAAGCAAAAAATACTATTTAAACAATATTGTTTCTTTTAATTTTTCTGTGGGGAGTGTTATTTGCTTTCAGACAAATTTTGCTTTTTGAACACAACGGGTTTAAAAACCAGAAAACATGATTTTCAATTAGACCATATAAAGATGCACTTTATATAAATGACATGGTCGTTTCACTTTTTCAAGTGTTTAATTTAGGCATAGCTAGTAGATTACTAACAGATAAATCTGGAAATATTATGTCATAGTTTGAGACACTTGTAATACGAATTAGGTCATTATGGTAGGCTATTTGGGAGAAATTGTCCTTTCCTTTCCCTCATTTCAGGGCACAGTTTACAAATGTGAGGGTGTGTAGCTGTGACTTTAAGGGAGTTTGAGACAACTCCTTGGAGACATGCTGACAAAACCCTTTTTAACAGCAGCGTAAGTGACACCATTAAGATGGGAGAATTGAAAAAAGGAGAAAGGCACTGATAGAAAAGGAATGAGTGAGAAAGTAAGTCAGAAAGTGAGAGGGAGAGAGGGAAAAAATAAATGTGAACATGTTTTAGGAAAGTTTCATCTTTTGATTTTGCTGATATCAGCATGGATTAGAATATGTTTGTTCACTGCCATCCTGCTTCCTCTCTTTCTCTGTACTTTGTGCAATCCTCTCTCCCTTTGCTTGCTATGAGAGAGCAGCTGTGGAGGCTGCCAAGGTCGCAGGGACAACTGAGAGTAATGACATTCCCCTGAAATGTTACCTCAATGCTAAAACTCACACTCAGCAGGAACAGATGAGGGCTCAGGAAGACAATGGCCTACAAAACCCGCCTGCGTGTCTGTAGTGGTGTGCGTGGGTGTTTCTTCAACTTTCATGTCCCAGGGGTTGAGTTTTATTAAAACTAACAAATAACTTCTTTTTTTTTTTTCTTTTGTTTTATGAAGATCACATTAAAACTCTTGGCAACATTTCACCATGCCATCATAAATTAATTTTGTGCTACTTTTCAAATGACTTTATGTAAATTTTAATAGTTATGTGAAAATAACCAGGTCATAATTTAGTAACACAAATTATCACTGTCCCTCTGCTGTAGCATCATTTCCATCACAACTACCAGTTTTGCCCCTAATAAAGTTATTTCACAAAGTGCACTTATTGAACAATGAGACAAAAGTGTCAGTGAAGAGCCTGTAAGATGCAATGTGTGAAGAAAGCAAAGAAAAATCAAGCTAAATATCACTTGAACACAATATTTTTATTGTGCATCATTTTCAATCAAGCTTTATTTTTATAAATTATACAAAAATATATATTATATAATTTATATTATATTATATTTAGGGTTCTTAAAATGCTAAAATGCTAGTTATAAAATTAGCTTTAGTAAGCCAAAGGAGTTAGCCATTTTATTCAAAAAATTTTTAAAATGTAGTTACAAACAAAGAATGGAAATGACACTATAATGGAAATGTTTATGACTTTCAGGAAACAAAAAAAAAAACTGCATAATTTGACACCTTTACCTTGTGTTTATTAGTTATTATTATTTGGCAGCGGCTATTTGCACAAAGTGTAAATAGCAACTAGATTCTATTTACACTAAGTGAAAATAACATTTTCTTAGCGATAGACGATATTTACACTAAGTGCAAATAGCTGTAGATGCCATTTACTAAGTGAAATAGCATACTACGTGAAAATAGTGATATATTCTATTTATACCATGTAAAAGTAGCAGTTTGCAATATGTGCAAATAGTAATTATATGCTAGTTATACTATTTTTATTACTATCTTTACTATCTTTTATTACTTATCTTTTACTATCTTTATTTTGACAGATACATACTATTTGCACCTCAGTATTGTTGTACATTAACAGGATGCAATAATAACATAGTGTAAATGGTTATATTTATTACAATTATTAAATGGATGCCGCCTTAATGGGACAATAAAAGCCCTCCCTACACCTACCCCTAACCCTACCCAATAAATACTTTTATTATTATTAAACATTTTGTTAGGCAATTTATTTCCACTTTTAGAACATTTTCTTAATTTTTATTGAAAGTAAATGCCTTTCCGATGTGATATGTGATGGGAAAAGGTAGAAGAGTGAGTTCAGCAAAAGGCAGATTCGAACCCCGGTCGATTGCGTCAAAACCTTGTTTCACGAGCCTTATGCTCTACTGACTATGCCAGTGAAGACATTTAAATACAAGTGTCTCTTTTTTAATCTTGTTAGGCCCAACCAGGCATTGTTAGGCAGAGCTAGTGTGAATAGCACTTGCCAACAAGGCACGCTATTTGCACTTGGTGTAAATAGACGCTCCGCATTTGGCAATCATATATGCTACAGTATAAGTATTCTAGGTAACACTTTAGTTTAGGGTCCAATTCTCACTATTAACTAGTTGCTTATTAGCATGCACATTACTAGGATATTGGATGTTTATTAGTACTTATAAAGCACATATTAATGCCTTATTCTGCATGACCATATTCTACATCCCTTAATCCTACCCAATAATTTACCTAAATTTAACAACTACCTTACTAACTATTAACCCTTTAATGCATGACTGTTTCGCCAATCATTCTTACATATTCGGGTCTTTAGCGACCCGGATCTATATCTAATACTGATGGATCTCTACCTGTCGCGATAATATAAAACTCCTGAAATTAGTGTAACAATTACAGAAGAATAAAATATATTTCGTTACCTTTTGGAGCTAGGAAGGGTTCAGTTTGAACAGATGCTTTATACCTTCATCACTGTCCTGTCAGAGCTCATTTCCCAGTACATTCAGCATCTGGCTCATATTCGCGATCTCAAACATATTCTCAAAACTCATTTTCAACATCTTCAAAATCAATATTTTGATCACTGGCAGCTTCTTCACCAGATCCACCATCAAGTGACAGTGACACTATTATTTGATTGTGTTCAGTACTTGCTCTGCAGTAAATCGCTGAGCCATTTCAAATTTTGCAGATTATACTTATTATTGTTTCGTTTTCAGTCTGCGAGTGAAACGTCACTTCATCATTGTGTATCAGACATTGCCACCTTGTGGAATAAAGGTGAATTGCACTTATTCCGTCATTAGAGATTAAATTATTGTCGTGCAGAAAAAAATATAGGTACACTCTTACACACCTCGGGCCGTTAGCGACCCTATACAATTTTTTACAAAAAATGAATGGAAAAACGCATTCTTTTATAATTTAATTTTTTTTTCTTGTTATATTGTTTATAATGAATTGATTGAGGAATACTAAGAAGGTTGATGTCTAACTTAAAAAAATTAAAGAGGAGGAGGGTAGTGAATGACGTCCCAGGTCACTAAAGACCCGAGGTATGCATTTAAGGGTTAATAAGCAGTAATTAGAAGTTTGAGGTAAAAGTCATAGTTAATAGTGAGAATTGGACCCTAATCTAAAGTGTGACCATATTCTACAAATACTCTATATAAGTTAAAGAACAAATATCAAAAAGGTTTTCAATCAACGCAATTTCAGCGATGGTTCTGGTGCCGAAGCTCTTCGGGTGGTCACGAAGCAGCATCTGATGTCACTGTTGTCGTCACGGATATTTAAAGATAAATTAGTGACCTCCCCAAATGAGGTCATCCAGACTGGTAATGCCCCCTTTAAAAAGGCCTGTTTTATGTGTTCTCCTTTGCGTTTGGTGAGCTCTTCTACTCTTGTTTGCATTACTTTTCATCCACAGCAACATACTTAACACATAATAGTTATAAAGTTGGTCTAATACATGTTTTCTTCTCTACTTTGAGCATAAGAGCGGTCTCATCCTTATGTCTTTGACCTCAAATTTAACTCTGCACACACATATAACTCTGCAACGCTCTCCAGCCTAACACTCACAGTACTATTGGGTGAATATAACACATCACACAAATGTTATTGTATTATAAATAAAATACCTATGTTACAGTTAAATCATTGCCCATATAAGGACTTTCCAGGAAATAAAAAAAAAAAAAAAAAACAACAACATTATACATAATATACGAGTTAAATACATCAAACAATGAGGCAGGGTAATTGTATTCTTATGCATATTACACAACACCACGTTTAGACATTGTGGTAACACTTTATTTTATGGGCCAATTCTCACTATTAACTAGTTGCTTATTAGCTTGCATATTACTAGTATATTGTCTGTTCATTAGTATATAAAGCACAAATTAATGCCTTATTCTGCATGACCATATTCTACATCCCTTAACCCTACCCAATACCTAAACTTAAATGCTTCAAAAACTACCTTACTAACTATCAATAAGCAGTAAATTAGGAGTTTATTGAGGCAAAGTCGTAGCTAATAGTGAATATGTGTTCTCCATACTAAAGTGTTACCAACGTTTTTAGTAGATTTCAAAGAGTTGGTAACACTTTATAACAAGTATAGTATAATAAAGTACTTACAAATCATTTGCAAACTATTAGTTTGTAACAGTTTATAGACTGTAGTTAATACATTAACAGACTATATTCAAATAGTGAGTTCTTCATTCATTGTTACTGTAATTAACAAATTATTATTGTTTAATTAGCTCATATGTAAACAGTTAGATAATGCTTTGTTAACAACTTATTAAGAGTAAATAGTTCTCACTTTAGATTAGGTCGTGAAAAAAATGGGAAAATGACATTAATTAAGTGCTTTAAACCAACCTTTATTAGACATTAATTGCATTCATATTCAGTGTTCCTTAAAATGTTTACATTAATGAACTATTTGCAAATGATTTGTAAATACTTTATTACACTATACTTATTATAAAGTGTTACCAAAGAGTTTAATATAATTTGACATAGTTTTAGTTTTACAGTTGTACAATATAGAGTTTACATAGATTAACACTCTGTGTTGTCATCCACGATTAGATTTAAAAAAATAAAAAAATAAAATGCATGTAAACACACATAATTGCTCAAAAAGAAAACACACTACATTGCTCCATGATGCAATTTTTTAATCCAATAAATAAATAAAATGACCAAGACATTTTTCAAGAACATGTTCATCCTCTGGTAGAAAGAAGACTCTGAAGATTCAGACTAAACGAACATTGAGCAAAAATAAAAGAAGAAAGCGGAAATCCCTGAGGAAGATCAAGGCAGCAGAGATAATACCACGATAACTTTCTGTGGGTTAACAATGTGCCGCCTGCTGAAGCCGCTGTCTGCGTAATGGTTCTCTGGAGGTTTGCAGAGGCCGACGACTTTTTTTGTGCAGCTAAGCTGCATGTGGTGCCCTCTCCTTTCACCCTCTGCAACTTTCTTCTCGGATAATGATGCCAAGTGGTCAAGTGTGCACCTACCTACCTCACATGTACGCATATACGCATATACACACACTCTTGGAGAAGTGTGTGTAGGACAATGCTGTTCTAAGTATTACCTCAGTTGTTTTGTATGCTGCCCTATATGACCAGATAAACTGTCATGACCAACCTCCTCAAAATCATGAAGGACGGTGGGAATGCAAGACATAGCCTGCTGTCCTCTTCCCCAAAATAGCTTCTGCTGAAAATCTTTGCTGACGTTTTCTTTAGCAAAAGGTCCTCACACTGGAGGATCCTTCTTGCCTTTAACGCCACAAGTTTCTGTTTGCTTAATGTCAGCTCTCCTTCTGGTAATTCAGCAGTGACCCTGTTCTTTTTCAGAAAAGGTTAACCAAGAGCAAGAGTTTTACAGCAGTTTGGGGAGGTGTGTGTGTGTGTATCGTCATATATATATATAGCCAAAAGTATTGGAACGCCCCTCCAAATGATTTAATTCAGGTGTTCCAATCACTTCCATGGCCACAGGTGTATAAAATCAAGCACCTAGGCATGCAGACTGCTTCTACAAACATTTGTGAAAGAATGGGTCGCTCTCAGGAGCTCAGCGAATTCAAGCGTGGTACCGTGATAGGTTGCCACCTGTGCAATAAGTCCATTCGAGAAATTTCCTCACTACTAAATATTCCACGTTCAACTGTTAGTGGTATTATAAGTGGGAGCAATTGGGAACAACAACAACTCAGCCACGAAGGGGTAGGCCACGTAAAATCAGTGCATGCTGAGGCGCACAGTGCGCAGAAGTCACCAACTTTCTGCAGAGTCAATAGCTACAGACTTCCAAACTTCATGTGGCCTTCAGATTAGCTCAAGAACAGTCCGTAGAGAGCTTCATGGAATGGGTTTACATGGCCGAGCAGCTGCATCCAAGCCTTATATCACCAAGTGCAATGCAAAGCGTCGGATGTAGTGGTGTAAAGCACGCCGCCACTGGACTCAAGAGCAGTGGAGACGTGTTCTCTGGAGTGACAAATCACGCTTCTCTGTCTGGCAATCCGATGGGCGAGTCTGGGTTTGGCAGTTGCCAGGAGAACGGTACTTGCCTGACTGCATTGTGCCAAGTGTATAGTTTGGTGGAGGAGGGATTATGGTGTGGGGTTGTTTTTCAGGGGTTGGCCCCTTAGTTCCAGTGAAAGGAACTCTTAATGCTTCAGCATACCAAGACATTTTGGACAATTTCATGCTCCCAACTTTGTGGGAACAGTTTGGGGATGGCCCCTTGCTGTTCCAACATGACCGCATCAGTGCACAAAGCAAGGTCTATAAAGACATGGATGAGCGAGTTTGGTGTGGAGGAACTTGACTGGCCTACACAGAGTCCTGACCTCAACCCGATAGAACACCTTTGGGATGAATTAGAGCGGAGACTGTGAGCCGGGCCTTCTCGTCCAACATCAGTGCCTGACCTCACAAATGCGCTTCTAGAAGAATGGCCAAAAATTCCCATAAACACACTAAACCTTGTGGAAAGCCTTCCCAGAAGAGTTGAAGCTGTTATAGCTGCAAAGGGTGGGCCAACTCCATATTAAACCCTACGGATTAAGAATGGGATGTCATTAAAGTTCATGTGCATGTAAAGGCAGGCATTCCAAAACTTTTGGCAATATATATAAATATAAATATAAATATATATATATATATAATTTTCTTTTATTTTGTGGGAACTAATGGAGTGTACAGGAACTCCTTACTCTTTGCACATAACTAAATAATATAATTCATAACGCTTTTATAATATAATTTATCAATACTTTATTTATGTATTTATTTACCTGCATTATTATATCTGTCTTTATGACAATGACCAGCTGAATGTACATTATCCATTATGTATTGTAAATGCATTATTTGGGATGTTTGCACCCTCTTCGGCTGAAGTCTGCTCTGAGGGAAAGGTTAAGCAGATAATGGCCTGCTGGTCGGTATGTTGCCTCCTTTCTTGCATGGGGTCCCAGTGGGTCTGTTCTTCTGACAGGGCAGCTGACGAGGACACCATGCCAGTTGGTCACCTCAAATGTGAATCAATTAATTTGATATTTAAGAATGGGATGACTAAAGGGACATGATGTCCTTCAAGCTTCAGTAATCTGGTAATGATTAGACCTTAATGAATGCATGCCTTGTCTCTCAGATACTATAGTTACACAAAAACAGCATATACACATATAGTGCCTTGGCAAAAGTATTCAGATCCTAACTAACTAATACACCTAAATTACAAAAATACAAACCACACATTTAAATTGTATTTGGATTTGTATTTGAAATCATTACACTCTTTACAAATTGCTTTATGTTTGAAAATCGTATACTGGCCAATTTTGTAATGTGTGTAAACATTGATGAGTCATTATATGACATATTGAGTTACTATTATTAGCTTGAGTTATACAGTTTAACTGCTTTGGACTAAAGTGTTTTTCCAAATCACCTAATGTGTTAATGTACTTAGTGTACTTAATGTATTAATTAAAATATTCTTAATAATAATTAAAAACAGCCCTCATATTTTAATGTTTTAACATCCATGGAACATTTCTATTGCACAAAATTATTGTTTATATAGTGGAACATTTTCTTTAGATTAGCATAATGTTTTTAAACTAAGAAAAAAAAAAAAAAAAAAAATGTTATTTGTGGAATATAAAGAGGTTTTTCTATGGCATTTCTGAAAAGGCCCAATTTTGGAACCTTTATTTTTAAAGGGATAGTTCACCCAAAAATGAATTTTTTTATGTTTATCTGCTTACCCCCAGGGCATCCAAGATATAGGTGACTTTGTTTCTTCAGCAGAACACAAATGAAGATTTTTAACTCCAACCGTTGCACTCTGTCAGTCGTATAATGCATGTGAATGGTAACAAAATCTATGAGAGTAAAAAAAAAAACATGCACAGACAAATCCAAATTAAACCCTGCGGCTCGTGACGATCAAAGCTTTGACTGGGCCATTGTAGGAGATTTACCTTTTTGCCGCTGAGCCCCTACAGTATCATCATTGTGATCACTGTACTGCTGAAACATAGTCTTTCTCTGTCAGTTTTGAAGATAATAGTCTTTTTTGCAGTATTTCCAGTTTAACAAGATGTCCAGTCCCTGCTGATGAAAAGCAGCCCCATAGCATAATTTTACCGCCACCATACTGTACATAACTGTTGGTATATTGTTGTTTAAGGTGTGGGAGTTGTTAGATTTTCCCACTGATATAACTTTGAATTTTGGTACCATGTAACCATAAACACTTTGGTCACATGACAACTGATTACTATTAGGCATTTGGGTAATCTCTGGATGGCCTTTTTTGAGTAATGACATGTCTGTAGCATTTCTCTCAGGTCTTCTTTTGGTTTACACAGAGAGTTTTTTTAATGATGACCTTTGCTAGGCAGCCTCTAGGAGGTTTGATGTAGCTGCCACTTCCTGAGAACGAAATCAACAATTCCTACTGGGACATCCAAACAGTTGGATATTGTTTTGTACTCTTTTCCTAGTCATTTGTTTTACTTTGTCACTATACAGTTTTTTTTGTAATGCTCTCAGGTCTTTATTTTCACAGCTATATTTCAAATTCACAACCTGAATAATGATCGTGTAGCTGTGGGGTTTTAGTAGTTATTTTAATGATTTGGGCTATTGTCTTCTTGTTGGGGCAATTTTTTTTCATCTGTGTTAACTTGAAGATTTGGCAACATGCAGATTTAAGACATCTGTAAACAAACAGCACAATATAAAGTGTGTTATATATACACTGAACAAAATTATAAACACAACACTTTTGTTTTTGCCCCCATTTTTCATGAGCTGAACTCAAAGATCTAAGACTTTTTCTATGTACACAAAAGGCCTATTTCTCTCAAATATTGTTCACAAATCTGTCTAAATCTGAGTTAGTGAGCACTTCTCCTTTGCCGAGATAATCCATCCACCTCACAGGTGTGGCATATCAAGATGCTGATTAGACAGAATGATTATTGCACAGGTGTGCCTTAGGCTGGCCACAATAAAAGGCCACTCTAAAATGTGCAGTTTTACTGTATTGGGAGGGTCTGGGGGGGTCCGGTCCGGGCAAAAAAAAAGTCAATATCTGGTGCGACCACCATTTGCCTCACGCAGTGCAACACATCTCCTTCACATACAGTTGATCAGGTTGTTGATTGTGGTCTGTGGAATGTTGGTCCACTCCTCTTCAATGGCTGTGCGAAGTTGCTGGATATTGGCAGGAACTGGAACACGCTGTCGTATACGCCGATCCGAGCATCCCAAACATGCTCAATGGGTCACACGTCCGGTGAGTATGCTGGCCATGCAAGAACTGGGATGTTTTCAGCTTCCAGGAATTGTGTACAGATCCTTGCAACATGGGGCCGTGCATTATCGTGCTGCAACTATCGGTTTGCATAACCAAAGAATTTCTGGTTCTGGTAAGCACAAACTGTCAGAAACCGCCTCAGGGAAGCTCATCTGCATGCTCGTCATCCTCATCGAGGTCTCGACCTGACTACAGTTCGTAATTGTAACCGACTTGAGTGGGCAAATGCTCACATTCGATGGCGTCTGGCACTTTGGAGAGGTGTTCTCTTCACGGATGAATCCCGGTTTTCACTGTACAGGGCAGATGGCAGACAGTGTGTATGGCGTCGTGTGAGTGAGCGGTTTGCTGATGTCAACGTTGTGGATCGAGTGGCCCATGGTGGCGGTGGGGTTATGGTATGGGCAGGCGTATGTTATGGACAACGAACACAGGTGCATTTTATTGATGGCATTTTGAATGCACAGAGATAACGTGACAAGATCCTGAGGCCCATTGTTGTGCCATTCATCCACGACCATCACCTCATGTTGCAGCATGATAATACACGGCCCCATGTTGCAAGGATCTGTACACAATTCCTGGAAGCTGAAAACATCCCAGTTCTTGCATGGCCAGCATACTCACTGGACATGTCACCCATGAGCATGTTTGGGATGCTCTGGATCGGCGTATACAACAGCATGTTCCAGTTCCTGCAAATATCTAGCAACTTCACACAGCCATTGAAGAGGAGTGGACCAACATTCCACAGACCACAATCAACAACCTGATCAACTGTACTCGAAGGAGATGTGTTGCACTGCGTGAGGCAAATGGTGGTCGCACCAGATATTGACTTTTTTTTTTTGGACCCCCCAGGACCCCCCTGGGGTATATATATATAATCAAAACAATGTCACAATAAACTAATTAATATACTTTTAGTTTCTGTTCTAAGGCATTAAAATGCCCAACAGAACAAGTTTATTTAAATTTTATTTATGGACTTTACTTGAAAGGACAGCAGAATTAGCCAGTAAAACAGAGAAAGAGAGAAGTGGGAATTGCATCAGGCCGTAACAAAGGCCATATTCAAACCAATGTCCCCATGAGAATGATGTGTCACTATGTGGCCCTGAAGATGCATAGATACAGAGAAAGAGAAAATAGCAGAATGATCCTTGATCTCTGAGATTTGTAAACCTGTAATTGGCTGTCACCTAACTGCTCTCCAAAGGCCTGGTGGTGAATCCTGCCTCGGAAATTGCTGATAACGGGTTACAAACAGAGGATGGGTGGTCCAGACCACCTTTTTATCTCTCAAACCTCCAGAGAGCAATTTGCAGAGCTATGTAGACCACAGCAAAACAGCAGGAGGCCTGGATGTGAAATCCCACCTTAGTTGTGTCCTGGGAAGGGGGGCCAAAGGTCCAGCTAGCCCAGTGGTAAAGTTGATGGTTTAATGTGTCACGGTGAGGCAAACACCTCCAAATTCAGCCTAAGTGTAACATTCTCACGCCCTGATTTCAATAAGTGCATTTTGAAAAGTGAAAGCCGCTATTTTCTTACCTGATCTGACTCTTGAAAGTACATTTGTTGGTCTAAGCAGATGTAGTCAGGTTTATTTTATCATCAAAAAATATTTTTTACTTAAATAAAACCAGTTCATGTGGATGTCACAACATAAAGCAGTCATTTAGTGTATTATTTTGCATTAGACTTGGTGAGTTTAGCAGTAGCTACAATGGTGAGAATAACAGGGTTTCGCATCCCTGACTAGCTTACTATTATCTGTAAACTTTATTGAAACAAAACATTTATTAAAGGCTGAATCGGTGATGAGTAATACTATAGAGCTTGACAATCTCAGTTGTGAAGATCTGATGTGTAAGGTCATGGGGTTACTGCTTCAAAGGCAAACTAAAGTAATAAGATTAATTGAATACTGCCGAGATGGCGTAGATACAGATGTTCCACTAGTCCCTGTTGATCTTTCAGCCTGGATCATTGTCTATTTCACATTGAACATACTGAAGCAAAAAACATAAGAAACGCTCACTGAAAACCATTTACCCTTAACCTTCTATTATATATCTCTTAATCTTGCTTGTAGCTGCTACTATTAAGCTAGAGTCTTATTGATAGTCCTCAGACATGGGTCAAAGTCATTGGTTTTCAGGTCAGAGTCGTGCTTCAAATCTTAACCTTCAGTTTATATTTCTAATAAAGACTGGAGTCAAATGTCCAGTTATATGCTTTAAATCAAAACAAGTCAGGTTGAGTTGCATTAATGTGTCCATCCCAAAGGGTTTGCTGTTAGAGCAATGGATAGACTGTAAAAGCCAATAATAAGATGAATTCATTTTTACTCCATGTTGTAGACAACAAATCAGTTTTCTTGCCACTACAAACAAACATTTTAGAAGGAAAGGTCTAAATATAAATGGAATCAGTAAATAAAATACCTAATATTAGAGATGAACGACAAACAGCAAGTGATCTTTGCCATTACAGCTCTTTATCTGCAGCAAAAAAGGCAAATGCCGGTCTATCTGGGTCCACAAATTAATTCAGGCTCGGAGTCAGCACAGCAAGTACCACAGTATGTACGCCGAGACATATCATAAACTGTAGGACAGTTGCTGACCGCTAAATTAGTTTCTACTTTATCTTTCCTTGGCAATGGATCACGTGCGCTCCACTGACTTCACTCCTATTGGTTGTCGCTCCCGAACGTCGCTCTTCATTTGCATAAAGTTGAACATATCTCAGCTTTGTCGCGTTGCTGGAGACACCCCATCCGTTCGCCAATGGTCCCTGACGCTCGTGTCGCCGGAAATCGTGCACTCTCCATTGAAATTAATGGGATTGTGTCGCTTTGTCGCTGCGTGTCGCTTGTAGTAAACATATGTATAATGGGCTTAGTAGGTATAAGACACACCTAACCCGTTTATATTAAATATCAACAAGACTGGCATTTTGATCAAGAAGTGTAATTGATCATTTATATTCTTCAGAGACACAGCTTATTAAGTTAGACTCAGTTAGGGTAAACTGAGTCAGTAATCTATGCTTTTTGGCATTCATTTTTTTAGTATCCACTTGTCCCAGTCCATCCCTGTATAAAGAAATGAGAAACCTAAGTGATAACAGTTACAACATTCAAGACAAAACTGTTACCAAAGCAAAAAGATGTCCATCAAAGAATTAAGCACAAATACAGGGTTATTTATTTAAGAGAGCAGGTTAAAGGGGATGGAATGGGGTCTCTGGATAAATCTGGGTCCATCTGGCTTGATGAGTTGTCCTTGTACAGTAGCTCTGAGAGATTTGAACTAGGACATTAAAGGGAACAAGGTGACAGGTGTCAGAGCCAGGTGAAGCTATGCCAAAAACAGGAAAAGAAAAAAAATTGTGTTTAAGAAGAAGACATGTATTGGAAGACATTACAGCTGGTCCCTTCCAGACACCTGCTAGAATTCCCTTGACAAGAGCAAGGGAGTGAACGGGAAAGAAAAAGAGGGAGGGAGAGGAAGACAGTGGAAGGGGAGAGAAAGCAATGTGTCAGCTCTTTGGGGATACCTGTCGCCCGTGGGGACCTGAATCCGTGCTGGGCCGAACAGGCTGTGTCCGCTCAGCATTTTAGTATCCCGCTGTTACATGGTGCAATATGCCAGCCCTCCAGCCTCCACCACTCTCCCTTTCATTCTCTGGACCTCCCAAATGCTTTATTCCCAATGCCCTTCAGACATATTGTACACACATACTGTACTTCTATTGTTAGAGAATCATGCCCCAATTTAGCCACTCTGCTGGCATGAGATTGATGTTGCTGACATGGCAAATCTGTGTTCGTTAGGAGGAATTACAAAGAAACTTACATAGAGACTTGGGATGCACTAGTACTAAAATGGTGGCCGAAACTGATACAATGATAATTATTGTCAAGATATGGCTGACTTTATACGACTGTTAAAATGTTTGGGGTCAGAAAGATTTATTAGTATTATTTTAATTAAGAAATTAATTAATTTAATACTTTTAAAGTACACTTTTATCAAAAAAATCAAAGAATCCTGAAAAATTTATCACATTCAGCACAACTGCTGCTTTTTTGTGTTTTCAACATTTATAATAATAAATGTTTCTTGAGCACCTAATTAGTATATTTGAATGATTTCCGAAGGACTGTGTGACAATTAATGTATATGTACTGTATATATAATTGTAATAATATTTTACAATATTATTACTTTTACTGTATTTGAATAAATGCAGCCTTGGTGATCTGTTTACGCCCCACTGATGGTTAGGTTTAAGGATGGGGATGGGGTGGACCTTCAAAAAAAAAAATATAGTTACATTTTCTCATGAGGTTGGGTTGGAAAACTATTAAAAATGAAATATTGACTGATGCCAATGATATACTGTACTTTAATAGTGCAACTGAACAACATCTTATGTCAACCTGCCACACCCAGTGTGTCCACTCACTCTGCAACATTTTATACACTGATCGACCTAATATTGTGTTGGTCCCCCTTTTGCTGCCAAAAAAGCCCTGACCCGTCGAGGCATGGACTCCACTAGACCCCTGAAGGTGTGCTGTGGTATCTGGCACCAAGATATTAGCAGCAGATCCTTTAAGTCCTGTAAGTTGCGAGGTGGGGCATCCATGGATCGGACTTGTTTGTTCAGCACATCCCACATATCCATGATTTGATTGAGATCTGGGGAATTTGGAGGCCAAGTCAACACCTCAAACCATTCCTGAACCATTTTTGCTTTGTGGCAGGGCGCATTATCCTGCTGAAAGAGGCCACAGCCACCAGGGAATACCGTTTACATGAAAGGGTGTACATGGTCTGCAACAATGCTTAGGTAGATGGTACGTGCCAAAGTAACATCCACATGGATGGCAGGACCCAAGGTTACCCAGCAGAACATTGCCCAAAGCATCACACTGCCTCCGCCGGCTTGCCTTCTTCCCATAGTGCATCTTGGTGCCATGTGTTCCCCAGGTAAGCAACGCACACGTACCCGGCCATCCACGTGATGTAAAAGAAAGCAGGATTCATCAGACCAGGCCACCTTCTTCCATTGCTCCGTGGTCCAGTTCTGATGCTCACTTGCCCACTGTTGGCACTTTCGGCAGTGGACAGCATGAGAACCCTGACTGGTCTGTGGCTATGCAGCCCCATACTCAACAAACTGCGATGCACTGTGTATTCTGACACCTTTCTAACAGAACCAGCATTAACTTCTTGAGCAATTTGAGCTACAGTAGCTCGTCTGTTTGATCGGACCACACGGGCCCGCCTTTGCTCCCCACGTGCATCAATGAGCCTTGGCCACCCTGTCGCCGGTTCACCACTGTTCCTTCCTTGGACCACTTTTGATAGATACTGACCACTGCAGACCGGGAACACCCCACAAGAGCTGCAGTTTTGGAGATGATCTGACCCAGTCGTCTAATCATCACAATTTGGCCCTTGTCAAACTCGCTCAAATCCTTACGCTTGCCCATTTTTCCTGCTTCTAACACATCAACTTTGAGGACAAAATGTTCACTTGCTGCCTAATATATCCCACCCACTAACAGGTGCCGTGATGAAGAGATAAACAGTGTTATTCACTTCACCTCATAATGTTATGCCTGATCGGTGTATATCACAAGGGTGTTACAGAAAGTGTGTTTTTCTTGATTAAGTGTGTTTTCTTGATTAAATCAGAAACAATCAGCATAACAGGAGCCTAGAGATTGGATATAACAAGGCTGTTCTACAGCAGAGAGGCCTCCCTCTTTCACAGTTTGATTGGACACACAGTTGGGGTTCAGTCTTTTCACACACTGGGTACAGTTGCTTAAGCACAACAACTTGAGTATGTGATCTTTGAACCAATGCCATAGATTCTATCCATCCATCCATCCATCCATCCATCCATCCATCCATCCATCCATCCATCCATCCATCCATCCGTCCATCCATCCATCCATACATGATGGATGTTGACCTCGACAACTTGTGTATGTTATCTTTGAACCAATGCCATCCATCCATCCATCCATCCATCCATCCATCCAACCATCCACCCATCCGTCCATCCATCCATCCACTACATCCATCCATCCATCCATCCCTTATTTAGCAGCAGCAGTCTTGCATCACTAAAGTACTGCATTTCTGGGGAGGACACTGGGGAGGAATAGCTAATTGATCCTAAAATTTATTTATCAGCTGTTCTGCATGCAGTGATTCCACAGACATGCACTGTAATATCAATCTTTTATTCAAAAGGACAAAACCCACAGATCAGTAACCATCTGCCATGTGAGAGATAGCATGCCCTTCCTTCAGAGATGCTATATCTTGGTTTGGTTGGTTAAGGATCACTCATGTGCTTGAAATGTTGTGGTGGTTTGGAGGTTATGTTTCACTCCAGGGCAGATGTGGGCCAGTGGCTCTGCTCCCGTGGAGTCAAGTGAGAAGGAATGAGTGGAGTGAAGTGGGTGGAGAGTTCTAATTACAACACTAGGGAGGACCGTGGCCTGACTTGATCTTTTGATTAGGTCTGATTCCATCTGTCATGAACTCTGTCTTCACATCTGGAACCAGAGCATTTTTTATCTGAAACTGGATCTAAAGAGTTGTTTAACACATTTGAAGAGTTCATCAAGTGCAATCCTTCCAGAAAATGGCAGTCCCTTGACATGTAAACAATAACAGAACACATTCTCAATGGATCTGTGCAGGGTGCTGTGCAGTGATTTACATTGATGTAGTAGCTAATGTTTCACATTATAGCTGTTACTGTGCAATACAGCAGTACTATACTAATATTAGAGTTTTTTTAATCAGTATTGGTCAATATTAGATATGTATCTGCCAATATTGAATATTTGATTGTGCATTCTCATTGCCATCATCTAACACTCAGATCTTAAATTTTTTTTTTTTTTTTTTTAAGTTCATAACACTGGTGCATGTAATCTTTAGCAAATCTCAAAATTAATATTTTGTTAATACTGAAATCTATTTTTCATCAGTGTTATTTTAGTATTGTTTTATTAATGTTTTGAATTGGCTTTTATTTCTATATTTTCATTTGCTATTGCTATTTTTTGTATTTAGGTTTAATTTATTATACATTTATTTTAGTTCCGTTTTAGTTTTTAATTATTTCGAGTTAGTAATTTTAGTGTTTCAACTTTTAATTTCAGTTAGTTGTCAAGGCAACAATTCAAATTTTCGTTTAGTTTACGTTTTCAATATTTGTTTTATTTTATATCAGTTAATTTTAAATTTCAATTTAATAATTATATTTTTTTATTTTGTAAATTATTGTAGTGTTTTGGTTATGTTCAATGTCATGTGATTTTATTGTGCCCTCATGTGATCATGTCATGTGCTTCCCAAGTCTCTTGTGTCATGTTGTCATTGGTTCATTGTCTTGATTGTTCACTGGTGTGTCTTGTTTAGTCATTAGTCCTTGTGTATTTAAGCCCTTATGTTTGCCTTGTTCCCTTGTCTAGTATTATTCCCTGTACCGCTGTTGGTGAGTTCTGTGTCGTGTCGTGTCGTGTCGTGTCGTGTCGTGTCGTGTCGTGTCGTGTCGTGTCGTGTCGTGTCGTGTCGTGTCGTGTCGTGTCGTGTCGTGTCGTGTCGTGTCGTGTCGTGTCGTGTCGTCTGTTTTGTATCTGTTCATGTTTTGCTCACTTTGGATTATTGTAAATAAACTGCACTTGGGTTCTTCAACACTTGCCTCCAGTGGAGCCTACATCATTACAGAATACTAGACCCTTAACAATGAACCCAGCAGTTTTTCGTCTCCTGCACCTCCGTCAAAGGGGCTCGATGCATCGAGGAATATGTGGAGGAATTCTGTGGACTTTGTCACCAGGTTGATTTTAATGACACTGCACTCAAGGACATTTTTCGTTTTGTTTAAATGAGCCTATTAGCTCAAGGCTTCCTGGAGGGAAAATTCACTTGTCATTGGACCAATATATCGATCATGCTCTTTTGTTGCGCGGCTCATCATATACTGTGGGCTTTGCGGACGAAGAGCCCCGCAATCCCACAGTACCCACCATGCCAGAAATTCTCCACACCCCTATCTTCATGTCTGGATTGGTTCATGTCTTGCCTGCCAAGCCTGAGTCTCATCCCACAGTACCCGCCACACCAGAGTGTCTTCATGCCACTACTGTCATGTCTGGGTTTGTTCACGTCATGCCTGCCAAGCCATAGCCTGTCCACGTCCAGAGTCCAGCGGCGTCTCCAGCCCGTGGCCAGGGTCCAGCGGCGTCTCCAGCCCGTGGCCAGGGTCCAGCGGCGTCTCCAGCCCGTGGCCAGGGTCCAGCAGCGTCTCCAGCCCGTGGCCAGGTCCTCCAGTTTTTTTTTTTTGGGGGGGCAGTAGGTACCTGGCCAAGGCCACGGAGGCCGCGCCGCCATGGTCCCTTGAACTTCCTGCACCACCATGGCTTCCTGAACTTCCTGCAACGCCATGGTCCCCTGAACTGCCTGCACCGCCATGGTCCCCTGAACTGCCTGCACCACCATGGTCCCTGGAACTTCCTGCGTCTCCATGGCTTCCTGAACTGCCTGTGCCTCCATGGCTTCCTGAACTGCTTGCGTCTCCAAGGCTTCCTGAACTGCCTGTAGGTACCTTGCGTCTCCAAGGCTTCCTGAACTGCCAGTAGGTACCTGGCCAAGGCCACGGAGGCCGCACCGCCATGGTCCCTTGAACTTCCTGCACCACCATGGCTTCCTGAACTGCCTGCATCGCCATGGTCCCCTGAACTTCCTGCACCACCATGGTCCCTTGAACTTCCTGCACCACCATGGCTTTCTGAAAGTCCTGTACCGCCATGGTCCCCTGAACTTCCTGCACCACCATGGCTTCCTGAACTGCCTGCACCGCCATGGTCCCCTGAACTTCCTGCACCACCATGGTCCCTTGAACTTCCTGCACCACCATGGCTTTCTGAAAGTCCTGTACCGCCATGGTCCCCTGAACTTCCTGCACCACCATGGCTTCCTGAACTTCCTGCACCGCCATGGTCCCTTGAACTGCCTGCGCCTCCATGGCTTCTTGAACTGCCTGTGCCTCCATGGCTTC
Source organism: Coreius guichenoti (assembly GCA_039654105.1). NCBI lineage: Eukaryota > Metazoa > Chordata > Actinopteri > Cypriniformes > Gobionidae > Coreius > Coreius guichenoti. The sequence goes on from CM077168.1 coordinate 20,009,716, forward strand.
CTGAACTGCCTGTGGAAGTTGTTTGTGGGTGGACAATGTACAACATAGGCAGGCATTATGCAAATGTATTTTCTAGTGACGTAGAACCGCAACACAGTGGGATTTGAATTACAAACTACTCGTATAGGTGGTTCAGAGTCTATTCTTTCTTTTGGGAGACAATAACTTTATTTATTGTTCACTTTCGACTTTATAACTTTGCAGAACGTTTACATTCACAAACAGCTATATTACACACTGCATGAAAGGGAATATTCGGAAAACCATAATAGGGGTATGTGACAATTCATTTGAACTAAAGTAGGTTAACTGTTAGGGTTACCAAAATAATTATTGCCTGTGCTTTTATTTTTTTTAATCATTATTTAGCCCACTGTATTAAAAGTATTGCGTCCACAAAAAAAGTTGAAGAAAAGTGCTGAGTGGTCAATAAAAAGAAATTGAAATGTTTTACAGTCATCCGATTTGGTGGCCAATCTCCACTTGCAAAAGCTTAAAAGCAGTTTCTATTATATACACCTTTTAGACTGTAATATTTAAGTGACTTTCTCTCTCTTTGTGCTCTCTGTGCATTTGCAATGCATTTTGAGATCTAAAAGGGCATCTGATATTTCTTGTTAACACTAAGGAGACTGCTACCCGCCCCTAGGTGTAATTTAACTTGCAGTGCAACCTTCAAAGCCACCCTGACATCCGGCAGATGAAGGGCTTTGACAGCGTTCCTTAAAAGGGATCATCATTTCATTAGCTAGCAGCATACCTGGCTACAGTATAAATATTGAGATCCAAAGGCCACTCACTTATTCTTGTACGCAAGGGAGAGGCGAGAAGTGAAAGAAATGAGAAAGAGAGAGACATAGTTTTGCCGGATGTAGTTGTTGTGGTCTGAGGTGAGGGTAATTTTGAATCTGTATGCAGAGAAATGTGTGTCAGGGCAGCCATACTGAGATGGCAAAAGCTTGAGCGATGGCATTTGAATTGTATGTATTTTGTCTTGACCAGTGCTTTCCATCCTGGATCTCACGGAACGAAGTCAGCATTCAGAAAAGATCCGGTCTGCCGCTCATCCACATTTCATAAACTCGCTGCTTAGAGAACTATCTTATGTATGCTGGAAAGCGTCTAGTCTAGCTAATACTATTTATCAAAGGCAGTTAGCATATCAAATACCTGCTGTCAGTGATTATTTGCATAGTCGCTTGTCTTGTGTTTCTTACTAAGACATGCATGAGGAAGGGGAAAAGAAATATGCAATGCATGCAGGATTGAGGCCAAGAGAGCAATGAGAGCATAAGCCACATTTGATGTTAATTTCAGAGCATTTTGTGCTATCTGAGCAACCTTTTAGCTCCCTGTTCAAAGCACTTAGTATCTCAGATGAGGTCAGAGACCACAGGGTTGGAAGTGATTGAAATGGTTCTGGCCATTTGAGCCAGCAGGTGGCAAACGGTCACAAGTAGAAATGAAGCTAAATAGCAGATTTCTTTCAAAGATTAAAACTTTATAACAACGTTCAGTTGTAAGTCATTTATAAGTGGTTAGTTAATGATGAACTAATCATTTACAAAACATTCATAAATGATTATTGAGTGATATGCTAACATTTTATGTATGTTTTGTAAATTCCGTTACAAGTCATTTACAAGTAATTAGTAAATGATTAACTAATCATTTACGAAACATGACTATGCGTTCATAAATGATTAATAAGTGATATGTTAATTATTTTACGTATGTTTTGTAGGTTCAGTTATAAGTAATTTACAATTGATTAGTTGATGATGAACTAATAATTTACAAAACATGACTATGCATTTCATAAAAGTTTAATAAATTATATTACATTTTTTGTATGTTTTGTAGATTCAGTTATAAATTATTTACAAGTTATTAGATAATGATAAACTAATCATTTACAAATCATGACTATATGTTCATAAATGATTATTAAGTAATATGCTAAAGATTTATCTGTCATAAGTTATCTTTAAAAAATAGCATATCATAAAATAATCAAACAGATCCTTAGTAAATGGTTAAGTTACTAGTTAATATATTATTAATCACTGAAATGTCAACATACCATTATCTCAATAAACAATTGTTAATCATGAACAAATGATCAAACCATTAGTAAATGATGAGTATATCATTTATTGACGCATCGTTAAAGTTGTAAGCTGGTCTGTTAAAACCCACAAAAATGCAATTATGCTAAAGCTATTTTTTTAAAGAATGATAAATTACTAGTTGTCAAATAAATAAACATTTTAAAATGATTTAAAGTCAGGAGATTGCAGTGCGTTAAGTTAAATCCTTTCACTCAACAGTGCAGACTTGTGTTCTGTGTGGGATCTAGTGATAATGTGAACTGGTTTTACCCTCCACTGAAGCTCACATCAGGTGCACGTTAAAGACTCCATGTGTCAGAGAAGACAGCTGTCTATACCCTCACCAGTCAGCATTTACATTAAAGTACACACTACAAAGTGTTCAACACCTGTTATAGATGATGTTGTAAACGCATGAATAAATCATTTACAAAGCTTTCTTACCCGTTACAAATGATCTGTACGTGTATACAAGGCATTTACAACCCTTTCTGCTGTTTGTTTTTGGCGCTCCGTGACTGTCTGTCTACAACTCTGCATAGCCTTATGAAATGCGCTGATGATGTGTGATGTCTGCGTGAGCAGGGTGCGCGGATGTATGGAAATACATTTGTTGACAGGCAGGTAGGACATTGCATGATTGCATTCGGACTGAATGCAATGATTGGACGAACATTTTTTAGTCCTGAGACTTTCACAGAAGATATATTCATGTCTTAATATTCAGAATATTTGAATACATCCTGATTGCTATCAGGATGTGAAGAGAGTTTCAACCAGTATAAAAATGTTTATTTAAAAAATTGCCCTACCTTTAACTACGACTTTTGCCTCAATAAACTCATAATTTACTGCTTATTAATAGTTAGTAAGGTAGTTGTTGTAGTGGTTAAGTTTAGGTACTGGTACTTGGGTACTTGTGCAGAATAAGGCATTAATATGTGCTTTATAAGTACTAATAAACGGCCAAAATTCTAGTAATATGCAAGCTAATAAGCAGCTAGTTAATAGTGAGACTTGGTCTCCAAACTAAAGTGTTACCAAAACAATCTTACCAATCTGAAACTATTCAAAGGTGTATTTAGCTACTTAAGGTGCTTTACTGTATTTCTCAATTTCTCAATATGAATTTGAACAATGAATTTGAATATGAACAAGCTGGATTATGCAAAATAAAGTGCTATCAATTTGCAATAATGACAGACGAATATAAACCAACAGATGATAAGAATGATAAACTACATTTTTGAGAGTTTTCACCCCTCAAACAATACGCTGGTGTATCACTAATATTTATTGTAAAACAAACATGTAACCAACATTGGTTGTTTGTCATGTATTTTAGTGCATTATACTTTCTAAAGGCGTAACATAAGTTTTACAACTGTGGTTACAATTATTTAGAGATCATACAATGCATTAAAAGGTGCATTACAAAGTATAATTGTATAAAATTGTAATATTTTTTTTTATAATACTTTAATTACCAGAGGTGCAGAGATACAACATTTGTGTTGGTTTATTTGCTTTTTTTCCTGCCACATGTTTTTAAACATTGATAATTATTTAGTGTACTCATATTATCTTGAAATAAGTTTAAAATAAAAATCTTATTATTTATAAAACATGTTCCATATTTACAATAAATAAAACAAACGTAACCAACATTGTATTGTTAATTCTTGTGTCTTTCTGAGCCCATATTTTTTTCATATACTGCAGATTTCTGCAGAAGTTAATTTTGAACCATTTCTAAGGCCTCAGAAGGAGACTCCTTTCCTTTTCTTTTTATTGTTCATCTCTCTCACTTGAGGATGGCCATTTTCACCATAATCCTGTCACTTGGCTCCCTCTGTTTGAGGCTGATATTTTAATTTACGCTTGGCATGCTGCTCTATGGGCCTTGAAGGCTCCTGTCCAGGCTACCACAATGAGCTCGCGCTATGATAAAAAGCAGGTGGCACCATTACTGTTGTGATTCACAGGTGATGCAAAGCTGCAGAAGTCAACCTGACGTCGGTCCGCTAGGTTCACAGCTGTTTGCTCTGAGATAGCATCCCTGGTCTCCCCTGGTGACCATCGACCAAATCCCTGTTTGGAGCATTTTCTCTTAGTATGAGAGATTTCTGCAGTTTGATTCCAAATAGATATATTCCTTGATTTCTTCAAACCTCAGTCTCTCTCAGCACCACAGAAAATCTTGCCAACTGATTTTTACTGTTAAATCACACTGGAGATCACCTTAATGATTTCTGAGTATTTTGGGTAATTTGGAACACTTACTTTATTTCATCCTGGCAGAAATTCCAATCAGACATAGTGACAGACTGAGCTCTGGATGTCAGCAATACATTCTCTCAGTAATCAGCCCGTGGCTTTAATAGCCCGAACGTGCGGCAGAACCAGGAGCAGTGATGAGGCCCCTGATTAAGAGAGCCGTGCTCCACAGAGCCGTAAAGGACCAGAACGGAAGCAGAGACACCATTTTCTCCCCATATGGCAGTGGGCAAGTCTTCATAACTCACACTAATAAATACAGGAAAGAGAAAAGAGACTTGGGAATTACTGTGAGGAAGAGGGATGAAGGGGGAAGTGTGGGGGGAAATGATTGATAGACAGACAGACAGACAGACAGACAGACAGATAGATAGATAGATAGATAGATAGATAGATAGATAGATAGATAGATAGATAGATAGATAGATAGATAGATAGATAGATAGATAGATAGATAGATAGATAGACTACATACAGTACTTGGAATACAACAAAGAGTGCATGTGCTGATAAAATATTTTAGAGCTTTTTTAAAGTATTCATTTTTTTCCCTAAAATCAATATTTTCAAGGTTGATGCATAATGCATAATATATATTAATCATAAACAAAACATCCAAACTATCAAGATAAGGTATAAAAAACAGCACTAGAGGAAAATATACAACATCTTGTGAAATTTCAGGTGGTCAAAGTGCAGCGTTTTGCTGTATTCCCTGGCCTTTCAGTGGAACACATAGATTTTGTGACATTTACTATATTTACTATATTAAATATTACTTAATCATTTATTTCACATATTGAAACTCCCAGCTGCTGTTTACTAGTCACAGCCACTTTTATTCACAAAAGCCGTGTTTCCACCGCAGGAACTTTCCCGAGAAACTAGGGACTTTGGGGTGGTACTTGACCGCAGGAACCGGGGTCTAAATGAAGTTCCGGGTAAAAATGTCCCTATCAGAAAGTCCCTGCTCGTGAGGTAGTACTTTTTCAAAGTTCAGGAGCTTTCAGGGGTGGGACTTGGGCGCTGAACATGCAAGTGGTTGACTCAATGCAGCATTTTATTTCAACCACCATTTTTAAAAGTCTGTTGCGGTACGTGCAGTAAGAGTCGTTTGAATCAACAATGGAGTTTAAAAAAATAGGACAGATGGACCGACGACGAGGTTCAGGCTTTGTTAAGCTTATATGTGGAGGACGAAATCCAGCGGGAACTGGAAAGTCGCACGCAGTCCTACGTCACCGGACTAATTTGCCTTATCTTTAAAGACTTTAAGTTACTTTTTTTGTTATTATTTCTTGTCGTCATTCTCGCCCCAACTTATTCAAAATGTTTTCAGCAGCCCGTGATCTACAGTAAAAAACAACAATAACAGCAACTTGCAGCACTCACCTCATGAAGCTTTGGGGTTTGAGGTTATTCTTGTAGGAAAAAGAACTGCTGACTTGTGTACTGCCCTTAATTTGCTGAGTGTTTGCTCATGACACAAAAGAATACAAACACACACACAGATGTACACACACAGACAGTGATACACACACAGAGATAAACATGGCAGATGGCGTTGGACATTGTGTTGAGTTTCATAGGGACCTGCAAAGTCATTTGCCTTAGCAAAGGTCAATCCTCCCCTTATGACCAATTATCAAGGATTTTGCCTCTGCTGGGAGAAAAAAAGAGCAACAACAGCAAGCCCACCTGTCTGAGAACTGGGTCTTATTTATTCTGGCTAATATACTTGTGCTGGGTTGAGAAAAAATGAGACCTGCATCTCATTTCATACGTTTCCTTCGTGTCTCTCACAATGCAACACAATTCTATTTAGGAACTATTGGAATTGTCATTCAAATTGGGTGAAGGTGGCAATTATGGATTCTGTCAGTGTGGTGCCACTATATCTCTCTCTCTCTCTCTCTCTCTCTCTCTCTCTCTCTCTCTCTCTCTCTCTCTCTCTCTCTCTCTCTCTCTCGCTCGCTCTCGCTCGCTCGCTCTCTTTGGACCTGTGATAGCCAGAGCTTTCTACGCTTGATGCCCGTGTTTCCTTCTGCCCCTAAACATAGCAATTACATCTCCTTTTATGTTCCTCAAGTCCAGGCCTGTGATAGTAATTCTGAGCCAATTTCAGCTGCTGTACTTCTCAGAATAACAGCTTGGCAGAGGGGTGTGACAATGTGTATGTTGAGCTGAAAAACATGTTCAGAGATAACACATGTTCATGTGCCATCTTTCATATCCGTGATGGAATGATATTTCTCCCAGTGGATATTATCCCCTGAGTGTTTTACAGTTTTGATATTCTGATCAAATATTAGGATTCATTGTTTGAGCAATTATAATGTGGTTTTAAATGGAGACTTTTAGTTTAATGAAAACAGTATTTGTTGCAATATGATTAAGATATTTGCATTTCAAAATCAGTTAATAATAATTAAATAGAGAAAAAAATCCTCCACTGAATTTGTGTATTTTAGTTGATGTTGTATTTAGCATAAATGTTTCTTAAATTTTAAATCTGTCACTCTAAATGAAAACAATGAGGTTGTATTAATGAATAAACAAATCTTAATAGATTTGTTTATTCATTAATACAACCTCATTGTTTTTCTGCCAAAATATGACTCTAATTAAATTATAAATTATATCATCAGCCAGCTAAAGCTATATTTCGAGTAAATTTTAGGGCAGTGTAGCTGTAGTTTAATTCATTTAAATTATGAGCATCTTGTAAATTGACAAGTTTCATAGTTGCTGCGAGTAACAAGCACAAAACTCCTCTAATGATTGAAATGTCCTTCATTTCAAGTCGACAGTTCTAGACTGGACCATCTGTCTTCCCCAAACCACTCTGCCTAGTTCCCTGGGAAATATCATATACTTCTATGTACCACTTTACTGACAAAACGCTACAATAACTATCAAAACTCACCACCACAAGCTTCAAAGACGGCTCACTTTATCACCATACATGCACCTTAAAATAGACATCCCTGCATGGTCACTCTTATCAAACAATTGCATTGCTTACTCAGGTAAATATATCCAGTACTTACAGTGGCTTTATTAGGATTAACCATTCGGTTTCCTGTAATATCATGTCATCGTGTGTCTGTTAAAATATTTTATCAACAGATTAATGTGAGTACTCTACCATCAACCAGTTATGAAATTAGCCATTTTAATAGAGTGCAACCGTGCTAGCCCAATTTTTCAGCAGCCTTGTTAAAGTATTTTTTCTCATTTATTTTCCCTATAGGAATTAGTTAAAGGCATGAATCAATCCAACCAGCTACAAGTTCAATCACAACATTACAAACTCTGATGTGAAGCAAGAAAGTATTTGAAATCTGACAAAAAGACAGAGAAACAAGACTGTGTACTTAACGGCTTTAATGAAGGAAATAACTACAATCACATAAAGCAAAAGCATTGCAAATGACATAATATAAATAAAAAGATGGAGTTTTTTTTTTATATATACCGCAAGTGAACAGTCAGTTCTTGAGTTTCATGAGTTAGGCAAGGGAAAAGATTTGAGTGACTTTGACAAGGGGCCAAATAGTATTGGCTAGACTGCTTGGTTTTGAGCATTTCCAAAACGGCAAGTCTTGTGGGATGTTCTCAGTATGCAGTGGTTAGTACCTACCAAAAGTGGTGCAAGGAAGGTTAACCAGTGAACCAACATCAGGGTCATGGGCGCCCAAGGCTCATTGATGCTAGTCCTTCTGGTCTGATCACACAGAAGAGCTACTGTAGCTCAGATTGCTGAAAAACTTCATGGAAATGGACCATGGAGCAATGGAAGAAGGTTGCCTGGCCTGATGTTACCTGTGTTGTTTACCTGAGAAAGAGATGGCAGCATGATGCATTATGGGAAGAAGGCAGTGTTATACTCTGGGCAATGTTCTGCTGGGAAACCTTGGGTCCTGGCATTCATGTCGATGATACTTTAAAACGTACCACCTACCTGCAGATTGTTGCAGACAACATACACCCTTTCAAGGCTGGCCTCTTTCAGCAGGATAATGCTCCCTGCCACTGCAAAAATTGTGCAGGAATGGTTTGAGGAACATGACAAATAGATCAAGGTGTTGCCTTGGCCAAATTCCCCAGATCTCAATTGGTGCCAGATACCACAGGACACGTTCAGATGCTCAAGAGTTGGTTTGCGTGAATTGCTTGTTTTGTTTGTCTGATTTCTTTAGAGAATCATGGGTAAAATAGTTTTTTTTACCAGGAAACATGATTAATGTTTTAAATGACTAAGAATGATTTTTTACTTCCATAATAATAATAATAATAATAATTTGTTACATTTATATAGCGCTTTTCTGGGTAGTAAGAGTGCTTTACATATGGAAGGGGGGAATCTCCTCAACCATCACCAATGTGCAACATCCACCTGGATGATGCAGCGGCAGCCATAGTGTGCCAGAACGCCCACCACACACCAGCTTATTGGTGAAGAGGAGACTGAGTGATGAAGACAATCAGTATATGGGGATGATTAGGAGGCCATGATGATGGACAGAGGCTAATGGGCAAATATCTTTCATGAATAAGCCTCGAGATAGAATGATTTATAGTGTGGCGTTTATGCTTTGGTACAAAGAGAAGCAAGTTAGAGGGTATCGTCTTCCATTGCTTTGTAATTGATACAGATAAAAACAAACAGATAAAAACAGATACAAATCTGAGTGATCTTCCAATTAGACTCTCAAGTAAACTCTCAATTGCAGCTTAAAAAGGTTACATATTATCCCGCACTTAAAATATGCTCAAAAATGTCCTTCATACTTATAGAAAACAGGGACAATGCCCTTATTTTTTCTGCAGAATGTTAATAAACTTCTTTATTGCTCTCACATCTTTTTCCTTGCACTTTCCCAAAAGAACCAACACACGTATATACACTGAACAAAATTATAAACGCAACACTTTCGTTTTTGCCCCCATTTTTCATTAGCTGAACTCAAAGATCTAAGACTTTTTCTATGTACACAAAAGGCCTATTTCTCTCAAATATTGTTCACAAATCTGTCTAAATCTGTGTTAGTGAGCATTTCTCCTTTGCCGAGATAATCCATCCACCTCACAGGTGTGGCATATCAAGATGCTGATTAGACAGCATGATTATTGCACAGGTGTGCCTTAGGCTGGTCACAATAAAAGGCCGCTCTAAAATGTGCAGTTTTACTGTATTGGGGGGGTCCGGGCCGGGGGGGGGGGTCCCAGGGGGTCCAAAAAAAAGGTCAATATCTGGTGCGATCACCATTTGCCTCACGCAGTGCAACACATCTCCTTCGCATAGAGTTGATCAGGTTGTTGATTGTGGCCTGTGGAATGTTGGTCCACTCCTCTTCAATGGCTGTGTGAAGTTGCTGGATATTAGCAGGAACTGGAACATGCTGTTGTATACGCCGATCCAGAACATCCCAAACATGCTCATGGGTGACATATCCGGTGTGTATGCTGCCCATGCAAGAACTGGGATGTTTTCAGCTTCCAGGAATTGTGTACAGATCCTTGCAACATGGGGCCGTGCATTATACACAGATTTAGACAGATTTGTGAACAATATTTGAGAGAAATAGGCCTTTTGTGTACATAGAAAAAGTCTTAGATCTTTGAGTTCAGCTCATGAAAAATGGGGGCAAAAACAAAAGTGTTGCGTTTATAATTTTGTTCAGTGTAGTTAGCATCCTCAAAATGATGTCCTAAGGGAAGAACAAAGGGGCACATCAGTTGTTTTCAGCTCTCCACTATTGATGAGTAGATAAATGTCACACTGGTGTGTGCACTATAGGGAAGACGCATTGGCTTAGAACAGACTGCCAATAGTAACCTTTGTTGTCCTCTCCTCTGACTCTCTCTGGCTGCCTACAGCACACAATAACTGAGCTTAGACTATTGGGGCAACGGGCTGTGCGTGTGATTCCATGAGCATGAGCATGAGCATGTGCATGTGCACATATGTATTGTGTGTGTCTAACAAAATGACACTCTTAAGCCATCAGATCACAGTCCAGCATATGCTAGTTAACTGAGAGACAGGCAATTAGATTGTTTGTATAATCTCTTTAAGACTTCTGGTTAATCTAGGTTGCCTGGTCGGGCTTCCTCCCGCTGAGCAGTGAGGGATTTTTTTGGGGTGCTCATGTCTTTACAAAATGGATTTACACATGATCCAAAGACAAAAAGCTCATCCAAGCTGTCTTATGTTCCTTCTTTAGAAGATTAATCTCCAAATGTGTCTTAATGGACCAGTGTTTGACAGAGTTTTTTGAGAGGTTCTTTATGACTAGAAAGATATACGGGGAGATTGAGAGAGTGAAAGGGACAGAGAGAGTGAAAAGAAATGGCTATGAAAAGACATAAGCATTACATAAATTTGTCTCATTTGTGTAAAGCATAACTTCTATTATCAGCTAAAGATATATTAGAAAATATAAATGTTTTGGTGGAAATGCTGTAAAGGCTAGCATTTTGTCTTTATTATGTTCTCTTTCTAAACTGTATATATATTTTTTTGTTTTAGTTTACATAATGTATCATAGAAATTTGTACCAATCTTTTTACCATATTTTCCCCTTTTAAAGTAATTAAAGTCTTTAAAAAATAATAATGTCATAGAGTGAACGCTTCAGTTTATAGTCTTCGTGGTCTTAAAATGACAGCCCTGTTACCAAGATTTTGTGTAATAAAAGCTGATCATTGGAAAGTGGAAATATCAACATTTAATATCAAAATTCTTTCTAAGAAGCACTTTGTAGTTCATTGACCTTGAGCACAAAGCTTGTAAAGTCCAATTAAACAGTCAGCCCTCTCACCATCAAGCCTTTTACCTTGGTGAAGGCACAATCACATCTTAACATTTATTACATATATAATATGCATTTTTTTTTTGGTCTGGAAGAATGTTTAAAATTGTAAAAAAAAAATACTGGAAAGATCAACTTAACTAACTGGAAAGAGCATTTTTTTTTTTTTTTTGAGTTGAGAGCAATTCCTTATTATCTGAAACAGAGAAATTGTGAGAAGAAATAATGAGATATATTTAAGAGACATTGGAAAGCACAGTAACAATATGCCTTGATGCACAAGGAAGAAAAGAGTGAAGAAACCAAAAGGAGAATCTCATCCCTGGCCTCTTTCAGCCTAGCATTTAGAGATTTGTGGGAGTTTAGATCTTTGACCCCTCACGCATACTTTGAGCCCAAGGGCTCATATGACAGATGCACTGTCCTGACCAGAAAGAGATGAATGCTTTCGGAGGAAAAAAGAATAGGGCTATCTTCTCAAAAGATGAGAGCGAGGGGGAAAAAAAGGAAAAATGCCTCTCCTTTGTACATGTCACTCTGCCTTCTGTGCTACACTCAAACTCTGAAAAAAAAAAGAAAATAGAAAGAGAGAGAGCAAGAGGATTATGATGTACCAGAATTCTTTGTTTCATTATTGGGATGATTTTCCGAGAAGAATGTGTGTTTTCTTTTGGCATAGAGTCACATATGTGTGAGGATGAATTTTCGCTATCTCTCTCTCACACGCAAACAAATATACAACTTTGTAAATTTAATCTTGTGGGGACTTTCCATCCCCATCTGTTGTTCTTTGTATAGCAACACACACTGGATTTTTCTCCCCATCCTCTTTTTCTCTTTTGCACAGGATCAGCAAATAGTGGTGGTAACTTAGTACAATGATAGTATCAGATGCTTTTACCATTGTATTTTCATTTTTAAAATCCTGCTAAGTGATGTACCAAGGCATTAACATGGTACTCCAAAATAAGAAAATAAGAATATTGTTATCACTATAGCCTACTTTTTTGTGTGAAACCATAAAACAAAACCAAAACCAGCAAATTGTGTGCAAATCCAACAGGTCACAATATATTACACAATACATTACTGTCACAAATACATTGCACAAAAACAGAAAAAGGGACAGAAAAACTCTAAACCTTGGTTTCACATACAAGGCTTAAGCTAGTCCCAGACCAAAATGCATGTTTAAACTGTTTTAACTGAAAGCAACTTGCACTGACAGATCTTGAAATACACTATATTGCCAAAAGTTTTGGGACGTCTGCCTTTACATGCACATGAACTTTAACAACATCCCATTCTTAATCCGTAGGTTTTAATATGGAGTTGGCCCACCCTTTTCAGCTATAACAGCTTCAACTTCTATGGGAAGGCTTTCCACAGGCGCAGTCATTTTGGAACAGGAAAGGCCATCCCCAAACTTTGTTCCCACAAAGTTGGGAGCATGAAATTGTTCAAAATGTCTTGGTATGCTGAAGCATTAAGAGTTACTTTCACTGGAACTAAGGGGCCAAGCCCAACCCCTGAAAAACAACGCCACATTATAATCCCCCTCCACCAAACTTTACACTTGGCACAATGCAGTCAGGCAAGTACCGTTCTCCTGGCAACCGCCAAACCCAGACTCGCCCATCGGATTGCCAGACAGAGAAGTGTGATTTGTCACTCCAGAGAACACGTCTCCACTGCTCTAGAGTCCAGTGGCGGCGTGCTTTACACCACTGCATCCGACGCTTTGCATTGTACTTGGTGATGTAAGGCTTGGATGCAGCTGCTCGGCCATGGAAACCCATTCCATGAAGCTCTCTACGCACTGTTCTTGAGCTAATCTGAAGGCCACACAAAGTTTGGAGGTCTGTAGCTATTGACTCTGCAGAAAGTTGGCGTCTTCTGCACACTGTGCACCTCAGCATGCGCTGTGATTTTATGTGGCCTACCACTTTGTGGCTGAGTTGCTGTTGTTCCCAATTGCTTCCACATTTTTATAATACCATTAACAGTTGGCTGTGGAAATTTCACGAATGGACTTATTGCACAGGTGGCAACCTATCACGGTACCATGCTTGAATTCACTGAGCACTTGAGAGCGACCCATTCTTTCACAAATGTTTGTAGAAGCAGTCTGCATGCCTAGGTGCTTGATTTTATACACCTGTGGCCATGGAAGTGATTGGAACACCTGAATTCAATGATTTGGAGGGATGTCCCAATACTTTTGGCAATATAGTATATGTCAGTGCCATTGTTTTGTCTCAAGATGCACACCAGTAATTTTTTTTGTTCTAAAAAGCTACTTAAATGCCCTAATTGAACTAAGGCCTAATCCTGGCTTAATCTAAGCTCTGTCTTTAAAACCGGGCCTAAATGTTTTGGACCGGAGTAATAAGCTTAGAAAAAAAAAATTGTACTAAACCTAGGCAGAGCAGACACAAATAAAACCTTAACTAATGTGGCCTGGTGAGTGTCTACACGGCTAATTCACTTACGGGGAACGTCATGAAAAACAGATTCGATTTAATTAAGCCTGTTTCCTGCAGCGGAGAGTGCAGCATTCTATTACAGTGTGACCTGATTAAAGTTAATATGGCAGCTGATCAGTATTTCTCTACGCAAAAACACCAAACACACACACATACAAACACCAGGCCTTTAGGGTAAACTCAGCCTGAAAGTGTGTTTAAACTTTAGTTTTGTAAGGAACACTATCGTCAAAGATGATTGATTGACTATTAGCATACAGTTTGGATTGGCGGTATGGTTCTGTTCTGGGCAAGAACTCCCTGCGCATCCATGCAGCCTAGCATGGATAAGAGCAGGGAAAGCAGCAATAACCCCCCTTAGGCTGAACAGAACAGAACCAACATAATGTATTGCAGATATCATTAATGTCAATATTAAATGTACAAAATAATTCGGGAATTTAGTCTGATTCAAGGGGAATCAGAATACCAAATCCTGACTGGACGAGAGGAGGAGCTGGGGATGGATGAGGGTAAATGAGCTCTGGAGAACGTGATAGCTGCTGATAGTACTGAAGTAGCTTATATATGTATGCTGTGATAGACATCGTATTCCTATAGGTAGACGTGATCAGCTGACAGTCAGATGATGCGAGCTTGACTAACATGACCTGCCAGAACTGACGCTACGCTTAATTTTTGTGACCTTGTTGTTAATATTTAACTTTTTGTGCTTGTTCCATGGCAAACAGACCCTGATTTAAATTAGATAAATGTCCTTTCCAGAACGTCCCATATGTATTTTAGCACATTCCTAAATGGATGTCACATCATTTAGTGTTTCCCAACACACAAGACAACTTCTATAACAACTTCTACTGACACTTCTATAATATACCTGTTATTTGTATGCTAGCAGGACAGTAACACTCTCATTTATCTCAAAACATAGAATTAAATGCACATACTTTACTGTTAATGTAACATTCATCACAAGTCCAACCCAAAGTATAGATTCATGCATCTCTAATATGACATGAACATGCGCTTGGCAGCATTTGAGTGGGGGCGTAAACTCATGGCCCATGAGTGCACGGGTTACTGCTACTTAGAAATATGTGTGTTTTTGTGGGCACTGGACATTATAAGGGTCACTGCTTTACCAGCGTGAATTTAAAGGGGAATTATTCGGCTGTTTCACTCATAAAGTTATGATGTGCAAAATTCAATCACAATGTATCTCTATTACAAACACTGATTTGTGTCTATGCTAGGGGCGCACACACTTATTATTCATAAATGATGTGTGGGTGGACTAATAATAGCTAATCATAAAGTCCCATGTCACATAAAATCTGGGCAATTTATATACATGAAGCCTCAAGAGAATTCTATAAATAAAGCACTCTCTCTTTCTCTCTCTTTATGTCTGCCTTATCCTTTCTGACACGGAGGACACAGGAAACGGCAATCATCAATGAGTCATAACCTTTTCTGAACCCTGCCTAATTATTAGAAGCAAAACTGATAGTCTCCACCCTGATAATTATTTTCTGCATGTATTTTGATTAGAGATGGCTTGGAATGTGGGCATCCGAGGCGCTGATAAGCCTCGCAGAGATGCATCAGCTGTACTGCATACAGGAAAAATTAAATGTTCCCATCTGTGCAATACAAAAGCAATTATAGTGCCGGTAAGAAAATAGAATAGAGATATCCTTGGTTTATCTCTGATCTCATACAATTTATATATGTGCTACGTTCTATTTGTTTATCATAATCTATTTGTTTCTATTTGTTTATCTCTGTCAATGAAATCACATTAGGTATCTGGAAACAAAAAAAAAAAAAAATTATAATCTTTAAAAATGCAAATATAAAGAAATGAATTTCAAATATTTTTTATGACATTGATCATGTGGCTCTTTGCAATTGAAGCTCAAGATGCTCTTTGGATCATTTCAAATAATACTGGAGGACATGATCAGGTTTTACACAAACTTGTTAAATTCATGCATTGTACCATAATATAATTTGGTGGTCACACTTTAGATTAGGGTCCAATTGTCACTATTAACTAACTATTAACTGTGACTTTTGCCTCAATAAACTCCTGATTACTGCTTATTATTAGTTAGTAAGGTAGTTGTTAAGTTTAGGTATTGATTAGGATTAGGAATGTAGACTAATGTCATGCAGAATAAGGCTTTAATATGTGCTTTATAAGTAATAATAAACAGCCAATCCTAGTAATATGCATGGTAATAAGCAACTAGTTAATAGTTAAAATTGGACCCTAAACTAAAGTGTTACCAATTTGGTTAATATTAGGTGTATTTAAATACTATGTAAATACATACATACGTACATACATACATACATACAATGTACTTACTGTATTTATGTTGTATTGCAAAACTTGGTTACACTTTATTTTAAGATGTCCTTGTTACACTGTAATTATACATTTACAGTAAGTAATTAACATGTACTTACTATAGGGTTAGTGTTAGGAGTAGGGTTTGGTTTAGGGTTAGGTGCATGTACTGTAATTGCACAATTTACTGTAATTACTGTAGTAAGTACATGTAAGGTGTAACAAGGACGCTGTAAAATAAACTGTTACTCAGAACACATTTGCTGGTATCAAGGTGGGATGCGGTTAAGGTTAGAAATGGGTTTTGTGGTATTGTTATGATTATTTTATATTAGTGTTCTCAGACTTTTCTCAGACCGCAGTGTTCATATCATGCCAGAAACATGTTCTTTATATGTTTGTGTTTGTGGACACTGAAAGGCTTAGATTCATGTGGACTTGTTACCAGGGGATTTAATGATACCAGGGTCAATTAAAATTAAGCGCGATATAGTCTTGATCTAGAATGTTGTTCTCTGTGCCCATCTATATATTTTTTTCTCTACATATGTTGTTTTGCCATTTGTTGTCTCTACATCCAGTCACCCAGATTCTCTCTCTTTCAATCTCTCTCCATCAGTCTCTGGGCAGCAGTACTGTCTATCCATGTGTTTGAAATGGGCTAAATGGGTGGATTCGGATGTATTCTGCTTCACCAGTGTATCTGAGCGGATGGATGAGTTTTGGCATGAACAGAAGAGACACGACAGAGATACGCATGATAAGTTTGCATGGATGTGTGCATCTGTGCGTGTGAACTTCACTGTTTGTGTGCATTTAGACTGTGACTGTCATGCTAGTGTATCCTCTAGTGAATACTTAAATATGATAGATAGTTAATATTACCTTTTTATTTTGCCAGGAGCTTCAATCAAAGGAAACTTCAAACCTTAAACTATAACCTGCTTGTGAAACTTGTACTATCTAACCAGAAACTGTAATTGCACATAATATGATATTAATAAAATAAAAGGCCACTTAAGTGTACTTGAAGAGACACTTCATAAAACACCTTCGTGACTTGGTTTTTATTATAATGTAATGTTGTTCTGTGTGCTTTAAAGAATTACTCTCATTTTGATGCTTTTACAAACATACCAAAGCAAATGATTATAATTACTGTAATGTATTATTCGGTATATATACACTCACCTAAAGGATTATTAGGAACACCATACTAATACTGTGTTTGACCCCCTTTCGCCTTCAGAACTGCCTTAATTCTACGTGGCATTGATTCAACAAGGTGTGGGATGCACATCCAGGGCACGAAGCTCCCGTTCCACCACATCCCAAAGATGCTCTATTGGGTTGAGATCTGGTGACTGTGGGGGCCATTTTAGTACAGTAAACTCATTGTCATGTTCAAGAAACCAATTTGAAATGATTCGAGCTTTGTGACATGGTGCATTATCCTGCTGGAAGTAGCCATCAGAGGATGGGTACATGGTGGTCATAAAGGGATGGACATGGTCAGAAACAATGCTCAGGTAGGCCGTGGCATTTAAACGATGCCCAATTGGCACTAAGGGGCCTAAAGTGTGCCAAGAAAACATCCCCCACACCATTACACCACCACCACCAGCCTGCACAGTGGTAACAAGGCATGATGGATCCATGTTCTCATTCTGTTTACGCCAAATTCTGACTCTACCATCTGAATGTCTCAACAGAAATCGAGACTCATCAGACCAGGCAACATTTTTCCAGTCTTCAACTGTCCAATTTTGGTGAGCTCGTGCAAATTGTAGCCTCTTTTTCCTATTTGTAGTGGAGATGAGTGGTACCCGGTGGGGTCTTCTGCTGTTGTAGCCCATCCGCCTCAAGGTTGTGCGTGTTGTGGCTTCACAAATGCTTTGCTGCATACCTCGGTTGTAACGAGTGGTTATTTCAGTCAAAGTTGCTCTTCTATCAGCTTGAATCAGTCGGCCCATTCTCCTCTGACCTCTAGCATCAACAAGGCATTTTCACCCACAGGACTGCCGCATACTGGATGTTTTTCCCTTTTCACACCATTCTTTGTAAACTCTAGAAATGGTTGTGTGTGAAAATCCCAGTAACTGAGCAGATTGTGAAATACTCAGACCGGCCCGTCTGGCACCAACAACCATGCCACGCTCAAAATTGCTTAAATCACCTTTCTTTCCCATTCTGACATTCAGTTTGGAGTTCAGGAGATTGTCTTGACCAGGACCACACCCCTAAATGCATTGAAGCAACTGCCATGTGATTGGTTGATTAGATAATTGCATTAATGAGAAATTGAACAGGTGTTCCTAATAATCCTTTAGGTGAGTGTATATATATATATATATATATATATATATTTTTTTTTTTTTTATAAATATAGTCAATTGTAAGTATATCAGTACAAATATGTAATTACAAATATATTTCAATACATGACATACAGTACAAGTTTCAATAGAAATTATATTAAAGTATATTTCAGTTTAAATACTTGTCAGTACATTCGTCAATATTTTAACTGTATTTTAAAGACACTAGAAGCAATTATGAAATTGCAAATAAAGATGTACTTAAGTCCTACTTAACTGAGTCAAAAACGTTAAGTTCAACTAATAAATAAATAAATAAACTATATACATTATAGTTTATAATGTGTAATTGTGAACTGGATTGAATGTGGCTTGAACTGAAACCCAGATTTTATTTCTAAGAAAATAAGGCACATTTTTGGTTATGTGACATAGATTCAGTAAACCATAGTAATTGTTGTTGAATGTTAAAAGACTGATTTATTTAGTTGATCTCTCACTGTGAGCTCTGTGAGGTGAGGAGATTAAGAAGGCAGAGAGTCATTTCAGAGTGAGGACAGAGAATGTTTTAAAGGCAGATAATGGAAATGCAGCTTGTCAGGACTTTGAAACCACAGCTAGTTTTTCCAGAGATTTTCATGTAATCCTATTATCTGTGCTAAAGTCAGGCATTAGCACTTTGCCAAGAATGATTTTAATAAATCATTTCCAGCAAGTCCCAAAATGTCCTCAGCCTGTAGTTAAAATCACACATTCAGTTAAAATCATAACCAAAATATAAAATGTGTGGACAGCTTGAGTTTTCTAAGGGGTACACATGAATCAGTCTAGATCCTGAGGTTTTTTATATTTTTGTGAAGCATTTTTAAATGCTTTCATACTCAAGTTTTCCCTCCTTATAAAAGAAATCTATTATTTGTGAAAAGTGAAGTACTAATTTGAGGTCGTTCATAGTGAAATGTCTGAAGACACATAATCTATTGAGAGAAATAAAGATGACTGTTAAAACACTTCATAAGCTAAACTTTGCTTGTGGGAAAACTTTACATCTGTATCATTTGTAAATGAGTAAGATGAAGTTGATCTTCCTCGTGACAAATAGATCTCAAGGGTACAGTGAAGTGATACTCTGCATCTTTGCTGGCTCTTCATAAAGCTGCACATCCCCAGTGCTAAACATAGCAGAGACTAATGAGACTCGGAACAATTAAATTCACCACTGATGTGGCCTTGCTTATCCTGCTGAGAGAATCAAAGAGTCAGCACAGACTATCTAATTTGAGATGATTTCATTACCTGATGCAATGAATCACATTTGGTGTTAAATGTAGGCAAAACTGGAGAGTTTTAATTGCCTTTAACATAATTGGTATATGTCCAATCATCTTAGTGTTGGTGAGCAGTCTGGTCTCATTATTAATACGTAGGTATTAATATGTAACTTTCAAAGACACTAAACATACTTTTTTGTATGTTTAGATAGATGCTAAAACGTACAATATGGATGTACGTACAATGCTCTCTCAAAAGCAGTTCCAAAAGTCATTCAAATAACGTTGTGTTGCAGTCGCAGTCCTCTCTGGCGGTATATAATAGTTTTGTATGAGTTACAGAGCTGAAATTAAGTTATCAATCCATGAAAATGTTAATCCGGTTTCAGTTTACTCCGTAAAGGAGCACATTTCCCATTTTCAAATGTACATTGACTTTAACACGGCATGTCGGCAATTCATCATAACGAGCGCAGGATTTGACGTTTGCGGTCGCTGCTGAGAATGGAGATGAAGATCACTGGAAAAAGGGCTGAATTTGGATCTGTTCCTCTCAAACGTATGGATTCTGAAGATTTGGATTATAGTGAGCGAATAAAATTGATGTCTTTGTGAATTTATGTTGTGTTTTGGTGTATTTTATGGTTCTATTGCCAGTCACTGTATAGGAGAAAACGCCTTTTGTGTCTCACAGCAAACAAACTAAATATTACAAAATGGTTAAACGATTAAAGTTATTCATTTTAAGGTTTTAAAGTGTAGTCTTGTTTAACATTATGTAATCCTCCGAAACAAGTTTGCAGCAGAAGTCACAAACAAAGCAAAATGTTATTATTTCTTATTAAGTAGATGAGTATTCAATACAATAGAGTCAAAACATTAATGCCACAATTTTAATATTCATAAAAAAGTCTGTAAAGTTGTCCGTACATAAACATTTTACATTTTAGTGCTGTCGATACGTCAATATTATACCTTTCAGTGTGTATGAAAACTTGAATGTACGTGTGGTAGAACTACACTTTATGTAAAAATACACACGTATTCTCATGAGATCTTATAACTACATGAAGTATTAGATTAGAATTATAGAGAAACAAAGGTTGAGAAATGAAGGTTAACTAACTATTGAGGACATTCTAACATAACATTTGTTGTTTAACTGAAATATGTGTACAAAACTAAATTCACTGACAGTAAAATTATTCTCAGATTTATGGTTAAGCTTTATGTGCTAATAAATAAATGAATGTCATGTTTCGTAATTTAAGCATCACACACACACACACACACACACACACACACACACACACACACACACACACACACACACACACACACACACACACACACGTTGGTTTTTCATGTTGTATGGGTACATTCCATAGACATAATGATTTTTATTATGTACAGACTGTATATTCTATCCTATAACCCTAAACCTACCCATCACAGAAATGGGTAGCTTATTTGAAAACTTTTGTTTATGGTCATTTCCTTTAATCCCAAAACACAACGCAATGTAATTGGTAATTTAAATTATAGGGAAAAAAACCCCCACCTGTGAATTAAATATGTATTCAAACATTTAAAATGAATATATACATGTATATATCTGAGCCAAATATATTTGCTTAAACAAACTTTGTGTGTGTGTGTATGTGTGTGTGTGTCTTCATGCCCATGTATGTTTTTCACTGCATGTGTGTATGTTTGTGCCATTTAATTACATGCTGAGCCCGGCTTTAGAGCCATGACTGATGGAAAACCATTCTCCACCATTAGATTCGTGTTCATTAGGCCCAACCACGCTCTGCTCTCCACCCAAAATCTATCACCATTTTCATTCTTCCTTCTTCGTCCTCCCCTTCTCTCACACACATGCACTCGCAACTTCTTTTTTCCCCCTTCTCTCCCTCTCTCCATCCCTCTCTCTCTCTCTCTCTCACACACATACACACACTCTCCTACAAGCCCTGAAGTGCTGATGAGGACTTTTAGTGCTAATCTGTAATGCGCCCCATATATTTAAAATTTCTGCTGAAGCAAGTGTCTTGGCCAATTTATGTAAGGGTAAGAAAAAATGTTTATATGCAAATGGAGGGTGAGGAAAAAGCGATGAGGTACTGTATTGTTGGACGAAAAGGAGTGTACATGGCAGGAGAAGAGTTGAAATTAAGATCAAGTGGACATTCTTTCACATGCTTTGTTCAGTATTCAATTTCCATGTTACGTCATATGGTACAGTGTGTATAAATGTGAATAATGGCAGGTTGATAGATTGACGTGGTCATGTGAATAAAAAGCCCTGCTCAGTACTGAACGAGTGAGTATGCGAGAGGCATTTCAACACTTTGGGCGTAAATGAATGAGAGAATAAAACAGACAGTGCAAAAGATGGCCATATGTCCGTGAATTAGTGAGGCAGGACATTAGCTCATATAGATATAATTACACAGGTCAGTGATTGAATGAATTTGCAAGTGCAGGAGTTTTTGACTGAAAGAATAAATGAGGGAGTAAAGGAATGCATTAGCAAATACGTAATGAAACGAGAGCAAGTAAATGAAAAAGATGATCTTTCAACAGTGAAAATCTTCAACCAAGTGATTTTCAAACTTCCCTGCACATCGTCATGATGTTCCTGGACAGAACGCCATCCTCCAGTGTCCTTGTCCATACCCTAGTCTATCTGTTACTCCCCAGAGCGAATACACGGTTTTGACACGATCAGAACTTTTACCAGATGCTGTGGCTGCGCTGTAGGCATCCTCATCCGCCTAGAAACACGACGGCAGATGGCCACATTCCCAGCCAGAGAGGACAAGCATCTGCAGATATAAAGCAATAGAAAAACTATGCACTGGGATTAGTGAGTGTTGGATGTTTATAAGGAAGTGAGATAAAATGCTGATCATATATGCAATTATGTGTCGTCTTAGTGAATAACCTCCATATGAAAAACCTAATAATTTTTCATCGTTTTTTAATCTCATTCTGTCTGCAAATCCAGTCTCTTGTTTACAAAAGAATCCTCGTGAAATGAAGCGAACAAACACGCAATGTCTTACCCACGTGAGCTGGAACTTCATTAAAAATAAAGTTCAACCGCATTCCTAATACTGGAATCCGAAGGAATCTTATGCAGCGACTGTGTTCTTCCACAACCAGGCACTGCACAATATTTTGTAATCTTCAACAGCATGTTTATTGCTTGGTAGCTCGCTCCGGTTTAGCGCCACGTAGGCCTATGTTATTTACCTATTACATGTCATGCACAGATCGGTGGGTGGGGCTACAGAATTAGGCATTGGTCTTCTTCTGTTGAGGCGGTGTTTCGCTGCTCTCTGACGTCAAAGGGAGGCAAATTCGCAGATCCCTCGTTTGATGAGCCAGCTGTCAATAAAAGCTTTTATTTGACTAATGAGGAAGTTTTCAGCTCCGAAATTTACAGGATATTCTTATTTTACGATGACCTTTTATATATCAAAAGCTCAAGGAAAAGTTGATTTCTCAATTCATGACCCTTTTAATCTAGATTAATGTTAATTTCTACATTAATACATGTTTAACCTTTTTAAGTCACTTTAGTTAATGTATTATGAACAGAGATGAATTAACAATGAACAATAATATATTTATAAATTATGAACCTAGATTAATAAATGCTATAAAAAATGTCATTGTTAGTGCATGATACCAATTGCATTAAAGGGTTAGTTCACCCAAAAATTAATTTCTTTCATTAATTACTTACCCTCGTGTTGTTCCAAACCCATAAGACCTTCGTTCAACTTCGGAACACAAATTAAGATACTTTTGATGAAATCCGAGAGATTTCTGACCCCACATAGACAGCAACACAATGACTGCTTTCAAGGCCAAGAAAGGTAGTAAAGACATTGTTAAAATAGTCCATGTGAGTCCAGTGGTTCAACCTTAATGTTATGGAGAGATGAGAATACTTTTCGTACAAAAAACCAAACAAAAATAACGACTTTATTCAACAATGTATTCTCTTCCCTGTCACTCTCTTATGCTATTCACGTTGTTGTGGCTATTCACACAGTGCAGCGCTTCCGGGTTCTACGGCAGAACGGCGGCTCACTATTGGCTGAGCACCACATGAATGAGTTGTGGTGCTTACGTGAATCGTGTAGGAGAGTGACACGAAAGAGAAGAAAGAGTCGTTATTTTTGTTTGTTTTTTGCGCACAAAAAGTATTCTCGTCGCTTCATAACATTAAGGATGAACCACGGTAGTCACAAGAACTATTTTAACGATATCTTTACTATCTTTATGGGCCTTGAAAGTGGTCGTTGTGTTGCTGTCTATGTGGGGTCAGAAAGCTCTCAGATTTCATCAAAAATATTTTAATTTGTGTTCCGAAGATGAACAAAGGTCTTACGGGTTTGGAACGACATGAGGGTGAGTAATTAATGACAGAAATGTCATTTTTGGGTGAACTAACCCCTTTAATTGTTACTGAATTTAACCTTTTTGTAAAGTGTAACCATGATTATTTAATTGTCCTATGATTTATATATTCTTTGAAAGAATCATCTCCTAATCAACAAAAAACAGGCAGAGTAACCAAATCAGCCTCCAGCTCCCTGTGTCCGTGGGAACCAAAAACTGACCTGATGTCAAAGCCAGCCTCTCTTCTATTAGGTGCCATGGCAACCCAGAGGCTTTGAGGCTGATAATAGCTGACACTGTTTCAGTGGTGCCGGCGATCAAGAGGGTCCCTCTATGTGAGGGGCCAAAGGAAGCCAGGATAACTAACCCTGAAGCTCTTCATCAAGAAAAAAAGCATCAGGCAGGCTTTCAGCAGGCTGAGCTACTTCAGACAGTGGGAGGTATGAATCGTTAAACTGCTATTTTGAATTTTAAAAAATCCATTAACAAGAATTTTTCAGAGATAATGGATACATTTATTTTGCTGTTGATTTAAAGTGCAACATGTAGTCCTATCTGAGATATGCTACATGTACACTCACCTAAAGGATTATTAGGAACACCATACTAATACTGTGTTTGACCCCCTTTCGCCTTCAGAACTGCCTTAATTCTACGTGGCATTGATTCAACAAGGTGCTGAAAGCATTCTTTAGAAATGTTGGCCCATATTGATAGGATAGCATCTTGCAGTTGATGGAGATTTGTGGGATGCACATCCAGGGCACAAAGCTCCCGTTCCACCACATCCCAAAGATGCTCTATTGGGTTGAGATCTGGTGACTGTGGGGGCCATTTTAGTACAGTGAACTCATTGTCATGTTCAAGAAACCAATTTGAAATGATTGGAGCTTTGTGACATGGTGCATTATCCTGCTGGAAGTAGCCATCAGAGGATGGGTACATGGTGGTCATAAAGGGATGGACATGGTCAGAAACAATGCTCAGGTAGGCCGTGGCATTTAAACGATGCCCAATTGGCACTAAGGGGCCTAAAGTGTGCCAAGAAAACATCCCCCACACCATTACACCACCACCACCAGCCTGCACAGTGGTAACAAGGCATGATGGATCCATGTTCTCATTCTGTTTACGCCAAATTCTGACTCTACCATCTGAATGTCTCAACAGAAATCGAGACTCATCAGACCAGGCAACATTTTTCCAGTCTTCAACTGTCCAATTTTGGTGAGCTCGTGCAAATTGTAGCCTCTTTTTCCTATTTGTAGTGGAGATGAGTGGTACCCGGTGGGGTCTTCTGCTGTTGTAGCCCATCCGCCTCAAGGTTGTGCGTGTTGTGGCTTCACAAATGCTTTGCTGCATACCTCGGTTGTAACGAGTGGTTATTTCAGTCAAAGTTGCTCTTCTATCAGCTTGAATCAGTCGGCCCATTCTCCTCTGACCTCTAGGATCAACAAGGCATTTTCGCCCACAGGACTGCCGCATACTGGATGTTTTTCCCTTTTCACACCATTCTTTGTAAACTCTAGAAATGGTTGTGCGTGAAAATCCCAGTAACTGAGCAGATTGTGAAATACTCAGACCGGCCCGTCTGGCACCAACAACCTTGCCACGCTCAAAATTGCTTAAATCACCTTTCTTTCCCATTCTGACATTCAGTTTGGAGTTCAGGAGATTGTCTTGACCAGGACCACACCCCTAAATGCATTGAAGCAACTGCCATGTGATTGGTTGATTAGATAATTGCATTAATGAGAAATTGAACAGGTGTTCCTAATAATCCTTTAGGTGAGTGTATATATGCAATGTTGTAAATAGTATATCGCCCTATAGAGGTTTATTTTGCAATAAATGACCGGGTGATTGTACATAATACCTTAAATACAATTGGTATATCAAAAATATTTCAAGTCATATAGTTTTACATCAAATAAATAAATATGTGGACATGAAATATTGATTTGAATTTTTTACATTTTAGCTATATATTAGCTGTTTAAAGGTACAATCTGTAAGTTTTCACTGCTAGAGGTCGCCTTTTTCAAAACAATAACAAAGGCGAAGCTTGATGACGCTATGAAGGAGAGTGGGACGATGGGAAATGTTGTTTTCACCATCCACAGATATATGGAATTCACGAATGTTCACAGAATTAATGTAATGAATTCGTTTATGTATTACCTGTATGTTTGATCACACTATGTCATCGTAATGAATTTACTGCAAGGAATGTGAAATATAATGCTATATTAGCCTGTTAATGATATGTCAAGTGATTTGGTGGGTTAATGCTGCAGCATAACCCACACAGAATTATGTACAATAAATATTTGCTTACCTGTCTATTAAAAAACATGCAAGAGTCTGTCAAGTCCAAGTTTGTTGTGAAGCTCTCTCCATCTCGAAAACGGCACACCGATATTGATCCACTAGATAGTGCGCACACGCCGAACGTGTCTTTCCGCGGTCACGGCCAAAGGAGTATACTTTGAAAGGCTTGCACACGCATCTGTGGAACATGGAAAGTGAAGTATACCCAGGGCTTCAGTTGATCTACGTTTACATTTTTGGGGATTTTCTGTACTCGCCAATGAATAATCCTGTCCCGACTGAACGACACAACAGCGGCGTGCTTCCGCATTTGTTCACGTGTGTTGCCATGGTTGTAACAGTTAAATGTTACATGGGGTGTTATTATACTACCCACCATTAGGGGACACTATTGTTCCTTTATGCTAAGGTTAAATACAGGTAGGTAGCAGAAAAAGATAGAGCTGTTTGGTAAGAGGAAAGCATAGCTTCCCTCTGGTAACCTTACCTTTAATGATGTCCTGATTGGGAAACGTACGGTTTTATGCTCAATCAAAGTAAGTTCCTTTTTTTCCAATATTTAAAGAGTGGCTGTATAAATTGTATTTCATTGTTGTTGAACTTTATAGTAATGTTTGTTAATATTTTGTTTGTAGAAGGACTCCTTTTACCTACCCTCGTTATTTGTACCAATGGTGCATTGGCTATTGCATGATACATGTGGGAAATAGAAAGGACTTATTTACCACATTGTATCTCATTGCTTTGGGTCTTCGAATTTGGACAATAGTTATGAGGATAATAACTGTTTCTGCTTGTTTCTGGAATTGTTGTGTGGAGTATTGAATCTGGTCTGGACTTTTACCGAGGTTGAAGAACTATTTACATCTGCCTTGTTTACAAGGTTTCTGCTTACATTTATGGACGGTGGCATAAGTATCACCACACTCATTGTATCCAACCTTTCACGCTCATATCATAACTATTTATGCTGTATTTTGTATTTATATATATACAGTGGGGAGAACAAGTATTTGATACACTGCCGTTTTTCCAGGTTTGCCCACTTACAAAGCATGTAAGGTCTGTAATTTTTATCATAGGTACTCTTCAACTGTGAGTGACGGAATCTAAAACAAAAATCCAGAAAATCACATTGTATGATTTTTAAATAATTAATTTGCATTTTATTGCATGACATAAGTATTTGATCACCTACCAACCAGTAAGAATTCCGGCTCTCGCAGACCTGTTAGTTTTTCTTTAAGAAGCCCTCCTGTTCTCCACTCATTACCTGTATTAACTGCACCTGTTTGAACTTGTTACCTGTATAAAAGACACCTGTCCACACACTCAATCAAACAGACTCCAACCTCTCTACAATGGCCAAGACCAGAGAGCTGTGTAAGGACATCAGGGATAAAACTGTAGACCTGCACAAGGCTGGGATGGGCTACAGGACAATAGGCAAGCAGCTTGGTGAGAAGGCAACAACTGTTGGCGCAATTAATAGAAAATGGAAGAAGTTCAAGATGATGGTCAATCTCCCTCGGTCTGGGGCACCATGCAAGATGTCACCTTGTGGGGCATCAATGATCATGAGGAAGGTGAGGGATCAGCCCAGAACTACACGGCAGGACCTGGTCAATGACCTGAAGAGAGCTGGGACCACAGTCTCAAAGAAAACCATTAGTAACACACTACGCCGTCATGGATTCAAATCCTGCAGCGCACGCAAGGTCCCCCTGCTCAAGCTGAAGTTTGCCAATGACCATCTAGATGATCCAGAGGAGGAATGGGAGAAGGTCATGTGGTCTGATGAGACAGAAATAGAGCTTTTTGGTCTAAACTCTACTCGCCGTGTTTGGAGGAAGAAGAAGGATGAGTACAACCCCATGAACACCATCCCAACCGTGAAGCATGGAGGTGGAAACATCATTCTTTGGGGATGCTTTTCTGCAAAGGGGACAGGACGACTGAACCGTATTGAGGGGAGGATGGATGGGGCCATGTATTGCGAGATCTTGGCCAACAACCTCCTTCCCTCAGTAAGAGCATTGAAGATGGGTCGTCGCTGGGTCTTCCAGCATGACAACGACCTGAAACACACAGCCAGGGCAACTAAGGAGTGGCTCCGTAAGAAGCATCTCAAGGTCCTGGAGTGGCCTAGCCAGTCTCCAGACCTGAACTGTAAAGGAATAGTTCACCCAAAAATGAAAATTATACCATAATTTACTCACCCTCAAGCTATCTGGTGTATATGACTTTCTTCTTTCAGCTGAACACAATCAGAGTTATATTAAATATCTTTGTATCAAATACTTGTTCTCCCCACTGTATATATATATATATATATAATTTTTTATTTTTTTGGGGGGTTATTTGTAAAATTGGTTTATGGTCTGTTACTTTGCTTTGGGGTTATTATTGTTCATTTCACTGTTGTTGTTTTTTTCATAATATATCTTTTAGGAAATCAGTTTTCTGTTCTTTTGTTTTCTTGACCTCAACCAGTTTAAAGATAGTGAGAAGTTAATATGTAGATCCTTCCCAAAAAGACTTTCAGCTATATAGTAAACTTTTACTCAAAGTACGAGTTTGTTATATGGTTTCTACAAAAGCGGAAACCGAGGATAGTGCAGATATTACGTCATTTATAGGTGAAAAGGACAAGGGATATAATTTAAAATTGGAATTTCTCTGGATTTACAAATCCTTGGGAACTTTTGAGATAATGTAAGTACACAACTGCATGAAGTATATCACACTGTGCAAGTGTTTTTTGGATATTTTATTATAAAAAGCTTACATATTGTAGCTTTAAACATCTAGTCTTAAAGGAATAGTTTACCCAAAAATGAAAATTATCACATAATTTACTCACCCTCAAGCCATCCTAGGTGTATGTGACTTTCCTCTTTCAGCCGAACACAATCGGAGTTATGTTAAATAATATCCTGGTTCTTCTCAGCTTCGTAATGGCATTGAATAGTGCCTGAGTTGTTGAAGCTCCAATAAGCGCATCCATCCATCCATCAAAGTAATCCATATGACTCCAGTGGGTTAGTAAATGCCTTTTGAAGTGCAGCAATGGGTTTTTGTAAGAAAATATTTTAAACTTTCTAAACTATAATCACTTGCTTCTGGCAACGGCCGTACACTCGTTCAGGAGAGAGTCAAGTTCCAGCGGAAGGGTGACCTCTGACCCAACGTAGCTCCTCTTCCATTATTTTGAAATCCGCCGACATTTCTTTAAAACGTCTTGTTTTAGACTTTTAATTCGTGATTGCCATTTTGTTTTGCTCTATCCTTTGTGCTTCTGCGTTTGTCAATTCTCACCTGAGCTTTCTCTACGCCTACAGTACATCCAACGTCGACTCTCTCGTGAACGCGTTTATAGCTGTTGCTGTAAGCCAGTGATTATAATTTATAGCGTTTTAAATATGGATATTTTTCTTACAAAAACCCATCGCTTCGCTTCAGAATGCATTTATTAACTCACTGGAGTCGTATGGATTACTTTTATGAAGGATGGATGCGTTTTTTTTTTTTTTTTTGGAGCTTTAAAAACTCGGGCGCTATTCAATGCCATTACAAAGCTGGGAAGGGCCAGGATATTATTTAATATAACTCTGATTGTGTTCATCTGAAAGAAGAAAGTCATATACACCAGATAGCTTGAGGGTGAGTAAATTATGGTATAATTTTCATTTTTGGGTGAACTATTCCTTTACAGTTTCCGCTACGAATAGCCCACTACATAGTACAAAAATAGCAACAAGACAAAACGCATAGCGATATTACAGTAATATTAATACTGATGTCTTCTGAGGTCTTGTGTGCTACAATCGATAAGTGAGATGCAAGATGGAGCTAGTTGTGTATGTACGAAACAACAGAGAGCAAGAATGTGATGTGATACCAAAGATTGTCGGACTTTGGTGATGCGACAGACATAAAACTAGCATTGTTTTCAGGTACCTGAAGAGTGGTCTTATATTCAGCATTACCATTAATGACAGTGAATATTGAATAAAACAGTGCCCATCCACTTTTTTTAGCAGCATTGGTTCCAGAAGTAATTTTACCCATTCAAAAAAGTCTTTGTTAAAGAGCCAAGTACCAAGCCTCCCAGCTTTGATGTAAATCAAAGCAATTTGATTTTAAAGGTACAAGACTGTGCACAATCCAGAATTACACAATTGAATTAAAAACAATGAAAAAATATAAAACTATTGAAAAGTGAACAGCTTTATAACTCTCTAGTAATGACTGAAGTCATTGTAAGCTTTTGAGGTTTTTGTAAGGTTTTAGCTATTGCTTCTGACGTGAGTCATTACTAGTGAGTTGCCATGAGCTTCACTTTAGAATTAATTATATATGTGCATTACTCTCATTAATTATGAACCTGTATATAGTAGTTCATTTTAGTCTTCTGGGAGGTATGAAAAAAATTGTTATTTATTAGCTAATAGTAATACCGCATTCAACTGAGCTCTATTGCTTACTAATTTGTTAATCAGAGTTTCTTGTTAGTGACTATTCTCGAAAATTGTTCCTGGCATCATTCGACCACGTCTGTGATGATAACATTCAGCAGCGGTATGGTGTTGCCTCAATATCTGACAAGCTATGTGAAGCCCGGCTTCAGTGGTACGGCCATGTCCGGTGCGCTGACCATACGATGCTTGCCAAAATGGGCTTCCAGCTGGAAGTCAGTGGAACACGACCGAAGCAGCGCTGGCTCGACACACTGCACAACGACCTCAAGCTTACCGGTTTGCATCCCGATCAAGCCAACGATCGCATCAAATGGTGCCAGCGATCCAGAAAAGCGGAGTTTCTTGTTAGTTAATAGCAGTTACTAGAATGCTAATAGTGCGTTACTCATATGTTCCTGTGTAGATTCATTAATGACGAAACCGTATTCTAAAGTGTTACCGGTATGTCTACTACTTTGAATAAGACATTAAACCGAGGTCCTGACTCTCTGTGGTCATTAAAATTCCCATGGCACTTCTCGTAAAGAGTAGGGGTGTAACCCCAGTGTCCTGGCCAGATTCCCTCCATTGGCCCTTATCAATCATGGCTTCCTAATAATCCCTATCCACTGAATTCGCTCTATCACTCTCTCTCCTCTCCACCTGTAGAATGGTGTGTGATGAGCACATCATCGAAGTGGATGCTGCACACTGGTGGTGTTTGAGGAGAGACACCCTGATACAATTGTAAAGCGCTTTGGGTGTACAGCAGCACATAGTAAAGTGCTATATAAATGCCTCATTCATTCATTCTTTAATGGTTCATAAGTCATTGCTAAAAATATGGTTAATATGGATGAAATAAATGGGAAATTTCAAACCCCTGAATACAGTGACTGACCAAACGAAATCAAGTATTCCAGACAGCCATACATACACAGATACAGTAAGTTATATACAGTGCTTATGAATTCATTGCAGATGTAAATGATTCACAGTTAAAGCAGAAAGGCTCCAGACAGTCAGCATGTCGACTGCTGTCTCTTTACATTTGAGGAGAAATCAAGCCAAAAGCTGAAGCAACATAATTCCATTCAAGACATCAAGCAGGGGGCAAGCGGGTGTTTGTGACAAGAATATGATGTAAGTGTACTCGTGTGCATGTGTAGGTCCGATCCTTTCATTCTCACACACCCCATGCCAACACAGGTGCCGCCGTCAGCATGCCAAGACATTGGATAATTGGCAATTGAAAATCAGGCAAGATAAAGAAGGGAAAATTACGGAACACAAAAGAAAAAGAGGACAGAGAAATATGCATAAACCCCCCAAAATCACTGATAATATGTCTTTTATCAACTTCAATAAGAATTTAATTTCTTTGGCAGTGGCGGTTCATAAGAGAATGACGCTGGAAATGGTGTTGCGGATCTGTGGAGAATAATTGGCTTTTAGCTGTGGAGGCAGATAGAGGGGGTACTGGTGGGGTGAGGGGGAGAGGGAAATAGAGAGCTTGGCTCCTGTACAGCTGTGGCTGAGAGCCTGCAATGTGCTTGTGCTGATGACAGGGAGAAATAATTATGAACGGAAGAGCCAAGAATCAAATTTGTAAATACTGATTTTTGCATGTGCATGCGTGTGTGAAAGGGATTGAGAGTCAACTACAGTATTATCAGTGTGCTTGCTTCTTTCAGTGTTCCCACAAATCCCCTTTTCTGAATCATCCCATTGTAACAGCAATAATTATGTTTTATCCTTTACTTTATTCCCCTTCCATTAGATGTGGATATAATTGATAGTTCAGTGAAATATTATAAAGGCAGTACATCATTAATTAAAACTCTCCTGCATACTTAATGTCAGTATTTTATCTTGGATGGATGGATTCCAGACTAAATGAATCAGAACTCTAGATTAGGGCTATTGAACTTTACGAAGCTCTTGTAAATTTACAATTAGTATTTGTATTAATATGACTAGGTGTGGTATGTATTATGTCCAAAATCTTATATCACAGTAGGAGTATTTTTATTTATTGTCTATCTATCTATCTATCTATCTATCTATCTATCTATCTATCTATCTATCTATCTATCTATCTATCTATCTATCTATCTATCTATCTATCTATCTATCTATCTAAAATCTATTTTTATAATTCTACTACTTCTGATATATTACTATTATATATTAGTATATTGTATACTCTATATACCCTGCTACGTATTTACAGTGACATTTTGCATGTTATGCATACAGATTGCCATTTATATTTTCTTGTTGCACAATTAACGTGACCTTTCCACACCACATGTGCAATTATCACTTGCACTGCACTTACATTTGTACTTCATTTGAACTTTAACATCACATAATATTTGGATGGATAAACACATGGATGGATTGGGTGCTGTTTTTAATTGTCTTTGAATATCAGTCCATAATCAGTGCAAACATAGCTTCACATTATGAAAAGCAAAAGACTCAAAACATTAAAACATTATCAGTATGACTGGATGAGTCATGTTTGAAGCCATTGTAACTGCCAGTACATTAATATGGCAGGTTGTGACATTGCTCGGCAAATACATATAAACTAAAAGTGCCATGATGATTTAGGGCTACTTGTAAAGTAGTGCTGCTGGTATCTCCACAAAAGTGGACACTGTCAAGCAAGATTTCAGTTAATAACAAGCTAAATTTCAGTCTGTTCCTCACACAAAGCTGTCATGTGTGATGTGCTTCTCTGGTTGCTTGCATGCAGGGAGGTCCAGTTAAATATTTACAATAGCTGAATGTGAGTGTACTACCCAGATCTTTCTGTCTGTCCCCATAACTCCTGGCATATGGTGCTGTTGGCACTCAACCACAACCACCCACAACTTCCTTTGTGTGAGTTTTCCTGAACCCCTTTGACCCACAACTTTAAGTGTTTGACAAGCTACATTGAAAAAAGCTCCCTCTCCTGGCTGAATTCCCAAACCAAGCTCTCTATGTCACAAACATTCTTTTGGCATTCCTAGCAGTAGAATATGCTTGAATGTCGGCAATAAACCTGGACTTGACACCAGAAGGGCTGCTTCTTGGAAGTGTCCTTCCCTCATTGGCATTAAACATTCAGATGATTAGTTTGCAAAGAAACTGAAACATAAGGGAAATATACATTAAACATGATACGAAGAATTAAAAAAACAATAGAAACATGTTTTATGACAATGTTTTCAAATGTTATGAGCAGAATTAATGGCTGAACCTGAATACGCATACTTTCCTACTATATAGTAGGTGAAAAACAGTATGTCTAAGTAGTGTCTGAAATCACAGTATTCATAAAACAGCCGAGAAGTACCCGGATGACCTACTAGTTTCTGTGAGATTCTGAAGTGTGCATCCAATGGACACTTTACTATCCCATGAGGCCACGGGAGAGGATTTGTGAATGGCAGCGAAGCGATGCAAGTGACTGGTAGAACACATAACAATGACAACATGACATTATATACAAAGAGGAGATGTTTTTGCAAATGTTTTTGCTAAACAGGTTTTGTTAGCATGTAAAGTAACATTGACTGAATCTGTTTTTTGTGCAAGTGAGATGAGTAAAAGTATGCTCACATTTAGTCTAGAACAACAATAACCATAATTTTTTTACACAGCGCACACAATGCCTCTGCACCTTACTCCTGATTTCTCTCAGCATGGAGAGGTGTCAGTCAATAAATGGGAAAACAAAGTAACTTGTGTTACTTATTCTAAAAAGTAACGCAGATATATTTAAAAGTAATGTGTTACTTTGCTAGTTACTTGAAAAAGTAATCTGATTACGTATCTTGAGTTACTTGTAATGTGTTACAAGTTTTATTTTATTATACCAAAGCACTGGCACAATACTGAAGTTTACAACAAAATTTAAAATGGCTGACAGGCAATTTGTCTGGGAATGTAAAGTCACAAATAAGAGCGACCATGATGCTTAAAAAGTTTTGTTTCAGTGGGCTAAAGTGTTGCTGAGATGCAGCCTAATTTCTTCCTGTTCGGAGCTGGAACTGTGAACTTTATTGTGCCATTACTTTGAAAAATGCCCCTATAAGACTCAAACATTATTTAGATACTTTTTTTTTTGGTGCCTTGGTCTGAAGATCATCTAGCACCTACATATGTGATGATTTGACATAATTTGTTGGAGTAGTGAAAAAATAATTTATCAAAACCCAAGATGGCAGCAAATCTTGTGGGTCTAGACTCAAATCAATGATTTCATTAACCTCTGCATGCAGCAGGAAATTATGTTTTCTGAAGTAGAAATTATGTTTCTAGAAGTAAAGGTTCTAAAGTCAGAAGTAGAAGAAAAAGTCAAATTTGTTGGTGTAAAATTGAGCAGCAAGTCAGCTACCGGACTACAATAATTGGATGCAAAGGAAAAATAAAAATATGTCATTACAGAAACAAACTTTGGTGCTTGGTCTCTAAAATGGGAAGATGATAAAAAGTTATTAAAAAATTAGAAATCGTTGTCTTTGACTCAACAGATCCAATGTGTTTTTTTGTTGTTGTTTTTTTTTTTTTTTAATATTGACAGGAGATGCTCTTATTTAAAAGCTTTCAATTGCAAGTAATTGCTTATATTAATTCCATGTAATTATGTTTCATTGACAAGCTGCATTGCTTTTGAAGAGCATTTAGTTGTGTATTTCATTGATTATACAAGGCTGAATTATATGCATAACCAAGGCCATGACCTATCCATGTGAACATCCTTCTGACTCTGGATGTAAATAAAGGGTCTTTAGAAAGATTGAGTGTAAACTGGAAAATGTATATAAATAAGTATATATGTGCAAGTAGCATATTAATCATTTCTAAGATTCATCCTTCTTTTACTGAATTAAAACAAACCCATTAACGAGGATTAACTGCTATGAATGGGAATATTTGGGAGCATTCCCAAAACGCTTGAGTTCTCCCCCTCCTTCTCTCGAGTGGGATCACTAAAGAAATGGCAGCTGAGCTTCTGAAGAGAAAGCAAATAAAATCACAGGGACTCACATTTAACTTCAAATGTGTGCCATTCTCATTTCTGTGTTCCAGTCGTAATAATCTCCAAAGCCTCTCTTTTTATCTTCTTTTCTCGCAATCCTGTCTCCGATATTTCTCCGTTGTTCTGCCAATTTTATTTTTAAGGCTTTGTTTAGAACAAGGGTGGAACGTCATATTATTGACTAATAATTAGCTGTCAGGATCCAGCAACTGCACCTATGGACGAATGAGTGCTGGAGTATGATGGGTAACAGACTCCAGCAGTCATCCTTCTAGCCCAAGTTCATCTTTATGTTCCTACATGTTACAAAAGACTAATAACAGCCTAGAGGACAATCTTTTCCAGAACATGACCTCGTTGCTTTAAACTCCAGGGGAGTGGATGAGAAGAGGGAAGAAAACGGAAGAAGAAAAAGGAAATGAGAGTTGCACTGATGTTATTCTCGCTGAGGAGTAGTCTAATTATCACAACTCATAATCTGTGCTCTGGTAAAACAGTGTCAACTGAGAAAATACATGCAAGTCTGTTGTTCTCTAAGACTTCAATTGGAGACCTGACATTTTTTTTTTTTTTTATTACAAAAATCTGTTTGATTAGATGCACAGCCCTCAGAAAAAAAGAATGAGGGAAGCGTTTTCTTCTCCCTTTATAAATCTAATAGGCCTATTTATTTATTTTTCCTAACTACACACAATTATTATTTGCATTTTATTAAAACAGACATTAATGAAACCCCATTGATATAATTATTATACACATTATGAAATAAATTCTCTCAGGTTACGCATGTAACCATGGTTCCCTGAGAAGGGGAACGAGGCACTGCGTCCCACAAACAACGACTTAGATGCCGAAATCAGATTCCCTTACTCAGGTCTGCCACGGAACTGTCAGTGACACTTTTCCCTATGGCCACCACCCAAGGGGTGGAGACAGATCCAACCTTAGTATTGACTCATGAAGGGACAACCTGCTTAGAGACCTAACCTCTGGGGAGGCAGCCGCAGCTTTACTAAATAAATGGGAGCTGCCTACTTAAGGAACCCGCCATTAGGGGGAGGCATCAACCTTATATATCTAGGGGGATCTGGTTCAACCCCTAAACACCCCAGGGGAGTGTTTTAGTAGCAAAAAGCTCAACCCTGTCTGATCTAGAGTCAGTGTCTCGCAAGGCCAGCACTCCTGAATTTAAAGGTGAGAAGGGATGCTCAAGCAAAACCACTTCTCATCAGGCCCCAGAGATGGGTTCCTCTGGGGAGCTGAGCACTCAGCAGGATGACCCTCAGAGTGAGGGGAGTCCAATGCTCACCCAAAACTGTGATCCCCAACTTCGACTAGGCTCCCTTAAGGGAAGGGTGAACTACGCCCACTAGAGGACACTAGTAAACAGCTGCATTAGTGTCAAATGTGCTAGAGTCTTCAAAGTCTGCCTGAGCCAGAACAGAGCTACCCAAAGAGAAGGTAAGGTAATCCCAGTAATGGGGAGGGTACACTCCACGTTAGCCCCTACAGTCTGAGGATCATATCGAGCTCTCTTCTGGGAGCAGAGGACCTGCTTACAGAACCCTGAAAGGGGAGGCCCAAGCTCAACCAAGCTATCGATCTCTGGAGGACACTTGGAAACTGCCTGCTTAGGGTGCCCTGAGTGGGGGAGGCAGTTTCTACTTCACTGCTTACACAAGGGAGCCCCCTGCTTAAGAACCCACTATGGGGGAAGGCAGCTACGACCTTGCAAATATGCTATAGTTTGCATTCTAGGGAAGCTGCCTATTAAAGAACCCGAAACAGTTAAGGCAGTTTCCTCTAGATATATAAAAGAGCCTCCTACTTAGGAGGCAGCTATGACTTTATTGCCACAAGGGAGCCACCTGCTTGTTAACTCCAAATCAGGGGGGAGGCAACCTTGAAACTTCAGCATATCAAAAAGGAGCCGCCTACTAAAGCCCCTTAAAAGGAGGCAGCTGCCCCTAGGTTGTCATAAGGGAGCTACCTGTTTCTTAATGGAACCCACACAGTGGTGGAAGGCAGCTCACCTTACCTTGGAGATCGATGTAGCTGCCTAAATGGAGCTCAGAAGAACAGAGGCCTCAGCAGAACGACTCTCTAACTACGTGTGTGTGTGTATATATATATATATATATATATATATATACATACATATACATACACACACACACACACACATATTATATATATATATATATATACACACTACACTACTATATTTTTTATATATAAATAAATCAAATGTAAATTCATGTCCCATTTACACTTAATATTGTCACATCTTCCAGGTTAAATACACATTACATAAAATAGAGAAACACAATACAATTCTATTTTGTATTTTTACATTAACTTAATTAATGTTCCATTCATTAAAACCAAGTATAAATCTCATAAATTTCATTTTTATTCACATTTATTCCAAAATAACTATAATGCACAATTTAACAATTTAAACAATATATTTGATTTGTGAACTTATGTTCAGCTGTTCTTTTTAATAGTCAACTTATTTTCATCAGTTATCACGCTCGGTAAACACTGATGATTACAGACAAAAATGTAGGCTACCTTTAATTTCACCAAGCTGATTGCTCACTAAAAAAAATCCCTACAGTCATCATGCTTTCAGTCCATTTGAAGTTTGATTTTGACATGACATAAAGCGTTAATATCTAAATAGCTGAGTTGTTTACTTACTTTTTAATTAGTATTCCCATTAAAAGCATAATTTTGTTCATTCACAAACTCGGAACGCACATGAAAACAAGAAGCGAGTTTTATCGCACAAACTAATCATATCTAACCATAACCAATCATAGCGCGATGGAGGCATTGTCTCCTCTCACATGATTTTACCCCATTCATTCTCAATTACCCCCCACCAAACCCACCGCATGCTATAGGGTGTCCATTAAAACTCAATGGGATCAGAGGAGGCACAAGAGACGCAGACTCCCACTGTAACTTTACTTGCGGGTGTCGCTGTTGGATAGTGTTACTTTAG
The DNA here is from genome assembly GCA_039654105.1 of Coreius guichenoti. Taxonomy (NCBI): domain Eukaryota; kingdom Metazoa; phylum Chordata; class Actinopteri; order Cypriniformes; family Gobionidae; genus Coreius; species Coreius guichenoti. Next base: position 20,048,614 of record CM077168.1, read on the forward strand.
AAAAACAAGTGATTTATACATTTTTTGGTGTCACACTTTGTAATATTTGCGTTGTTTTATTATTACAGTATGGATTATTTACTCATCCAATTTTTTGAGGAGGCACTGCCTCCCTTACCTCCTTGGAGGAAACGCCCCTGCTGTCCAGATAGAGCTCAGGAGAGCGGAGGCCTCAGCAAAATGCTCTAATTTAAAGGCTCATAAAGGAGCTGCCTGCTTAAACCCCAGCCTCTGGGGGAGGCGGCTGCAACCTCAGAGAACATAAGGGAGCTGCCTACTTTAAGGACTCGTACTCAAGGGGAGGCATCTTCAACCTTAATTCTGCATCTAATGCGTCAAAATTATTCAGAAGCAGTACCAGAGCTAGCAAGTGGAGCTAAAACAAAAATATTCCTGTTCGACGACTCCTGCGCTCCGCCTACAACCCCTGTGCCCTATCCCGCCCCACCACAATGGCAGCCGCAGGACACGAGCCGCAGAGAGTAGGTGCTTAACTCTAATCCCTCAAAAGAGAGTCAATCCTGGGTGGAACAAATCACTGTGACCACGTCACACAACAAGCATTTAACCTCCTCAGGAGTTTTTAAGTTCAAAGGTCAGATTCTGTCACTATGAAAGAATCATGCAAGAACAGCCACAAATGCATCGCTATTAGTGCCTTCAACTCAATTCAATTCAATTCACATTTATTTGTATAGCGCTTTTCACAATACGTATCGTTTCAAAGCAGCTTCACAGAAAATGCATGCGTCTACATTGCAATTTAAAGTGGTTTGTTATCAGAGGAGACTGTGTCCAAGTTATGTATTTCAGAAATGTACATATACAAAGCACACAGTTAGCTAACAATGTATTATTAATCAATATAAAAATACATTAAGGCACAAACAATGGGCTATGTGAAATAAGAATACATGTTGTTAACAATGATTAGGGTATATAGATAATTGAGCATGGGTGCGTGTTGATGCAGAGCTGCGTCATCTGAAGTCCTCGCAGGAGTTGGAGTCGTCTCTTCACAGGAGATGGTCATCTGAAGTCTTCATAAGAGGCTGGATCCAGACTGGAGCTGACGGACTCTCTAGTTACCTCGGGATGGGCGTCCCGAGATAATACAGAACAGGAAAATAATTAGCGTAGCTGCTGTTCAAAGCATTAAGCAAAGACAATCATATGCACTGATATAACTGGAGTACAAGGTTAGGAGATGCATTATGTGAATGCTTGGCTAAAGCGTCTTTAATCTAGACTTAAACTGGGAGAGTGAGTCTGACCCCCGAACATTATCAGGAAGGCTATTCCAGAGTTTAGAAGCCAAATGTGAAAACGTTCTTTCTCCTTTAGTGGACTTAGATATCCTAGGTACTACCAGAAGCCCAGAGTTTTGTGATCTTAAAGAGCGAGATGGATTGTAAGGCGATAGAAGATCAGTTAAATACCGTTTAGGGCCTTATAGGTCAGTAGCAATACTTTATAATTGATACGGAACTTAATAGGTAACCAGTGTAGAGATGATAAAATTGGTGTTATATGATCATATTTTCTTGACCTAGTAAGAACTCTAGCAGCTGCATTTTGGACTAATTGTAGCTTGTTTATTGAGGGTGCAGGACAACCAGCTAGTAATGCATTACAGTAATCTAGTCTAGAGGTCATGAATTCATGAACTAACTTTTCTGCATCAGAGACAGATAACATGTTCCGTAGCTTAGCGATGTTTCTGAGGTGGAAGAAGGCTGTTTTTGTAACATTTGAAATATGATTTTCGAAAGACAAGTTGCTGTCTAATATAACACCTAGGTCTTTAACTGTAGCGGATGAAGTAACAGTACATCCTTCTAAGTGCAAATTGTATTCTAAGAGATTCTGTGTACAGGTTTTTGGTCCAATAAGTAATACCTCAGTCTTATCTGAATTTAATAGGAGAAAATTACAGGTCATCCAATATTTTATATCTTTAACACACTCTGTCAGCTTGGATAATTTAGAGATTTCATCTGGTCGTGCTGAAATATATAACTGAGTATCATCGGCATAACAGTGGAAACTAATTCCATGTTTTCTTATAATATTACCAAGTGGCAGCATATATATTGAAAATAGCAGAGGGCCTAACCAGATCCTTGCGGCAATCCATAATTTACCGACGTTATCTTAGATTTTTCCCTATTCCCAAATTGGTAACGTTCTGATAGATACGATCTAAACCACTTTAATGCTTGTCCCTGAATACCAGTGTAATTTTGTAGACGATCTAAGAGTATTTTATGATCTATGGTGTCAAATGCGGCACTAAGATCAAGTAAAACTATATTGAGATACAGCCTTGGTCAGCAGCTATAAGTAAGTCATTTGTAATTTTAACGAGTGCAGTTTCTGTGCTATGATGGGGTCTGAATCCAGACTGAAAATTTTCAACGTTTTTGTGTAAGTAAGAACACAATTTAGTGGACAATTTTTTCTAGTATTTTAGACATAAATGGAAGATTTGAAATTGGTCTGTAATTTGCTAATTCGTTTGGATCTAGTTGTGGTTTCTTAATGAGAGGTTTAATAACTGCCATCTTGAACGGTCTTGGGACATGACCTAGAGATAAAATGTTAATAATATTGAGAAGAGGCTCTTCTGCTACAGGTAACAACTCTTTCAGTAGTTTCGTGGGTACTGGATCTAATAAACATGTTGTTGGTTTAGAAGCAATGATAAGTTTATTTAGCTCTTCTTGTCCCACAGTTGTAAAGCACTGCAATTGTTCTTGAGGGGCGATAGTTGAGGCTGAATCATAAAACGCTGTCAAAGGTTGTACGTTTATAATTGTATTTCTGATGCTTTCAATTTTTTTAGTGAAGAAATTCATAAAGTCATTACTACTAAACTGTACTGGAATATTTTGTTCAGGTGATGTCTGTTTATTTGTTAATCTGGCCACTGTACCAAATAAAAACCTGGGGTTGTTTTGGTTATTTTCTATTAGTTTACAGATATGCTCGGCCCTGGCTGCTTTTAGAGCCTTTTTATAACGGGAAGTGCTGTCTTTCCATGCGATTTTGAAGACCTCTAAATTAGTTTGTTTCCATTTGCGCTCTAGATTACGAGTTTCTCTCTTGAAAGCGTGAGTAATACTGTTGTACCATGGTGCAGTACTTTTCTCTCTAACCTTTTTTAATATGATCGGTGCAACCGTTCCTAATGTACTAGAGAAAATGATGCTCATACTGCTAGTCATTTTCTCTAGTTCATTTGTGTGTTTGGGTACACTGAGCAGCTGAGATAAATCTGGTAGGTTATTTGTGAATTTATCTATAGTGTTTGGGAGAATCGTTCTACCTGGTCGATAACGCGGAGCAGTATAGAAAATATCAGCAGTACGCAGTATGCAAGTTACCAGGTAGTGATCAGTGACATCATCACTTTGCGGTATGATATCTATATCAGTAGGATTGGTTCCATGTGATTTAATCTTAAATCTAGTGAATGATTAAAACGATGAGTGGGTCCAGTCACATTTTGCTGGACCCCAAAGGAGTTTAATAAGTCTGTAAACGCAACCCCTAGCGCATCGTTTGTATTATCTACGTGAATGTTCAAATCACCGACAATCAGTGCTTTATCGACAGTGACCAGTAGGTCTGAGAGAAAATCCGCAAATTCTTTTAAGAAATCAACATAGGGCCCTGGCGGTCTATATAAGGTAGCCAAAGCAAAAGATAATAGGGATTTTTTTCTTATATCTGAGAGTGTAACATTTAGCACGTCAAACGAATTAAAACTGTGTCCTGTTTTCTGAGTAACATTAAGAATATCTCTATAGATAGTTGCAACACCGCCACCACGACCAATCAGACGGGGCTTGTGCTTATAAAAGTAGCCTGGTGGAGTAGACTCATTAAGACCGAAATAATCACTAGGTTTAAGCCAGGTTTCAGTCAGACAGAGTACATCAAAGCTATTATCTTTAGGTGTGAGCGACCTAATGTTAAGGAGACCTAGTTTTAGAGAATTTTTTTGTTCATTTCTTTTAAGATTATCTGGTTTAATAATGATCCTATAGAGGGTTTTGACCTCAATATTCGTGGAATAGACACAGTTTCTATACAATGCACTACAGAACAAGGACTGTCATGTGTAGTTTGACTTACTAGTCATACGGTGCGTAGCGTCTTGGAGATGTTGTCTGACAGAAGATCCGATCCGTTCCTGCTGGGGTGCAGGCCATCAGCACGTAAAAAAAAGCCTAGGCCGCTCCCAGAAAAGATTCCAATTATTTACAAAGAGCAGCTTCTGTTCATTACACCGTGACATTAACCATTCATTTAGAGCAAATAGTCTGACATTGTCACGTTTAAATACATTCTTCAGACACCGGTCACACTGGTGGCGTTCCCACATAGTGTCCTCTAGAGGACGCAATGGGAGTTCCCATTTGAATGGGGTCAAAATCTAATTAAATAATAATAATTTAAAAAAAAACTACATCTCTGAACCCGTAGCACAGTGTTATGGAATCACAGACTCAAGACAGAAGGTTAGTGAAGAAACTGAGATATTTATTAAAGCAATGAGTAATGGGAATTGCAGGTGAGCAAAGCAGAGTATTCACAGTATAGAGATGATAAATAGATGATAACTTGAGTTTACTGTCTTTGCAGGAGTCAGATTATCTAATGTTACTAAATGAAATGTCGACCCAGGAAGAGCTATAAGACTGTGCAAGCATTAGGGGTGTTGATGGACTCGATATACTCCATCTGTGTTTGATCATCGTTCTGAATCCGATCTGGATGTAGTCTTTGACAAAAACGTGATTTTCTCAGCTTTTTGTTCAAAATGTTGCTTTTTTTATGAAACGTACCCATATTCAAGTGTTGATAAAAAAGGAATGCATGGAGCTAGAATAAAACTGATTTTTTGTTTAAAAGCAGAGGGTCTGCTCAGATATTCATACAACAAAATATTCTATGGGCCTGTAGGATTGAAAATAATCAAAGATAAAAAGATATTTGATATTTGAAATTGAACAAAGACATTTGCTTCACTGTTTTCAACCCCCATCTTTCTTATCAGAAGGGCCATTTGGAATTCCTAAAGACAAAGATGCTGAAGGCCTGTAGGCCAAACTGTGTCACACCTTTAGTACAGTGGGGGAAGTTTGGTCTGATTGGTCAGTTTGAATGTCTCACATTAGGGTTTCAGTCACATGGTCAAGGAACAGATAAAAAGAAGATGTAACTGTTTTCTGGCTCTTCTTTTATTCTCTGTCTCTCTTGATTCTCTGGCTCTCTCTCTTCTTGGGGGCCTTATCTTTGGCTCTTCTCTTCTTTGCGCTCTTCTTCCCTTTGTTTTTTTTTCTCTCTCTCTCTCTCTCTCTCTCCCTTTCTATCCCTCAGGTAACATTCATGCTGGGTACGATTAATAATACAAGTTTTTATCATCTCATACATCTATTTTGTAACTATTTTAAGTGTAACCATAACCAGAAATTGTCATTAAATCCTTTCTATTACAAATGATGTGCTAACTAGTTTTGATTTGGTATTGACTTTGAAGTGCTACCTATTGCAACACAATATAGTCACATTCTAGCAACGCTCTCCCACATATTTTGCTATTGTAACTGCACTTATTTCCGTCGTTGGTATAAGTAGCAGTGGGTGGTAATAGACGAGAAATGTACAGTTTTCTATCCTAACGTTTCTTTAATCATTCGGCAACCCTGCAGCCTGAACCACTGTAGACGACCCACCCTTACGGGCCATTACATTTTTGTGAAAATGATCAAAAACGCTGGCACTGGCTGGCAACTTTTTTAAAAAACTCTGGCGGGGAAAGAGTTAAACACACAGGTGGACAACACTGGAGATGATTGAGATACAAAGGAGATGGAAACACACTGTAGAAGAATCACTGGAGTAAAATCAGAGCTTTGGAACATTGGAAAGTAGTCCTTTTCTCATAAATGAAGGCAGCACATGTGTGTGACTGAGGTGTGTGCTTAAATGTTGTGGTGATGAGTGTGCTGATCAGGTGCAGGTGCAGATGATGGTTAAGTGAGTGCAGGTGATGAGCAGGAGGAATGCTGGGAATTGTAGTCTAGTGTGTGAGTGAGGGAGTGCAGCAGTGAGGGAGGACCAGTGCACTTGTGACACACAGATCCAATATAACATTTCTCCACTGTCTCTGTCTTGCTCTAATGCAGTATGAGTATATATCATCAATAATCCCGACCCTGTGGTAGTCTTGCTAGTCACGTTTCAAAACAGTACTCTTAATCATATCACTGCACAGACATGTTTGCGGCACTGCTGGTCTGAGAGCGGCAGGTCTCTGAAGCAGCTGTGTGACTTCATCAGTGGGACACATGCAGCTACAAACAACGGGAACAGGCACATTGTTATTTGTCCTGTGGAAGATAAGGGGAGAATGGCAGATGGATGACCTTAAAAGAATAGTTTACCCACAAATTAAAATTCTGTCATTTACTTACCCTCATGTTGTGCCACTGAGAAAAAAGAATAATAGTGAAACAGCTATTTTCATACAAGTTCATAGTGACCATTTATGTCTGTCAAACTCCAAAAAGAACAAATATATTCTGTTGACTATAAGTAATGCTGCACCTATATGTCAACTAACTCTCAGAATATTAGTAGAGTATTAGTGGACTGTTAATAGAATAAGAGGTTCGGGTTAGAAGTTGATATGTACTAGTGTAATATGCTGAAGATTTATTGTATGTGTGTTCCTGAGGTTTAATTCATGGGACCATTTCAGTTCATACAATGAGTAATCAGTTTAAATAATTATTAACTATTCATATGTTGGCAAATACTTTAAAAATGTTATGTTTTGCATTAATTAATTTGTTTAGTAAATTCATATGATGTTAAAAATCTAAATGTTAACATGGTTAAAATGGTTAAATGCTGATTGGTCGCGTGTGTGTGCGTCTTCTCATTATCAGGGAGTGCTCGCGATGCGCGTTTTGAGTGTTTACTGACAAACATACTACACTTGCAAAGTTACTTATAGTCAGTAGAATGCCTGTTGAGGGACCATCAAAATAAAGTGTTAGATATTAAGCTAATACTACTGACACTCTACTAATACTCTAATGAGAGTTAGTTAGCATGCACGTAGGTGCAAATTTACTTAGGCCAAGTACACACTGCAGGTAAATTTGCTTGTCAGTTCACCTTTTAGTGCTTAATCCTGTTCTGTACACACACGGTTCAGTAATTTACGGGAGTAACAACCGCATTCTACCACCAAATTAACTCCTGTATGTAACTGAACTGAACAACTAGTTGATAATGACCTTTTTAAAGTGCATCAGATATGTTTCTCTCTTCTTTATGTGCGAACGGTGCGGTGCAAGAAATCACAGGGAAAGGCCCACAATAAACATATTGACCTGTACTACTGGAGATATATTATTTGCAATAGTACACTAACACCATCAGCAAGTACATGACACTTAGTGCCAGTCAACCCTCAGTTCTTCATAGACATTTGCACATTACTGCAAGTCTGCAATATAATGCATCTGTGTTGGATGGCTGAGGGGATGTAAAGCTGTTTGATTCAGGCATGTGCCAGAAGCAAATGTCTTATGAAGTGCCGGTGAATATTAAAGTTACCAACCAGTCAGTGGTGCACCACATGAGTGAAAACAATCATAGAAAGAAAAAGAAAAAACAAAAACAGAGAGCGAGAGAAACAGGAAGACAGAGGGGTAAAGGCATCTCTCATTTACTCTCTGCCCTCCTTTCCCATGAGCACTTTGGCACAAAAATGGCAAATGATCACGCTCCCGTGAGCACCATCTGCCAGCATGTACTCTTAAAGATTCTGTCTCCTCTGCTCACTCTCACTCGCTTTTTCCATTTGTTTCGTTTCCTCTCAATCTCATCCTTTTTGTCACAGTTTTTAAATCATCTGTGCTTTTTCCTGTTTGTCTCTCAGTTACAAATACTACATTTTGACCCAGCGTTTCCTTATTTAATAATGTATTGCCTGGTTTGAGTGCATGTATTTTAGATTCATATAAGAGCATCCACTGGAAATAGCACACTCCATCTCTTTTTTTTTATTATTATTATTTCTTGCAAGAAAAATATACACACAATAGACTTTGTTCCAAATACATGCCAAATATGTGAGCAGCAACAATTTTCATGTTTCATGGACTAGGAGGCACCCAGGGAATTTTCTGTAACTCCCCTGATAGACGCTAACAACAAACATACTGCCGCATCTGAGACCGTCCTCGATATTCACTGAACCTCATGCTTTTGTGTAATTACGAGTTTGTGCGAAAGTACATTTGCCTGAGCTTTTTTATGGCTTCGGCTTTCAACTTCATTTTGGCTGCGGATGCTGTGCCTGAACTTGTTAATCTATGTTTCTGCATAGAGCATCTCCCAACCAGGCTTGGCATTACGCATTGCTGGCTCAAATACGCTGGCTCAGTTATTATAGAACAGTTTTCTCTTGCAGTAACTGCTCTCATATCAGAGTCCAGACACGGAGAGTCCGTGCACATGACAAATGAGCCACATACACAAATGGTCTGAATGATGATGATGGTGATTGAAATGTGAAAGTAAAAAGAAGTTGGAAATTAGTGTTTCATTGAATTACATAGGAGCACTATTACAGTAATGCACTTTTATTTCGATAGTCCACTTTAGACATTCTACCTAATGTAAGTAACTTTGCAAGTATGTCAACTTATTCTACTAACCCTAAAACTAACCTAACAGTCTACTAATACTCTGAGAGTTAGTTGACATGTAGTTACTTATAGTAAGTTATTTATAGCTAGAATATAAATTTTATTTGGAACAAAAGTTCCAAAATGCACATACAAATTTTAAACCTGCTTATAGTGGATAAATAGATTTTTTTTCTTCAGTAAGAAGAATATGATATAAACTCATTTACTAAATAAATTACTAAATTTATCCATGGCTCTGCCTTAAGTCATGTGCCCAATATCATGGTGTAGGATGTCAAATGATGATATTTTCATTCTGACTTGCTAGAGACAAAGCCTATCATCAATAATTGTCTACTACATCTCAGAACTGAATTTGTCATTCCCAGTCTCAAAGCATCTGCTGCTGATCGCTACAGTAGCAAAGATGAAGTTTTCAGTTCATTTTGTCTGTGTGTTCTAAACCATAAATAGCTTATTACATGTAATAAAAGTGCCACAGTAGCTTCTCCAGTAGCTACAACTTCCATTTCCATTTTAATCCAATTTCTCTGAAAGTGATGATTTTATTCTCTTGAACACATGGCATGAAAATGCTGTTTATTTACAAATAGTTTTTTTGCCATTTTTCACATAAATTAAATTTGCAACTTGGATAGAAACATAGCTATTGTTACAATCTAAATTAGTGTACTTTGCACAGCTAACTGATTAAAATACAGTATTTTTGTAATTGGGCTGCTCACAGTTATGGGTTTAAACAGAGAAAGAAAGCTGAGACCAATGTCCGGTGATGTTAAAAACACAGAAACTCATAAGGTATCCGTTTACTCTGTATGTTTAGGATTTGGTTAAGCCTGTTGGTTATATTTCATACTATTGCATTAGAAATCCCTCACATCCAGTAGCCTCTGTATTGAGCTGGCAGTAGTGTGATGTAACTTCTGAAACTTAAAAGCTCAAAAACTTTCTTCGGATTCAGGAAGACTGAGATGTAAATACATTTAGAACACTACTTTAAGGAGTCTGGGCTATTCTGAGGTTTGGAGGTTTTTGGGAGTATGGATAAAACTCTTAATTGCAACACAGCCACATTAGGAGTGATGAGCAATTAATGGACAACATGGGCCACAGCCCAGGACTCCAACCATAGGGGGCACCGAAACAGGAGGTCAAATATGAAGTTAAAGACAGTGGCTGCATCTGAATTTGCATACTCTCTTGAGTAATTACTTATTTTGAATAAGTACTTTGCGAACTCTAAAAAAGTATGTTCTATATAGTATGAATGTGTGTATTATGAATGAAATTCAGATGTACTACATTCGCCATGTTGTCATTATTATGTGACCTACCAGCGTCAGTTGCGTCACTTCACTTCCATTTACAAATCCTCTCCTGTGGCCTCATGGGATAGTCAAGTGTCCATCGTATACACAATTCATAATCTCGCCGTAAGTAGTATGTTATCAGGGTACATTTTGCCTACTCCTTAATGAGTACTGTGAATTCGGACATGCTTCTTTTGTCACATACTGTTTTCTGCCTACTATATAGTATGCAATTTCAGATTTTCAAAATTGCAAAAGTAATGATTAATTGTTTCCAAACAGGTGTCCCAAACCTATTACCCCTAAAAGAGTTCAGTTAATGAAAAATAGACTTTTGTTGAACTGTTTGAAGCATGACCCTAATGATTTGAGAGCAGCAAGACAGTAGTGAGTGAGTGATAGTAGTAAATAGTGAGTGATATTTAATTAACTGTAGATCTCTGCTTGAATATTTCAGCAGTTGCCGTTACACAATAAATTTGGCCAATTGGCATGGGCTATTTTTGGATGTTTCCTCGTCTATTGTAGCCAATATGACAAGCTTTCTGTTTATCTGACATTTGTACTAATGGCTATTAAAGATCAAGAGCTAATGAATTTACAAGCTTTGGCATGTTTTTCAAGTCTGTTGTGCTGTATGCTGAAAATGATGGTTGTAGGGGAGCAAATTTAAAGAGGTTTAGCTGACAAATCTTAATTAGTTGTGTTGTTTAACCTGCATAGAACACTCACGTGACCTAATCAATATTAATGAGCCACGATGGGAGGAATGTTTTAGCTCAAGACCCTGGGGCGGCTCTAACTGAGATTCTTCATTTAGTGTGGTACCATCCAATTTCTAGTGGCCTATAGAAATGGCTGTGTCATGCAGAGCAGCATAAATGCTGCTAAGGGCAACGAGAATATTCATGAAACTACAAAACGAATATAAAACTAGTGTTGAAAAATCTCTAGCAATACACAATTGCTAATTAAAGTTGTCAAATAGATATGTACTTTTATGTGAATCAAAAAGCAATAAATAAATAAATAAATAAATAACTTTTAAATTATTAGTATCTTTAATTATTTATATTTTATGATGAAGCATATCTCCAAAAAACATTTTTAAAAATGATTAATAAAGTTACCACCAAATAGTTTTGGAAGTTAACTTTTAGTTTTTTGATTTTTCTTACTTTGAGCTATACCATTAGATGCAAAATGTTACGATGCATAACAGGGAACATAAATAGAGTAGGAAACAGTTCAGCTTTCTCAGGCAGAGGAGAGATCTGGGTGCAGCTGTTCTCTCAGTTCTGGTCATTATTGGAGATGGCTGAAATGATGATAAGACTGGGAGTTTCCATAGAGACCCTTGTGCCAAGAGACCATGGTGATGAAGAGTATGAGGCACTACATAGCAGGTAGCCATCAGGATGGGCAGCAGGACTGATCAATAAGTGTTTGTCTGAGTTAGTCTCTTTGAGTTGTGATGTTATCAAATGCACCATGCTATCAGTGCTGCATTTTCCACTTTGTTCTGAAAACTTAAGCCTACAGTAAAGGAGATACAATCCTAGGCACACACACACACTCCAGCTATCTTCAACTGTTTACATTGTTCTCTCTCTGATGCACACACATATTACATTTATTTATTTATTTTTACTTTTTAGAAGATTGAAAGACATATGTTGTCTTTAACCCACCATTCACTGTTTTATCTCCTGTTCATCTCTCTGTCTAGCTTCTTAAATCAAATTTTCAGCCAGTTCAATTCCTCTGTTTCCCAATGATCCTCTGCCACAAATAGACAAATCTTCATTAAGTTTCACCTGCTTGTCTTCATACTGTACTATGATCACAGCTGGAATCCTGAGGAGGAAAGTGCCCTGTGCTCAGATTGATTAGTAGGCCTGGCTGCAGCCTGGTAATCATCGCTATCTGCTGTCTCAGCACTCTGCTAAATCTCATGGGGTTCGGCTGCTAACGGACAGTCATGTGCTTTAGTGGAGGTAAAGGGAGAGGTTAACACAATGTGTGTATTTTAGACATATTGTGTGTGTGTGTGGTCCTGGTAAACCCTACGTTATAGGGACAAAATGTCCCCACAAAGATGGCAATATCCTAAGTCCTTGTGGGGACTTTTTTTGTCCCCATGAGGAAAACAGCTAATAAATCACACTGTTTTTTGAAAATGTAAAAATGCAGAAAGTTTTCTGTGATAGGTAGGTTTAGGGGTAGGTGTAGGGTTAGTGGATGGAATAGCCTGCACACTTTGTACAGTATACAAATCAGTATGTCTATGGAAATTCCCCATAAAACATGAAAACCCAACATGTTTGTGTGCAGTTATTTGTGTGTGTGTGTGTTTTCCAGTGCCTATATTCATATATTTACATTCTATCACTGCATGTTTTATCACCCCATAGGAAAGAAAAATCCAAAGTGAGATCTCTTTAACATCTCAAATGTTTCTCCTAGAGAAAAATTAGGTTAGTTTAAGATCAAATGGAGACTTTTGCTTGAGTCTCCTGTTTCTCACACTTGTCTCCTGAGACAAAAACTCTAACATTCTCACAATGGTCTCCTTTAAAGTTTTAAAAGAGATCTCAACAACATCTCACACTGTGCTCAGATTTTTCTCCTTAGCTAGAAACACTGGAGCTCTCACACTTGTCTTCTCTGAAGTTTCAGAAAAGATCTCAACATCACACACTGTGTTCAGATTTTTCTCCTTACCTAGAGACTCTGGATCTCTCAAATTTGTCTCCCATAAAGATTCAGAAGAGACCTCAACAGCATCACACACTGTGCTCAGACTTTTCTCCTCAGCTAGAGTCTCTGGAACTCTTGCTTTTGTCTCCTCTAAAGTTTCATAAAAGATCTAAATAACATCACACATTGTGCTCAGATTATTCTTCTTAACTAAAGACTGGCACTCTCACATTTTTCAAACAAATGATGTGCCCTATGCACATAAACTGTGCAGCTTTCTTATTGTATCAACAATTAAGAGTAACGTTAACCTTATTTCTGCATATTTTCACTCTTAATATAGGCTTAAACCCTGAAATTATGGACTGTTTGTTTGTTTCTTATGTATTGGTGCACACTTTGTAAAGTTGTTGAGATCTCATCTAAACTTTAAGAGGAGACAAATGTGAGAGCTTCAGAGTCTTTAGCTAAGGAGAAAAGTCTGAGCACAGTGTGTGGTGTTGTTGAGATCTCTTCTAAAACTTTAAAGGAGACAAATGTGAGATGTGTTAGAGTTTTTGTCTCAGGAGACAAGTGTGAGAAACAGGAGACTCAAGCAAAAGTCTCCATTTGATGTTACTGTAACCTCATTTATGTCTCGCAGAAACATTTGAATTGTTAAAGGGTTTTTGTTCTTCCCTGTGGGTAGCTTCTATGTCATTCATCCACACCATTTCAATCAAGCCCAATACATGCATTGTTTTGTTGTACGATGAACAAAACAATCATAACCTATGTTTACATGCATGCAAAATGGGTTGCACAAGACAAACTTTGCAATGTTAAACGAAGAACAAAAAGGTTATGCAGCAACCATGAAGCAGTGGTACACTATAATATTACATTTGTTATAAAGAAAGAATTGATCTAGACTAAACATTGTACACTTGTCTAATCCCTTGTTTGGAATAAGCACTGCATATTCAATGCAGGGCATTGAAGATACATTTAAATGAGTAACCCTTGATATTCTGAAACGCATAATGCTATTTGAATGATAGTTTCAGTATTCACAATATTAGTAAACATTTTAAATGTAACATGTTTCTCCTAAAATAAAATTTAAGACATCTGGGGTTGGTTGCAAAAACTTCTTAGACTAGTCTTAAAAGTTAGTCATTAATTATTTTTTTCCCCCAAGTCTGGTAATAACTTATTTAAGTCAGTTACATAAAAAGGTAGATCTGTTTAATTTTAATTGAAAAAGACTGATTGCCCTTTGGTTAACTACTACTTAGTCAAAGCAGTTTTTAAGTTACAGTCCTTAAGTTTTTACGTTATGCAACTATGCAAAGTTTATGCAACTGGCACCAGAAGGCAAAGCTGATACCTAAATGAGACCTATAAGAGATAGTATCCTGAGCTTAGGGAAAGCTCTTTCAGAGCTATAGCCTTGTGGATAGCACATCAACATTGAGGCACAGCAGCACCTCAGACAGCACGAGTTTAAGTCCCAGCTAAAGGTACTTTCCTGCTCCTGTTCCCTTCTCGCCTCTCCCATTGTTTCCGGTCTCTCATCCTATGGTCCTGTCCATTAAAGGTGAAAAACCCAAATGTCATAAAAGAAAAGAAAAACTCTTTGAAAGAGATTACAGAAAGACAATAAAGAGATCACCCATGTTTCTTGTTTCTCATTTTGGACTCTTTCTCTCAGATATTTCTCATGTCTCAGTCATGTCTACTTTTATTTCTCTTAAGGAATTTGAGGAGAAACATATGAGACACTGTTGATTCTACAATGAGAGATAAATGAGAATCACAACTAAGTCTCATGAGCTTTGAAAGAGCAACCTCTGAGCAATAAAATATTCCTATAATGGAGTCTTGAAAGAGATGGCAGCAAGACGATAAAGAGATGTTCTATGTTTCTTCCACCACATTCTCAGTTTTAACTCCTTTTCTCTCAAATATTTCTCATGTCTCAGTTGCATCTACTCTTATTTCTCCTAAGGAATTTTAGGAGAAACATCTGAAACTCTGTTGATACTGAAATGAGAGATATATAAGAATCACAACTAAGTCTCATGAGCTTAGGAAAAGCAACCACTGAGCAATACAATTTTCCTATGGGACTGTGTCTGTCTGTGTTACGCAAAACCTTTCCATTCACTGTCTTCCTTTACCAATATTTGATGCACTTTAGTCGCGATATACCGGTATTTACGATAATCGTGATATGTGAAAAAAATGAAATATCGTTATCGTGTTAATTAGGGCTGTCACAATATGCACTTTTGGTGATATATTTAAAATGAATAGTACACATATTATAATATAACACATAAATAATCCAGCGCCAGTACCTGGTTAACATCCCAACGTAAAGTAGGTGGCGGTATTGCACCTTACTTTACCTGTCATAAAACACAAGCAGACACAGCGCACAGCTGCTACTGCCACGTAAAAGAATGTTGTCAGATTTTACAGACGTTAACTTGCCGGTGTGGAAGTTTTTTTTTTGATTCCGCGAAAGTGATTTGTTAATCATCTTAGTCTGCAGGACTTTCCGATCAACAGTGAGTGCAAAAGAGGGCAATACCACCAATCTGTTCACCCATCTCCGCATCCGTTGTCTTCAGATTTGGCCACTGTACAGAGAATAAATTGCAATTACTTTGCTAGTCCTGAAACAGGAAATGTTACATTGACCTGTTGCCTTTCTGTGTTTTATTAGCCTATTAACATCCCTCTGGGCTTTTAGTCTAAAAGTGTGCTCATTCAAATAAAAACCTATGGATTATCGTATGTTTACTTCAGATATCTTTAGGGTTAAGTTTTTTTTTTTTACCCAAAGTAGGGTGAGCATTATGGAATGCTAAACTCTCATGTGTAATTTGTTTCATTCATACTCAGCGTCAGAGGGCGCCCTCAATCAGAAAGTCCACAAGTGAGACTCAAAGAGGAATAATAAAACTTATGACGTTCCAGGAAATCCCTAATATGGACAAAGACATTCAGCTATCGCTGTATCTGAAAAAAATGCAGATGCACACTAGTGTTTTTTTTTTTTTCTAAGGCATGTTTATAAAAGCTACTTAAATGTGCTATAATTGAACTAAGGCCTAATCCTGGCTTAATCTAAGTCTTGTCTGTGAAACCGGGCCTAGATGGTTTATCTGTGTTCTTCAAGCCATCTTAGGTATTTTCATAAGGATAATGTATATTTACAGTATAATGCAATGCCAATTGACATAGCCTTTATCACTGTATAGAGTAATTGTTCCTTTTGTATGCAATGGTGTGACTCTTCAAAAAAAAAAATAAATAAATATAAACAAAGTAAAGATGAATTTTAATGATAGCATTATTATATATTTTTCCAAGATTTCAACAGCTATTGCAATATATTGTTATCGTGAATTATTCTGGCCACGGTAATCGTATAGTGAAAAATCTGATACTGTGACAGCCCTAATACACTTAAAAGGATAGCTCACGCATAAATGAAAATTCAGTCATTTACTCACCCTTATGTTGTTTGTATGATTTTCTTTCTTCTGTGGAACATGAACAATGTTTGAGGAATCTTTCTGTTTTGACCATAAAATAAAAGTAAGTGGAGTCCAAAAGTTTCAAACTCCAAACAGGACATAATAGTGTAAAAAATAATCCATCATATAACTGTCACGTTTCTGTTTGGTTTTGGACGTTCAGTTCGTGTTTTGACTTTCAGTTTGTATTTTGATTCGTTCCTGTACTCCTTTGTTTAGTTTCCCGCCACTCCTTTGTCTGTCTTAATTAGTTCATATGTCCCAGCTGTGTTTGATTATCTCGTTTCTGTTTGCATTTAAGATGCAACCTTGCTTTCAGTCTGTGTCTGGTCTCTGTTGCGTTAATGTGCGTGTTCCCTGCCTGTCAGCCTGTTCCTGAGAATTATTCTTTTAGTTTTAGTTTGGATCTTTAATCTGAGTTTTCAGTCTGTTCCTGAGTACACCATATTGTGACAGAAGACCAGACCAACACCAATATGACAACAACTATGAGTATCCTACTCTGTCTGACTGACCTGTTGTTTTCTCTCTCCCAAAAGGGCTGTATAATTTCCACCTCCAAGGAGTTCAGCATTGCTAATCCCAGTGGTCACCATGCTTCCAGAGTATAAAACCTCAGAGTCCCTTCCAGAGTCCTTAGCCAAGATGGCCGCCATGCCTAAGGCTCCAGCCCCCGACCAGAGTCCCGAGATGGCTCCAGCCCCCGACCAGAGTCCCGAGATGGCTCCAGCCCCCGACCAGAGTCCCGAGATGGCTCCAGCCCCCGACCAGAGTCCCGAGATGGCTCCAGCCCCCGACCAGAGTCCCGAGATGGCTCCAGCCCCCGACCAGAGTCCCGAGATGGCTCCAGCCCCCGACCAGAGTCCCGAGATGGCTCCAGCCCCCGATTCTTCAGAGAGTGCAGCGCTGGCCGTTATGGCCACAGCAATTTTGTGTGTGGCCTGCTCACACAGCTGTAACTCTGCCCAAGACAATTTTTTTGGGGGGGGCTATCCATCCATGGCCTCTGAGGCCATCCCAGTGCCGCCCGCTCTCCCTGACACGGCCATGGAGGCCATCCCTAAGACGCTCAGCCACCCTGGCCCACTGAACTATTGGCTACGCCCTGGCTTCCAGAACCAGCGCCGCCCTGGTGGCCCCCTGAGCTGCCAGCACCTCTCTGGCTCCCTGTAACACCGGTACCACCCTGGAGGCTTCCCGTTCTGCCTAAGACATTCCTAGCCAGCCTCCAGGGCACCCACCCTCCCACCCCTCTTAACTGTTTATGGCACGAGGACGCGCTCATCAGAATGTCACGCTTCTGTTTGGTTTTAATTTGTTCAGTTCGTGTTTGGACTTTCAGTTTGTATTTTGATTCGTTCCTGCTCCTTTGTTCAGTTTCCTGTTTTAGTTTAGTCTTCAGTCTGTTCCTGAGTACACCATATTGTGACCATAACTGCAGTGGTTTAATCACAGTGTCCTGAAGTGATACAATCACTTTGATACATCCCAGAGGATGGCAGCCCACTTGTAGTCGTTGGCGATTTCAATATTCACATAGACAAACCTTATGCTACTGATTTTCACTCACACCTGGCCTCATTTGATCTCAAACGGCTCTTCATTACACATACCCACAAATCTGGCAAACAACTTCTTACTTGCGCACCAACAATACCGCTACCGGTTACTTTCAGATGAAACCTGTGCTCTTTCTCCTTCCCATCTCTCCTCTGTTGTGTCAGCCTCTCTTCCCTCATCCATGCAATGCTCATCTATGGATGTAAATACTGCAACAGACACTTTATGTTCTACTTTAACTTCTTGTCTAGATAGTATCTATCTTCTAGGCCAGCACGCGCTACTCTCTCTAACCCTTGGTTATCTGATGTTCTTCGCGAACACCGGACCAAACTCAGGGCAGCAGAGAGAAAGTGGCGCAAATCAAATGACCCGTCTGATCTGGGTAAGTATCAGACTCTGCTCTCATCTTTCTCTGATGAAGTCCATGCAGCTAAATCTTTATTTTTCCACAACAAAATTGACATCACCTTTCACGCACACTTTTCAGAACATTCAACTTTCTCCTCTGTCCTCCTCCTCCACCTCCCACCACCTCTTTATCTGCTAACGACTTTGCCCATTTCTTCACAGATAAAACAACAACCATCAGCAGTCAGTTCTCACCTCCACACACACAGGATTTTAGATCAGCCACATCCACAGCCGAACATCTTCTCTCCTCATTCTCTACACTCACTGAGGCAGAAGTATCTAAACTTCTCCTCTCCAGCCATCCTACCACCTGTCCTCTAAATCCCATCCCCTCACACCTCCTACAAGCAATCTCTCCTACACTCCCACCAGCACTCACACACATCATCTACACATCTCTCTCCACTGGCATCTTCCCTACCACATTCAAGCAGGCTCGGGTAACCCCACTGCTTAAAAAACCCACATTAAACACATCACTGGTAGATAGCTACAGACCTGTCTCTCTCCTAACATTCATAGTGAAAACACTTGAACGAGTTGTTTTCAACCAGGTCTCATCTTTCCTCTCACAGTACAATCGGCTGGACATCAACCAATCAGGTTTTAAAAGGGGCCACTCAACAGAGACTGCATTACTGTCGGTCACAGAAAGCCCTGAGGACTGCGAAAGCTGATTCCAAATCATCAGTCCTCGATCTATCTGCTGCCTTTGACACTGTGAATCATCAGATTATTTTGTCCACCCTCTCATCACTGGGCATCACAGGGATTCCACTCCACTGGTTTGAATCCTATCTCACAGGTAGGTCCTTCAAGGTTGCCTGGAGAGGGGAGGTATCCAAAGCGCATCAACTGACCACGGGGGTTCCTCAGGGCTCAGTGGTTGGACCTCTCCTCTCCTCTTCTCCATTTACACTACATCACTGGGACCTATCATACAGGCACATGGCTTCTCATACCACTGCTATGCTGATGACACACAGCTCTACCTTTCATTTCAACCAGATGATCCCACAGTACCTGCACGAATCTCTAGCTGTCTGGCGGACATCTTGGCATGGATGGAAAATCATCACCTACAGCTCAACCTGGCAAAGACTGAGCTTCTCGTCTTCCCTGCCAATCTGACTCTACAGCACGACTTCACCATCAAGCTAGGCTCATCCTTGATTTTTCCCCTTCAAGGTCGGTCAGAAATCTTGGTGTAACCTTTGATGAATAGCTGTCCTTCAAAGACCACATTTCAAAGACAGCTCGGTCGTGCAGGTTTGCGCTGCACAACATCAGAAAGATCCGACAATTCCTAACAGAGCATGCAACACAGCTTCTCGTCCAGGCCCTGGTCATTTCTAGGCTTGACTACTGCAATGCGCTTCTGGCTGGACTTCCATCGTGTGCGATCATAACGCTTCAAATGATCCAGAACGCAGCGGCACGTCTTGTCTTCAACGAGCCCAAAAGGGCCCATGTCACACCTCTCTTCATCTCTCTGCACTGGCTACCACTCGCTGCTCGCATCAAGTTCAAGGCGTTGACGCTTGCTTACAGATCCATCACAAACTCAGCACCCGCATACTTCAACTCGCTCATACGAGTCTACACCCCCACCAGAAGCCTTCGCTCAGCTAAGGAGCGACGGCTCGTGGTACCATCACAGAGAGGCATGAAATCCCTCTCCAGAACATTTTCATTCACCGTTCCTTGCTGGTGGAATGATCTTCCCACCTCCATCCGGAATGCTGAATCACTGACAACATTCAAAAGACAACTGAAAACTCATCTCTTCTGCAAGCACTTAACCTCATCATAAAAAAAAATAAATAAAAAAAATCTACTTTTCTCTTTCTGTCCTTCCTATTCTAGCTTGTGCTGCTCTGGGTAATGCCCAAAACTAAGTATTTCAGGCACTTATTGTGAATAATTTAATTTATTTTTATTTTTTTTTCACCTCTTCATGGCGGCTTGCTTCCTGTATTCCTCAGTTGTAAGTCGCTTTGGATAAAAGAGTCTGCTAAATGAATAAATGTATGATGAACAGAGTAAAATTTACATGTTTTTTTTTTTTTTTGTATTTGTGTCTTTCTTTATAGAAATAGGTTGATATTTTTATTCAGCAAGGATACATTAAATT
Organism: Coreius guichenoti; assembly: GCA_039654105.1. Classification (NCBI taxonomy): domain Eukaryota; kingdom Metazoa; phylum Chordata; class Actinopteri; order Cypriniformes; family Gobionidae; genus Coreius; species Coreius guichenoti. The sequence goes on from CM077168.1 coordinate 20,069,000, forward strand.
GACAGTAAAGACATTTATAATATTACAAAAAATATATTTTAAATAAATGTAGATCTTTTATTAATAAAACGAAAACTATTAATAGTAACTATTTTCAACATTTGTAATAATAATACATGTTTCTTGAGCACAAAGACCTGCATATTAGGATGATTTCTGAAGGATCATGTGACACTGAGATAATGGTAATGCTAAAGAAAAAAAAAATCAGCTTTGTCATCACTGGAATAAATTGCATTTATTTAATATAGATTACTTACTTTTGTTCAAGTAAATGATGAGCATAAGAGACTTCTTTAAAAAACAAAAACTTACCCCAGACATTTGATCAGTAGTGTATATTGCATCACATCTGCACCACCACAAAGCTGAGCCAATAAACCCACACTCTGGACTGAGACATGGACATGCTGTGGCCAGTGGGCACCATGCTGCTCACTCACCGTGGCCACAGGGAAGCCACCACCCCTCACCAGGACCAAATCCTTGTCAGCACTCACAGACCTTCACTGGTGGCAAAATCACTGTGAGAACATCATGACCCCTTTCATTTGTCACAATATTCCATTTGCTCACTTTTTAATATTTCATGTTCATGTTTATTTAAAAATACATGCCTCTCCAAGGCCTGACACCACAGCCTCTGTGTATCTCTTTGCCCAGCACACATCTTCCCTCAAACACTTTTGCTTTATTTCTCTCCTCTTCAGTTTTGTATTAGGTTTCAAGTCATCAAACAATGAACACTAATTGCAGTGTAATAGATTTCCTTCATTTAATCACAACTCCCACTGTTCTTTTCACCCCTTCTCACTACATCTTTATTCGTTCTCTCATTCTAGTTCTCTGGTAACAAACAAGCAGCGAGTCGTTTTGACTAATATATGATCCCATGTGGCCTTCCTTCTGCCCTTTCGTTCTTCACCCTCCCCCTTCTGCAGTTCTGATTCCTTCTAATGTGTAAATATTTGTGCTCCTGCTCCCGTCTCCAATCTGTGATCTTGTTAGTGCTATTCTAAGCTACAGACCATACAAAACCTGAAAAAAGCAGTAATGTGTATTCCAAAGAAAATATAAATCCTCTAATGAAAATGAATATGAATGATGAAGTCAGGCAAACAGCAGGTTGGAGCTATGCTACTACGCAAGGCACCTAGGCCATATTTCTAATGGAAAATTTGGATTAAAGCCCAGCTAACAGATGAAGTAGAACAGATGAAAAAGAAACTCCTCTCATGAGAAGAGAAAAATGTTTGCCTTAGTTGATGGTAAGGTCAGACATAAACCTCAAAAGAGTGGTGGTAAAAGCATGCAGATATGCAAATCTAATTGCATCAATTGCTACGATTTCAAACGACTACTTATAAAACAGATAGTCACAGTCCTGGCTTCTGATTGGTCAATACGGCATTTCAACCATGCTAAAATCCACAATATATCAACAGCTAATATGTCAAAAACCCATAAGACTTTCATTCATCTTTGAAACACAAATGAAGATAAGAGATTTCTCTCCCTGAGAGACTTCTGTCCCTCCTCTTAAAGTCCATTCCATCAAAACTCCACCAAAGTTCACAAAGACATCGAAAATGAAATCCATATGAATTTAGCTTTTTAATCTAAGCTTTCTAAAGAGACACGATTGCTTTATATGATGCAAGAAATTAATTTAGGATTTTATAAACATTGATCATAACTACATAGAGCTCATCAAATATGGTAAATGGAAGCTCATCTGTACTTGCTTCACATGCCTTAACATTCTTAAACATCCTTATGTGAAATGCAAGAACACACATCATTGGTTCTCGCACACAAAGCAAGCATAGTTGAGCTTCTATTTACCATACTCTATGCATACAGGTTAATCGATGTTTAGATGTGAGTAACCTTAAAAAAACTCAAGGTTGAGCTATAAAATATTTATGGCTAAAGTGGTCGTATACGCTGCTTTTTATTGTTAATAATAGCAAGCTTTAGCTATGACTACTATATATTCACAGTATAATGTAGCTCTAAATATAATATGTGTAGGGATTTTAACAAAGAAAGTCTGGCCCATTTAATGAAAGTAATCGCTGCTCTCTTTGTACATTATTTTTTTCAAGCTTCCCACTAGTTTCCCATTAGTTTTCAGAGGACATGCAACCGAGGAAACGTTAATCGAGGATCAGAAGCATCTGTGGTTGAGGCACATGCCTTGCTTCATATCTCAGGAAAAGGTAAATGCTATGCTGCTTGCACTTTCCTTTTTTGTTCCATTGGTTGTCAGTGGGTCCAGCCCTGAGAAAATCCTATGGAAGCCTAAGGAGTATCAGTAAATGTTCTGCCCTGCTCTCAGAAACATCTAAAGGCAAGCAGCTGCATATTGCATACAGTATATATTGTTTCTGAGGCTGTGCCACACATTTTATAGTAAGTGTCCTCCTTGCAGGCCTGAAGTGAAAAGTCTTTACTGCTACAGTCCATCTGGCTTGCTGAAGGCTGTTTCTTATGCTGTGGTTTACATCCTTTTTTAAGATCTAAAGTGGGAACTGGACCTGGCCTTATCTAGGTATTCATTGAGGTCATCCACTTGAGTCATGAGGTAGCTGTCAACCTGTGAGACCGTATCAACCATGTGATTTTGCAACTATTATATTCAGACATTAAAATAAGGGGCTTTATGATTTTTTTCAGTGATCCTGTAATATTTTGTAGAGCCTGGGGCACTCTGTAGGGCCACTGCCTGACATAAACACCTGACAGACAGCAGCTGTCTGCCCAGGATTGACTGAAGACTCATCAGAGAATTGAGAGATTCATTCTTTAACCCTAGAATGCAAAATGGGTGTCAAACTGACTCAATAGCATATGGTTTTGGAATATTTGTATTTATTTTTTCTTAAATAATATAATTTAATTACTTAGTAATTACTTAATAACTTTATTCACCATAAATCTTGAAGATTCAGGAAAAGTAGAATTTTTACTATCAACCGTATGCATTTCTTTTTGGAATTTTTGTCAATAAAAAGTATTTAATTCCCTGACATACCAAGAGATTACTCAAAATGTTGATCTGTGACTATGGTAATATCATATTTTGTGTTGAAAAAAAAATTCACCTGTATCTATTGCGCCAAGACCAAATACACCGATCAGGCATAACATTATGACCACCTTCCTAATATTGTGTTGGTCCCCCTTTTGCTGCCAAAACAGCCCTGACCCGTCAAGGCATGGACTTCACTAGACCCCTGAAGGTGTGCTGTGGTATCTGGCACCACGATGTTAGCGGCAGATCCTTTAAGTCCTGTAAGTTGCGAGGTGGAGCCTCCATGGATCAGACTTGTTTGTTCAGCACATCCCACAGATGCTCGACTGGATTGAGATCTGGGTAATTTGGAGGCCAAGTCAACACCTCAAACTTGTTTTTGTGCTCCTCAAACCATTCCTGAACCATTTTGCTTTGTGGTCCAGTACTGATGCTCACGTGCCCACTGTTGGCGCTTACGGCGGTGGACAGGGGTCAGCATGGGCATCCTGACTGGTCTGCGGCTATGCAGCCCCATACGCAACAAACTGCAATGCACTGTGTATTCTGACTCAAAACCAGCATTAACTTCTTGAGCAGTTTGAGCTACAGTAGCTCGTACAGTAGCTCGGACCACACAGGCCAGCCTTCGCTCCCCACGTGCATCACTGAGCCTTAGCCGCCCATGACCCTGTCACCAGTTCACCACTGTTCCTTCCTTGGACCACTTTTGATAGATACTGACCACTGCAGACCGGGAACACCCACAAGAGCTGCAGTTTTGGAGATGCTCTGGCCCTTGTCAAACTCACTCAAATTCTTACGCTTGCCCATTTTTCCTGCTTCTAACACATCAACTTTGAGGACAAAATGTTCACTGCCTAATATATCCCACCCACTAACAGGTGTCGTGATGAAGAGTGTTATTAACTTCACCTGTCAGTGGTCATAATGTTATGCCTGATTGGTGTATATTAACATTGTCACCCATGCCAAACACTCAGAGAGTTGTCATGACAGAAATTAGTATCATTGATAGGCTATATTTAAACACTTCTGATTAATAAAAAAACTTAATTTCATTACACTTTTCATTTTTTTATATACCTTTTGTGCCTTTTTTATAGAACAGCCTTTTTTTTGGTCATGCAATCTAAGGTTACATTTTTAACTTAAGCTGACGAATTTCAAGTTCTCTCATTGGAAGACTAGACTGTGCTTTTGGTGGGGTTGGTGGACCTGGTAGGTTACAGAAAAGCATATTGCAATGAACCAATCTTTTTTTTTTAATGCTCAATCTTTGAGAAGTGTGGGCTGGTTGTTGTTCCTACGCCTTCTTTTCAATATTGAGGAGACCCCAAGGCTGAACAACAGCTCAGAAGAATAGAATACAATCAATGCCTGTGGTACATCTCCAGTTCTGAATACAACATTAGGGATCTAGTGATCCTATTCACACTGATCCTTAACCTCCACCCTGCATGACACCCTTGTAACAGGATTTCTGCCTCTATTGGTTAGTTGTCCAGCTAATGCAAGTAAGGTGCAGGTTACCTCTTTAATTCAATCGATTTAAAAAATGAGAGAAGATGCATGTGAGGTTTGAGGGAAACCACTGGGACACAAAAATCTCTTTTGTATCCACCTTTGATGATCAAAAGTGAGGTCAAGATGTTACTGATTATGCCGTCTGATTGTCGTCACCCAGGGCTAGTATATGGCAGATGAGTTATCATGTCACTATGTCTGAAAACTGAATGAGAGCTGAATGAAGCTGGTAATGTACTGTACTTTGCAGCATAAGACTCCAGCCCCTGAAGGCCTTTTTCTTAGAGGCATAGTCAGAAACAGCTGGATAGTACCTCTGGCTCAGTCACTAAGTTGCATGTTTATCGGTTATCTGCTTAATTCAGAATAATTCTTTGGGCAGATGTTTCTTCTCAGTGCTGCAAACCTCATCCATCTCAATTAGTCTAGTCTGAACACATAACACTAGCAGTAATGAGGTATAGGCTAAAGCAATAAACCCTGCTAAACTGTGTAAATGTGAAATGGTCACAGTAGTGAATACTCACACCAAATGAAACTATATTATATGCATTTTGTTACCAGTCTGTCACTTATCTTTTAGTGCAACTCATCATAGCATTAACTAATAAATTGGATGTCAAAGTGAGCTACTGCTAGAATTTTAGTGTTATTAGTTACACTCCTGTGAGGTATAAATACATTCAGTGTCTAATTAAAATCGGTTTATGTCATCTAAACTGTGTAATTATGAGCTGTAATGCCTGTTAAATTATGTTGCATAGAAGTGAAGCTATAGATTGTGTAATTAAACTAGTTCTGAGCATTTTTTTAGCTTCTGTTTGGCAAGCTAACTGCACTGTATATCTGGGAAACATCTTGTGTGTACAAACAAAACTTTACAAAACATTCTCAATCATAAACATCTTTGAAATGTTCTAAATGTCAGGAAACGTTTTAGAGATGTATTACAGATGAGCAAGTGCACTAAAACAATCCATCTTTCGGGCACATCAAAACCATGGCGGACAATGATGTATTAAACTGATCAAATGTGACTTTAAAGACATTTATAAAGTTTCAATAGTTTTCTATTTGAAATAAATGCTGTTCTTTTGAACTTTCTATTCAACAAACAATACTAAAAATAAAAAAAATTGTATCATGGTTTACACAAAAATATTAAGCAGCATAACTTTTATCAACATTGATAATAATAAGAAATGTTTCTTGAGCACCAAATCAGCATATTTGAATGATTTCTGAAGGATCATGTGACACTGAAGACTGGAGTAAAGATGCTGAAATTTCAGCTTTGCATTTACAGAAAAGCTATATTAAAATAGAAAACCGTTATTTTAAATTATAATAATATTTAACAATATTACTGTTAGCAAATAAATGCAGCCTTGGTGAGAAGAAACTTGTTTAAAAAAAAAAAAAAAATGTTTTATCTTACTGACTTCAAACTTTTGAACAGTAGTGTATTTCTGCCGTATCTTTATATGATACGGCAGATATGACGTACATCTACCATGTTGTCTTTGTCCTTTGACCTGTGAAATACTAAAAACAACCAGTTTAATAAGGACGTCATCCAGGTGTTGTTCACTTGTTTTATAATAAACACTGAGTATTCTCACATTCTATTCATTTGATGTACTGCTTTTTGCACACTGTGTAGCAGGGAAGTACACCTATTTGGACATGGGGTACATTACTTACAGCAATTATATTGATGCACCAAACCAGAGCCTATGAGAAATAAATCCAAGTTTGTCATTGCAGATAATCACCTTTGAGTGAAGGGGAGCAGGGTAATCATTTTTATGTTAAAGAACTGTGAGCTAAACATTCATCACATGCTGTCAGGCTGTAGCATGGGTAATAAACTCAACTGTGAGGAGACGACATACACCACTTTCTGTTAAAACATTCAGACTACAGTAAAGTTCAGCTTCTCTCTTTTGGTGTTTCTATAACTTGATACAATGAGTATGAAAGGATAAAAAACTGTGAGTTACCCATGATTTTTTTATGAACACAGCTGTCACTTGCGCTCATATAATTTCGAAATACTTAATTTGGTTAGAAAGCATAGATCATGATGGCATCTCTAACACTGCAGTCGTAGATTAAAGAAATCTGTTTAATGCAGCAAACAATTGTTTTGTTGTCTTAGTTTTGTCACTGCCACAGTAAATTCTCAGTAAATTCACACACAGTGAGTGTGTGTGTGTGTGTGTGTGTGTGTGTGTGTGTGTGTGTGTGTGTGTGTGTGTGTGTGTGTGTCGGTGTGTTCATGTTTTTCTATCCCAGTGGGGACTTCAACCTGAATGCACACTGTCTCATGGGGACTTATGTCACCGTGGGGACCTAAATTGAGGTCCTAATGAGGAAACAAGCTTATAAATCATACAGAATGAGTTTTTCTGAAAATGTAAAAATGCTGAAAGTTTTCTGTGATGGGTAGGTTAGGGGTAGGGTTAGTGTAAGATGATAGAATACACAGTTTGTACAGTATAAAAACATTACGCCCATGGAGAGTCTCCATAATGATAGTAAACCAGACGTGTGTGGGTGTGTTTGTGAAGATGTAAAAGAAAAATATATAATGTAAATAAGTAAGAGAGGCATGATGATGTGTGTGTCTATGATCTCTTGGATAGTTTTATCCTCTGTGTTTGGCTTCTACACTGAAAAAAATGTTTTGTCAGTTTAACTTAGAAAATGTACTTCATGTGGTAACATCTAAAATAACTGGTTCCCCTTCAGTCGGTCACGTTCGACGTACGTCGGACGTCACCGACGAATTGGGATCACTTCTGGGAGCCCCTATCAGCTTCGAGTGTATAGAGAACGGGCCAATGGCCATTGGCGTGCGAGATTTGCATCTCGCGCTCCGCCCCGCATCGCGGGTATAAAGCGGAAGCGGATGCAGCGCACATTTGTCATTCACTTCGGAGCCAAACAAGCTTCATGGAAGACTGTTCCTGCGTCAGCAGAGAGAGAGAGAGAGAGCAGAGAAGAGGCTTTTGTGCTGGGAGAGAAGGCACGTGCAGTGACAACCGCGAGCTCACCGAAATCGGTGAAACAAACTGCTGTTTTTACAGCATCCCGGTTGGTTCGGTGGGGGCGTTCCACGGTGAGTGCAAACACAGGCTGCACTATCCCCTGTGTTTGCCGCGGTTGTTCCTGGGTGCTTCGGCACGTTAAGAGCTTCTTCTAAAAGAGCAACACGGGTGTGAAATTGCGTCTTTTTCAAGATGTCATTCCACCCGTGCGTTTCTGGATGCGGTCGTTCCCTGTCACCAGCTGACGGTCACAATCGCTGCCTGACATGTCTGGGTATTCAACATGCCGAGGCAGCGTTTGTGGATAGTTCGTGTTCCCATTGCGGGAACATGACTATCTCGGCGCTAAGGTCGAGACTCGCCTACCTTCGGGAGGGTGGAGTCCCCTTACCTATGCCCCGATCTAGTGCTATCCCTGCCCAGCAGGATAGACCTACTTCGGCGAATAGCCAGGGTGACCTGAGGATCACGTTTAGGGCACACCCGCCGAGCCAGCCTCCGTGGGCCCCTAAACCCTCTGTAGTGCCGCAGCCGGTTGAGCTTTCGGAGGAAGTCGCTGGCCCCTCTCGAGGTGGTCCAACGGTGACCTTTGGAGCTCCAGCAGAGGATAGGATGTCGATCGCTGCATCGGAGGGGGAGTTTCAGTCCTCGGGGGATGAAGACCCGGCTGCGTTGCCTCCCTCTGGGAGAGTGGCGTTGTCCGAGACGGACCCCGAGCTGACGGCTATGCTTTCCCGGGCCGCCGAAAAGGTCGGGCTCGTGTGGAACCCTCCACCGTGTCCCGAGCCTTCTAGGCTGGATGATTGGTTTCTCGGGGCGGCTCGCGCTGGTTCTCAGCGTCCCGCCCCGGTGCCCTTCTTCCCGGAAGTGCATGAGGAGCTCACAAGGTCGTGGACGGCACCTTTTTCTGCCAGAAACCGGCCGAGTAGCTCCTCCCTCCTCACTACTCTCGACGGCGGGCCAGCCAAGGGGTACGTGGGGATCCCGCCGGTGGAACGGGCGGTCGCGATGCAACTGTGTCCGGCGTCCGCTTCCACCTGGCGCGGAGACCCACGCCACCCATCCAAGGCCTGTAAGTTCTCCTCCAGTCTAACTGGGAAGGCTTACAAGGCTTGTGGACAGGCTGCGTCCGCCTTGCATGCCATGGCGTTGCTCCAGGTGCACCAGGCCCAGGCACTCATGGACATGCACGAGGGTAGACCTGACCCAGAGCTCCTCCGGGAGCTCCGGACGGCGACGGACCTCGCCCTCCGGGCGACGAAAGTCACCGCCCGTTCCATTGGTCAGGCGATGTCCACTCTTGTGGTCCAGGAGCGACATCTCTGGCTCAACCTGGCCGATATGAGGGAGACTGATAAGTATCGGTTCCTGGACTCCCCCATTTCCCAGGTTGGGCTGTTCGGCGACGCGGTCGAGAGCTTTGCCCAGCAGTTCTCGACTGTCCAGAAGCAGACGGAGGCCATCAAACACATCCTGCCCCGGCGGTCAGCTGCTGCCCAGCCGCCGGCCGCAGCTCCTCCGCCTGCTCGTCGCCGAGGGCGGCCGCCCGCCGCCGCCCCCGCTCCCGCCCCAGCCCAGCAGCAGCCTCCACCAGGGCAACGGCGTGGAGCCGGCCGCGGGAAGGCCGTCCAGCCCGCTCAGGCCGCTGCCAAACCAGGTGGCAAGCGTCGTCGTAAGAGACCCTGAGACGGGCCACCCAGAGATGGAGGAGACAGCTCTTCAGGAGGTGGTGACAGCACCGCTCCTTCTCCCGCTGGAGGGCCGGGAGAGAATTTTATGTTCTTGTTTGGTTTCTGTTCCGCCACTGGCCTTCGGGCCAGTGGTACCCAAAACTTCAAAAAAAGAGCTGTTTCTAAAATCTCTGGGTGCCAAGAGAGCGCGCTTGGCGGTGTACGACGCTCCCATGCCTTGTCACCCTCCGGTGCCTCTCTTATCGCCAGCAGGGGGTGCTGGCTGTGTCCAGGACGCACACAAGAGGCCTCCGCACACTCGTGCACCCCCTCAGCGGAAGCAGGTAAGTGTTGCATTGCGCACTCAGACCCCACTTCGGGCCGCGATGCCGTCCGAGTCGGGTCCCTGCACTCCGCTGCGCTGCCCCGCTGCGGGTACGTCTGTGGTGCCGTTGGTCCCGCTGGTTCGGTCGCTGGGAGCCTGGTTAGCGCTCCCCAGCCCGTCCCGCTGGCTCATCCGTACTATCAGACTCGGCTATGCGATTCAGTTCGCTCGGCGGCCCCCCAAGTTCAGGGGCGTTCACTTCACCTCCGTGTCGAAGGAGGACGCCCCCGTGCTACGGGCGGAGATCGCAGTCCTACTGGCGAAGGACGCGATAGAGCCGGTCCCTCCAGCCGATATGAAGACAGGCTTCTACAGCCCGTACTTCATTGTACCCAAGAAAGGCGGCGGGTTACGGCCAATCTTGGACCTGCGGTTCTTGAATCGGTCCCTTCACAGGCTGCCGTTCAGAATGCTAACGCAGAAACGCATCTTCAGGTGCATCCGTCCCCAAGATTGGTTTGCAGCGATCGACCTGAAGGACGCGTACTTTCATGTCTCGATTCTCCCCCGACACAGACCGTTCCTACGCTTTGCGTTCGAGGGACGGGCATATCAGTACAGAGTCCTACCCTTCGGGCTGTCCCTGTCGCCCCGCGTCTTCACGAAGGTCGCGGAGGCGGCCATTGCTCCCATGAGAGAGCGTGGTGTTCGCATTCTCAACTACCTCGACGACTGGCTGATTCTGGCTCAGTCGAAGGCACAGTTGTGCGAACACAGGGACATGGTGCTCAGTCACCTCAGCCTGTTGGGACTTCAGGTCAACTGGGAAAAGAGCAAACTCTGCCCCGTGCAGAGGATCTCTTTTCTCGGTATGGAGTTGGACTCGGTCAATCTGACAGCGCGACTCACAGAGCAGCGCGTCCAGTCGGTGTTGAACTGCTTGAATTCGTTCAAATGCAGGACAGCGGTACCACTGAAACATTTTCAGAGGCTCCTGGGGCATATGGCATCCGCAGCCGCAGTGACGCCGCTCGGATTGCTTCATATGAGGCCGCTTCAACACTGGCTACACGACCGAGTCCCGAGATGGGCGTGGCAGAGCGGCTCATTCCGTGTCTCAGTAACACCGAAGTGTCGCCAAACCTTCAGTCCGTGGTTGGACCCTTCGTTCCTACGGGCAGGAGTTCCCCTAGAACAAGTGTCCAGGCATGCTGTGGTCTCCACGGATGCCTCATCCACCGGCTGGGGGGCCACGTACAACGGGCTTGCAGTTTCGGGTCTGTGGACGGGGCCTCAACTGCAATGGCATATCAATTGCCTCGAGTTGTTAGCAGTTCGTCTTGCGCTGGGCCGCCTCAAAGGGCCGCTACGAGGCAAGCACGTTCTGGTCCGTACGGACAACACTGCGGCCGTTGCGTACATCAACAAACAGGGTGGTCTACGCTCCCGCCGCATGTCACAACTCGCCCGCCATCTCCTCCTCTGGAGTCAGAAGCATCTGAGGTCGCTTCGTGCCATTCATATCCCGGGCCTGCTCAATCGTGCAGCCGACGAGCTCTCACGACAGCAAGTGCTCCCAGGAGAGTGGAGACTCCATCCCCAGGTGGTCCAGCTGATCTGGAGTCGCTTCGGGACCGCACAGGTAGACCTGTTTGCCGCCCCGGACACGTCTCACTGCCAGTTGTTCTATTCCCTGACCGGGGGGACCCTCGGCTCGGATGCGCTGGCACACAGCTGGCCCCGGGGCCTACGCAAATATGCGTTTCCCCCAGTGAGCCTTCTTGCGCAGACACTGTGCAAGGTCAGGGAGGACGAGGAGCAGGTCTTGCTAGTTGCGCCATACTGGCCCAACCGGACCTGGTTCCCGGAACTAGTGCTCCTCGCGACAGCACCTCCTTGGCCCATTCCTCTGAGGAAGGACCTCCTGACTCAGAGACGGGGCACCCTGTGGCACCCGCGTCCGGACCTCTGGAAACTCCATGTCTGGTCCCTGGACGGGACGCGGAGGTTCTAGGTGGCCTACCACAGGCTGTGGTAGACACCATCACTTCCGCCAGAGCCCCCTCTACGAGGCACCTCTACGCGTTGAAGTGGAACCTGTTCGTCGAGTGGTGTTCTTCTCGTCGAGAAGACCCCCGAAGATGTTCGATCGGCTCTGTGCTTTCCTTCCTGCAAGAAGGGTTGGAGCGAAGGCTGTCTCCCTCCACCCTCAAAGTGTATGTTGCCGCTATCGCCGCAAATCACAGCATGGTCGAAGGTAAGTCCCTAGGAAAGCACGATCTGGTCGTCAGGTTCCTGAGGGGGGCGAGGAGATTAAATCCGCCTCGCCCTCACTCTATACCCTCTTGGGACTTGCCCCTGGTGCTAACCGCATTACAGAGGGCTCCCTTTGAGCCTTTGCAGTCAGTAGAGTTAAAAATCCTGTCCTGGAAGACAGTACTCCTGACTGCATTGGCTTCCATCAAGAGGGTAGGGGACCTGCAGGCATTTTCGGTCGACGAATCGTGCCTGGAATTCGGGGCGGGTAACTCTCAGGTAATCCTGAGACCCCGGCCCGGATATGTGCCCAAGGTTCCCACCACTCCCTTTCGGGACCAGGTGGTGAACCTGCAAGCGCTGCCTTCGGAGGAGGCAGACCCAGCCCTGGCTTTTCTCTGTCCCGTTCGCGCTCTGCGGACTTACGTGGACAGAACGCAAAGCTTCAGGACCTCAGAACAGCTCTTCATCTGTTACGGAGGCCAGCAGAAGGGAAAGGCTGTCTCCAAGCAGAGGATGGCTCACTGGATAGTGGATGCCATCGCCTTGGCGTATGAAACCCAAGGCGTGCCCTGCCCGCTTGGGTTGAGGGCCCACTCCACTAGGAGTGTGGCCTCTTCCTGGGCGCTGGCACACGGCGCCTCGCTGACAGATATATGTAGAGCTGCGGGCTGGGCGACACCTAACACGTTCGCTAGATTCTATAGCCTCCGTGTAGAGCCGGTTTCTTCCCGTGTGCTCGCTTCAAATAGCCGGTAACACCGAAGTGCCCGTTCTAGTGTCGGCTTGCTGCGCCATTCCCCTCCTCATGGACCGGATACGTGCGCTGATATGCTCCAGTCGAGTTCCCCAGCACGGCGAACCCTGTTGAGTCCTCCGCAACCCGTGGCAGTCAGACGTGGCGGAGCGTCCGACGCCAGGTCTAACACTCGTATGCATTGGTGGAACTTGTGTTAGGCTGGGTATCCATATGTTGTGACCCCTACGGCGGTCCCATATGTGTATTCTTCCACGGTACGGCTCCCTACGGCGAGCCCGTGTCTTTCCCTTGGCAGAGCTCGCTCTGCCGTCTCTGTGCGGTGTAGTCTCCCGCCTGCATTGGCCGGGGCCACCCCTGGGACTTCCGTATGTTGTACTGCCCACGGCCAGTCCATACATGTATATTCCACATGATACCTCCCTACGTGTAGGATGTGGCTTCCGCAGCGGCCCCCCGGGGCACGCTTTCCCAGCGTTATCCAATACTCTGCTGAGTGGGTCTTGCGGAACAGCAGCAGTGACTCTCCCTGCGTAGGTTCCCCGCCCCGAACAGACGGGGGTCTGAGGGGCTTTCGCTGGGCGCTGGAAGTGGTAGTAACTGTGGCGTTTTCCATAGGGATCCCAATTCGTCGGTGACGTCCGACGTACGTCGAACGTGACCGACTGAAGGGGAACGTCTCGGTTACGTATGTAACCCTCGTTCCCTGAAGGAGGGAACGGAGACGTACGTCCCGTCGCCACAGTTGCTGTACCATCACTGCAGCGGCCGAGTCACTAGTTCGGCTCCTCAGTGAAAAACAAATGTGCGCTGCATCCGCTTCCGCTTTATACCCGCGATGCGGGGCGGAGCGCGAGATGCAAATCTCGCACGCCAATGGCCATTGGCCCGTTCTCTATACACTCGAAGCTGATAGGGGCTCCCAGAAGTGATCCCAATTCGTCGGTGACGTCCGACGTACGTCTCCGTTCCCTCCTTCAGGGAACGAGGGTTACATACGTAACCGAGACGTTTTGTTGAAATAAATCATTTAAGATTACTGATTACAACTGAATTAAACCAACCAAGGTTTTACTGAAGCATAACTGTCAGTAGATGTAACCTTATTTCTCCAGAGAGGTAAAATTACTTAATAAGTTTGACATAATCTTTTTTTTTTTATATGATGAAAGTCCTTTTCCACCTTGATGTAAATACACTCATACATGAATTAATTACCTTTACTTAATTTAATTGAAGAAATGTTTACACACAACTTAATTTAGTTTACTCAAAATAAATCAGTTTAGTTGGGTCAGCAGTGTTGCTTATCATTATGCACAATGTATATAATGAACAACTAAGAAAAGGCTGGTGTCAGTACTGAGCGTAAAAATGTGAGTGCCCACAGCCTGAGCACAATCGCTACTCTTCAGCACAATGGTAACCACAACATTCAATAACAGAAACTCCTCTAAATGTCCAACTGAACATTAAACATTAACATAAACTACCAACATCTTTCCCTTTACTGAAAAACACATAAAATAACACTTAATCCCTAAATTTACACTCCTAATGCAGTCCCTTGCAAAACTACAGGTTAGTTACAGCAACAAAAATTATGCATGTAGTTTTAACACAAATTAATTAAGTAAACTTCACTTTTAAATATATTAGGTGGATTGAACAAGTAAATTAATTTGTGAATTTCTTTTACATTTTGTTACTTTAGCTCATTTTAATTAATTAAACTGAACAAGAGGCAAAATATATATATATATATATATATATAATAATGGTATATTTGTTTTATAATGTCAATTGTGATTTTTTACATTGATGTGAAACATAATGTATATTATAACCTCAAATCACAATTTCCAATTGAAGCAAAATTCACCGATCAGCAAGGAGCAGCCAAACACAAACACATGTTCTACTTCTTTGTCATTCAGAGCAGATGTCCTGTAGCTGACACGAGTCACGACTACACTGCCCTCTATAGGTCTGGTGCAGTGACTGCAGTCGTAGTGTGCATGTGTCAAATGTGTCCATCCTGAGTTTTATTGGAAATTGTATATTAGGTTAATATAACTCAATTAAGTTAAAACAGCATTCTGTTGTTTTATGTTACATAAACCTTAGTGAATTAGGTTACAACAATACAATTAGAATTTGTTGGTAGAATCAGGTATAAAATACCTCCTTAAAGCAACAATTGCACATATGTTCACTAGGCATCTAGTCGGTCCACTTTAACTCTTACATCTGTGTGCAATACAACATACAGAAAAGCTTTTTGATGAAAATTACATTGAGCATCAGCTTATCTACAATGACATACTGTTCATATTATCCTGGAGTAGAACATGTATAGGCTTCAAAACTGTTATTTTAATACTTAGCAAAGTTTCAGATGGAATCTTCAAACATTAATACAGATGTGCATTCTAAATTCCACAAAATATATTTGTGTGGTTTGTCAGAATATTAAAGGGGGGGGGGGTAACACACAGTTTCAGCCAATCTCATGTTAATCTTGAGTACCTACAGAGTAGTATTGCATCCTTCATATCTCAAAAAAGTCTTTAGTTTTATTCTGTCTTTATCTTTTAAGTCTTTTAGGTTTATAAAAGACAGATAAGCTGTACCGTCTCTTTCCGAAAAAAGCCGAGCTCCGGAAGGCGTGCCGTGCGTGGAGCTAAAGAATCACGTGCGCGCGCACACACACGCAAGACGTCATCGCATCATAGACTCTCTATTTGTTCCGGTTAAATCACAAAATAAAATGTACACAAACGTGTCCCTGCTTTTGATACAGAATCACTGATGGACACCTTTGGTTTTCATGAGGAAAAAAAAACTATACGATGGTGGATTCGAACCCAGAACCAAACCTCAGACATGCTCACCAGACACAAGCTCTACCACTGGACTTCTCCAAGGCACACAAGCTTTTCATGCAAATCCATGTGAAGAACCTCAGGACTGACAATATTGTATTATGTTATAGTTAGGAGATGTAACATTAAGGATGAAACTATCACGTTAAACATGACTTCTCATCACTTCCCCCACTCACCCACTTTTTAAAACAAAGTTACGCCACTGCATCGCATTATGGATAACTTTCGATTCACTATACGTTTGTGTTGTTTACATCGTATGCCCTTACGCGCCGATTGCCAACAAAATAGACATTTGATGCAGTTTCACTCACCGCCTGCAACGATCTGCAAATCCAACGGGCCTTGTTTATAAAACATTAGTCACCGAAAATGCCAGGAACACACTTGAAAAACAACGCTGGGTTCTTTGGGAATCTTTCCCTCACAACCAAAAACACACTTTGGTGACATTGTTAAAAAATGCTTCATGATCTCGCGTGAGCTCGCTCCTGCTCTGGTTGGTGTGTGCGTGCGCTTTTCTGGGAGAAGTGTCCATACAAGGATTTTCCGCCCTTTATGACTTCATACAGGGCCATACTCGAAAAAAACTTTCAGAAACTTGTGAGAAACAGGAAGGAGTATTTTTGGCACAGAAATACCCCTCGTCCAACTCATTTTTTGAAACTTTGGCCATGTTTAGCATGAAAATCCAACTCTTTAACAGTGTAAATAAGTCAGAATGCATGAAATAGCATTAGACCCCCCCTTGAAAGGATCTGCATCAGTCAGATGTGACAATGCAGATTCAATACTGTAAGTGTTTGTCCTGCTCAATACTTTCAAACTAAGGAGAAGACTGTTTAACACCATACAATTGCTTAACTGGATGAAATGTCTTTCTCCATTGTGCATATTTGAACTGCACTGTCAGTTTACAGTGGCATTGTCAATGTTGTTTTTGAATCCGACATGTATTTTTATAGAAAGTTTCTTTTTTTTACTTTGTTTCTTTTGTTACATTGGTTTATATTTATGCTGAACTTTTTATTTATCATGAATTATTGGCTAAGACATTTACTGGGACAAAAATAGGAATGAGTGTTGTATTGTTGTGGAGAAGGGCCAAAAATTGTTATGTATATTTTTATATAAAGTGCCTTGAGAAAGTATTTGTACCCCTTCATTTTTTTCACATTTCACTACATTAACTTATTTTATTTTCACATCAATCTACACTCCATACAGCATAATGACAAAGCAAAAAACAGATTTGTGACAACTTTGCAAATTTATTAAAAAGGAAAAACTGAAATAAGTACATTACATATGTATTTGTTCCTTAACTAACTCATACTCAGTTGAAGCACCTCTACAGCCTCAAGTCTTTTTTTGGGTATGATGCGACAAGCTTTGCAAATCTGCATTTAGGGATTTTCTGCCGTTCTTCTCCTCAGATCCTCTCAAGCTCTGACAGGTTGGATGAACAGACATTTTCAGGTTTCTCCAGAGATGTTCGACTGGCTTCAAGCACAGGCTCTGTCTGGGCCACTCAAGGACATTCACAGAGTTGTCCATAAGCCACTCTTGCATGGTCTTAGCTGTGTGCTTAGGGCTATTGTCCTGTTGGAAGGTGAACCTTCTGGCCAGTTAGATGTTCTAAATGCTCTGGACTAGGTTTTCATTAAGGCTAACTCTATATTTTGCTGCGTTGAGCTTTCCTTCTACTCTGATGAGTCCCCCAGTCCCTGCCGCTGAAAACCCTACCACAGCATGATGCTGCTACCACCACACTTTACTGTTGGGATGGTATTGTGCAGGTGATGAGCAGTGCCTGGTTTCCTCCATACATGATGCTTGGAACTGAGGTTCATCAGACCAGAAAATATTGTTTCTCACAGTCCGAGAGAGTCCTTTAGGTGCTTTTTTTTTACCAATTCCAAGTGGGTTTTCATGTGTCATCATTGAGGAGAGGCTTGAGTCTGGCTGTGATGTTTGGCCTTCTGTCAATTTCTCCAATCTCCATTTATGATCATGGAGCTCAACCAGAGTGACCTTCAGCTTCATGGTCGCCACTCTAACCAAGGCCCTTCTCCATTGATTGCTCAGCTTGGCCAGTAGGCCAGCTCTAGAAAGAGTCCTGGTTGTTCCAAACTTCTTGCATTAAGGTTTATGAAGACTACATGCTTCTGTGAACTTTCAATGCAGCATTTTTTTTTTTGTAGTCTTCCCCAGATCTGTGTCTTGATACAATCCTGTCTCTGAGCTCTACAGGCATTTCCTTTGACCTCATGGCTTGGCTTTTGCTCTGAGATGCATTTTCAGCTGTAAAACCTTATATTGACAGGTGTGTGCCTTCCCAAATCATTTCCATTCAATTGAATTTACCACAAGCGAAATTGGAATGCTCCTGAGGTAAATTTCAAGTGTCCCACATGAGCAATGTTATTATTTTAGTTTTTATTTTTATTAACTTTGCAAAGTTGTCACACATCTGTTTTTGCTTTGTCATTATGGTGTATGGAGTGTAGCTTGATGTAAAAAAAAAGTAAAAAAGTAAAACAAGTTTGAAGAAGTTTAACATAAAGCAGCAACATAACAAAATGTGAAAAAAATGAAGGGGTACAAATACTTTTGCAATGCACTGTATAATCTGTTTTGTAATATAAACATTATATACACCACTGTTCAAAAGTTTTGGGTCAGTGAGACATTTTTGTAATGTTTTAGAACATTGTTTATTACTGTTGTTACACATTATTACACATAATTATTACACATATTATTGACATTTTTTGACTTAGCACTGAATGTGTTAAGCCCTGAATTGCAAGTAAACAATAATAACAATAGCAATAATAATCAATATTTTAATGCAAAATTATTATTATTATTATTATTATTATTATTATTTTGTTGTTTAAATCTTTAAATATTAAAGATTCGAAATTATAATTTCTGTTGTCAAAATCAAAGTAGAAAGTACAACCTAGGACTTGCTTATGTACATTCTGGGGTAGCCTTGGTTGGGAATCACTGCTTTTCAGTAACAAAGTAATCACTGACTTGAATTTTCATGGCTCTCTTACATATTGAGTAAGTAAGAGAAAGGGCTGGGAAGAGAAAGAGGGGTGGGTAGGTCAAGAGCTTAGTGTGATAAGCAATGAACGATGAAAGTCACTCTCCTTCCTTTAAAACGATATGCCATCTTGAAGGGAGAAAAAAACTGCCCCCCTTGGGCAGAAGATAAATGCAGACGTCAGACAGTGATTGATTATTTGTCAATCAAATGTCTAATTCACCCTCATAGTCTGAGATAATTAATGATAGCTGAAAAATTTACTTCATGAAACATCTTCTTCTTTCTCATGACTGGAGATGTTCAGGATGATGGAAAGAAGACTCGGACCATCCCTCATGTTTGACCTCTTCTCCAGTTTCAGAAATCTGTGTTCCAAAGCGACATCTGATTCTTTGGGGGGAAAAAATTACTGTGCAATCATTTTTAATAATTTTTGTGACTGTGAGCATGTATATAATTTACATTTAAAGGGAATATGAGCTGTGCAGCATATCAGAATACACTGAATGTTTGCTTGGAGTATATGAGTGGATTTCAGTTGTCCTTCGGAAAATTTCTTCTAAAATAATATGCTACATGACAGTCTTAGAAGATGTTTCATAAAATACAGAGTTTTAGCATTATGTTTTCAGGCCTCAACAAAGACAGTGTCATATACGTTACATAAAAAAAAGAAATTATACAAATGAAATGATCATTTTTAATAGATTTGTGGTTTTCAAACTAAAATTGTTTTATAACTTGATATTTTTAGAACAACAAATTCAAAGGTGTCTTTTCTAAAAAGACCACAGTTATGCCTATAGTTGAAAGGATTCATTAACCGCAATAAATTTAGTTTGTGTATGTCATATCTTGGGTTTCCGTTTTATTGTACAAGTTAACTCAATAGCCATTATTCCAAAATTACATACTGCATTACATTAGATAACAATACAGTCAAAATACAGTAAAACTGTATTATTGTGCAATATTATTACAATTAAACTTTTCCCTTTTCTATTTTAATATATTTTAAAATGAAATGTATTGTTGTGATGGAAAAGGAGATTTTTTTAGCATCATTACTCCACTCTTCAGTGTCACGGTGTGTAGCACCAGGAACAAACTGAGGAATCAGACGATCCAAAAACACACACTTAGCATGTCTCGTCATCGTAAGGGCAGTTGATGGCAAGATGGATAAATTCCTCCGCAAAGGCAAAAAACTCGTGGCCCTTCTGAGCCACGGCCACAAACTTTGCAGCGTAATCTATTTTAGGGTCCGGTCATCTGTCACGGTGTGTAGCACCAGGAGCAAACTGAGGAATCAGAGGATCCAAAATCAAACATAAACTTTAATCTTCACCACATGAACAGGCAGACAGTCAACAGAAACACACACTTAGCATAACAGTGACCAGACAAAGACTGAGTGAACAAGAGAAACTTAAATAGCAGACAGAAACGAGATAATTAACTAAACACAGCTGAACAGAACTTAACTAACAAGAGTAACCTAGGAAACAGCAAGTGGCGGGAAACTAAGACAAAAGAACGTGACAGAATCAAAACACAACTGAAAGACCTAACAAACAGACAGACATGTGACACATGATCCTTCAGAAAATATTAAAATATGCTGATTTGAAGAATCATTTCTTATTATTAATGTTGAAAACAGTTGTGCTGCTTAATGTTTAATAATAACTGTGATACATTTTTTTAAGATTCTTTTATAAACAGAAAGTTCAAAAGAACAGCATTTATTGTGTTCTTGCATCTACTTTTGATCAATTTAACGTGTCCTTGCATATGACCTTCTGACCTTAAACTTTAGAAAGGTATAGTTCATAAGAATGCAGTGAATAAAAATGGAGGTGGAGCCTATAAAATGCTTGAATTTTGAAAGGCCCTTTTCTACCCTAAACATGTAGATGTTTCTAAACTCAGCTAATAGACTTATAAATGCATGTCTTTTATTTTATTGAATAGTTTTTTATTTTTATTTGTCTGCATCAACCAAAAACATGAGTTGTGAGAAGGACACCTCCAACAGAACTCAAAAAAGGCCATGCCGGTAGTGCACATCCTGAGTCCTGATGAGATATGAGACTGTCAGGCTCCATTGCCTCCCCCTTTCTCGTTCTCTCCCCACTCTGACATGACACAGAGGTAGGGGTCTTCGGCTGAGCTTTTTGTCACCCACATCCCCCACATTCCTTCAGTCTCAACCTGAACAAGCTAGCAACAGGGCTGTCTATGCTTCTGGGCCCACACCGAGTATTTGATCTGTCAGGTTGTTGCATGTGCACAAACACACACTCACCCTGTCAGTCGAAACTAATATGATCATCAACAATACAAGTTACTCATACCGAATAAACATGCCCACACATACACGCACACGTGATAGCGCACAGACCCGATTGCATGTCACATCTGAATTCTCTGACAGTTAGAAACCCTAACATGTTTACATGCAATCCGAACACTATGCCATCAGCGTTTATTCATTACCACAATATTACACATCAGCATACATTCATATGAGTCATACCTTGTATGATCAGGTCGTAAAAGCATGCTGACTGCAGGCAGCCATCAGGTTTCATAACGCTGCCATATGCAACAAGCTGTCCGGGCCCATTCTGTGCACTACTTTCAACTCTGCACAAACAACAGAGCAGAAGTAATTTACACTGCAAAAAATATTTTCTTATTTAGTATTTTGTCTTGGTTTTCTGTACAAATATCTAAACATTCTTAAATCAAGATATAGGCAAAATGACATAATATATTAAGTCTTTTTTTATTACTAAAGTTGAGTTTAAGCTTGTAAGGTCCATCCGTTAGCCCAAAAACGGAATCTAACGGCTTGGTTGAAGGATTCTGCGTGTAAGCCTTTTCAGCATTTCTGTTAAATTCACTTAATTTATTAACATCTAATTTTAATTCTGACTCCATGAATAAAGTGATCTGACTCCAATTTTATGTGACTTCGTTCAATTTGTTACGTTCGTAATTTAACAGCTGATGATTCGTTGTGATTTAATTTGGATCGTTGATTTTTCTTAGTATCTCTTATTTTCAAATATTCGTTCATCAAGGGACCCGATATCGCACAGAAACAGACGCGTCGCGAGTCGCGCGTTCACGGACACAAACTGTCCAGTTCTAATATTAGTCAGCGGATTGCAGAGTGAATATTTTACCTTGATGTGGTCGCACCTGCTTACTCAACAAAAAGTGTAATTTGATTAATAGACACGAGAGCTGCAACTTGCTAATACAGTAATAGTCAGAAATCGGATTATCCCACATGCTGCGCTCCATGCTTCAGTCATGGGGTCCTCGGTTTGATCTATTCTGGCCAAAGATTTGCGGAAATAAAAGACTCCACATTGATCCATACTAGAATAATGATTTCAGAATAATACAAGATACATCAAGATTAACATTTATTTTGGCCAGACAGAACTTACATAAAAATAATGAAACACGAATCCATGGTACACAACTTTCAGCATAAAAATATAAAATACAATTACAAATTAACATGAAAATAGTTTCAAAGAGTCATTATATCTGGCACTGTACATACAGTGTGTGTGAGTGCCTCTTGGACACTGACACAGCACTGCATGGGGGCTCTGGCTACAGAATGTTCCCAAATGGCAGCTCTGCTACCCTTCCTTAAATACCCAGACCAGAACAAAAGGGTTGTAAATATCTGCAACACAAACACCTGGTTTCGGGGGAGAGGATCAGATATCTTCTGAGACTACTCAAAAGGAGAACAGAATTCTCATAAGTTTCAATCTTTCTCTTCCTACCAGTGACAGCAGTGAAGTTGAGACCATTTTACCAGTCACACTGAGACCTTTAAAAAGATACCATACATGAAAGGGGAAAAACAATAGATTAACAAGATACATCATCTGTGGTATATTTGCATTCTGTGACTTGAATCAGAGGGAAGGGAGTCGGTGAGGGAGAGGGGGAGAAGGTTTGGGCATGCCGATGTCCTACACTCTTTCTGTGAGATCTTCTCTCCAGATTAGTGAGTTTTATTGTTCTATTGCAGGGGGTTGTATCTTCAGCTTTTGTCTTAGCAGTAAAACCGATTCTTACAGACGGCCCCTGGCCCCTTGGGACAAATTCAAATTAGTTCCCAAGGGGACATATTTGGACATTCCCTGTTTCCATATTTTGGATGTTGTTTCCGGACTGTTCGTGGTGCTGATCCTTGAGTTAACAGCACGAGTCAATGGGTGCAGGAATCAAGTAGTCACCTGAAATAACAACATTAAGACAGGCTGAACATGAAGATGAAAACACTGCAAAATACACCTGTGACACAGTCCCTTTAGGTGTAGGCGTACTGTGCTGACTGGGTGCTGTAGCAATGGTGCATGATCCTGTTGGTCAGGTTTGCTTCCACCTGCACTTGATTGTGATGGTTTTCAGTCTGTAGAATGACTTGTTGTCCCAAGTCTGTTGTGTTAGTTAGCATGAGCAGAAAGTGTCAGTGGAAAGTGTCTTTACACTTTGAGGAAACATCTGTGACCTCCCCAGGATGCTTAGCTATAGCTGACCCTTTGAGAAGTCCTCGGTCACCTTCAAGCAGAAGGTTTGGTTTGCCGGGCAGGTCAGATCTCCATGGGTGAAGGAATCATTTCACTGATGATGCTCCATTGTGTGTGAGACACCTGAACAACTTCGGATTAACCATGCAATAATTTGAACACTGATGAATTTGTGGTTATTGTGACATGGGAAAAGAGAGTTGTTGGATAAACACAAGAACATAAAAATAACAACACATGATAATCTCATGTCAGAAGTGTGAGTGGTAAATAAGGTCTCATTTCTCAGTGTCCTATATCTAGTGGGTAGGTCTCATTTGATCACCAGATTCTTCACTACCACTGTGACATGGAAGTGGAATTTAAACGTGGTCTGGATGAATTAAAGGAAGGGTAACAAAACATCAATATAACTAGTATCTTTACCAGCAGTATGCATAATTAAGATATATCACATAATTAAACATGGACATACACAATTTAATAATTGCCATTATAAAATTGTCTATATCAGTTGTTTTAATTGCAAATCATTACTGAAAGCTAATGTTTCAGTCAGATCACTTATAGAATGAGATTTACAGAAACAGAGATTTAAAATCATCTTCTGTGCATTTGATGTACAGGCTAAGTCACACTCAGTAATGTCGGTCTTACTGGAAATTGTTTAATTAATTGATAGAAATACCTGCATTCCAGATCTAACTCTTTAGATATATTTTTATTGTCATTAGTCATATGTTGGAAACTAGGGGGCCCTCCCAGTTTGAAACAATGCTAAGGACTGGACATAATACACATTTTGTCCATCAGTTCACTGATCAATTAATTGTCAATCAGTTGTTGTGTGACTATAGCCATGCACATGTTTTATGCATCTTACAGTTTACATACAGGAAGTTGCCATGGCTGTAAGCCGTAAAATTATTCAACATAACTGAAAAGGAATTATGAAAATAATTTCCCTTGTCCTATATGTATAAAGGTAAATAATGTTTGATAGATTTGCATTATGTGAATGATTTTGGCCTGGATAGTCCTATGATCTATGCCAGGTAGAGATGTTGTGTGGTTGTAGAATTAAGGGTGTGTGTTGTGTATGTTGTGTATAGGAGATGGGTGGTGTCTATCCTACCATAATCTGTGTTGTATAATTTAGTTCCAGTTTTTAAACTGGGAAGCCATGTATCTATGTGTGCTGTAGGGTGTGAATGGCCTCTTGAAGTCTCTTCACTCCGATCTCCTACAATTTGTAGGATTGAAAATAATCAAAGATATTTGATATTTGAAATTGAACAAAGACATTTGCTTCACTGTTTTCAACCCCCATCTTTCTTATCAGAAGGGCCATTTGGAATTCCTAAAGACAAAGAGATGCTGAAGGCCTGTAGGCCAAACTGTGTCACACCTTTAGTACAGTGGGGGAAGTTTGGTCTGATTGGTCAGTTTGAATGTCTCACATTAGGGTTTCAGTCACATGGTCAAGGAACAGATAAAAAGAAGATCTAACTGTTGCTCTGGGTCCTCTTTTATTCTCTCTCTCTCTTGATTCTCTGGCTCTCTCTCTTCTTGGGGGCCTTATCTTTGGCTCTTCTCTTCTTTGCTCTCTTCTTCTCTTTGTCTCTTTCTCTCTCTCTCCCTCTCTCTCACTTTCTATCCCTTAGGTAACATTCTATTCATGCTGGGTACGATAAATAGTATACGTTTTTATCATCTCATACATCTATTTTGAAACTATTTTAAGTGTAACCATAACCAGATTTTGTCATTAAATCCTTTCTATTACAAATGATGTGCTAACTAGTTTTGATTTGGTATTGACTTTGAAGTGCTATTGCAATACAATATAGTCACATTCTAGCAACGCTCTCCCACATATTTTGCTATTGTAACTGCGCTTATTTCCGTCGTTGGTATAAGTTGCAGTGGGTGGTAAAGACGAGAAATGTACAGTTCTACCATCTTGCTGATAACGTTTCTTTAGTCATTCGGCAACCCTGCAGCCTGAACCACTGTAGGCGACCCACCCTTACAAGCTTAAAGGGTTAGTTCTCAAAAATGAAAATTACCCCATGATTTACTCACCCTCAAGCCATCCTAGCTGTATATGACTTTCTTCTTTCAGTTGAATGCAATCGGAGTTATATAAAAAAATGTCCTGGCTCTTCCAAGCTTTATAATGGCAGTGAATGGGGG
Source organism: Coreius guichenoti (assembly GCA_039654105.1). NCBI lineage: Eukaryota > Metazoa > Chordata > Actinopteri > Cypriniformes > Gobionidae > Coreius > Coreius guichenoti. The sequence continues at coordinate 20,094,338 of CM077168.1, forward strand.
TCCTGATTTTGCAGCCCGAAAAAAGTGCATCCATCCATCATAAAAGTACTCCACACGGCTCCGGGGGGTTAATAAAGGCCTTCTGAATCGAAGCGATGGGTTTGTGTAAGAAAAATATCCATATTTAAAACTTTATAAAGTACAGTTTATAACAAACACAGAAGCACAGAGGATAGAGCAAAGCAAAACACCGGTCACGAATTAGAAGTCTAAAACGAGTATTTTTAAAGAGAAATGTTGAGTTTGTTGCCCAGCTCTATTTGTTTGAACTGCGAGAGGCGCCAAAGCTTACGCTACTCCTACATCCTACGTCATACATCACATCAGGGGTTACTTTTTTGGCATAAGTTGATTTGCGTAGGCGGTCTGCTGGAAGCTATAGTTATTTTAGTTTATAAAGTTTTAAATATGGATATTGTTCTTATAAAAACCCATCACTTCGCTTTAGAAGGCCTTTATTAACACCCTGGAGTCGTATGGATTACTTTTATGATGGATGGATGCACTTTTTTGGACTTCAAAATCAGGACCGCCATTCACTCCCATTATAAAGTTTGGAAGAGCAATGATATTTTTTAATATAACTCCGATTGTATTCGTCTGAAAGAAGATAGTCATATACACCTAGGATGGCTTTAGGTTGAGTAAATCATGGGATAATTAAAATTTTTGGGTGAACTATCCCTTTAAAACAAGAAAAAAAGAAAAACTTAATTGAAATACTGAAGTGTCGAAGAATGAACTGGTGTGATGTAATTTCTTACAAAATCAGGACGAAATGAAGGTCGTTTGGAGTTTGTTTCGGGATTTCAAAACAGCTTGCAAAAGCAAACTTTCTGGAAAGGTGTACTCCAGTTGGTAAACACTTTCGAACAACCATTGGTCCGTGGCAATTACGTAATAGGTTGGTGTACTCTGATGTCAACGTCAATGTCAACACGGGTGAAAACATGACACTGGAGAGCTGTTTTATAGTACAAATTGACATTGTAATTCTACTTGAAAGCTTATAGCTTAAGCTTAAACTCACTTAATTTTTATATACTGTATATTATATTATATTATTATTTATTTATTTATTTATTATTTTAGATATCAAGACATAGGGCCAGATTTACTAACAGCTTGCGCCAGTGCAAACTCTCATTTGCCATTAAGAAAACCACTGTCAGGATTTACTAAAGACGCTCTGTAAAAAATTAGCGCTGAAAAAGTGTGGACAGGGTTATTTTTTACGACTGACCTTATTGCATATGCATTTGTTGGAATTTCCCTTTCATATGCAAAATTCATGGGAGGAGAGTATTTAAATGAATCATGCAATGTGATTTACTAAGGTTTGCGCTAGTCAATTTACTGGTATTTGCGCCATTATTTACCGTCCAAAAAAAACATGTCTTAAACCAGACGCTAATTTGCATTTCTCTTGGTAGATTGCGTTGGTCATTATGGAAATGATCTGGCTGCGTCTTTGTTCTTTAAATTTTGCGTCGTCAATAGATCACATGCAGAACTTTCCACTGCCGTCTGCGCCTTTTTTTAGAATTGCGCTCACATGCTAATTTGCCCTGTTTAGTAAATCTGGCCCTTAATATCCTATGTCTTTTTGCATCTAAAGTTATGTATCTTGATTTAGGAAAGTTTAGATAATAATTTTTCAAATAATTTTTGCAGTGTAAACAAGCATCAAACATGACTTTATCTGCTCCTAACTGACATTTCTCATATGGAAAGGCCGTGGCATTTCCAGGCATGGGGAATGACTTTTAAACTGGAATAACTGATGATGTAGGGGTGTTTGTATTAAAAGTCTTTATTCCACTGACGGACTCCATTCGGGTCTCATAGAAGCGGTGGGAGCAGAATGGATCTCGTGGAAGAGAAAAAAGACAATGAGGTGTTGAATAGGGTGATAACAGTGCTGTTAAACGTGTTAAGTTTAGTTTTCTGTGATCTGTATGTTTTGTTTTTTTCATATTCTCTGTCTATTGTTTGTGGGTCTGTGTGTGTCCCTAGGCATCTCTCAGTTGGCTGGGTGAATAGTGTGAGTACCCTGGGGTTTTCCCTGCTGTTCAGATCACGCTTTCGCTCTTACAATTGGCTCTGAAAGTGATCTTGCACCACGGCTGGACCCTCATCCACACTATCTTCCTGCAGCCTAAAGCATGGGCCATTATTGGCACACAAAAGCACACACACATACATTGCACCGCAGCCAACAGCCTGGCACAAGTGTCTTAAAGTGTCACTGTCTTTCTCTCTTTCTCACATGCATCTTGCAGCCTAAACTGGAGACAAACAGAGAAAGAGACAGACGATGAGAGTCTGGTGCACTTGTTGGTGTCACTGCAGGCATGTGTGTGTGGGTGACAGAGGAACTTTGCTGTCGGCTGTATATGGACCAGGAGTATAAACTGTTTTTCATGCAAATACAAAAACTTTTCTCTGTTTTTGATGTTTCATGCATACTGATACCTGGATATTGCACTTTGGATATTTCACATTCTACTCACAACTTTTTATTTGTTTCCATTTGTATTGTTCTCATAAGAATATATTTTGAAAATGTGTTTGTCCATACAATGAAAGTCAAACAACATTGTTTTGTGTTCCACAGAAAAAAGAAAAAAATCCAGATTTGGAACAAGAAATGGGTGAACTATGTGCACTACACTCCAAAACTTGGGGTCAGTAAGACTTTTTTTTTTTTTTTTTAATTAAAGAAATTAATACTTTTATTCAGCAAGGATGCATTAAATTGATCAGAAGTGACAGCAGAGACATGTATAATGTTACAAACATGTATAATGTTTCTCTTTCAAATGAGTGCTGTTCTTTTGAACTTTTTCTTCTGAACTTTCTATTTATTTATTTTTTCTAAAAAAAAAATAAAAAAAAAATCCACAACAATATTAAGCAGCACAACTGTTTTCAACATTGAGCAACAAACTAGCATATTAGAATGATTTCTGAAGGATCAAGTGACACTGAAGACTGGAGTAATGATACTGAAAACTTAGCTTTGCCATCAAAATAAAAATACATTTTAAAATGTAAATAGCAAATAAACAAAATATTAAAATATATTACAATTAAAATATTTCATAATTTTACTATTTTTAATGCATTTTTGTAATTTTGCAGCCTTGGTGAAATAAAAGACTTCTTTCAAAACATTATATAACTTTTTTGTTTTTGTTTTTGTTCAAAATTGTTGACCGTTTGTCTCTTCATATCCATAAATAGAGAAAAGTTGCTCCGGCTACTTTGGTGCATATATGGTGTGGGAGTGGCATAGGTTACTTGTCACAATGAGCAAGAAAGGTTGACATGGAGCAGCTAAATATTGAACCTCTGGCGAATCACCCGCTTTTTTTTTTCCCAAGCCTAACAGAGGAGAGTCTGCTGGCAAAAAGAGAATGGAAAAAAGCTCGTAATAAAACGAGAATCAACATTGGCTTGGCTTTTCGGAGATGGCGAGAACTGAGGGGTTAGAAATGTTGTAGAAGTAACGCAGAGATGGCGATTTTATGGTGAGTAAAAGGTTGAGTAATATATTTTATTTATGTCATATGCTGCTCTCATTGTAAAGCATTATCTATTGTGAAGGGTCATTTCATTATGGATGTTGTAGCGCTGTGCTGGAATGTATTTTCAAGGAAGTACCATGTCTATTAATGGGTATAGCTACAGTAACGTCTTCAGTTAGTCTGCTTGAGACCCTTTCCATCTAAACTGGTTATATCTTTTAAGCCTAGCAGTGAATGTTTTATGAGCAGTTGGAGAACCATATTCATCCGCACAGTCACGCAGAACCGAAGCACAACCAAAACAATGTTATTCCGCAAAATGCATGCAGTTTTGTTTTCTAAGTGTAAACGTAATGTTTTACAGCGGCTATAAATATAATAGTTTCTCAGTACTTTGAGTAAAAATTCTTGAAAGCAGCATACACCCTGCACTCTCTTGACAAATGAGAGATAATCTTTAAAGTACATCATAGAAGTCAGCAGTGGCCTTAAGGGTCACTACCTTATTAGTCAAGCCTTAGAAAGCACAGCCACACACAGCTCACGTACTGTCGCTGAGCATCTGCTGCCCACAAAAACATCGGGCAGGAGTTGTGTGAAACCGCCAATGCAGTGGTCAGGGTACATACAGTGGGGAGAACAAGTATTTGATACACTGCCGATTTTGCAGGTTTGCCCACTTACAAAGCATGTAGAAGTCTGTAATTTTTATCATAGGTACTCTTCAACTGTGAGAGACGGAATCTAAAACAAAAATCCAGAAAATCACATTGTATGATTTTTAAGTAATTAATTTGCATTTTATTGCATGACATAAATATTTGATACATCAGAAAAGCAGAACTTAATATTTGGTACAGAAACCTTTGTTTGCAATTACAGAGATCATACGTTTCCTGTAGTTCTTGACCAGGTTTGCACACACTGCAGCAGGGATTTTGGCCCACTCCTCCATACAGACCTTCTCCAGATCCTTCAGGTTTCGGGGCTGTTGCTGGGCAATACGGACTTTCAGCTCCCTCCAAAGATTTTCTATTGGGTTCAGGTCTGGAGACTGGCTAGGCCACTCCAGGACCTTAAGATGTTTCTTACGGAGCCACTCCTTAGTTGCCCTGGCTGTGTGTTTCGGGTTGTTGTCATGCTGGAAGACCCAGCCACGACCCATCTTCAATGCTCTTACTGAGGGAAGGAGGTTGTTGGCCAAGATCTCGCGATACATGGCCCCATCCATCCTCCCCTCAATACGGTGCAGTCGTCCTGTCCCCTTTGCAGAAAAGCATCCCCAAAGAATGATGTTTCCACCTCCATGCTTCACGGTTGGGATGGTGTTCTTGGGGTTGTACTCATCCTTCTTCTTCCTCCAAACACGGCGAGTGGAGTTTAGACAAAAAAGCTCTATTTTTGTCTCATCAGACCACATGACCTTCTCCCATTCCTCCTCTGGATCATCCAGATGGTCATTGGCAAACTTCAGACGGGCCTGGACATGCGCTGGCTTGAGCAGGGGGACCTTGCGTGCGCTGCAGGATTTTAATCCATGACGGCGTAGTGTGTTACTAATGGTTTTCTTTGAGACTGTGGTCCCAGCTCTCTTCAGGTCATTGACCAGGTCCTGCCGTGTAGTTCTGGGCTGATCCCTCACCTTCCTCATGATCATTGATGCCCCACGAGGTGAGGTCTTGCATGGTGCCCCAGACCGAGGGAGATTGACCGTCATCTTGAACTTCTTCCATTTTCTAATAATTGCGCCAACAGTTGTTGCCTTCTCACCAAGCTGCTTGCCTATTGTCCTGTAGCCCATCCCTGCCTTGTGCAGGTCTACAATTTTATCCCTGATGTCCTTACACAGCTCTCTGGTCTTGGCCATTGTGGAGAGGTTGGAGTCTGATTGAGTGTGTGGACAGGTGTCTTTTATACAGGTAACGAGTTCAAACAGGTGCAGTTAATACAGGTAATGAGTGGAGAACAGGAGGGCTTCTTAAAGAAAAACTAACAGGTCTGTGAGAGCCGGAATTCTTACTGGTTGGTAGGTGATCAAATACTTATGTCATGCAATAAAATGCTAATTAATTATTTAAAAATCATACAATGTGATTTTCTGGATTTTTGTTTTAGATTCCGTCTCACAGTTGAAGTGTACCTGTGATAAAAATTACAGACCTCTACATGTAAGTGTAGTCTCATTTGTAAGTAGGAAAACCTGCAAAATCGGCAGTGTATCAAATACTTGTTCTCCCCACTGTAGGTTTTGATCAATCTACCAGGAAACAAAAGTTTCCAGGAAGAAGAAAAGTTATGTTTGCAAACACATTGAAGATTAAGGTGTCAAACCAGAATTTGTTTAGACGCAAATAAACAGACCTAAACACACTTGGCTTTGCCAAGATTCTGCTTTTTCAAAGTTATGTCAATCTTTCAGATTATACTCACAGAGATGTCACGTTTATAAAAACAAACTTCAGAAGGCGATCAGGCAACCCCTTCTTTTCTACTGCAGTCCTTTGGGAGAAAAAGCTGATAGTGAGACAAATCTACTGCCTTACTAAACGATAATATTGATACAGAAACCAAGGGCATAAAATGCACACATGGACTCGGTGATGGATTACTGAACAAATAGTTTCAAACCAAGCATATTTTGTAAAACTATTTCTAAATGTTAGTTTTCACTCAACTTTTAAATGGCGCCATAAAAGTGTATCACAGAATGTGCACTTTTAGATGTAATATTTTCTCAGCACAAAAGTGAAGAACTGATCAAGGAGAAATAATCAAGGACGAATAACTTTGACAAGCACTTTGAGGGGCTGCTTGGGAATATCTGACAGTTATAATTAGATTTGTTAAAAAAGAGAGGGAGAGAGAGAAAGATATGATAATGTTTCTACCTGAGACCGATGACAAGAGATAGCAGTCATGCTTTATCGGCATCAGATCTCTACTCTACACAAATCACATGGACACAAATAAACAGCATTACACTCCTGGTCATAACATGGCATATTTTTAATAGGAAACACATTCAAGTTCTATGATTAGTTCAGTCATTAAGTTTTGTGAACATTCTGATGTGAGATAGCAAGTAGATTCACTTTAATGTAAAATAATTGAACATATGCCAGGGTGTTGGTATCTGATTTATTAATCTCTTGTTTCAATTGTTTGTTGAATATAGCTCCAGGCAGACTAACTGATGTCAGAATTAGTTTGCTGTGTTCTCAGTGTTTTTGCAGAAGTGGCCTCTTGGGCCAAATCCTACTAGGCAATAGCAGAAACTCAACGCATCGCTCTGTAATGCGGGAGGTGTTCGACCATTTTTGAATTAAGAGTTGTTGTTGTTTTTTTCCTCATGGGATACATGCAAAAATCCACTAAACTTAGAAATAGAAAATATACAAGAACTGTGGCCACTTTCGAAATATTCCTTGTATATATTATGCCACAGATTTTTGGAAACTAATTAGACACTTATGGAGGAGGGAAAGGGTTTAACAAGTGTGTTTATGTAAATTGCAATGAATATGTTGTGTTTATTACTTCTGTCTATATGAATCATAGCATCAAAACACTAGTAATATCATTAGCGGTAAACATATTTTCACATTAGAATCACATAATCATGCGTAGCTAAAGTACAGCCTCCTCCATCAGAATAATAAAGGATAAATACCCATTAAAGTCTGTTTGTAGCTTCAAAGAGGAACATTCCAAGTGTGAATACAGAGTCAACCTCCAATCCTGCTGCTGCTTTGTAGTTTTCACATTTCCAGCACTTCGCAATAGCTTCAAATGTCACATTCTAAGAGACGTCCAAGCACATGCCTAATTAGTCAAATCTTTTGCCTGTGGCACATTTAAACAAATCAGTTTGAATTCAGTGATGACCCTGCTGAATTCTAAGAGATACTAAATAAAATGCAAGTTCAAAGACTTTATATTTCCGGAAGGAAAAAGATAATAGCATTCAATATTCAGTACATATCTCGTTCTGTTATGGAGTCATGCATGAAAATTACATTTTTGTGAATATCATTAAAAATGTTCTCTGAACACATCAATTAGTGAAAAAGTAATATCCACAATGTATAGCACAGTCATTAGTTGTGTAGGTGGCAGAAGTTCAGATTACAGAAAAGCCAATCATATAATATATATGCAAAACATCCATGAAATTATACTATTATTACACTTAATTACATACCTGAAATTGCCATTTAAAACATTATTGATGGGCAATAATTCAACACTGACCCATTTTATCGGTTTGGCAGGAGTGCAGCTGGCTAATATGGATTCTATGTCAGGTCACTATTGCGTTGGGCAGTAATTACATTTCTCTCACATATGCTGCTTCCTTGTTCTCCACGTGATCAAACACATATGGTATGAAGGGCCTTCATTACAGCAGCCCTTGCCAAAACTGTGAGACAGAGAGAAAATGTGTACACTTCATACAAACTGTCAATTGAGAATAACTTTGGTTTGCCAATTAAACTTACCTTCTTAAACCTGTCTGATTTAGCATGTTCTATGATAGGACTTCTGTGATGTGGAAAATGCTGATGGGATCGTGCAATCCAAACATAATAATTCACAGAATTTGTCAAAATTTGAAGTAATAAATCAAAAGTAGGGCTGCAGTCATGACATGGATTAGTGTCTGTTATCCCATTAAAAAAACTGTTATGTAAATACACTATATTGCCAAAAGTTTTGGAATGGTTGCCTTTACATGCACATGAATTTTAATAACATCCAATTCTTAATCCGTAGGGTTTAATATGGAGTTGGCCCACCCTTAACAGCTTCAACTCTTCTGGGAAGGCTTTCTACAAAGTTTAGGAGTGTGTTTATGGGAATTGTTGACCATTTTTCTAGAAGCGCATTTGTGAGGTCAGGCACTGATGTTGGACGAGAAGGCCCGGCTCACAGTCTCCGCTCTAATTCATCCCAAAGGTGTTCTATCGGGTTGAGGTCAGGACTCTGTGCAGGCCAGTGAAGTTCATCCACACCAAACTCGCTCATCCATGACTTTATGGATTTTGCTTTGTGCACTTGGTGCGCAGTCATGTTAGAACAGGAAGGGGCCATCCCCAAACTGTTCCCACAAAGATGGGAGCATGAAATTGTCCAAAATGTCTTGGTATGCTGAAGCATTAAGAGTTCCTTTCACTGGAACTAAGGGGCCAAGCCCAACCCCTGAAAAACAACCCCACGTATAATCCCCCCTCCACCAAACTATACACTTGGCACAATGCAGTCAGGCAAGTACCGTTCTCCTGGCAACTGCCAAACCCAGACTCGTCCATCGGATTGCTAGACAGAGAAGTGTGATTTGTCACTCCAGAGAACACGTCTCCACTGCTCCAGAGTCCAGTGGCGGCGTGCTTTACACCACTGCATCTGACGCTTTGCATTGCACTTGGTGATGTAAGGCTTGGATGCAGCTGCTCGGCCATTCCATGAAGCTCTCTACGCACTGTTCTTGAGCTAATCTGAAGGCCACAAGAAGTTTGGAGGTCTATAGCTATTGAATCTGCAGAAAGTTGGCGTCTTCTGCGCACTGTGAGCCTAAGCATGCGCTGACTCCGCTCTGTGATTTTACATGACCTACCACTTCCTGGCTGAGTTGCTGTTGTTCCCAATTGTTCCACTTTGTTATAATACCATTAACAGTTGACCTTGGAATATTTAGTAATGAGGACATTGTATGAATGGACTTATTACACAGGTGGCAACCTATCACGGTACCACGCTTGAATTCACTGAGCTCCTGAGAGCGACCCATTCTTTCACAAATGTTTGTAGAAGCAGTCTGCATGCCTAGGTGCTTGATTTTATACACCTTTGGCCATGGAAGTGATTGGAACACCTGAATTCAATGATTTGTAGTGGTGTCCCAATAATTTTGGCAATATAGTGTATGTAGTCTGCGTGCTCTGCGTGTCTCAAAGTGAATGAGCGGTTTTGTCTACTACACATACTCAAGCATGCTCATGGCTTTTTTTAGAGTCTGCTGTTTCACTATCCATCTTTTCTGAACAGTTATTTTAAATCATGGGTGGCACTTCCGGTTTGAAGTGGCGCTTTAAAATATAGTTTTCTCCCCTTTTTCTCAACTAATCCACCAGAAGTGTTTTATATATATATTTATATATATTTCTGGAATATTTCTAAACCTGGAAACTACAACATTTATCTGTCACTTTGAGATATCCATCACTGTTAATGATGGAACATTTTTGTTTAACACAATATACGTGCATATTACAGTACATAATATAGACTTTGATATATTACTATACAGTAATATTAACACATCCATAATATTGCTGCTGAAAGACTCATCTGAGGTTATTGATGATCTGCTAATAGTAATCTGTTAATACTTCTGAGATTCCTTTTGATGTTAGGATATGAGGACACTCCATATGAAATTCATCTCCAGAGCTGCTCTGAGAGTTACTTTTATCAGCATTTCACCATTTCATTTATACCAACCGAAACTCAAAGATCTTAACTACAAATCGCCAAAATAAAAGTTTTGTTTAACTGAAGAAATGATGACAAAAAATTATTAGCATACTATTGTATAGTAAAATATACTTATCAAAGTAATAATAATAATAATAATAATAACATATTAAAACATTGTTTTAAGGATTATCACACAATCAACAGCTATGCTCATCCATGTTTTAATTTATACAGTAAATCTCTGTTGTGCAGCACTTTGACAAAAATAAAATGTTTAATGTTTTGTTGAAAAGCAATTGTTATATTCTTATTTAAATAAAAAAAAAAATACATTGATGATACTTGATGATACATTATTAAATTGAAGAACACAGAAGTCAGAAAAAAATCTGAATTTGGGAAAAAATAAATCAGATTTCAAAGGGCTTTATTATTGTAAAAATAGTAATAATATAGTATTATTTTTGATAAATTCAATTGATTTTACATGATTTGTGATTGGTAACATGTAATTAAACCATTAAAATTGAATCCATAAAAAAATAAAAACACTGAGCAGAAAACGCAGAATGTAGGGAAATACAAAACAGATTTTAAAGGGCCCTGCAATTACTCTCCTTGTTCTGCTTAGCACATAAAGTACAGAGGGATGTTTATGAAATGAACTGAGGTTTGAGAGTGAATGCATGCTAATGGGGTTCCCATTATATATTTGGTGCAGGGAGGCGTTCTTTGTTTAAGCCTTGTTTTGTCCGTGTCTGTTCAGCACCACAGACAGCGGCTGCTGTGTAGGTTTGTGAACCTGTCTAAATGAGTACTGGGACTGAATGTAAATGTAACAGTGGGGAGATGCAACAGGAACAAAATGCACCACAATACAGGATTTGAAGAAAATTAGGTACATTGTGAACCTAAATATCTCTGCCAAGGTGGGATAGTTCTGTTCCTCCTTCTTTGAAAACAACTCGCAATTTTACAACAGGACAAAAGAAAACACAAAAAAGCAGTTTTGAAGAAAGTTGACTAAAAAGATGACTCGAATTACGTTACAAATGGCACCTCCATCAAAATACCAAGGCATAAATAACACTATATCCCTCACGTAAAGCATTTAAAATGCTGAGCTATGTTCTTTTATGAAGGCAATTTCTCTTTAGATGGAGCTGTATTTCAACGCTATGTTGCCATCAATACTTATGCCACAATGGCAGGCCTTCACCGCCTCCCTTCATTTATAACCAAACACCATTTCAAAAGCATAACAGCCTCCACAATGTGTCCAATGCTGGATGAATAGGACTATGAAGACACGGTTTATGGTGCACGTCAGTAAGTGTTACTCTCCTGAAATGTCAAGCATAGGTCATAGACTACTGTGAAAAATCTCAATGGTTAGGAAATGGGCCCTTACAAACAAGAAAAAATGGTCTTTCACCCCACCAATTTGACCCCCCCCCCAAAAAAAGATGCAATGGACTGATTTGTTGGCATTTTGAATGAGTTCTCTGCCCCTCTGCAAAACTTCATCATGGGACTATTTGCCTGTCATGGCCGACTGCTGAGCTGCTTTGTTCTGTGACCTTGAGAAGAGAAGTTTCTGCAGCCAGAAAGAGTGTGCTCCTACACTGAGCACGCAGACAGCATTCAACTGTTGCAAAGAGATTGTGTTGAACATATTAAAAGCTAATATACATGAATTAGTGATAATTTCAAAAGTTTATATTTTGGAAAGAATCATCAAGGCTGCATTTATGTGATCAATAAAAAGTGTTTTCTATGTTAATATATTCTTGTGATGGCAAAGGTACATTTTTTAAGCAGCAATAGTCCTGTCTTCAGTGACACACTGGGCCCTATTTTAACGATCTGAGAGCATGGTCTGAAGCACATGGTGCAGGTGCACTTAGGGCGTGTCCGAATCCACTTTTGCTAGTTTAACGACGAGTCATGGGTGTGTTTTGGGCATAACATGCAATAAACCAATCAGAGTGTCATCTCCCATTCTCTTTAAAAGCCAGTTGCGCTTGCACCATGGCAGATTCGCTATTTACATGGCGGAATATGCGAGCAGAAAGACTGAACGCTTCTCCAGAGAGGAATCCTTTTATTTTTAATATTTAAAAATGTTTGTGTGCTGCTGCACGTCCCTGTGTGTGTAATAAGCAGAGTGTACATGCGTTGTGCACCCGCCTATAGGCGCACATTACTAACGCGCCCTTTAAATAATACAAAAAATACTGCGCTATTGACTTTAGACCAGGTTTTTGTTGGTCAATGGCGCTGACGTTTTGAGTTGCCTCAAAATAGCAACGCGCCAACAATGCGCCTGAACACACCTCATTTTCAGACCAGCACGCCCATTAGCAAATTGAATGTTTTATCCTCATTAATTATGGCACTTATTGAGTGATATTTAAGTTTATTGACCAGAATAAGCCAATAATTAAGCCCAACTACCATTAATACAGTACTAATAAAGGCAATTTGATTGAGTGAGTGATATTTAAGTTTATTGACCAGAATAGGCCACTAGTTAAGGCAATTTGACCCCCTATTCAAAAGTGAAAGTTATATCCTCAGTTATGGCAGTTATTTGTTATATAAGTTAATAAGCAGCTTTTACAGACACAAATTTTGAACATTTTATAGATACATGTTATATCCCTAAACCCAAACATAACCATTTTACAGAGAATAAAAAATGACAATACAACTTAATGGGCAGAAATGTTTGGGAAAATTAAAATTTTAGTAACAATATAGCATTAAAATGATATTTTGAGCCACTAATCACACTCAAACCTCTAAACCTACCCATAACCATTTCTTAAAAGTATATAGAGTTCTAAAGAAAAACACAACTAACAAAAGTGTAATCACAATAATTTCTTTATTGTGAAAATGTCAAAAACGGTACCAATAGTAGTCCGAATGACGATGTGTTGCAGTCGCAGTCCTCTCTGGCGATATAGTTTTGTATGAGGTATAGAGCAGAATTTAAGTTATTTAATTTAAGCTTCACTCCATTATTTGAAGGTGCGCGTTTCTCATTCAAACACTAAAACATGGCATGTCGCAATCTGTGACGAAGCAGGCGAGAGCCAATGAGCGTTTGATATCAAAAACGCAATTTTTGAATTCATAATGAGCGCGGGATTTGTTTACGGTCGCTGTTGAAGATAAAGATGAAGATCGCTGGATAAAGAAGTTCCTCGCAGTCGTATGGATTCTAAAGATGTGGATTACAGCGAACAAATTAAATTGGTGTCTTTTGTGAATTTATGTTGCGTTTTGGTGTACTTTCTAGTCATTGTGTCCCACGGCGAACAAAATAAGTATTACATAATGAATAATGGTTAAATGATTACAGAAATGTTATTCATTTTAAGGTGTTAAAGTGTAGCTTTGTTTAACGTAATCCTTTGAACCGAGTTTGCAGCAGAAGTCACAAACAGAGCGAAATGTTTAGTGCTGTCAATGTTGTACGTGTTAGATTAATGTAGAACCACACTTTACATAAAAATACACATTCTCGTAAGATCACGTCGCAGAATAACTGCTAAACAAACCAATAGTGTAAATAAGAACTTATCTTTAGAACAGGGGGTCAAATTGTCTTTATTTGTACTGAATTAGTGGCAGTTTAGCCTTAATTACTGGCTTATTCTGGTCAATAAACTTAAATATCACTAAATAAGTGCCATAATTAATGAGGATAAAACTTTCACTTTAGAATAGGGGGTCAAATTGCCTTTATTAGTACTGTATTAATAGTAGTTAGGCTTAATTATTGGCTTATTCTGGTCAATAAACTTAAATATCACTCAATAAGTGCCATAATTAATGAGGATAAAACTTTCACTTTAGAATAGGGGGTCAAATTGCCTTTATTAGTACTGTATTAATGGTAGTTAGGCTTAATTATTGGCTTATTCTGGTCAATAAAATTAAATATCACTCAATAAGTGCCATAATTAATGAGGATAAAACTTTCACTTTAGAATGGGGGTCAAATTGCCTTTATTAGTACTGTGTTAATGGTAGTTAGGCTTAATTATTGGCTTATTCTGGTCAATAAACTTAAATATCACTAAATAAGTGCCATAATTAATGAGGATAAAACTTTCACTTTAGAATAGGGGGTCAAATTGCCTTTATTAGTACTGTATTAATAGTAGTTAGGCTTAATTATTGGCTTATTCTGGTCAATAAACTTAAATATCACTCAATAAGTGCCATAATTAATGAGGATAAAACTTTCACTTTAGAATAGGGGGTCAAATTGCCTTTATTAGTACTGTATTAATGGTAGTTAGGCTTAATTATTGGCTTATTCTGGTGAATAAACTTAAATATCACTCAATAAGTGCCATAATTAATGAGGATAAAACTTTCACTTTAGAATAGGGGGTCAAATTGCCTTTATTAGTACTGTATTAATGGTAGTTAGGCTTAATTATAGGGTTATTCTGGTCAATAAACTTAAATATCACTCAATAAGTGCCATAATTAATGAGGATAAAACATTCACTTTAGAATATGGGGGTCAAATTGCCTTTATTAGTACTGTATTAATGGTAGTTAGGCTTAATTATTGGCTTATTCTGGTGAATAAACTTAAATATCACTCAATAAGTGCCATAATTAATGAGGATAAAACATTCACTTTAGAATAGGGGGTCAAATTGCCTTTATTAGTACTGTATTAATGGTAGTTAGGCTTAATTATAGGGTTATTCTGGTCAATAAACTTAAATATCACTCAATAAGTGCCATAATTAATGAGGATAAAACATTCACTTTAGAATATGGGGGTCAAATTGCCTTTATTAGTACTGTATTAATGGTAGTTAGGCTTAATTATTGGCTTATTCTGGTGAATAAACTTAAATATCACTCAATAAGTGCCATAATTAATGAGGATAAAACTTTCACTTTAGAATGGGGTCAAATTGCCTTTATTAGTACTGTATTAATGGTAGTTAGGCTTAATTATTGGCTTATTCTGGTCAATAAACTTAAATATCACTCAATAAGTGCCATAATTAATGAGGATAAAACTTTCACTTTAGAATGGGGGTCAAATTGCCTTTATTAGTACTGTATTAATGGTAGTTAGGCTTAATTATAGGGTTATTCTGGTCAATAAACTTAAATATCACTCAATAAGTGCCATAATTAATGAGGATAAAACTTTCACTTTAGAATAGGGGGTCAAATTGCCTTTATTAGTACTGTATTAATAGTAGTTAGGCTTAATTATAGGGTTATTCTGGTCAATAAACTTAAATATCACTCAATAAGTGCCATAATTAATGAGGATAAAACATTCACTTTAGAATATGGGGGTCAAATTGCCTTTATCAGTACTGTATTAATGGTAGTTAGGCTTAATTATTGGCTTATTCTGGTCAATAAACTTAAATATCACTCAATAAGTGCCATAATTAATGAGGATAAAACATTCACTTTAGAATATGGGGGTCAAATTGCCTTTATTAGTACTGTATTAATGGTAGTTAGGCTTAATTATAGGGTTATTCTGGTGAATAAACTTAAATATCACTCAATAAGTGCCATAATTAATGAGGATAAAACTTTCACTTTAGAATAGGGGGTCAAATTGCCTTTATTAGTACTGTATTAATAGTAGTTAGGCTTAATTATTGGCTTATTCTGGTCAATAAACTTAAATATCACTCAATAAGTGCCATAATTAATGAGGATAAAACATTCACTTTAGAATATGGGGGTCAAATTGCCTTTATTAGTACTGTATTAATGGTAGTTAGGCTTAATTATTGGCTTATTCTGGTCAATAAACTTAAATATCACTCAATAAGTGCCATAATTATTGAGGATAAAACTTTCACTTTAGAATGGGGTCAAATTGCCTTTATTAGTACTGTATTAATGGTAGTTAGGCTTAATTATTGGCTTATTCTGGTCAATAAACTTAAATATCACTCAATAAGTGCCATAATTAATGAGGATAAAACTTTCACTTTAGAATGGGGGTCAAATTGCCTTTATTAGTACTGTATTAATGGTAGTTAGGCTTAATTATTGGCTTATTCTGGTCAATAAACTTAAATATCACTCAATAAGTGCCATAATTAATGAGGATAAAACTTTCACTTTAGAATGGGGGTCAAATTGCCTTTATTAGTACTGTATTAATGGTAGTTAGGCTTAATTATTGGCTTATTCTGGTCAATAAACTTAAATATCAATCAATAAGTGCCATAATTAATGAAGATAAAACTTTCACTTTAGAATAAGGGGTCAAATTGTCTTTATTACACTATTTTAGCAATTTATAACGGCAAAATCAGTCATAAGTGTTGTTATTGTTATTTTGATCAATTTAATGCATCCATGCTGAAAAAAAAGTAACAAGTAAAAAGTAAAAACTTTATTTCAATAGTTCAATTTAGACATTCCATTAACTAAGTAACTTTGCAACTACATGTCAACTCTCAATAGAGTATTAGTAGACTGTCTGCTTAATATCTGATAACACAACAGACATTCTACTTACTAGAAGAAACTTTGCAAATACACTTATGTATAACTTATCCTACTAACCCTAACCTAACAGTCTACTAATAGTAGAGTTAGTTGACATAGTTGCAAATAAATGAGAGTTAGTTGACATGTAGTTACTTATAGTTATAGTACAGTGTCTAGAATGGACTATCGAAATGAAGTGTAAACCAATTTCTTTCGAAAATCGTACTGATCCCAAACCTTTGAACGGTAGTGTATGAATTGGCATATTTTGTTTGAGTAAATGCATATTTATGAGAGATATACTAATAATGTGTTCTAATAAAATACTAAATGCGCTTTATATACACTTGCTTCAGGCTCAGCAGTCACATGCAACAACTGTATTTACATATTTATATATTCTATACCCTATTCAGACATGTCAGCACAATTTGCCATAACCTTATTTTTTTTTAAATTAGCCTTATAATTGCTCTATACGCAAACCTACACTTCTATATAAATTCACTGAACTGCAAATGGTTTTATTTGAAATAAGTTTGCAAATCACTGCAGTTGAAGTAATTCTGTTCATTAGAGCTCTTAATTGAAAAAAGGATGAACATTACCTATAAAGATTTTATATTTATATTTAGTGCTATATATAAGCATAGCCATTTTGTTTAATATTAATCTTGTCAAAATAAATTCTGCCTCTTTCTCGCTGTTTCTCTCTTGCTCTCTCTCACACACACACACACATACATGTGCAAGCCTCTGCCAGGAAGCAGGGGGACTCAAGAACAATATTAAACCAGTCTGTGGACCATGCAATTTCAATTACCAAAGAGAATCAAAAAGCTGAAAGGAATTCAAATTGATTCTTCCATTAAAAGAAAAAAAAAAAAAAATGGCAGCAGTCCCCTGGGTGCCACAGACTGGATTTGGAATCAGATCTGTTGTTTGTGTGTTTACATCCCGTCTAGAGGAACATGTTTGTCTGTGGCATCAGAGTTATTGTGTACTGGCTGTAAAAAAAAAAAAAAAATTCCAAAATGCTGATATACACGCATACTGTGACAAAATGCAAAGTCTCATTAAGTGCCACTGAAGTTTTGAGGAAGTAGCAGAGGATAGGCACACACACACACACACTCCTGCAGACACACAGTCCGTACAGTGTTGATGGCCAGATAATAGATTTATGCACAGCTAAGAAGATTAATGTACGTGCTTTTAAAAAGCGTTTGCAGATCATTCTTACCCTGTAAACAGCTTTAGAGAAAACCAAAGCGATAAATAGGAAATACATTTATTAATCTAAGCAGCTTAGTTCAGGTTGAACTCGTCCGGCAAATTAAGTTTGCTGGATTTCACAGGAAATAAACAGAACAGCCTGGTGGAGATGAGAAGGTGTCAGCAAAATATTGTATCGTGATTTATATTCCGCCTTCATGTGCAGATGATTTCCTTGCCTCCTCATTATCACAAGTACAGACTATTTTTAAGTTTGCTCTTAGGCTGCGTGCTTGTGAGTTTGAAATGAGCGTGCTGATCTTTGAGTATTATTTAAATTGCTCACGGGTGATGTCGAGGAGTGTGAGAACTTGGCAGTGAGAGAGACGAAAAGAGAAAGGAGATATTCTGTGTATGGGGTATTAAAAATGGGTGTTATGTACGAAAATAGTCTGAGTGATGGTTTAGAGTATGTTTTACAGTCTGTTGAAGACGAGAGAAGATTCACACCCTTTCAGTGAGTGATGGGATGCTGCAGAGCTGCTAAAACTGAGTCGTTCTAGACTATGCTATAGGTGTGTGCACGTTGTGTGTGTTTGTCTTTGTGTGGAACTGGGATAGATAAAAGTTAGGTTAGAGTGTGTGTGCGGAGGTCAAGCCTTTGGGCTGCTCTCTCACCTGGTGAAACTCATAAAAGATGGAAGACACCCTGCAATGGCTCCTCATTCTTGGCCAAACACAGACACACATTCACTCGCAGTCTCTCACACTTACTGTCATTCTTCATAGTCTTCAATCTCTCCAGCTGACAGAGGCTCAAATTTTCAGACCTTTTATCTCTTCATGTCTCTTAGAGAAATATTTCATTCCCAGGCCTTCTCTTGCAGTGAAACCCAACATTATCCACTGCTATCCACCTTTTGAAACCATAAACTCACCTGTTTCTGTTAAAAAAGTCGAATCATTTTATACAATACCGTTCAAAAGTTTTGGGTCTGTACGTTTTTTGTTGTTGGAAAGAAATTACAGTTTTGTATTTTTATTTTTATTTTTTTTTACAAATACTAGGATCCATTTATCAATACTTGCACCAATTTTTCAAAACTCTTCATACAGTGTGCACAACAGCAGTTCAAACTACATGAATTATTTTTTTACTTTACGTGCCTACAGGCCAATTCAACTTAAGTTCAAAGCCTAACATAATACAAAACTGAATAAAACCGCAATTTGCTACAGTAATACAATATTTAAAAAATATTCCAAACCTAAAAAAGAGAAAGAAATACTATGAAAACAATTAGATGAATCTGAACACAAGTCTATCAATTTCATTACTATCCATGCATAAAGGGACAACATGGGAATAACTGTGTACTGCAATTTAAACATGGACCATGTAACATACAGCACACTGCAGTGAATTATAAACAGTAGAGCTGTCATTTTTATTTTGTAGAGAAATTTTACAAAAGAAAGCATTGCTGTCTGTTGTTAGAGTTTTTATAGTGACACAGTGAGTTTGTTTGTTGACAACATTTGCTAGTGTTATGGAAGGATGACTTTGTTTGAGGCACGTATGAAATGTTTTGATCAAAAAAAAAGAACTGTGTGAAGAGTTTTGAAAAAAGTGACAGTGACACATTTATAATATAAAACATTTATAATGTTAAATTATTTCAAATACATGCTGTTCTTTTGAATGTTCTATTTATTAAACCTGAAAGTAAATGTATCATAGTTTCCACAAAAAATATTAAGCAGCAAAAAATCAGCATATTAGAATTGTTTCTGAAATATCATGTGTCACTAAAGACTGGAGTAATGGCTGCTGAAAATGAAGCTTTGCTATCACATATTAATATTTGAATTTAAAATATAATAGCAAAGTTAACATTTTTTACTTAAAAAAAAAATAAAATAAAAAAAAAAAAAATAAATCTTACTGACCCCAAACTTTGTAGTAAATGTGATTATATTATGCTTAGGCAACATTGCCACAATTACTCCCCACCAGTGACTGAATCAGCAGCATCTGGACTCATGAACTCCTTGTTTATAGGATTTGAGCTTTGATCAGGCACTTGGAAAGCCTTCATAACAATTTGAAGTTTACACTAACATTTGCATTGGATTTCTTCCAGGAAGTACAGTCAATATGTTGATAAAGTCCTGCGTTTGCTGGTTTTTATGTGTTGCGCTTCTCACGACGGATCTGTTGATAATAGACCAGCAGCGGTTGATTGGAAAAGACAGAGCCAGGTATGATTTATGTTGCTGACGTTGCCAGATCATCCTTGAAGAGTAATGCATTATGGGAATGGCCTGACTGATAATGAGTGCTGTACGAATGAAAGGACGGAAGTTTAAATCGATTAGCGCTTGGCTCTCACTCACATCCATCACGACTCTGCTGATGCGTGCACTCCCAATCAGGTCGTGTTTTTCGATGGAGGATTTGTAAATTAATCTCTCTAATAAAACCTAGAAGACTGTTTAAACAACAATCGGTTGTGACATGCATAATTAACAAAAAGTCAAGTATGAATGCGACCAAACTTCTGTAGGAGGTTTATACATCAGCATAATGATTATGCCAGCATACCTGTTCCACAGCAGATAATATAAAATATGCAGGTTTTCACTTCAAAACATTGCTGACCTACAAGTTTCTCTGTTACAGGATTGTTTTCCACTTTAACAAATGTTCTGGGTTCAATACAAGGGAAGATCAATTGACAGCATTTGTACTTTTAGATAGATTGATAAAAACTTTATGCTGGTTGAGTTGAGTTAGTAGTGTGTTGTCGCCATGTCTAAGAGACAGTCAAGTTGTTAGACAAGTCGTGGTTTGATGTTTCATTTACAGTTTTTCTCAATCGATTTGACACATTTCTCTAAACTCTGTTCTCAAAACAGTTAACACAGTAAAACAGTAGTAATCTGAACACTTTGTAATTGTCCTAAACAGGTTGTACATTTTCCTTCATTTCATGCAAATTACAAATCACATACATCATTTTCTCAAAACATTGTGCACAAAATTCTCAGATGTTTTCACAGTAGTTCATACAGCCAAGCAAAACTTTAATATGTCGGGAAAAAAACAATTGCAGCTCTTTCTATTGGTTTTACAAAAATCACAATCATTTTTGCACTATTTTTCCAAACACAACAAACAAAACTCTGTTATTTGTTAAAGAGCAAGAGAAGAAAATATAAGAAGACATGGACAGAGGGGAGCAAGGTGTAAGAAGAGGGAGGAGAGGTAGAAGGATAGGGTACAGACGGGTTTCAAATTAAATCAGAGCCACCCTAACTGACCATGTCATAAATTATGGTCTTTCCTTGAGAGAAGCTGGACAGCTGGTCACTCTTCAAGGACTACTAGTGATCTGGACCATTATTTTGAAGTGAAAAAAAATGTTTTTCACTTTAAAATAATGGTCCGATCACTAATAGTTCATGCAGAGTGACTAGGTAACACTTGAGTAATTAGTGATGCATTTCATGACTATATTCAGAGTAAAAAAGGTGATTGATATTTATAATTTGTCAGTTATTAATAGTTATTAATGAGGCTAATCTCATTAAGTAATTACTGATTACTTAACAAGGAACTATCTCTTAAATTTGATATTATTTACTGATTAGTTAAGCTTGTTTCTATATTAGTTAATAGTAGTAGCTGAAGCGTTCATGTAGTACTACTCATTAGTCCGGCATTACTTCCTGCATAGTAACTTATTAATGACGGACCATTATTCTAAAGTGTTACCGGTTAGGGTTAGTAATATAAGTTGACATGTAGGCAATTTGCAATGTTAAAATGTCTGTTGGGGGAACATCAAAATAAAGTGTTAGCAGATATTAAGCAGACAGTCTACTAATACTCTAATAAATACTCAAAGTTACTTGTAGTTAGTAGAATCTCTAAAGTGGACTATCAAAATAAAGTGTTACCCACATTTTTATTATTATTATTATTATTTTGGTATAATTTGAAATAGTCTGGTTAGTTAATTAGTCTTATGCCAACATATGTGTGCTTATGCCAACATTTTTATGTGTATATTTATGTTCATAGCTTGGCACATTTTAAGTGCCTTACTGTAATAGCAATTTTTTGTTTGAAAAAATGAAACAGGTTAAATTGTTTTCAGTTGTAAGTAAAATTACACAAATGCTGTTGATATAGAGCTTAACTTGTACTGAATCGTCCTTTAAACGCAACAATATTCTAATTCAATTTCCTTATTGCGTTGCAATGTTGCTAAAATTGTGTATGGTCATCTCCTACCCATTTCCTAATTTGCTTAAATAGCCTCTTTCTTTAGCATATAGCTCTGGAATCCATTACAAATCCCTGAGATAGACAAATCATTTCCACTGAAATAAACTGGAATCAGGAACTGTCCCCTTGACGTAATGTGACTCATTATCAAAATCCAATTAGCCTCAAACAGTGAGTGACAATGGAGAGTAGGAATGTAAAAAGCTTTATTATGTGTGTATTAGGCCCTCTGTGACAGAGCGGCGGAAATGAAACTTCTTTTTCTTTCTTTTTTATGTCATTACTTTGTTAATTAGGGTGCACACACTCTCTTTAGAGATGTTAATGGGTTCATCTCCCTATTTCTAAACATTTCAGTTCCAGAAATATCTTTTAATATTTATCAGAAGAGACATAGAGAGATCCTGAGTCAGTCTTAAAGCTGAAAGAAAGGGAGAAGGAAATAAGAGAGATTAGATCAGATAAGAGAAAATTAATGAAAACAGTCCTTGATCCTTTTTATTTTATTTGCCTACTTTAAATAGTTTTGCACACAGTAATAAAAATGCCATCTATGAATTTAAAATAATTAAGTTTCAGTGGCTTATAAAAACATCAAAACCAGATTTGACAATAATCATTTATATCAATTTAAGGGGCCATTGACATGACACCGTTTTCAACTAAAAACTGAAACCTTTTTTATGCGTTTTGGCCATTCATTTACACGACAATGGTGTTTTGGGTGCCTGAAAACACAGTTTTTGAAAAAACGGGTTTCAAATTGCAATGACGTCATGTGCATGCATATTATGTGTTCAGTCTATAGGCGCGTAGTTTTTCTTTACAAAGTGACCTCACCAGCTACTGGCCTGGCTTGGGCTATAACCACCATAGACATTGAGGGGGACAAGTCCCCCTGAATAATTAGAAATGGCCAATATTTGATATTCTTGATGCTGCTCTGCTGTACTTCATTACACACCGCTCTGTTTGTTGCTAGGATGGCAAAAATAAAGTGTTACAGTTTTAGGTTGGTCTGCCTCAGCGGTCTAAGACCGCTAGTCACTGTCAGAATGAGTGAGATGGTCAATCAAATCAAAGAAGGCAGGGTTTACTGTGTGAATTCCAACGCGACACTTTAGTTATAGCAGTGAAAGAGTTTGTAATATGTAAGTAGCTAAAAATGTAATATTTGACAACTGTTTTACGATAAAAACGTTCAGCGACCAACAGTAATATCAAGTGATGCAAACTACTTGACATTTTTTATGAAATTTCACCATTTTGAATTGAAAATATGACATTATTTATGTAAATCATAACTGAATTTGACGTGACAAGAAACGTTTTGTATTTTTACATATTAGGCAGACAAAAATAAGAGTGAATGTGTGCATATTTAAAAAATATATATATTATTTGCAAATAGTTTACTTCATAGCTACAATAGAACTGGAACTTTTATTGTTCTTATTTCTTTTTCTTTATTTCCTTAAATCCCTTTTAATCCTTTAATAATTTAATTCCTTTAAATAAACCAATAAGACCAATAAGACCTTTCCCCACGCAAAAAAAACAAAAAACAAAACTTTGGTCCCCCCCAATGTCTAAGACATGGTTACAGCCTTGATGCAGAATACAGTGTTTTTAATCGGATCCATGTGAACGGGGTCATTTTGACAATGTTGTTGTCTGTACGTGAAAAATGCAAAGGAAAATATTTTCCATTTTTAGTACATCATTGTTGTGTAAACATACCCTAAATCAGGGGTGTCAAACTCCTGGAGGACCACTGAGTTTAATTAAACACACTTGAACCAGCTAATAAAGGTCTTGTTGGAGCTACTATCTGCAGGACAAAGACCCAAGAGCGAAGTTTCACACATGTGATTTAAATACATCCATTTATTATCCATTTATTATAATTGTATTTTTAGTGATTAGCAAATAGTGAATAAATCTTGACGTGCTTAAAGAAGATTTCCCCCACTGTCCAACTCCCACTTTCATGCACACACAGCAGTATAATGATCTCTGTTCCTCAAAATAGGCAAACAGGGAAA
Source organism: Coreius guichenoti (assembly GCA_039654105.1). Classification (NCBI taxonomy): domain Eukaryota; kingdom Metazoa; phylum Chordata; class Actinopteri; order Cypriniformes; family Gobionidae; genus Coreius; species Coreius guichenoti. The sequence continues at coordinate 20,118,412 of CM077168.1, forward strand.
TGAGAGTGTGGGCTAAATTAGCAATAAGAACTTGAACTACTGGTAATGTTGCTGTCCGGATAATACCCCCTTTTCTCTTTTCCAGCTCTTGAAGTCTGATCAATGTCCATGTCTCATGTGAAACGCTTTCAAAAACTGCGCCAGCACATCTGGGTTAATTGGCCGCTGTTCCCAAGACCCACAAAACGTGTGATTTATGTAGCATTAGTGAAAACACAAACTTCATGCGATCCTTTCCAAATGATGTTCTGGCAGAAAGCTTTTGAATTGAACATGTAGCCTTCAAATTCTGCAGATTCCCTCACCATGTTAATAACAATCTAATCTATAATTCCAAGGACATAAAGCCCAAAAGTAAATAAATGAATAATTACAGAAGTGGGGAATGGGGAACTTTCCATGCAGATTCAGGACTAGAAAACATGAAAGCGTTTGAATTTTTTAATGGGAAAACATACCCGGCTGCTTGTTTAGAGTATGTTAAGAATTCTCAGAATAGTTGCAGGGGTTGTTTTCATCTTCTTAATCAATCATTATCTCCATCACCATAATCACATTTCCTTCCAGAACTTCATACTTCATACTTTGGACAATTAAATAATATCTCAATTGAACCATGTAGGGCACTGTCATTGTTCGTAATTGGTCTTTCCCCAGAGGAGCTGAAATGCCAACGGTGTCATGTTGGCCCGAAAGCATCCCATCGTTACAGAAGAGCTGGAAGGTTAGGCTACAGCGCTATACCGCTAATTAAAGCTAGTCTCTTCCTCTAACCGCTGAATTATAGATGACAAGTCATCAATGGGGCTGGTTTATAATTACCAGCCTGCTAACAGGACTTGTTTTCCTTCTCATGTTTTGAGTGTCATTGTTGGAATTATTCCTGTCTTTGATAGACCCGAGTTTTGCATCCCTCTCTTTTTTATATCTGAACATCAATTATGGAATTGCAGACATACAACCTGCCTGTAGTCACTGCATTCCCCAGCTGGCAAATCATGCTGCATTTGTAATTTCCACTATTTGGACCGACACTGCTCTCTCTCGCTCTCTCCCTTCCTCTCTCATTTGGACCGAGAGATTGCTCTGGAAGGGTGAAGAGAGACAGCAATCTGTCAAGGCCATAGGTTACACTGTGCCATCTGCCATGGAGTGAGATTACGAGAGTTTGGCCGGCTGGCATTGTTTTGACTGTCTCAGCTCAATCCCAGATTTTCAACTATGCTTCTCACACATTGCACATGATGGAGGTGATGCTAGGGGTGAAAGAGAGAGGATGAGACAGAGAAAGAGGGAGGGAGGCAAATTATACTATCTAACTGAATGCTCAAGAGGAAGAATAAATCAATACGAAGTGTTGTGACCACCCATGCACTGTTTGTAAAGGCCCGACGTCCTCCAACAGTAAAAGGAAATCGGTGTTTGTGGATACGTGGGTGGGTTTGAGGGGTTGTATAAGAGCCCGCGTGTCTGGTGATCTCATTATATCCATGTTTAGATCCACAATCCATATTTTTCTATTTTTCATTTTCCTGTTGCATTGATCAAGTTGCTCAAGGGAAGCGTGTTGACTGTTGTGTGTGTTATGCTTGAAGATAGGACATCATCTTGGAATCTTCTATGATTTGATAGCAAAATGTGTGATTATTTTAAAGGGGTAATGAAATGGATATTTTAAATGTCCTTGATATTTATGCATAAAAGAGGTTACGCTACAATAAAAACATACCGCAAGTTTAATACCTCAGCGGTAACTCCACATTTTAAAAATATATTTTAAAATATTTTACACACTTTTGAAACACTCAAACAGCCAAAACTATTCACAAAATGGTCTTAGACTCATTGTGCGTTAAAGTTTTGAATCAGAGCTTTGAACGAGTGAGTGAAACTTTCAAAGCCATTACTGAGTTCACAGCTGACTCCCTCGCTAAACCCCAAATCCATTTTTGGTTATGTCAGATTTGAAATTAACCAGGAACTCTTACTGTGATATATATTTCATGTCTGTGAGACTTCTGGCTGTTCATACAGTGCTTTACAGTATGTACAAATAAATTGCATATTCAGAGAGTTTTCTTATCCGGTTACACTTTATTTCAATGGTCCACTTTAGACATTCTACTAACTATAAGAAACTTTGCAACTACATGTCAACTAACTCTCATTAGAGTATTAGTAGACTGTTAGGTTAGGGTTAGGGTTAGTAGAATAAGTTGACATACTTGCAAAGTTACTTATCAGTAGAACATCTTTTGGGAAGTATTAGCAGATATTAAGGAGACAGTCTACAAATACTCATACATACATGTAGTTGCAAAGTTATATTTAGTAGAATGTATAAAGTGGACCATCGATCATTTTTAGGAGCCAATGGTTCCCAAGTCACTTTTTTTTTGCCCCATTGTTTACTGCTATATCCACAGTCAGCCATCAAAGCAAACACTCGTCCTGCATTCATAATATATTCGAAAAGCTGTTTTTGAATCAGCTGCCCCTAATGAGTATTGTAAGTCCACAGTATCAGCTCAATCGTAAGAGAAACAAAGGAAGACTGAATTGATTTCATCTTTTGCCTTAACGGATAAAAAAAAAATGGATTGTATAAACAACAATCTTGCTTGACTTCCCTGGTACATTCAAAATATCATTTTCCATAAAACAAGGGCAACAGGAGAGTATGGCGGTATTTACAGCCTGAAAATTTTCGCTCCAGGCTGGATTCCAGTATATGCGTGGAGCATCCAAATGCTCCCTAAATCTTACAGTAGTGTGTTTGCATATGTGTGTGTGTGTGTGTGTGCTTGTCTGAGGCTGTATTGCCTCGGGCAAAGTCGGAACTGCAGGTTGAGGCATCACTCTGTAGTCACTAATAAGGAGCCTAATCTTATTCCACATGCTGTTATCAACAAACTGATGCAATGCTACACAAGGATGAGGATATTTTACAGAACGCTACTGTCGAGTGCCTGTGTGAGAGAATCAGGCTCACACTTTAAGATTAAAAATATCCATCCTTACACGTCAGGTAAGCGTCAACGCTCTGAGGAGAGTTTCGCCTACATGTGAGTTTTGTCTGATCTTATCAATGTCTGCGGGTTCACTCTTTGCACACCTACCCAACTCCCATTAGGCTGAAGTTTGACAGTGCAATACACTCGCATCATAGAGTATTGCTTCCAAAACAGCAGTATGTGTAAAGGAACACCCCAGTGAAAGAGTTTCGTTCAAACACCTGGCAGGCATATTCATACAGTAGAAGCAGAGCAAAGTGATCCTGGAGAGAGTGAGAATGATTCCTCACCAGTAAACAAAACTAATGAGCTATTGTTATGTATAAACTATCAAAGGCTTTAATATTAATATTGTTCTCTTTTAGCTGAGCAGATGTATAATATGAGGCTAGAATTAACCACCACAACAACCAGGGCAAATGGGGTATGGCTGTGTCTAATAGCAGAGTATTTGCTGAGTGGGGCAGAGTTGACTCCCTAGCCATCTAGAATCTAATTTCTCTACCATATTAGTAAACACAAGATATGAGAGCATTAGTGCATTACAATCACCCGCTGGTGCTCTGACAAATGCCCAGCCATCGTAAGTGAGATTCGAAATAGGTGGGAGTGTATACGCACGAACTGAAGGGCACTGGGAAATGGCGCTCAAGGCACATTGCAAAGCATAAACATAAAAATTAGTGCTGGGCAATCGATTAATCGCATCCAAAATAAAAGTTTGTGTTTACATAATATATGTGTGTGTACTGTGTATAATTATTATGTATATATAAATACACACACATGCATGTATATATTTAAGAAAAATATGTTATATTTATAAATAAAATATTTATATTTATATATAAGATAAATTTTATATATATATATATATATATATATATATTTATTAAATATATACATGAAGGAGTGTGTATTTATATATACATAATCATTATACACAGTACACACACATATATTATGTAAACACAAAATTTTATTTTGGATGTGATTAATCGCGATTAATCGATTGCCCAGCACTAATAAAAATACTTCTAAACCAAACAAGCAAACTAAACTTCATAAGAGGGCGAGACAGAGAAAAGAAGCAAAAGGAAGAAAAATAAATATAAATAAACATCTCTGCTGTGAAGTGGCATGTGTTTATTCATCCAAGCCAGTAGGTGTTAGTAAAAAGTTTAAGACCATTGAAGCAAAAACATACTGGCTGCATCCAAAATCAAATTTTGTAAGAGCAGGTACTTCTTCTAAATCAGTAATTACTTTGTGACCATTAAAGGTGCAGTGTGTAAATTTTAGCGGCATCTAGCGGTGAGGTTGCGCATTGCACCCCTCCCTTTCGAAGCACACAGAGAAGCTACAGTGGCCGACACAGGACAAAGATGTCGTCGTCTGAGACAGCAGAGAGTAGCTAGCGCTCTGTAGAACAGTTTGTCCGTTTAGGGCTACTGTAGAAATATGACGCCACAAAATGGTGACTTCACTCTAGATAGATAGAAATGGCTCATTCTAAGGTAATAAAAACATACGTTCATTGCGTAAGGCCTTTATACACCACTGAAAACATAGTTATGTATATTATTGCATTTCTGTCAATAGATCCTCATAAATACTACACACTGCACCTTTAAAAAAGTATGTTCTATATAGTATAAGTATGAATATAATCCGGACATGACTAGAACTGTCGTGAATGCTGGACTCTTTAGAGAAATTCAGATATGGGCCCATGGGTTTCTAAATGCCTTTATAGAGGAAGAACATCAGGGCAAACAATAGGATAGAGAACAAACAGACAGAGAGATAGAGAGAGAGAGATGAGCAATGGGAGTCTCTCTCCCCCATCTGACATCTGGACCGAGGTAATAACATGCTACAAAACGTCAGCACAAGCAAACCAGCCATTAACATCTGTCTTTTGGCATGTTAATGGTAGTCATCTGAGACACTTTGCAGTGGCCATTCTCAATAAGGTGTGTGTGTGCGCACACAAGTGTGTGTGGTGCAGAGAGGTGGCACAGATGCCTCTAGAATGAAATAGGCCTCACAGGCATCTTTATGTCATTCAAATGATCAATTGGTCTTTTTGAGCTGTCTTTTACTAGAAAATACACTGTCAATGCATACACTGAAAAAAATGATTCGTTGGCTCAACATCCATTACTTGTAAAGATAAATAGATTAAACTCAAAAATATATATATTTATAACATTGCAAGCTCTACTTAACATATTCTAGTGTATGCAACACAAAAATGTAAATTAAAAGGTGAACATAAGTGTATGCGTAAAGTAAATGAAAAAATGTAAGTGACATCTACAAGCATTACAACTTGGTTAAAATTAAGTAAACCCAACATAAAATTTGACGTATTTGTGAGCTGCGTGATATTCAAATATTCTATCCAGCCAATGAGCAGAAGCTGGAGCCATTTTGAAGCGTGATGTGGTGAAGACTGTCAGGTAAGCTGTCTTTAAAAAAAACAAAGTAAAATATTAGAGTTTGACTTTTTTAACATTCATTAACACTTGTTTACTGTGTTAGTGGAGTTTGTTCCTTAACTGGAAGAAGCACAACGCAACGTTTTCTGAAGCGCGATGTGGTGATGATGGTGAAAGGAGGTAAGCTAAAGCTTAAATTTATATTAACAAAGTAAAACATTCGATTTTGACTTTTTTTTTAACATTCATTAACACTCATTTTTTGTGTTAGTGGGGTGTATTCCTGTACTGGAAGTACAATGCAACGTTTTCTGAAGCGCAATGTGGTGAAGATGGTGAAAGGAGGTAAGCTAAGCTTAGCTTTATATTAACAAAATAAAGTGTGTCATCTAACGTCCACTCGTTTAATGCACTTGTAGTCACTGGGGATTCGTTAAAATTATATTTTGAATTTCCTATGAATTCTTCAACAATCAGAATGTTACTTTTGAATACCTTGCAACTAGCTCTATACATCGAGTTTGTATGTGTAAGTTTATTGCACATGAATCAAGAAACCGGTTTGCACGCGAGTATATTTTATAAATGTACATGTTTCCAGCAAGCTTATTGTTGAGTGCTTAAATGCTTATGTTTGCATGTATTCGTGAAGACTGCATAAGGTGAAATTATGGAGTTTGCACTAATGCATATGCATTAAGTGCATGCACTGAGCTTTCACTCAGCTCCAAAAATAATATATAATAAAAGTTGAAAAAGTTAGCCTAATCATTTTTGTTGTAATACTATTGTTTTTATCTTTCCAGTGCGAACAGTTGTGGTGCAACAATAGCAGGATATGGTGCATCCTGCTAGATCAATTATTGGAGGTAAAAAAAATAATAATAATAATTTCACACTTGACTATTAATTGTTTTTGACAAATTGGCTTTACCAAAAAAGGGTAAACCTGGCATATTTTCTGCATTTTGGATGATTTGTCTGCTTTAAAGACATATTTTTTTTCAGTCAGTTTAGATATAAAAGCTTGTGTGTATCCACCATGAAAATCAACTTTTTTGTTTCATGTACTTTTCAGACCAATGCTGTAGAAATACACAGAGAAGTTGATTCAGTGTTTAATGGTGTACCTCTCTGACAGCGCTGATAATCTCATCAGGCATTAGGTGAGTGTCTGGAATACATCGAACACAGTATATGGCAGTGGTTTTTAATCCTGGTTTTAAATTGTTTAAAAATTACTGTATGGCTGGCTTAAAATGAAACCAAAATAGGTTGGAAATTAAAAATCAGACACATAATTACTAGAGGCAACAATAATAATCAAAAGGTGAACACATTAATAAGAAATTTAATAAATGTTTATTGTTTAATTATTATTCATTAAACTTATAAATAATGTTAATTTATTAAACATATTAATAAATGTTAATTTCCAACATACTTTGGGTTCATTTTAAGCAAGCAATACAGTGATTTTTAAACAATAGTTGAGTTAAATAAAACTGCCCAGCACATTGGGCAAACATTTAACCCAACCGCTGGGTTAAAACAACCCAATTGCTGGGTTTGTCCATTTTCAACCCAACTTGGGTTGTTTTTAACCCAGCATTTTTTAGAGTGAAGCCCTATTCGACAGTGACTGTTTCTCATGGGGACGTAAAACATTTTCAACATTTACAGGGGCTAGTCTGTGATATTTTTTTACGGTGATGCATCATTTTGAGATAAAATGTAATACAGAAAACCATTTCAACTATAGCTGAGCATCTTAAAAAACGAAAAACAAAACTACTTTTCTTTTCTTTCCTTCCTATTCTAGCTTGTGCTGCTCTGGGTAATGCCCAAAACTAAGTATTTCAGGCACTTTTTGTGATTTTTCGCCTCTTCATGACGGATTGCATCCTGTATTCCTCAGCTGTAAGTCGCTTTGGATAAAAGCGTCTGCTAAATGAATAAATGTAAATGTGATGTTGTAAGTAAATACACATTTGCTATTCTTTTCTTTAGGATAGTCATGGTGACCTCGAGGAACTGGAACAGCACACACACTGAGGATTATCACGAAGGTGGCTTCATGGATGATCCTTTAGAGACTTTCTTTTTGTCAAATTGTCACATTTTTTTCCAGAAGTACTACAGTCATGATTTTTGGTTTCACACTGGTAAAAAAGATGTGTTGGATTTACTTAAAATATATATGCACCATTTTTGCATCACACTTTTTAAGTAAACCCAACTTGGAATAATTTTACTGAAAATTAACAAGAAAACCTTTGCTATATGTACTTAAATATTTGAGTTCACTCAACATTCTTTACTTAAAAAATATATGTAACATGATAGAATCTACTAAGTAATGTTAAGTTAACACAACTTGCACATACTTGCATGTTACATATATTTTTAAGTAAAAGTTAAAAGTGTGATGCAAAAATGGTGCATATATATTTTAAGTAAATCCAACACATCATTTTTACCAGTGTAGATAGAAAATACAGATTCAAATAGTGAATACAATACACGAGATCTCAAAGTGCGTCTATTATAAAACATCATGATTTAGAGAAGTAGACTCAATTAGATCAGATCCAGTACATTTGCATCAAATTAGCCTCTAGAGTGCATCTTAAGGTTGAAGTGAGGAGCACATGAGGAATGCAGAAATACATATGAGCATAGTTACAGTAACTGTCACAATCCTGACCCCAAACCTAATCTATAACCTTAAACTCAATTTTAACATCTTTAAAAGCAGCATTAAAATGTCCAGGGGGGAACTAGCTACATGTAGTTTGTCTAAAAGGCATGTTAATGGTTAACTGATCGCTTTAAACTTTACACTTGGAATTAAGTCTTAGTGCAAAATAAGAGATTAAGACCATGAAACATGCTGAAGAGACTTTTATCCAGAACCTTTTAAGAAAAGATGGGGAATATCTTAACGTGCATGATTGAGTGAGTTAGAGATAGAGAGAGAGAGAGTGAGAGAGAGAGAGAGAGAGAGAGAGAGAGAGAGAGAGAGAGAGAGAGAGAGAGAGAGAGAGAGAGAGAGAGAGAGAGAGAGAGTTAGTTTACTATTTTCTGTACTCTGCTTGGTTCATTTGGTTCATTTGTATTTTGAAAAGTTGTTTTTGAAGGGCAACTTCAATAAAGTTATATCCTTTTAAATCTATCAGAGAAAAGTACAAAGTGCTCACAGATGTATAATCCCTTAATGTAAAACAAAGTCCATTCATTTGAATTTGTTCATTAAAGATGCATTTGAGGTGCAGATATATGAGCCCTGTTCTCTTGTTCTCGTGAATCAATAGAACCACAGTTCCAGATGTTGTTTGGTTCATGTTTGAACAATTGTATTTGGAAGCATTGCTCATGATGGTGATGGACTGAATGCTAATTGACGATGATGCTGTGAGATTCAAGCTTTAAATACTCACGTCAAAATGTAACTTACATTTTAGTTAATCATTTTCTACAACGAATGATGCATCAGTCGTGATGGACCAGCATATGGAGCTTATGTTTGAATCAACAAAGCATCTCTTTCACTATCCAGACACGACCAGTTTAAACATGCATTACAGACATTCACAAATACTGCCAAGAAACTTAATTGGAAAAAAAGTGCAATGCAATAGTTTACAAAGGTCACTGAGGTTGGTCTGCTTGGAAATAAATTCCATATTCAAATCCCTCAAATTGGGGATATTTCATTCTCCTCAAAAAGAAAAAAAGAAAAAAGAATGAAAAAACCTTTTTGTGGAGATTACAATCAAAGGAATGTCATGTTCAATTTACAGGGTGATTTGTTCCTATTTCCCATTCTCTATTTCCCTCCATTTCATTCATTTATGTCACCCTGATACAAGTTATTCACCTCAAGAAGATGATGGAGGTGGGACCTTAAGTATTTAAGATGACATTTTCTATAAGACAGACTGGGTCTAATGAGGAACAAGCCTCAGAATTAGGCTTTTACAGTATCATCTGGGTCACTTGACCTGAGCGTGAATATAGCAGGGTTGAAATGGGCAGACCAGTGACATGACAGAGGTGCCAAGAGCTGCAGTGATTGAATATTATAGATTTTGTGCCTTCATTTTCCAGTTAGATTGAGATGGACAAATAATGGAGTTTTAGAGTATTTTTTTTAGACTGTTAGTAGACTTTTAGGTTAGGGTTAGGTGTTAGGGTTCGGTTTAGTATAAGTTGACGTACTTGCAAAGTCACTTATAGTCAGTAAAATGTCTGTTGGGGGACCATCAAAATAAACTGTTAGCAGATATTAAGCAGACAGTCTACAAAAACTGTAGTGTAGTTGCAAAATTACTTATAGTTAGTAGAATGTGTAAAGTCGACCACTGAAATAAATTTTTTAATTAGTGCCATCTGACAAGAGAAAATGGAGAAAATAGAGAAAACCTAACCACTTCTTAGCAATCTAAAAAACGTTTAAATGAGTACAACATTTGAGTGAGACAGGAAATGGGGACGATTGCATTAGTAGTTAAATTACAGTCTTCCCTTTACAGTCTTCCCTTTTGCCAAATGGGTAAAAAGAACTTCAACACCCATAATGCACTGGGCATGTTGCCATCCAAAGCCTCTCCCAGTATGCTATGTATAGGCTTGTCTAGATTCAAATGCTGCCTTGCTTTAGTAGGAAATACTTCTTAGCAAACTTTTAGTCATAATGGCATTGACTTGTATTGTTCCCAGGTGCAAGAATTCAAAGTGTAAATGTTTAGTGGGATTGAGTTATTTTAAGTTTTCCAGGGAAGAATCCAGGTCATTGTAGGCTAAAGGCTACAAAGAATCATAAAATAGGGACTTTAAGCAACAGCTGCTGATTGAATGGCAACGGCTACCGGAAGTAAACTGCCATAGCCAAAGAACGCAAAAATCACTAAGCAACAATAAAGAGGACAGCTTAATGGACCATTTAATAATTTAACAAAATTAAATTATATTCAGATACAATTCAAAGCAGTTAAAGTCACACATGCACAATAAAACACCAGACCACCGTTGTCGTTCCATCAGCAGCTGTTAAAGTCCCTATTATGCAGAGAACGCCGCAACGGAAAATCTTAAAAACCTCCGTGTTTGTAGTCAACATTTCAAACTGGATGACAATGAACACAGGGGTTTTGTCTGAAATTGCATACTCTCTTGAGTAGGTACTTATTTTGAATAATTTATTTGCAACTGCTGAAAAAGTACATTATACAGTATACATGTGTATAGTATGACATACTACATTGGCCATGTTGTCATTATCATGTGACCTACAAACATCAGTTGTGTTGCTTTACTGCCATTCACAAACTACTCTTTTATGAGTACTGTGAATTTGGACATGCTTTTGTCACATGCTGTTTTTAGCTAATTATATAGTAGGGAAATATGTTATTTCAGATGCAGCCAGTGTTTTGAGGCCAAATGGAGGGGGAAAAAAAACTGAAAGAAACCGTTGTTCCGTTGTTCCACACCCCCAGAAGCAAAACATTTATTAATGTTAATTATTGATTTTAATTTCAACATTGACTAATACATTATCAAAATCAATGATATCTGTTCATTTTTTTAATAGACCTGAGCTAATGTGAACTGACAATGAACCGTTGTATTTTTATTAACTAACAAAGATAATAGATACTGTAACAAATGTATCGTTCATTGTTAGTTAATATTAGTTAACGTATTGTAAATTGTTACCGTTACATTTTACATACATATTTTATATTTTAAACCTAACATTTAAATGAATGCAACATTTGAGTGTGACAGGAAATGGGGATGACTGCCATAGGTAGTTAAAGACTTCTAAAGAAACAAATAAATTAAATGTTACGATTTCAAAATCGGTAAATGCATTAAATAAATGTAATTCCTGTAGCTCAAACAGTAGAGCATGGCGCTAGTTTGATTCCTATTCCATGGGTTTGATTCCTATGCATTAACTAATGAAATGTGTAACTTCAATGCAATGTAAGTTGCTTTGGATAAAAACCTCTGCTAAATGAATGAATGTAATTACATTGAACATATATTAATTACATTTATAATTTTTTATATGAAGCTCAAAGTTTTTGTAATGCTTTTATGATTATTTATGATTTGAGGTGTAAATATGTTAATAATGTATGTTTTAGTTTGTGCAAATGTATACAAATGTACATGTCACAGTTATGTTTAGTTTTCATGGACATTCAGTTTGTTTTCATTAGTCACATGTCTTCCTTTGTTTGATTTTCCCGCCACTCCTTTGTTACCATGGTCACGGCATTATGAGTTTGTTCTGTTCAGTTGTGTTTCATTAATTAGTCTCGTTTGTGTTCCTTGATAAGTTGTTCTGTGTCAGGTCACTGTTATGTTTGCAACTATAATTAAACTTGTGAGATTTTGAAACCTGATTCATCTGTCTTCATCTGTTTGTCTGCATACACCATTACACATGTACACTTTACGTGCAAAAAACATATATTACTAAAGAAGCACAAATCACACAATACACAAAGCAAAGCTTCATTTTACTGGAAACACATGAACAGAAAGATCTATATTTACCTCTCACTCCTCCACTAAAGCACAGACACAGCTTTTGTAAGTGCATTACACCCACAAGAAAAAATATCTCACAGATGCTAATAAGACACATCCAAAAGGCAGCATTTGCCCGAGAGGTCTGTTTCGTAAACATTAAACCGACTTGAAGGGCTTGTTAAATGATTAGGATTTTACTGAATATACTGCGCTCTCCAGACAGGCCTTCTGTCTGCATAACCCCAGCGGCCACATTCTGGATTAGAAAATGCATAGGTGAACATGATAATGGGGATATGGCAAATAGCATTTGTAAATGTTAAGGAGGAAAGCTTTGAATTGCTATGATCGCGTGTCTTTGTTCTAGAGGAACATTGTTAAAATGTGGCCATTTATAGGTATGCAGAGAATGGAGAGAGAGAGAGTTTCGCTTATAGTCACCAATGCCCATCCAACACCCCATCTCCATTCAAAATAAAGAACATTGTTAGTATGCCGATAACAAGTATATTCAATGACCACTCTTGACTTCACTAGAGACTTAAATAGGGTCACCATATTTATATCCTCACCAGCATTTTTACACTGTGTCTTAAAAATTGCTAGTTTAGCTTGCCCTATTAAACATTGGCAAGTGTACACTGTTGTTGCCAAGACCTCTTATATCGGCAACCCAACATACAGTGGGGAGAACAAGTATTAGATACACTGCTGATTTTGCAGGTTTGCCCACTTACAAAGCATGTAGAAGTCTGTCATGTTTATCATAGGTACTCTTCAACTGTGAGTGACGGAATCTAAAACAAAAATCCAGAAAATCACATTGTATGATTTTTAAGTAATTAATTTGCATTTTATTGCATGACATAAGTATTTGATACATCAGAAAAGCAGAACTTAATATTTGGTACAGAAACCTTTGTTTGCAATTACAGAGATTATACGTTTCATGTAGTTCTTGACCAGGTTTGCACACACTGCAGCAGGGATTTTGGCCCACTCCTCCATACAGACCTTCTCCAGATCCTTCAGGCTTCGGGGCTGTCGCTGGGCAATACGGACTTTCAGCTCCCTCCAAAGATTTTCTATTGGGTTCAGGTCTGGAGACTGGCTACCACGCCAGCCACGACCCATCTTCAATGCTCTTACTGAGGGAAGGAGGTTGTTGGCCAAGATCTCGCGATACATGGCCCCATTCATCCTCCCCTCAATACGGTGCAGTCGTCCTGTCCCTTTTGCAGAAAAGCATCCCCAAAGAATGATGTTTCCACCTCCATGCTTCACGGTTGGGATGGTGCTCTTGGGGTTGTACTCATCCTTCTTCCTCCAAACACGGCGAGTGGAGTTTAGACCAAAAAGCTCTATTTTTCTCTCATCAGACCACATGACCTTCTCCCATTCCTCCTCTGGATCATCCAGATGGTCATTGGCAAACTTCAGACGGGCCTGGACATGTGCTGGCTTGAGCAGGGGGACCTTGTGTGCGCTGCAGGATTTTAATCCATGACGGCGTAGTGTGTTACTAATGGTTTTCTTTGAGACTGTGGTCCCAGCTCTCTTCAGGTCATTGACCACGTCCTGTCGTGTAGTTCTGGGCTGATCCCTCACCTTCCTCATGATCATTGATGCCCCACGAGGTGAGATCTTGCATGGTGCCCCAGACAGAGGGAGATTGACCGTCATCTTGAACTTCTTCCATTTTCTAATAATTGCGCCAACAGTTGTTGCCTTCTCACCAAGCTGCTTGCCTATTGTCCTGTAGCCCATCCCAGCCTTGTGCAGGTCTACAATTTTATCCCTGATGTCCTTACACAGCTCTCTGGTCTTGGCCATTGTGGAGAGTTTGGAGTCTGTTTGATTGAGTGTGTGGACAGGTGTCTATTATACAGGTAACGAGTTCAAGCAGGTGCAGTTAATACAGGTAATGAGTGGAGAACAGGAGGGCTTCTTAAAGAAAAACTAACAGGTCTGTGAGAGCCAGAATTCTTACTGGTTGGTAGGTGATCAAATACTTATGTCATGCAATAAAATGCAAATTAATTATTTAAAAATCATACAATGTGATTTTCTGGATTTTTGTTTTAGATTCTGTCTCTCACAGTTGAAGTGTACCTATGATAAAAATTACAGACCTCTACATGCTTTGTAAGTAGGAAAACCTGCAAAATCGGCAGTGTATCAAATACTTGTTCTCCCCACTGTATATAATGAAATTTACAGCATGTTAAGACTTAATGGTTCATTAACTAGGCCTTTTTCTGTAACCAGGGGAATAAGGCAAGGGTGCCCTCTTTCAGGACTTCTGTATGCAATTTCTATTGAGCCTCTCCTGGTTTCACTTAGGAGGCAACTACGTGGTGTTAATATTCCCAGTTTCTCCAGTGCAGATCCAGTTACAGTTAACTGAACCTGTTTGAACTCGTTACCTGTATAAAAGACACCTGTCCACACACTCAATCAAACAGACTCCAACCTCTGCACAATGGCCAAGACCAGAGAGCTGTGTAAGGACATCAGGGATAAAATTGTAGACTTGCACAAGGCTGGGATGGGCTACAAGACAATAGGCAGACAGCTTGGTGAGAAGGCAACAACTGTTGGCACAATTATTAGAAAATGGAAGAAGTTCAAGATGATGGTCAATCTCCCTCGGTCTGGGTCACAACATATGGATACCCAGCCTAACACAAGTTCCACCAATGCATACGAGTGTTAGACCTGGCATCGGACGCTCCGCCACGTCTGACTGCCGCGGGTTGCGGAGGACTCAACAGGGTTCGCCGTTCTGGGGAACTCGACTGGAGCATATCAGCGCACGTATCCGGTCCATGAGGAGGGGAATGGCGCAGCAAGCCGACACTAGAACGGGCACTTCGGTGTTACTGGCTATTTGAAGCGAGCACACGAGAAGAAACCGGCTCTACACGGAGGCTATAGAACCTCTGTGAGTTGCGCTGTCAGATTGACCGAGTCCAGCTCCATACCGAGAAAAGAGATCCTCTGCACGGGGCAGAGTTTGCTCTTTTCCCAGTTGACCCGAAGTCCCAACAGGCTGAGGTGACTGAGCACCATGTCCCTGTGTTCACACAACTGCGCCCGCGACTGAGCCAGGATCAGCCAGTCGTCGAGGTAGTTGAGGATGCGAACACCACGCTCTCTCATGGGAGCAATGGCCGCCTCCACGACTTTCGTGAAGACACGGGGCGACAGGGACAGCCCGAAGGGTAGGACTCTGTACTGATATGCCCGTCCCTCGAACGCAAAGCGTAGGAACGGTCTGTGTCGAGGGAGAATCGAGACATGAAAGTACACGTCCTTCAGGTTGATCGCTGCAAACCAATCTTGGGGACGGATGCACCTGAAGATGCGTTTCTGCGTTAGCATTCTGAACGGCAGCCTGTGAAGGGACCGATTCAAGAACCACAGGTCCAAGATTGGCCGTAACCCGCCGCCTTTCTTGGGTACAATGAAGTACGGGCTGTAGAAGCCCGTCTTCATATCGGCTGGAGGGACCGGCTCTATCGCGTCCTTCGCCAGTAGGACTGCGATCTCCGCCCGGAGCACGAGGGCGTTCTCTTTCGACAGAGGTGAAGTGAATGCCCCTGAACTTGGAGGGACGCCGGGCGAACTGAATCGCATAGCCGAGTCTGATAGTACGGATGAGCCAGCGCGACGGGCTGGGGAGCGCTAACTAGGCTCCCGGCGACCGTGCAAGCGGGACTAACGTCACCACAGACGTACCCGCAGCGGGGCAGCGCATAGCGGCCCGAAGTGGGGTCTGAGTGTGCAGTGCAACACTTACCTGCTTCCGCTGAGGGGGCGCTCAGGTGTGAGGAGGCCTCTCGTGTGCGTTCTGAGCACAGCCAACACCCCCTGCTGGCGACTGGAGAGGCGCCGGAGGGTGACAAGGCATCGGAGTGTCGTACACCGCCAAGCGCGCTCTCTTGGCACCCAGAGATTTTGGAAACTGCTCTTTTGGTGAAAATTTGGGTACCGCTGGCACGAAGGTCAGCGGCGGAACAGAAATTAAATGAAAACCAAGGATTCTCTCCCGGCCCTCCTCCGGGAGAAGGAGTGGTGCTGCTACCACCTCCTGAAGAGCAGTTCCCTCCATCTCTGGGTGGCCCGTCTCAGGGTCTCTTACGATGGCGCTTGCCACCTGGCTTGGCAGCGACCTGAGCGGGCTGGACGTCCTTCCCACGGCCGGCTCCACGCCCACGCCCTGGTGTAGGCTGCTGCTGGGCTTTGGCGGGAGGGGGGGCGGACGCCCTCTGCGACGAGCAGGCGGAGGCGCTGCGACCGGCGGCTGGGTGGAGGCAGCAGCTGACCGCCGGGGCAGGATGTGCTTGATGGCCTCCGTCTGCTTCTGGGCGGCCGAGAACTGCTGGGCAAAGCTCTCGACCGCGTCGCCGAACAACGCGGCCGAGGAGATGGGGGAGTCCAGGAACCGATATTTATCGGTCTCCCTCATGTCGGCCAGGTTGAGCCAGAGGTGTCGCTCCTGGACCACGAGCGTGGACATCGCCTGACCGATGGAACGGGCGGTGACTTTCGTCGCCCGGAGGGCGAGGTCCGTCGCCGTCCGGAGCTCCCGGAGGAGCTCTGGGTCAGGCCTACCCTCGTGCATGTCCATGAGCGCCTGGGCCTGGTGCACCTGAAGCAACACCATGGCATGCAGAGCAGACGCAGCCTGTCCACAGGCCTTGTAAGCCTTTCCAGTCAGACTGGAAGAGAACTTACAGGCCTTGGAGGGGTGGCGTGGGTCACCGGGCCAGTTGGAAGCAGACGCCGGACACAGCTGCATCGCGACAGCCCGTTCCACCGGCGGGATTCCCACGTACCCCTTGGCTGGCCCGCCGTCGAGGGTAGTGAGGAGGGAGGAGCCACTCGGCCGGTTTCTGGCAGAAAAAGGTGCCGTCCACGACTTCGTGAGCTCCTCATGCACCACCAGGAAGAAAGGCACTGGGGCAGGACGCTGAGAACCAGCTCGACCCCCCCTGAGAAACCAGTCATCCAACCTAGAAGGCTCGGCACACGGTGGAGGGTTCCACACGAGCCCGACCAACTCTCCCAGAGGGAGGCAGCGCAGCCGAGTCTTCATCCTCCGAGGACTGGAACTCCCCCTCCGATGCAGCGATCGACATCTGTTCATCTGCTGGAGCCCCGAAGGTCACCACTGCACGCCCATGGGAGGGGCCAGCGGTTTCCTCCGGAAACTCTACCGGCTGCGGCGCTTCAGAGGGAATAGGGGCCCGCGGAGGCTGGCTCGGCGGGTTTGCCCTAAACGTGATCCTCAGGTCACCCTGGCTATTCGTCGAAGTAGGTCTATTCTGCTGCGCAGGAATAGCACTAGATCGAGGCATAGGTAAGGGGACTCCACCCTCCCAAAGGTAGGCGAGTCTCGACCTAAGCGCCGAGATATTCATGTTCCCGCAGTGGGAACATGAGCTATCCACAAAAGCTGCCTCAGCGTGCTGAGTGCCCAGGCACGTGAGACAATGACTGTGACCGTCAGCTGGCGACAGGGAACGACCGCATCCAGAAACGCACGGGTGGAATGACATCTTGAAAAAGACGCAGTGTCACACCCGTGTTGCTCTTTTAGAGGAAACCACTCTTTTAATAGTGCTGAAGCACCCAGGGACAACCGCGGCAGAATCACAGGGGATAGTGTAGCCTGTGTCTGCTCTCACTGTATGGAACGCCCTCACTGAACCAACAGGAACTGCTGTGGAAACAGCAGATTTTCCCAAACCAGAAAGTGCACACGGTAGCGCTGCAGTGTGCCTTTTCACCAGCACCTACGATCGATCTCTCTCTCGTTCTCTTTCTCTCTCTCTGCTTGATAGGCAGGAACAGTCTCTCTTCCTCAACGCCGTTCAGCTCCGAAGTGAATGACAAATGTGCGCGGCATCCGCTTCCGCTTTATACCCGCGATGCGGGGCGGAGCGCGAGATGCAAATCTCGCACGCTAATGGCCATTGGCCCGTTCCTTATACACTCGAAGCTGATAGGGGCTCCCAGAAGTGATCCCAATTCGTCGGTGACGTCCGACGTACGTCGAACGTGACCAACTGAAAGGGAACAGTAGGAGCATCCATGTCATTCAGCTGGGCAAACCTGGTCCTTAAAAGTGCCATTTTTCCTCGTTCCTCCAATAAATTCTTTAAAAGGAGCTTATCTCTTGCAACAGAGTCAATGGAAGATGAATTATTGTGGGTAGAGTCACTGCTTTGCCCAAGGATGTCTTGTTCAAGAATCTTCATTTTTTCTTTAAGGGCTCTAGTACTATGTGCAGTGTACTGTTGGAAAAAGACTTAATTTGTGCTTTACCAATGTCCCACCATTGACTCAATGACTGAAAAAAGCATCTCTCCTCTCTCCAAGTTTTCCAGAAAAGATTAAAAGAGTGAATAAAGGTGCAGTCCTGCAATAATCTATTATTAAAGTGCCAGTGTGATTTAGAGAATCCAGAAAAAGAGACAGAAACTACAATAGATAAATAGTGATGATCAGAAAGAAAGGATGGCGAAATCGAGCTACTAAAAAACCTACCTTAGAAAGTATTCTGAAAAACATGATAAGTTCTTGACCAACATTTGGAGCATAAACATTAAAAAAGGAAAAAATGTGTATCACCCAAAGCAATATCAGCTCTCAGAATCCGACCAGGCATTACCTCAACCATGTCTGTTTGACTACTGACACTTGGGGAAAAAAAGGATGGCAACACCTGCACTGAGGTTTGTTCCATGACTTAACAAAACATTGCCTTTCCGATCACCAATCCACTGTGTCTGATTCTGCTGATCTGTATGTGTTTCCTGTAATAAAATCACATCTGCCTTCTTTAAGCGCAAATAATCAAATAAAGCCGCTCTCTTTTCTATACCCCGACAACCATTGATATTAAAAGTCCCAATGTTTAAGGTTGTCATGAGGAGAGGAAAGAAAAGAAAAAGCAAAGAACCGCCCAAAATATCACCCTGTTAATAAACATGGCTTCTAATTTTTTGACTTCTAATCTTTTTTTAACCGCGCTCACATGTTTCTTGAGTCTATATCATTTTGGCTGATCAAGCTCCTCCAATGAAGCTTTTCTCATAGCCATAAAGCTGCAAATCAGAGAAATACTTCTCTAATTTTGGTCTTCACTGATTAAAAGTACTGTCAAGAAAATCGTTAATTTGTTGCACCGTATAATAAGGTGGCTTCATTTGAAGGCTATTTTTTTTTCTGCGTTACTTCCTTGTGAACTGACATCAGTGTAAAAATCTACAATATCAGATTCCTCGCTCTCAGAATCCATATCTACGGACTGAGTCTCACCTCTCTCGGTGAGCTGGTCCACCTCACTCTGTGACAGGCCAGCAGGTGCGTGCGAGTTCTGCGACTCTGGCTCGCCCGGGCGCTCTGGATCGCTGGTTCCCGCAATGGCGATCTCTAATGCACCGCAAGTCCCACTGCTGACATTATCAAGTTCACTAACATTCACCGAACAATTTTCTGCATCCTCAGCACGACTGTTCGTTGCGTGCTCTTCCGGATGTTCTTCATCTTTAGACAAAGAATCCAATACAGCCCGCTCATCAGTTTTATTGTCTAAATCCTGATTATTATTTACCGAGGTAGGAGCCACTATCTCCGAAGATATATTAGGTTACGCTCATTTTGTTTAGCCACCTTATTAGATGGGCATTTCTTTTTTGTGTGACAAAAAATCCCACAAGAGAAACATTTCATTGAATCCGTGCTGATAAAAATTGTATAATCTTTACCTGACAAAGTAAATTTCACTGAAACATCTAAATTTTGAAATTCAACATTCAAAATGATGAAAGTTTGACGCCTGAAGGACATCACATGTTTCAAATCAGGATTTTTAACCCCAAGGGGAATCATTTTAATCAGCATCAATATTTTGCCATAGTGGCCAAGTAATCACTCAAGTGAGTCACTGGAGATGAACGGAGGCACATTGGAAAGAATTACCTTTTTAGAAGGACTCGACAGCGGTAAAACAGGCAGAAAAGCATCACCAACAGATAAGCCAACTTCTACTAAATGATGAACCATAGACTCTTCTTTCAAAAACACAACGACAGCTTTATTCATTCTAGATGCTGACAATATGTTCCGAGCACCTATTTCACTACTAATAGCAGTCAAGCAGTCTTCAACTGTGATAGATCCATCAGGAATACATTTACAGCCGTTCCGGGCGGTTAAAGTAGCAAACCCGTCAGAGTCTGCCGACATTTTTCACAACCCCTAACAGCTTTAAATAACTACAAACTAAATTAAACTAAATTATTAGAGAAATGGGAAAAAGGAAAGAAAACTCACTCAAAAACGCCGCCACACGCTCAAACACTCACGTGCTCCTCCCAGTCACTCCGCACATGCGCACACAGAGAGAGAGAGAGAGAGAGAGAGAGAGAGAGATTCTCATAAACTACAAAACAGAGACTCAAGTTGCAAGACAAATTCATCCACCGCCCCTGTCATTTTGAGCATTTAGCGGTAACACTTTACAATAAGGTTAATACATTAACTAACACTAAATAACAATGAGCAATACCTTTGTCACAGTATTTATAAATTTTTGTTAACATTAAGTAATATCCATTAAATACAGATACTTATACGTCAAATAATATCAACACATTGATTTTAATAATGTATTAGTAAATGATGAAATTAACATCAACAAATGCTTTAGGGTATTTTACATTGGTTCATGTTAACTAATATAGTTAACTATGTTACCAAATGGAACCTTATTGTAAAGTCAAGTTACCACTTCAGCTATTCACCGAAAGTATTCATTAAACAGGTCAAATACTGCGGATTTACTAGAACATTTTAATTAAAGATTTGCATTGTCCCTTGACACTATTGTCACAACAGGCATTATGTGAGAAAGAGCTTCGTGTACTCCTATGCTGCCAAAACACCATTCCCCATGTTTTCGCTCCATGGCAGTTTTCTCCTTTCTCCAGGAGAATAAAGTTCCTGCCGCACTCCTGATGCCAGCTGTCGTTCCTAATTCCGCCTCAATGGTAAAATCGAGCCGTTTCTCCGGACCTGAATCTGTCATGGGCTCAGACACCTCGCCTCCGCAAGCAGAACATCTTTAGGTGACAGTAATGAGAACATCGCTGGGGCTCATTTTATGTTGGTGTGTGTGTGCATGTGTGTGTTTGTTTGTTTTTCTCTTCTTTTCCTTCTCGGTTTCTGCATTATTTCCTTCTTCTCCTCCTCCTTTCCTCCACCTCAGTGTTTTTGGCGCCTTTTGACAGAATGCTAAACATTTCCTCGGGTGTCGTTTCGTTTGTTGGTTGACCATTACTGGATAGCTGATTTGCATTCTTTGACTTGACATGTACTTGATGACATAACATCCTGCGTTAGAGTCACCTGGATTGGGAACTGTGGAGTGGTAGGAATCTAGCAACTGAACTGTCACCAAGTGTCATTCATCACCACACCAGTGAACATGGCGAAGGGCCAAGTACTGAAATTCTAGAAATTGGAAAAATCTGCAATATGTACTCGCTCACTGCTTCCTCAACTGCTGAAACCAACCAAATTAACAAATAAATTAATGAACACATTAAGTTGATGTACATCTTATTTGCTAATCATTACTTCAGTTATTTGAGCAAGACTTTCAGACTGTCACTGTTTGACTTAGCATTTATTCCTTCAGTAGAGTTAAATATAGCACAAGGATTATGTCTTTTGAAGGTTACAAACCAAATAGCTCATTTACAAAAGTGATGATACCTGTCAGACGCATTTAATCCTCAACACCCACCATCAGGTTGTAACGACTCGGCTGCATATGTTAATAAATTAAATTAGCTCAATAGGGAATTATGGGTGTTTATATTTAATTATTCATAATTTATCGTAACGTGTTATGATCAAATTATAAATCTTTAAATCACCCAAAAAGGGAAATACCTAGCCCAAGTATTTGTACAATATATATATACAGTTAACAACAATGGATTGCAATTAACTACGAATATATATGACAAATCAGTAGGCTACAGAATAACTTTTAAAGAATGAATTCAAAATTTGGCTGATGCGTTCGTTTAACGAACCGACAGTACAATCTTTTATCAACTCTTATCCTTCTGCCGCAAAGAATAACTTTCTGAACTAGATATTAATTAAAGTATTCAACGATACTATATGCAAGCTTGTAGCTAGATCTGAACATTAAAGTGACTATATGTTTTTGAAACATGAGCAGAATGAATGCTTGTAAATCGTTCATAAAACCATTTAAATCACACTCAGTTCAATGCAAAAATGTGAGAATGGATTTATGAACAATTTACACAGGAATGTGTTCTGTTCGTGTTTTAATGAATAAGGCTCATGAAAAAAGATGATTATCTTGTAGATATTACTTTCCTCTGAAGATCATTTTAGAAGAAGACTAGGCTATGTTTCAAATGTAAAGAGTCAATACCATGCATTAAGGTTCTTGTCAGCATTGCAACCTTTTTATTTGCCTTGCTAGTCAAATAAGCCGAAAATGCATATTGAAGCCTTCAGTTTTTGAAAAAAGCAACCAAATGGAGAGGTACTG
The DNA here is from genome assembly GCA_039654105.1 of Coreius guichenoti. Taxonomy (NCBI): domain Eukaryota; kingdom Metazoa; phylum Chordata; class Actinopteri; order Cypriniformes; family Gobionidae; genus Coreius; species Coreius guichenoti. Next base: position 20,141,028 of record CM077168.1, read on the forward strand.
AAGCGTTCCTATTGCAACAACATTATACCATTGCTCAATTTACTGTTTGTTTGCTAGGGTTTCTTTTCTGAGTGTTTTGTCTAATTGGAAATGGAATCTTAATGAAACATTGATAGAAAAAAGGCAGTGGACCCAAACTCAAAGCACCATGGAGTAATTGTGCCTTTTTCAGTATAGTCTTTTTCTCCCCCTTTTTTCCTTTTTGCTAAATTAAACTGCTTTTTAAAGGAGTAGTTCACACAAAATTAAAACTCTGTCATGATTTTCTCTCATGTTCCAAATCCAAACGTGAGTTAGAGGTAGATTTGTGCTCTTTTCTCATCTCACTCACACCAAACACACAGATCTACAGTATATTCCTCAAAGTGTACAGAAAAAACAACAACTGAACTTGATGCAAATTTGCAATAATTAAATCATTATCCCACATGTGATGAACTTGTAACATGCTCTGATGCTTGTCTCATCCCTGTGTATACAAATGTGTGTTTTGCTCGTGGGTAATATTTCATAGTTATTGTTCACCAATGCTAACTAAAGGTGCTTTAAGAGGTTTTTTTTTATTTATTTTTTTTATATCTCACAAAAAATGTCTTTACTTCTGATGGGCGGTGTTTAGAGACTAGGGTTTGTGGTTTAAGAAAGCAAGATGAAAGTTATAATGTCAAATGTACGAAATGTGCTAACATAGTTAAAATAAATATTTTTAATTAATTGCATGTGTTAAGTTAATTTGACAGCCCTAAATATTCATGTATGACTCATTAGTCTGGCTATATGCTAACATCAGAATCAGCTAATCAAAATAATTCAAGCAGAAGTATTAGTTGTTTAAATAATGTTGCTGTATATGAAGAATCTAAAAATAGATGTGATTTTCATTAGAAATTTTTATGTAAACTAAATGTAGGCATCAGACAGTCAGTCAAGTTTTGAGTCAAAGCCTTGGTGTAATTTAAAGTGATTGTTCACCCAAAATTGAAAGTACACACCCTCATGCCGTTACAAACCTGTAGGACTTTCTTTTTTCTATGGAACACAAAAGAAGATAAAGTCGGCATGAAACGGAAGTTGCAATCGTCTTTTCTTCCCTATTGTGATGTATGTCTGAGTGAAATGGCTTCTTGAATAAGAAAAATTGAAGGATGGGACTTTATTGGATTGTTGTGGTTTGCTATTGTCATGTCATGCGAGTGACAGCTCAGTGTGTGTGTGTGTGTGTGTGTGTGTGTGTGTGTGCAGGTAAAATTTTCATTCCATGCTGACTTCAAGTAAAAAAAAAACTACTATTAAAGAATTCCTTCAAGTAACAACGGCAAAGTAATTAACAACAAGTTCCTGACCACTCAGTCTGTCAACACAATAAGTTCGGCTTTCAGGGTTATGTAGGTGAACCATAGATGTAATGAAGGTGAGAATTAGCATGACCTTTACTTGAGGATACAGCTCTACTTGTAATGATGTCATGGGGGTTGTGCTGACATCATATCACCAGCATGGCTGTTCAATCAATTTTCAACACTCTCTCCCTAGCGAGAGTATTTGCCTGATTTTGATTAAATTACCCTTGAATCGGTAGGCAACCCTAGAGACTTGTTTTCTGCTCTTTCTCTCTCCCTACCTCTGCCTCTCTCTCACACACACTCTTTCTTTCTCTTGCTTGCTTGCTCCCCCTCACCCTTTTTCATTTTGAGGTTTAACTTGACTCAATTCCAAATCGAGATTGTACCCTTGACCTCCCAGGCTGCCTCCATTAATAGCATCTGCTGAAGCGTTTAATAGGTTTCAGAAGCTCTAAGTAGTCAGTGGGCAGACTCCTTTGAGTAAACGGTTGTTATTTTTGTCGGCCATTTTGTGTGCTACCTTGAGTTATTAAGCCCTTATCATCTTGACTTGTAAACCGATTCCTGAGAGAAGTGTCATTCACTGACCCAGGTCCAGCCATAAAAAGGCTAAACAACATCATTCAACAAGGTTGGGGTGTGGGGGAAACACTAAAGAGAGGCGAATAAGACAAACAAGTTTCTTTTTCGCAGTCTTGAAGTCGTTGAGAAGCATGGACATAATCTAAAATGAATCCGAATTTAAAGCATTGCTTTTGTCAAAAAAAAAAACTTTAGCGTAAAGGGTGTGTCTGTTCTGTTCAGAGACTTTTTTGCTTGAGGCAATTTTAGGCGTATTTCATTTCCTCTCTGATTTGACAGTTTCTTACTTAAGCAAGCTGGTTTCTATGCATATCATTACAACGTAACAGATTGTTAGTTAATTGCAGTTGAGTCTGGAGGCATCGCTTCTTCTGCTATCTTCACAGAAAAGTAGTTGGGGCAGAACTCGAGATGCATCCCCAAGTGCTGATATCCAAAATACCAAAATTAAACCAAACATGAGTTCTGACATATTCCAGCTGAGCTGTTCTGAACATAGATATGATGCCATACACTTAAACTGATCTAGCTATACCACTGTCCTTGGGGAATGAAGGGATTAAAATTATATATTTTAGGATTTATGCCACTAGCTGAACCTCTGTTGTCCCCCAAACTATTTTAAGCATTAAAGCAGTTGGACTGTTTAGCCCTTCTTGCTCTCCCTCCCTGAAAAACATCTCATAGTCTGTCAGACATCCAGAGAGGATGGAAGTGTGAAAGAGACATCACATGAGCAAATGTGAGTCCTTCTCCTGTAGTGCCCTTGAGCAAAGTATTTTGTCTGCTGTTCGCTCTTGGGGGAACTACAGAGTGAATGTCTCTGTTTTAGGGATCTGTTATGTTAAAAAAAGATGTATCTTGAGTTAATAAATGAGTTAAATTAGGGTTAGAATTTTCTGGCCCTCACCCATTTTATTCTGGGTGTGTTATTTTAATGTCTGATGTTCCACCATGGATTCTCCCAAAGGCAGCTTTAGGGAAATCATCCATCGGCAGCAAGATTCCGCAAGATGCAGCCGCTGCACATTACACTCCTCATAGAGAAATGGTGTGTTTTTTTTTGTTTTTTTTTAACAAGCCGTGATATACAAACATAGAGCTAGCAAAGCACAGTAGGTTGTAAGTCTCTGTCTCTTTCTCTTACAAAGCAAAAGAGGAACAGCAGACGTCACCATCATTTGGTGTTGTTTATTTATTTATTTTTGCTGAACAACGTCTCAGCAAAAATGTGTTCTTATATGAGAACGCTATATCATGTGCCAAAAATAATTCAACTTTATATGCGAAAAATGCTATGGGCTTCAGAACACTGTGGAGCTTGAAGGAAATCTGTTTACATTTGTTTTTCGAAAAGAAAAGAAAAGAGTCATTTTCTTGTTTAGAACAGGAAACCGGTAATACACTGCTGTGGATAGGCATGAGCCTTTTGTGGAATATCATGAGTAAGACAGTAACTTCTGGTAAGGAACATTTTAAAAAAAGTGGCAGTCATGAGATATCAATGAGAAAACCACAAATACAACACCCTTCAATCTCACTAAGATAGTCTATTTTTGCTGCATCATGAAATAAATCAGGAATCTGGTTTTGAGTTCAATAAGTGTGAATAAATACATTTATTAAGCATTTATAACATGTGAGTTAAAAAGGGCTCACTATTTGGCAGGTATTGCCTTAAAGTCACCCTTTTTATTCATGCAGTTATAACTGCTTATCAACAATCTATAATGCATTTGTAAATGAGTTATTAGTCATTAACAAACACCTTTATAAACCCTTTACAAAGGGAACCTTAATGTAAAGTGTTACCAGGAAACCTTAGCCTATATATGCAAAAGAAAGCACTTTTGTTTTCTTTTCTGATTTGGTCTAGGGTTGAGAATTTATTTATTTAATTTTTTTGTATTTAATTGGGTTCGTAATTAAATACAAGCACGTTAATATATGTTCATGCTGTGTCTTTTCAGTTGAAGGACATAAAAATGGATGTCCTTAAGATATCTATTTATATTACCACAAATGGTACAAAAAAAAAAATAAGAATGATTTCAGATTCCTTATAAACTCTGTCTCCTAGTGACCACTATGTATTAAGGGGCTTCAATCAAGTACTTTGTTAGTTCATGTTTTCAAACCAGTAATACCAGAAAGTATGTATACCAATCAATGTATACCACTCAGTATACCAATCACAACTGACTGGGTCATATGACCAATAACCGCAGATTAGTGTCACGCAAAGGAGGGGTTTGGAAAAATGGAACGTTGAGGGAATCCTTTGGGAGTCGTTGAGCAAATAAGGTAAAAATAAATGAAAAAATAGGAACCTTTCAAATGCCATAATAGGGGCACTTTAATAGCAGAATGTCCAAGCTTTTCTTTTTTTCAATCAATGAAAGTAAAAGGGGACCATGTAAAGATTTTCAAAATACACCATCAATATCAATATATACACAAGAAATATTTCCGATACGACATCAGCAAATGTGTGAACCCAACTTGGAAGAAAAGTACATGAATATCATCACTTCCTGCATGTTACATTTCCCCAGTCCTAAAGAGCAGTAAAAAATATTAATGAAATCCTTCCCACATCGTGTTTTCTCCCAGTAACCACTGTTCTCAAAAGGTTTGTTACGTAATTCAGTATTTATAAATCAGCAATCATCCTCTCCATTGCCAGCTTTGGCCATTTAATGAAGGGAGTATACAGTTGGCCGACTTACAATCGTACCCTGAACTTCGTCAGTCCACTAGGTATGAACTCAGATTGTATCTCAGTTTAAGTGCCACACCTCAGAGGCATGATGATGGAAGAAAAACAGTTTGCTTCTGTTGTCTTTCAAACCCTCTTTTGCTCCCCTTGCATTTCTTTTTTGTTTACCAAATGGTTAGAGAGTGCAGATTAATAGCGGTCCAGAGGGCAAAAGGTAATGAAAACTGGAGTAGTTTCCCTCCTGAGACAAAAGAGCCTGTGCAGAATTAATTATGTCTCGCAAAAAAAAAGAAGAAAAAAAAAAGCTTGTGCTCACAGGGAAGAAAAAGTAATACACATCATTTGGAATTGGGAGCTTTTGAAAAGGCTTAATGTTTAAGCAACAGTAACGTTCTGTAAGGTATTAACAACTAACAATAGTATTAATCATCAAAATTATGTCATGTGATTGTGAAGAGGTTAGGTATCTGTCAAGCAGTCAGACAAAACTTTTCTTAGTAGACATTTTATTCTATGAGAGCAGGGAAGAAACATATTGACAAGCTGTTTATGATATTTTGCCTGATACACCTATGAACATATTCCCAGCTGCCTTCCTACCTTGATTCAACGTATAGTCTGTTATTGGTCCCTAAATATTACAACTAAATAAATTGTGTCATTTGGAATTATTAGTGAATCATACTTTTTTAATTAAATTTTTGCTCAATTGTATGTCTACAGTTGAAATAGAGCAGCTAAAATATAATATATTATAGGGTTATCTCTACAAATCTCTTATAGTACTTCCTCTAAAATCATATTTCACTATTCACAAAATACAGCACATACTTTTTAAAATCCTGAAAATTACTATTTTGGAGACTAGACTGAACCAAGTCTAGACTGAACAAAGTAGAGGGTGAAAGTACAAAACTATAAAACTACAAAATATTACTCAACTTTGAGTTGAAGTACCAAAAGTACCAAACCTACTTCTGCTTATTTTAAACTAATTGTCAATCCAACACAAATAAAAGCCAATCAAACGCTACTATTCACTTAACACTATTCTCTTAAGCAGCCGTGGCTCGTCTGTATGGGCAGGCACCAAAATATTCATCCGAACATAGACCTCTATATACACTGAATTAATAATAAATTGTAAATGTATTCAGAATTCTGCAACAAACATTTTTTGGATGTTCTAATTTGGCCATGAAGTGAGCAGGATATACAAACCCGATTCCAAAAAAGTTGGGACACTGTACAAATTGTGAATAAAAAAGGAATGCAATAATTTACAAATCTCATAAACTTATATTTTATTCACAATAGAATATAGACAACATATCAAATGTTGAAAGTGAGACATTTTGAAATGTCATGCCAAATATTGGCTCATTTTGGATTTCATGAGAGCTACACATTCCAAAAAAGTTGGGACAGGTAGCAATAAGAGGCCGGAAAAGTTAAATGTACATATAAGGAACAGCTAAAGGACCAATTTGCAACTTATTAGGTCAATTGGCAACATGATTGGGTATAAAAAGAGCCTCTCAGAGTGGCAGTGTCTCTCAGAAGTCAAGATGGGCAGAGGATCACCAATTCCCCCAATGCTGCGGCGAAAAATAGTGGAGCAATATCAGAAAGGAGTTTCTCAGAGAAAAATTGCAAAGAGTTTGAAGTTATCATCATCTACAGTGCATAATGTCATCCAAAGATTCAGAGAATCTGGAACAATCTCTGTGCGTAAGGGTCAAGGCCGGAAAACCATACTGGATGCCCGTGATCTTCGGGCCCTTAGACGGCACTGCATCACATACAGGAATGCTACTGTAATGGAAATCACAACATGGACACAGGAATACTTCCAGAAAACATTGTCGGTGAACACAATCCACCGTGCCATTTGCCGTTGCCGTCTAAAACTCTATAGGTCAAAAAAGAAGCCATATCTAAACATAATCCAGAAGCGCAGGCGTTTTCTCTGGGCCAAGGCTCATTTAAAATGGACTGTGGCAAAGTGGAAAACTGTTCTGTGGTCAGATGAATCAAAATTTGAAGTTCTTTTTGGAAAACTGGGATGCCATGTCATCCGGACTAAAGAGGACAAGGACAACCCAAGTTGTTATCAGCGCTCAGTTCAGAAGCCTGCATCTCTGATGGTATGGGGTTGCATGAGTGCGTGTGGCATGGGCAGCTTACACATCTGGAAAGGCACCATCAATGCTGAAAGGTATAGCCAAGTTCTAGAACAACATATGCTTCCATCCAGACGTCGTCTCTTTCAGGGAAGACCTTGCATTTTCCAACATGACAATGCCAGACCACATACTGCATCAATTACAACATCATGGCTGCGTAGAAGAAGGATCCGGGTACTGAAATGGCCAGCCTGCAGTCCAGATCTTTCACCCATAGAAAACATTTGGCGCATCATAAAGAGGAAGATGCGACAAAGAAGACCTAAGATAGTTGAGCAACTAGAAGCCTGTATTAGACAAGAATGGGACAACATTCCTATTCCTAAACTTGAGCAACTTGTCTCCTCAGTCCCCAGATGTTTGCAGACTGTTATAAAAAGAAGAGGGGATGCCACACAGTGGTAAACATGGCCTTGTCCCAACTTTTTTGAGATGTGTTGATGCCATGAAATTTAAAATCAACTTATTTTTCCCTTAAAATGATACATTTTCTCAGTTTAAACATTTGATATGTCATCTATGTTGTATTCTGAATAAAATATTGAAATTTGAAACTTCCACATCATTGCATTCTGTTTTTATTCACAATTTGTACAGTGTCCCAACTTTTTTGGAATCGGGTTTGTATTAAAATGAAGCGCATGGATTCGATAGGCATGTATTCATGATACTAGGTGGGGCAGCCGGTCTCTGAGCCCTCACCAGCTCTACAGCGCCCCACAAATTTCCAATGTAAATCTGTGGTGAAAAATGGAACTGCACTGCGCTCTCATAGAGAACCAATGGGGCAGATTTCTGGCTGCCCCACCTATTTTCACGTGACCTCTCATAAACCTCGCTCCAGACCAAAACGCTTCAGCTATGTGTCTGCATCAGGTCAGTAACTAGTTGGCATGTCTGTTCTTCCTATGTGGAGTAGCGTATCAAATTAATGAAAGTATAAATCCTTTATTTTAAACGTGCTCATGTGAATAGTCTTTATACTAGTTCTGGTGTGATTGTTTTATGTTTGTTCTCAGAATAGACATGACTTTCCTCACTGGAATTCCTACACAACTTGCAATATTCTAAAACAACATCTGAGGCAATAAATTCTACATTCTAAGGCAATTCTAAGATGGTATTCTATGCGTTAGTCGTGTGTACCAAGTCTGTCAATCATCATTAGAGCACCGCATGTCACCCTCAGGCTGAATAATGCAATGACATTAGAATTCTGCCCAAAGTGAGTCAGCAATTAGAGCAGGGGTCTCCAAACTCAGTCCTGGAGGGCCACTGTCCTGCAGAGTTTAGCTCCAACCCCAAATAAACACACCTGAACTAGCTAATCAGTGTCTTACAAGGCCCTAGTTAGACACTGATTAGCTGGTTCAGGTGTGTTTAATCAACACGTTCTCATGAAATGCGTATATATAGCACGAATTGTATTTATTGTGCGATTTATACGCCAAAATTAGTTTTTACGTGCATATGATACGCATTGTCACCCCATTGGGTAGGTTTAGCCGTGTGGGGTACGTGCATATAACATACTTGGGTAGGTTTAGTCGTGTGGGGTACATGCATATAACACGTTATAAAGTGCGTATCATATGCACGCGAAAACTGCGTAACATATGCACGTAAAAACTCATTTTGGCGTATAAATCGCACAATAAATACAATTCGTGCTATAGATACGCATTTTCATGAGATCAGGCTGGTTTAATTGGGGTTGGAGCTAACTCTGCAGGACAGCGGCCCTCCAGGACTGAGTTTGGAGACCCCTGGATTAGAATATAAAGCTTACAAAATGCTAATCATCAACTAGTGCTAAGACCCAGAATCTGCCCTACCTAAATTTATGACCAGGAGCCGCTACTGCTCTTAAGTCTAAATAAAATCCAATGCCTTAATGTGAGGTTAATTATTATTCCTCATAAATGAAGCAGGCTTACGTATTAATGTTTTGTACTGTCTTGAATGTTTTATCTTGTAAGAAAAGCATTGTTATTCATCAAATTGCCCTTCAGCCTGGCTTAGGGGTGGTTCAGTGCAAGATCCTCATATTACAATTTAACACCAAACTGTTGAGCCATGATTAGCTCCAGGCTGTTCTGTCATATATGTTTGCAATAAAATAACTGCACAGTAATTGGGAGGCCTTTTATACATTATGAGCCTATTTTTACTTAGTCATATTAGTTCATGTATCTTGATCAGATTGCCTGTATTTGCACATTCTGCTCTGCATTTGTTCTACTAATAAAGGTTCTTTATTGGCATTTGATGGTTCCATGAAGAACCTTTAACATCCATGCAACCTTTCTATTGCATCAAAACATTCTGTAGATTGAAGAAAAAAAAAAAAAGGTTAGATAATTAAAATGTTTTTGTTTTTTTGTTTTTTGTTTACAGTAAGAAATAATTGTTCCATGAATTGTTCTTTGGAGAACTCAAATGATTATGTTATGACATCACTTTGAAAACCCTCCTTTGGAACCTTTATATTTAAGAGTGCACTGATGGTAATGCTGGCAAGTGAAATATTCTATGTATCTCCTATTCAACCTGTTATGCATTTCCGATACATCTCAGAGGGAATTTACACTGGGTCTTTTCATGATAGAATAGCTATCAGATCACTAAAAATGCATGACGCGACCAAGTGTAAATACCCCCTGTGTGTCAGATGTTTGTCACAGCATAGTGTGTCATTATCTTAATGTGCACGCTTCTGGAGGTGTCTGACCTCCCAGTGATCACAGAGATTTATCTTCGACTCTCTATCAGCTATTCTGATTAAGGTTCGTCTCAAACAAGAGCAGGTCAGATGAATTTACAGATACACGGATGGTTTTATTTTATGTGAAAATCCACAAAGCAGCATTACCTTGGCTGATTTCCAAAAGTTATTTTCGGGGGACAACAATCAATCGAGATGCTTATTCTTTGTGAGAAATGGCTGCATCTAAATGGCCACCGGCTGAATACGAACGAACTGTCTAAACAGATCGATAATCGTCTTTCCTAATCACAAGCGCTCATGATTGAGATTTTTAGCCCTGGACCGCGGCGTGTGCCTTCCTTGTTCTTGCGTATATAAACTTGCTCAAGATTGCCTCATGCATGCCAATGGCTCCATTTTATTCTAAACAAATAGCCAGCCAAACTCTCCCTCTAGGACTCTGAGTCAACCCCTTTTCTGTCAAACAACACAATTGATTCCAAAGCTGACCTGAGCGGAATGCCAGATCAATCCCTCAGAACTTCCTTCCACAACCCTCTATTGACTGCTGTAATAACTGAGAGAATAGATATTGGATAGGTGAGGGGGAAAAAAATGTTAAGTGTGTAAAAGGAATGTCACCTACCTTGGCTACACCTCTCTTTCTCTTCATCTACTGGAGTTTTATGCTCACGTCATCTCACTCCATACTTTCAGCTTATTTTAACTATTTGTTTGGAGAATACCATAGCTTAGCTTAGTGGCTTGCCCAACACTGAAAGCTAGTATGTTCTTTGGGCAGTCTGCCAGTGTCTGCCTTTCTGATAATTCACAGTCACATTGCCAGCATTATCTAACTCCTGCCCTATCCCTATTTCAGTAGAGGAGAGATCTGCTCTATTACTCCCTTATCTGATCTACCCCTCAGTCTCTACTCTTCTCATCACGCTTTTCATTGTAATCTCATCTTTCATCAGCCACGGTGGGCCCGCCATGCAGATCTGCTTATTAATCAATCTGACGGGCAAGTGCCCAGAGACACATAGAAATTACAAGATCCACAATGTACTGTACATGCTGGGATTGTTTGTATCTCATTGGGTCAAGTATTACGTATCATGGGTCAATGACATGATGCAGTTTTTCTCTAGATCTTTTAATTTATTGAAAAAATTCATTTTGAAATATCACAGTGAAACAACAGACATAAGAAAAAAATTCTTGAAAATAAAAACTTAAGTTTGGCATAATATTTTATTATTATTCATTTAACACTAGAACTGCCAGGGGTCGTTGTATACCTAAACCCGCCAGCGGGTAAAATTTACCCATGGCCATGATTACTGTTTTGATATGGCTAAAAAACGTATTATGTCAGTGTATTCACAAAGTAAAATGATGAAATTATCATTTTTAGTCATTAACTAAGTTTTTGTCCTGTTGTTTTATGCTATTTTAAGCAGGCTACACTAATCACTTTTTGGTGAATGGCTAAATCAGCCTGCAATGGCAACGAGAATTAGAAGGAAATAAATACATATTTGGATGGTGTAATATAATAAAATGTCATTAATCACATATTAAGATAACCCATGTTATTTAAATGACTAAAATACCCCAAATAGACAATAAAGAGCAATAATAATTCACCGCACTGCATAGGATGTATGATGCAACAAAAAATTCAAGCGCACAGTTTCACCTAATTAATTATTAATTTGTTTAGTTATATAATTTTTTATTTGAATGAGAACACCAATAAACTTGGGGTAATCAAAAATTGTTTTATTCATTACATTGTAGATCGGAAATATTTTTTTTCAGGAAACTGGCAGACTTGAATAAATAGCAACACAGTAGTAAACAATACATGATAAAAATTGCACATTGCAAAATTTGAACATTTATGAGTAGGCTAAAATATCTTCATTTGAACATGCATTGTGTGACCGTTTACAGTAAGCCTACACGTTTGTAACGATGAGTCCACTGCAGGCAAGTTGATAGAACCCAAGTGCAGCTTTATTTACATCCAAACATAGAACAGAAACTTGGCATGGCGAAAACTCACCAACAGTGGTAACAATCACAATACTAGACAAAGACGTGTGGCAAACATGAGGGCTTAAATACACAGGGACTAATGACTAACAAGACACACCTGTGAACAATCAAGACAATGAACCAATGACAGAAATGAACTGAGAACCCACATGACTAAATCAACCAACGACAACAAGACACAAGAGACTAGGGAAGCACATGACATGATCACATGAGGGCACAATGGAATCACATGACAACAGGAAACATGACAATGAACATAACAAGAGCATGACACACGAACATGAAACACAACCAACACACTAGACGTTACAACGTTGCTCAAACACAGCGTGAAAATAAAGGAATTATATAGGGGTAAATTTTACCTGCTGGCGGTTTTAGGTATAAATGCTCAGTTTTTTAATCTGGTTTTATCTAAACAATTTTTAACAACAGGGGATTGTAAATAACACAATTTTAGTAAAAGTCAATGACTGGGAGACTTAGTAATTATTTTACTGAAAATCTGTTATGTACATTTGAAAAACAGCCATGGGTTCTAGTGTTAAAGAAATAATAGATAAAGTTAACTTGATGTAGCATGAAGAAAAAAGGACAGACAATGACATCATAGAGAGGCCCCTGAAGACCCTCATGACTATGTGTCAAGGTCAATAAGTCTCTGAAAATATTGGATAATTTGACCTTTTATGACATAGCAAAGTTAGTTCAGGTTGTGAAAGGTCTATACATTGTAACGTGTTTTTATCTTATAAAATAATAATTAAGATAAGTTCACTCAGATATATGTACAAAATATGCTGCAGTATTACTTTTTAAGTGATGGTTATGATTTTTTTTTTTTTTTTTACTTTGCACATTTGTTTTAAGCAAGATTTTTAAATGATTTTTCCTTTTCTTTATTGTGAACCCTGTTATTTGTCATTGACCCAAGTAGATTCACACTGAACAAAATTGTGCTGTAATTGAATGATAAATAAGATAAATGAAATTGGAGCCATTGGAATGTTCTTCTTTCACTTCTACGTCTACAGCTTCTGCGTTGTAATCACCCAGATAAGGCTGAAAAAGACTGTCCTGTCATCTCCAATCATTGCATCGTCTGCCAGGGAAGGAGGCTAACAAGGGAGGATCGCTTGAAGCAAACAGATGCATAAACCCCCTTTCCTGCTGCCTAACCCTGTCTCACATCCTTCACTTCCTGTGAGACTCATCCAGACACTTGATGGGATTGAATGCAACATTCCACATATATAGGAAGAGCTTTACATTTACACTGTGCTCTAAAACGCTTTAATTAGTAGTCGTACAAACCAAACAACTATTCAAGTTTTTATAAACAGAAAATCTAGAAATGATATTCACCCAATATCAACCGCAGCCAGATGCATTTATCTACGCTGCCCTTTTTCCACATTCATGAATGCACTGTATACATTATCCAAATTCTGTTAATCCAATCTGCCATTCCCCTTCTCTGACATTGAGGAGGAGGACTCTGAAAGCCTCTGAGACCCAGAACCCTCCATCCATAGCAGCAGAGCGTGTCTGTAAAGCAGTCTCTCCATACCAGAGGATAATTCATCCATAAGAGGAAGCAGATAGCAGGCGTCAGATCTCTTTCTCCCAAAGCTAAAACTTGGCACCATCCACTCACTGTCACATCAATACAGGTTCCAAAACAGCCAGAACAATGCTTGAGAAGCCCACAGTTCTACCCTGTCCTGGTTTTCTGAGTCTGACGTGCAATCCCATGTTTGGCAGAAGAGAATGGCCCATGCAGCCACAGGCTTAAGAGATAAAAGATTAATTGAAACAAATCAGTGGGGGTGAATTTAAAGCACAGAGAGAGCAGAGAGAAGGGGAGATTGGGATTAGGGTTTAGGAGAGTGTAACCAAGCACATCCTGAGCACTGACCCATCCTTCAGCCAAGTCCAACTTGGAATGGGGTTCAAACACTTGGCACAGCTCAGATTTTTTTAACCTTCTCCCATCCCTGCTGCTTTTTGGGCCTTGCTAATTTATTTTATCCTGTTCTTCTCTTTCCCAATGGGAAAAGTGGATACAAGCTTTTTTTTTTTTTTTTTTTTTGGGTGATCTCGATAACAGAGAGGCACACATTTTCCATGAAAACTTAACCGCATCCTTCTGATCCTTAAAATGAATGAATGAATGAATCTCCTATGCTTTCACTATTTCTACATCCCTCCCTGTTCTACCTTGTACTATTCTGGACAATGTTTAAAACTTGCATTGCTAGCATTTATCTAGGTATTGCCTCAAGATGAATTGCTTGTTGTGTTCCTCATTTGTAATTCACTTTGGGTAAAAGCGTCTGCTTAATGAATAAATGTAAATGTCACAACTCGATCTTCCATTGAAACGACAGACTTCTCCAATAATTGATTCTGCAAAGGACTGTAACCCCTTTGTTACAGTCAGTGTTGGGCAGTAACTAGTTACTAGTAATGCATTACAGTAATAATATTACTTTCCCTTGTAACTAGTAGTGTAACTAATTACTAATAAAATGTAAGTAATAATATTACAGTTACCATCCAAAAAAATGGCTAGTTGCTAGTTAGTTTTTTGTCACAATCGCTAATGATTTGAAATTCAAAAATCCAATCATCCCTATCAATTTTCATAATTGTTGTCGTGCGTGTACGCATGTGACGTCACAAGCACAATGCAGCAAGCTAGCTTCGTCAGAAGATGGAAAAGCCCACATCATATAGCGGCTGGAAATTATTTTAATTTTGCAGGGAGAAAGGATGACAAAACCATGTCACATGTAAATTGTGTAGTGGTACTAAGAATTTGTCTACTGCGATCAACTCAACCTCAAGTCTCCTGAAACACCTTCTACGACAGGACATCAACGTGAAACTCGTTGAATAAACCTAAACCTGTAGCCCTAAAAAGCATAAACAACAAAAATTGGATTTTTATCGTTCTGGACAGCAGGCTAAATGCGAAAAAGATTTTACTGTGTTGCTGCTTTATAAAATAACAGAAGCTGTTTAAAAATTGTGGCTTGTCGTCAGTTTGAGCCAGTTGTACTCTTCATTAACCTGTAACTTTCATGGATTCACAGACTGCAAAAATTATGCAATTACCAATTTTTTGGGGTGTAATGGAAAAATAATGTAACAATTAGTGTAACTAGTTACTGTTGGCCAGGAGTAATAAGTAAAGTAATAATATTACTTTTGAAAGGAGGAGCTAGTAATGAGTAATATATTACATTTTTTGAGTAACGAGCCCAACACTGGTTACAGTCAACCTCAAGCTCACATTCAAATCTGCCTCCATCCAATCATAAAATGCTACAATCTCAGAATTTTTTTTTTGTTATAAAATTGTAAATTGTGTAAAAATTTTACCTTTAGGGGAATACAACAGCTTGTCACTGGGGCAGTACCCTTAAAAGGACATCTTTGTACCTTGTTCACCTTTAAAAGGTGCATATTAGTACTTTAGAGTAGCAATATGTACCTTAAGGTACTAAGGTTCCTTTATGAACCTTTTAGGGGTAAAAAAGGTACAAAGATGTCCTTTTAAGGGTACTGCCTCAGTGACAAGCTGTTGTACCCCTAAAGGTACAGTTTTTGCACATTTTTTCTGAGAGTGTAGCTGTGAAATTAGCCTTATAGTATCCACAGTAACATGCAATTAAAGATCTTGCAGCTGGATTCTTTAAGTACATGAGTGGTATTGTCAACAGGAACTGAAGCCGGCTTTAGGCTTTTAGGGACCATACATACAGGAGCCTTCCAAGCCTCCCTTTGCTAACTACATTTTGTAACTACATTTCTTTGAGAAATACCATCAACATTATGTCTTAACAAATCACTAGAGGCTTGTGTAATGCAGTCAGGTTTAATACAGCCAAAGAAAAACACATTAAAGGAACTAATTGCTATATATTGTACTTTTTGAAACCATTGATTATTTGATTTATGTAAGCACTTTTTTGAGAAGAACTATGCATGGGTTTCCAATTAGACTGCTTTCCGCTTCAGTCTGAAGTTTTCCATTTTTTAAGTGTCTTTCTGTTCTCTCCTAATTTAATTCTTTCCTCAATAGAAACTTTATTTTCTTTAATCTTCAAAAAGTGCTTCCTAGACGAACCTGACTGAAAGTGATGATGGACTGAACTAAGGTATTATGGCCTGCAGGTTGGAGCAGGTCTGTTTTAGAAGCTTAGGGAACACTGAAGATCTGAAGGGACCATCTATCTGGGGGATTAAGGTTCTGAGGGTTATCTACTGTCTGCAGGTCAGCGGGCAACAGCTTAATGAACACATTCTCTTCAGCCATTGCTGTGGAGCCAAGGAGGTGATACTCACCACTAATTACCAAATTCCCTCACTGCTTGGGTCAAAGGCCCACTTCCTTCATGATTAAATTCAAGGAGTGAGTGAAAGAGGAAAGGGTAAACTTTGAAGTCTTGTTTTTGGAAGAGAAAAAGAAATATATTTCAACATTTTCCATAATTCCTGGCTGGTTAATTCCTTTATTCAGTTCTAAGAAAAGTCTACATTTTACTTTTAAACTTGCCATTGTCTAGACAATTCAACATGTGATTAACTGTACAGTGAAATGTACTACAGCACAATTCCAGCTCCACTGCAGCGCACAAAATGAGAAACACATTCATTTGACATCAGAACGTATGGTAACTCTAGGGAAGCTCATGCTCTTTGCCTCTGATTCATCTTAAACATGCAGGTGGCCTATCACCATGGAAACCATTAACAAAACCAAAGTGATGTTTGCTATAGTTGGCTATGTTTCAAGGTGGGTGAGCCAACTGAGTCTCTTGAGATACATGACTATAGCAACATACTCCTGGTTGCTGCCTAAGAATCACAGCAAGAATAATTATAAATCAAAAATATTTAAATTGTATATGGGGAACAAATATTATATACCTTTTGGGAGCTGTAAGATTTTGAGAGGTTATATTTCTGAATATGTCACAAATCTCTATCTGTATGTGAAGGCAAAAGCTGGTTGTACCGTGATACTTAACTCTGGCAGATTTCAGCATCAAGGACAGCACCGAACATGAGCACACAGCCAAGAGATGATCCTGGAACAAGACACAGCCCAAAACAGTCAGGTGCTCTTCAGCTTTGGATTTAAAAGATGCCAAGTGATCACTGAAGTGAGTAGGACATGCACTAAAGAACCCAGTTTAGTCTTCCTCGTATGTTCAAGATAAGGATCATTACAATGACTACACTTTTTTTTTCAAGGATGTCTTACTCTTTTTTTTCTCTATGGATTTCATACTGTTGGTGCCTCGAAAATTTCACAAACCTTACAAACTTTCAATCTGCAGACTACTAGCCGACCTCAATGGGCACAATGACTGTTCTCTGCATCAGCACACACCTTCACTTTCACTCTGATCACTTTAAGAAACACCTGAGTGTCAATTCTGAATGCCTGTCTTCATTCTCCTCTACTCAGTGTTGATTATGAAAAACTATAAGTGGGCTCCATTGCTTAAAAAACACCTTCAGGCCACCAAATTCGTGTCTATAGTAACCTACTAAATAGCATTATTGTGTGATTAATTAGCCAAGGCATGGCACCACCAGGCCCTTTTCCATTTAGACTGAATTCAGACCATTTTAATACCCGGACATAGCTCTTTCTTGATACTTGCACTCTAACCTGTTATCTGTTAATTGGGATTGCTTGACTCACACTCACATTAACTTCAGTTACTGTACCTTGTGAATGTCGTCCCTGAAAAGCAAGAAATTCGGTTCCCATCTAATCTGACAACTGTAGGCGAGTGCTTTCCACTATAGATATGAATCATCTAGCATTTATTATCTAGACACTATTAATGTGTGGTATTCAGAACAACAGGAAAATATATCACACATGCATACACAACATTTCAAACGTTAGGTCCATATAGAGTCAAACCAAAATTTATTCAGACACCTTCAACATTTTCTCACATTATCACAGTTTATTCGCGAAAATGGTAATAAAATATGACAAGAACTCAGAGTTAAACTGTCAGAATAAATTCATCTTGATAATGTCAGATAACTTTGATAGAAAGGTATGTAATGGATTACAATCAACTGTCAGCTGGTAAATTTAAGTACACAATTAGATAATACCAATTTAGGTCAACCAATTACCAAGCAATGCTTCATTTTGTTCAGTCTGTGGTGTAAAAGGTCACTTTAGCAATTAAAGAAAAAACACTTAAGCAAAACATGGTCAGGTCAAAGTGTCTGAATAATTTTGGTCCCAAATTTTTATAAATTTGACTGGTAGTCCACTGTATGAAGAATTTTTGGGTATAATATGTCACAGTTTACTTTATTTTGCTATCCTCACTTATATAAATGAACTATAGTGTCCTGCACCCACTAGTAAAACATTATATCTGGTGTCTGAATAATTTTTGGTTCGACTGTATATATATATATATATATTTTCAAATATATTAAAATATATTTTCAAATATATTAAAATAGAAAACAGTTCTTCTAAATTATAATACTATTTCACAATATTATTGATTTTACTGTATTTTTTTATCAAATAAATGCAGCCTTGGTGAACATAAGATACTTTAAAAAATATATATATATATTTTTTTTTTTTTTTTTAAAGTATCTTATGTTCACCAAGGCTGCATTTATTTGATAAAAAAAAAAAGTAAAATCAATAATATTGTGAAATAGTATTTTAATTTAGAAGAACTGTTTTCTATTTTAATATATTTGAAAATATAATTTATTCCTGTGATAACAAGGCTAAATTTTCAGCAGCCAATAATCAATGTAACATGTTCCTTTAGAAATTATTCTAATATGTTGATTTGGTGCTCAAGAAACTTTTCTTATTATTATCAAGGTTGAAAACAGTTGTGCTGCTTAAATATTTTTGCAGATTCATTTTTTCAGGATTCTTCGAAGAACAGAAAGATCAAAAGAACAAATTGTTACTTTCAGTATTATTGAAAGTAAGCAGAATTTTGAAAATAAGACATACTATAAACTACACTATATAAAGGAAGATAAAATTCTTAAGAACTTCTTTGGTTGTTATCTGGACAAGGCTGGCTGTTAGTAATCGTAGGTGTAAATATGACATGAATGAAATTTCTGATGCAAAATCAGACAATAGGATAGCGTATAAACTGTTAAGGTACATAAGCCATCTAGGAGTGAAAACGTAGTCTACTGCCCATCTTCGGTGTTTTAAACATATGTATCAAAGAAAGACATATCGATCTGTTAGTTTGCTAGGTACATCTGTGCTCAGTGTGCATCAGTTGCTTTTAAACGAACAGCTCTATAGCCAGTTTAGTCAATAATCCGCTAATGTTCGATCATTCCACTTTCACTCTGACAACTCATGGGCAATTATCCACAAGAGGCTTGAGGTAAAAGGACATCAAACAATAGAGAGATTTACAGTGATTTGTAAGACCCCCCATGTCTTTAATGGAGGAGTGACTTGAAGGAAATCACAAACCTTTGACATGCTGAGTGTGGACTCACAATGACTTTAGCTAACCGAAACACATCCACTCACATACTTTTTCAAATCCACACACACACACACACACACACTCATTTTCATTCACTCACTCACTCACTCACTCACTCACTCACTCTCTCTTACACATCCTTTTGATGTTTTGAATCCAAGAAGCGGTTGGTAATTAAAGCTTTGAGGGGATAATGTTGGACTGAACCTGTGTCTGTGTGAGACACAAAGCCGGCTAATTAAAATTTGAAATGGATTCTACTCTTGCTCTTTCAGAGATCGTCTTCCCGGGGAAAGAAACAACAAGGATGACAGCGGTAATATTCACGACTGCATATTAAAGAACTGAAGAGTCCAACTACACAACAAGATATGACCTTTTTCAACTGTCAAAACTGTAGCTTACAAGTGCTAACAGCACATCGGGCAAGACAGTCACTTTAAATCAGGTGATTTACATCTACAGGTTGGTTTATGATGGAATTCCTTACAAACATGTTGTCTACATAGAGGCAGAAATATTGTAGAAAGAGATGCTTATAGCGGAGATACTTTTACTATTCTGGTAAATATTTCTCAGGGTAGGTTTAGATTTAAATGTTAATTTCTATATAGGCACATACCTTAAAGTCTTGTACTGAGTCAATGCAGACTCTCAAACATCAAGATACAAATAAATGCCATGAATATACAACAACATCACGCATAATTGCCAAAATCATTTGAAGCATGGAGAACAGGATGCAAGTCGTCTTCAAATCTTACCACAGTAATTAACTACATTCATTTTTATTTGTCAACACATTGGCCTGTATTTTTCTCCATAATGCCAGCATGTTTAGCAGACACCACATCTCCGGCTTGAATTGAGACTTCATATTGATGCATTTATTTACAAATCAGACTCATTGAATCAATACTAAAAGTCGGGTGTGGGCTTTTGAGAGGCCTATTTGTGGTAAACATTTCATTTCCCAGAGTTCATAGAGGCAGGATAAATAACGCAGACGTCTGCTTTATGGGGGCTCATCGCCATCCGCTGTGGCAAACCCTCAGCAGCCCAGCTCTCTCAATAGCCCATTCAACCATATTTATGGGATGACAGCAGGTGCCATTGAGAGGAATAACAGTGCAAACCAAGAGTATGGAGAGATTGTGCTGCAATCAACACAGAATTAGAGCGGGATGGAGATGCAAAGTCTAAGCAGTTTCATAAAGGACGGCGATATTCAAAATATTGATGAGATATTGGGTGATCAAGGTTTGTTTGCTATGTAATTGCATTTCAGTTCTGTTGTGTATTCTTCTATGTTGGGATAGAAATTGTGCTGCTATAACAAAGCTTTCCAGCCTGCTTTTTTCTAACAGTGCAGATGGGTCAAAGGTGAATCAGGATGTCTGAAATGATGAAAAGAGAGAGAGAGAGAGAGAGAGAGAGAGAGAGAGAGAGAGAGAGAGAGAGAGAGAGAGAGAGAGAGGTTCAAATATTGTTGGAGAAAAAGTTTTCAAACATATTTACAGTATGTTAGTTACACTACAATGAAAAAAAAATCTAATTTCTATTTCAATTAAAAGTTCAACTTCAACTATGCTCAACAAATAAAACTGTTGCCGTTTCAACACTTCATTAAGCAGCACAACCATTATTTTCAATGAATAATAATAATAATAATACTACGATGAAGAAGAAGAAATGTTTCTTGAGTACCAAATCAGCATATAAGAATGATTTCTGAAGGATCATGTGACTTTGCAGAATGCAGAATGATGCTGAAAATTCAGCTTTGCCATCACAGAAAAAAATAAAAATGGAAAATATATTAACACAGAATTTGTAACAATATTTCATAATATTGCTATCATAATATGCTGTTCTGATCAAATAGACACAGCCTTAATGAGTATAAGACTCTTTTTTCAAAAATATATAATAAAAAAATATATATACTGACCCCAAACTTTTGAGCTGTAGTGTATGCAAAAGTTATTTTTGTTATCCAAGAATTTCAGCCTTTTAATGAGATTCCAGACCACCAAAATATGGATTTTCAGAAACGTTCACCATAGAAAAGGTTTATTCAAGTCATTTTCTGTATGAATTGCATTTTTTTATTTGAATATATAATATCTGAAAGAAAAAAAAAAGTAACATGAATAAATTAACAAATAAAGTGAATTACATGTATTCCTGTGCCAAACCCTAATGTTGTTAAAACAAGGACATGGACAGTTAAATCAACCTGTGTAATGTCATCCAGCCCAATCATCTATCTCTTACTTCCTCTTCTCACAATTCTCCTCCACTCCAGGCTCTAGTTTATCCTTCCATACCAGACATATGTTTAAATGGTTTGTGCCATTTCCCCATTCCAACATGGTGAGGGAGTGACAGAAAATAACTCCAGAATCTGGACAGAACTGATAGCATTGAAGCATGTTATCAAATGGAAGTTTGCCAGTTTCTCTGAACCCCAATCAACAAGAAATAAACACTCTGCTAAAAATGTTTCAGATAAAAGTGCACACAAATATGTCTGCCACTGATGAGGGAAGCCTTTGATAGTCACCTTGCCCACATGGCAAAGACATAATTTTGAGCAGAAACAGCTTCCTGTCAGAAGTGCTAATTGATTTTGAAAGTCAAACAGGGCCCGTGTTGCTCAAAATGAGAAGTCCAGTAAAAAAAAAAAAACAAGAGCTTTTAGTCAAACAAGAGCTTGTTAACCATTTATCAAGCCATAATATTGACTGATATGTGATAAATTGTCAAATATTTATCTGTTTTAAGAAGAGATCTATAAGAGATCTTTAAGAACTAGATCTATTTTCTAGCCAAGGCTTACACTTGAGCTCAGCAGCATACACCCCGTAATATGAGAAGAATGGTAAATATTTCTAAAATATTCTTCTGTAGTCATTTTATTCTGGTGCTATGTGAGAACACTGTCATCAATAGGGCGGAGGCATGATGGGAGGGAGAGAAGAAATGGAGCAGGAGGTGAAAGAGCCACAGCTCAGCAAAGGAGGGATTAGAGGGAATAGAGAAGTGAAAAAGAGAGGGATGAAAGAAGGGGATATGGAAGATGTAGAGGCATCCCTTTGTACACAGGCAGTCTGTCAGGGTCATATGCCAGGTGGGCCCTGTGAAGGACATGTTTAAAAGAGTTACTGCTCTCAGAGAATAAGGAGTGCACATTGATACAGTATTATATCAGATTAATGTTTTTGTTTGGCATGCTAGGAAGATAAAGGAGGACAAAATGCGTTTGAAAGGTTGTAGTCTCCTCATGGCTTCATGGTTGAACATAAACATGCAATAAAAATGCATGTAGAGTATTTCATTTATCAAAAAAAGAAGCTACCCAGCAAGCAATAGCTGTTATTTCATTGTCTCGGTTAACTATAGACCCAATATAGTCTGGCTATGAGTAACCCACTTCTAGCCAAAATAACCTTGAATTTGTTACATGTCGTTTTTGCGAACATAACTTGTGAGATGTATGATATTCCATCATGTAAGCAAAGTCAACAGTGATTACAAGGTGTTTGGTTTCATTTCTTTGACGTTCATGTTCTAGATGACTTGTCTATTCTTGGGCTAAGGTTAGATATCTATTAAATTTTCACTGACAGCCCAAATTTTGCCTTGTTTTAGCCTAGACGTCAGGGCTGTGTTTGGACGGCTATTAGACGTCTTTTAAAAGCAAACTTGCTTTCTGGAAACAGTATATTAGATGCAGGCCAGGAACATCCATGTGGGACTAAAGAACTAAGACGTAAAGAATTGAAAGATTTCAGTTCCTTCAAGTGATAGTTCACTCAAAAATGAAAATTCTGTCATATTTAACTCATGTCATTGCAATTTTATTCATCTAAGGACACTAATATATTTTCAATATTCTATCATCCTTTTTGTCCATCCATTAAAAGTTCATGTGATAAAAACACGGAAAGCCGTCCGTGCTTGCTTGCCACGTTTGTTCCCTTTCAGTCATTCACTCCGCTTTACGTCAGTGACTGACGGAATGCAAGTATAGGTCTCTGCAGGATAGTAATTTAGTTACTAGATCAGTGGGCGAGGCTATAAACAGAGGGCGTTTTTCACTGCGTTACCTGATTTGCCCACGTCACAGTGTGGGTAGGATTTAGGGGTGGGGTCAGGTGAAGGGGATCATTTTCATTGCATGGTTTATAAACACCCATCAGTTTGAAAACACCCACAAGTTTAGAAACGCCCACTTTTGTTCCGCAGAGACCCCATACTCACGGAATGGGGGTTTCGCTTAGAAGCCTATCATCTTCGAGTTCTACAAAACGAGCCAATGGCAAAACAATACCATGGGTCTGCAGAATTTGCATAGTGCAACTCCGCCCCACCTCGTGGGTATATAAGAAGCTGCGTGTGCAATTTTGCATTATGTTTCTGCTTCGGAGCCGAGTGTTCACTTGCCTTCTGAGCTTTCTCTTCAAGACAAGCGACTCTCCAGTGTGTCCTCCGCCTTCACTGTTCTCGATGGCGCCGCGGCCAAAGGGAACACTGGGGTCCCCCCGGTGGAACGTTCTGTAGCGATGCAGTTATGCACTCCGAGCGCTTCCACCTGGCGTGGTGACCCAAAGCACCCGTCCAAGGCCTGTAGGTTTTCGTCTACTCTGGTGGCGAAGACCTATAGAGCTGCGGGCCAGGCCGCATCCGCCCTGCATGCTATGGCCATCTTGCAGGTCCACTAGGCCAAGCCTCCAGCACCTCGCCCGTCTGGGCCTTAGGGTCAACTGGGAAAAGAGCAAACTCTCCCCCGTGCAGAGATCTGTTTTCTCGGTATGGAAATTGACTCGGTCGCCATGTACACGCAGCTTACAAGCGAGCGCGCGCAGTCCCTGCTGACTTGCCTGAGTCAATTCGAGGGCAAGAGTGCGGTTCCACTGAAGTTATTTCAGAGGCTCCTGGGGCATATGGCATCTGCAGCGACGGTCACGCCGCTCTGACTGCTTCATATGAGACCGCTTCAGCACTGGCTTCGCGATCGAGTCCCGAGGTGGGCATGGCAACAGGGCACGCTCCGGGTGCCAGTCACTCAGGCCTGCCGTCAAACCTTCACCGCGTGGTTGAACCTCTCTTTTCTATGTACTGGAGTGCCCTTAGACCAAGTTTCCAGGCATGTTGTTGTCTCAACAGATGCCTCTGCCATGAGCTGGGGTGCCATGTGCAATGGACATGCTGCCGCGGGCTCCTGGACAGGACCCCAGCACCTATGGCATGTCAATTGCCTCGAGTTGCTGGCCGTACGGCTAGCCCTGCCGACCCTCGGCACGGATGCACTTGCGCACAGCTGGCCGCGGGGCCTACGCAAGTATGCGTTTCCCCCAGTGAGCCTTCTCAGTCCTGTGCAAGATCAGGGAGTACGGGGAGCAGGTCCTTTTGGTTGCGCCACATTGGCCCAGCCGGACTTGGTTCTCCGAACTCGTACTCCTTGTGACAGCCCCTCCCTGGCCAGTCCCTCTGAGGAAGGACCTCCTTTCTCAGAGACGGGGCACCCTCTGGCACCCGTGTCCCGACCTGTGGAACCTACACGTGTGGGTTCTGGACGGGACACGGAAGGTTTGAGTACCCTACCACCTCAAGTGGTGGCTACCATCACTTCAGCTAGAGCCTTGTCCACGAGACACGCCTATGCTCTGAAGTGGAACCTCTTCGTCACCTGGTGTTCTTCTAGCCGAGAAGACCCCAGAAAATGTCCGATCGGGTCTGTGCTCTCCTTCCTCCAAGAAGGGTTGGAACGAAGGCTGTCTCCTTCCACCCTGAAGGTTTACGTGGCTGCGAACTCTGCGCACCACGACCTTGTGGATTCCAAAAACGGTAGGACAGCATGACCTGGTTAGCAGGTTCCTTAGAGGAGCGAGGAGGATAAATCCACCTCGCCCTCTACAGATGCCCTCTTGGGACCTTGCAGTGGTTTTATCTGCCCTGCAGAGAGCTCCCTTTAAGCCACTGCAGTCTGTTGAGCTTAAGTTCCTCTCTGTGAAGGCGGTGTTCTTGATTGCTTTGGCTTCCATCAAGAGGGTAGGGGACCTGCAGACATTTTCGGTTGACGAAGCGTGCCTGGAATTCGGTCCGGCTAACTCTCACGTGATCCTGAGACCCCGGCCTGGATATGTGCCCAAGGTTCCCACCACTCCTTTTAGAGATCAGGTGGTGAACCTGCAAGCGCTGCCCCTGGAGGAGGCAGACCCAGCCTTGACACTGCTCTGTCCAGTACGTGCTCTCCACAATTACGTAGACAGGACGCAGTGTTTCAGGACCTCAGACCAGCTCTTCGTCTGTTACGGAGGGCAGCAGAAAGGGAAGGCTCTCTCCAAGCAGAGGTTGTCTCACTGGATAGTGGAAGCCATTGTCCTGGCATACCAGGTTCAAGGCCTGCCATGCCCCCTAGGGGTAAAGGCACACTCCACCAAGAGTGTGGCTTCCTCTTGGGATCTAGCGCATGGCGCCTCGCTAACAGACATCTGCAGAGCTGCAGGCTTGGCGACACCTAACACTTTCGCAAGATTCTACAATCTCGGTGTAGAGCCAGTGTCCTCTCGTGTACTCGTTCCCAGTGGCCAGTAAGTAGGGCAGGCTCGGTGTAGCGTGCGCTATTTTACTCAGTTGAGTTTCTCAGTAAGCCCTGAGTTCCTCCAGCAATGTTGATGCTGACACCAGAGTGCATGCCCGCTCGGTCAGCCCTCGTGTTAGGCTAGGTGCCTCCATGTGCATGGTTCCCCCTCTGGGCAACCCCCACATGTGTATTTCCATGGTAAGTCTCTCCGAGCACGTCCTCCCTTGGCAAGACACCTTGCCACCCCTGGGGTTGAAACATTCCACCCTGCGGGCTGGATACCTCAGAATGTTCCATATGCATCCCGTACTTGGGTCATATGTGTATTCTTAAGTCCTCCCTGCGGGCAGGCATTGTGTTGCATATTTCCACGTGGGATATGCTTCCCAGTGTACCTTGGTATTCTGCGTTGAGCCTAGCCCTTCGTTCGTGCTAATCTCACGGCAGGGAGCTCAGGTCAGCGCAGGATGCTGGAAGACAGCCGTTGTGGCGAGATTAGATTGGGACCCCCATTCCGTCAGTCACTGACGTAGCGCAGAGTGACTGACTGAAAGGGAACGTCTCGGTTATGTATGTTACGCTGGTACGGCCGGGCGCTCAGCCTCGGCTCCTCAGCAGGTAACATAATGCGAGATTGCACACGCAGCTCCTTATATACCCACGAGGTGGGGCGGAGTTGCGCTATGCAAATTCCGCAGACCCATGGCATTGTTTTGCCATTGGCTTGTTTTGTAGAACTCGAAGGTGATAGGCTTCTAAGCAAAACCCCTTTTCCGTCAGTCACTGATGTAACGTCTCCGTTCCCTCCTTCAGGGAACGAGGGTTACATACATAACCGAGACGTTCTTGCGCATCAAGCAAGCCGGTTGAGTTTCTGTATTCACCACATAAATTACTTTTATCATTTCTTTTTGTAGTTACTTATTGATACATAAATATTGTGGTTGCATGGACTTTCAATGAATGGACAAAAATGATGAGAGAATATTAAAAATATCTTCATTCGTGTTCCGAAGATGAATGGAAGTCTTATGGGTTTGGAACGTGGTAACATATTGTATGTTTTCCCTTATTTATAAAGTACTGACAAAACTCATAATGTGAATTTCTAATTACACACTGCCATATGAACAACCAGTCAGTAAGTTAACCATCAGTTAACTTTAAACTGTATGTGTTTGATTCTTGAAATAAAGTCAAAAGAGTCATTTGTTCCAGAATCACGTTGAGCAGTGTCGTGGTGCTGCTGAATAACTAGTTCAGGAAACTTGACACAATTTTATACATTCGTTTTAGTTTGTTTTTACAGCTCTCAACCCATACATACAAGTACTTTCATTGACATCTAACCATAAATGTCTCTCTGTTATTCATGTTACCATGATTCTATGCTACACGTAAGTAGGTTACTCCCATGTCTTGACAATACCTGTCATGTGTATAGAGCTCAACAGTTGAGGATATTTAATTAGGTCTACAGCTCTTCTAGGAGGTGAGTATGGTGGGCTGATGTGCTTGACTGCCTGCCATCGTAGTATTGTTGGGCGAGATGAAGGTTAGGCTAATTTGTTTGACATTTATGTGTCAAACCTCAGTCTTGGTATGACTCTGTGAGAGTGTTTGCGCAAAAGTGATAGAAGACCCTTGTACTCTTGTGACATGACATAGTGCTGGCATGGCTGTGTGTGTGTGTTGGCATGTCATAAGAGCACACTTAAGGACAGAACCTTGACAGTCCTTCATCAGTAGGTGTGGACCGCAGTGCAGGTGGAGTGAATGTGCAGCATGTACTGTAGGGAGTGGGAAATGGAAAACCTGGGGTGGAGCTGGAGAAGAGTGCTTATAATTACAAAAGGATTTGGGCAGAGAGGAGGAACTGTTGTCACTTCACTAACATACTCTGTTCTAACACGGCTCAGTGTTGCTTAGTGATACACAAGTCTTGATTATTTGACTTTTGGAACCGTTTTTTTTTTTTTTTTTTGGCAGAAACAAAATATGGAAGCTTGTTTCCGCCACAGAATAAATAATTTTAAAAGATAATTGTGACTTTTTATCTCATAATTGTGAGTTTACATCTCGTAATTCTGACTTTTTTCTCCGAATTGCGAGATATAAAGTCAGAATTGTTTATATTTCGCAGTTCTTACTTTATATCACACAATTCTGACTTTATAACTTGCAATTGCGACTTTATATCACGCAATTCTGTCAGAATTGTGAGAAGTCAGAATTGTGAGATAAAAAGTCACAATTACTTTTTTTTTTTTTATTCTGTTGCAGAAACAAGCTTCCATATCAAAATATACAAAGCGGAAAAACTTAGTCTGAAACGAACAACTCGATATAAATTCTTCACAAAACTTTTGCATTCAATAGATATCAAACAGCACAGTGATCATTTAGCAGCTTTACACATATATACACATACATATTTATAGGTATTATTTTATTATATATAATAATGGATTTTATAATTATTATATTAAATTCCTTCCATTTTGCTTGATCTGCTTGTCTCTCCTTTTTGAGCTTTAAAAGGTTAACTAATGGTAAAAGATGCTATATTATATATTCTAATCACTCTGTTCAGAGTCTGTTGGGATCGGTATTTTACATTTTAGCTTTGTTTCTTGCTCTTTCTCTATTTCTTGTCTTTCTAATGTTCACTCAGTCAGCCTTTCTCTCAGTCTTTCTCCTTGCATTTCTCAAACATAATAATTTTTAGGTGTTCAGTGTTTTCACTATATACATCAAAGCATAAATCAGAGAGAGAGACAGACGGTGTAAAAATGAGTTGCGTAGAAAAAAACCTCTGCAGAACTATTTGTTGCTAATTACTGCCCTCCCCACTGGCTGGCTGAGTGGCCACACTGAGGTCTGGCTCTCCCTGGAGATAAAAATATACCCACAGTGCCCCCTGTTGGACACCACCACCGTCTCAGCTATAAGAACCTAGCAGAGAGATCGTTTAACTATACTTAGTCCCCAGAAGTGAGCTAAATCTTACAAAACCTCCATTTGGGGACATCATTTAGTAAACATAATATAAAAATGAAATACATTTTGTGTTGTTGTTCCATTTGTTAACATACGTTAACTACATTAACTTAACATGAACTAACAAAGAAAAATTCTTCTAAATGCATTAACTAATGTTAGCTTTATTGTAAAATGTGTGTGTGTGTGTGTGTGTGTGTGTGTGTGTGTGTGTGTGTGTGTGTGTGTGTGTGTGTGTGTGTGTGTGTGTGTGTGTGTGTGTGTGTGTGTGTGTGTGTGTGTATGTGGTATGTTATAGGGACAAAATGTCTCTACAAAGGTGGCAAAATCCCAAATCTTTCTCCTTATGGGGACATTTTTTGGTCCCCATGAGGAAAACAGCTTATAAATCATACTAAGTGATGATTTTTGAAAATGCAAAAATGCAGAAAGTTTTCTGTGATGTTTAGGGCTAGAGGATAGAATATACAGTTTAAACAGTATAAAAATCATTATGTCTATGGAATGTCCCCACATGGAAACCCAAAAGTGTGTGTATTGTGTACATAGATGATGCCTTCATTGCTGACATAAAAAAAAAAAAAAAAACATGACAACCACATAGTTATGCACAATGAAAAAATCTAATAAATTGTATAGTTATAAAGACATTACAAGTATTTTTCTTTGTTTTATTTAGAACTTCAAAATGTATTTTAAATAGATTTTTATTTACAATTGCACCAATACCCAATGTATGGCTGACTTACAGGTTAAATAACATGCTTGCCTTACTCTAGAACTCTCTTTAAATACACATTTTTGTCTAAATCTAAACTTTAGTAATTGCAGCAGAATGACCTTGAACAACACCAAACTTTTTTCTGCCAGCCAGAACCAAGTTAAACAGCTTCAGCTCATTAATACCATCTGAATATGGACTCATTAAAGCAATGTGGTGTTAATGAAGAAGAGAAGAGGGTCATTTGTGCTACTACACTGGTGGTCAATGTGTTGCTCTCAGATCAGCTGTGACGGCATTAATTGCATTTGTTTGAGTAATGAGGACCGAATAAACTGGCCTGAAAACAGCTTAAAAAGGACAACCTGTACCTGAAGCCCCAATTATTTTTCCTCTCCTGACAAGACTGCATGTTTCCTCAGATACCTCTTTGCATGTGTGATTGGGCTCTAATCAAGGAAGCCGAATTTTCCCTAAAGGATATGCCTTAAAAGTCAATTGACAGACATGTGGGATAACGATCAAGGCAGCATTAAAATGGATCAACACACACTCTCACTCTCCCCTGGTAGCTGAACCTTAGATGAATACACTTGTAATGAGACCAAGGTGTCAAATTAAGATACAGAGATGAATCAATGGCTCTTTGTACTGTATGTAGGCTATGCAGAATACAGTTCTGTAATGCCAAGTCTGCACTACATGACCGACAAAATCCCCAAGTGTTTATGTAGAGGTGCACATACAGTACGACTGAGGGCATATAAGGCACGCACTTTACAAAAATGTCACCTGCAAACTCCCAAGAGAACAAGATATCCTGGAAATTCAATGTCTCACACAAAAAGCACATGAAAATATACAATTAAGATAAAATAATAATACAAAATCTATATATGTTTATACAACCACATATACAGTACATGTATAGAGAACTCTTTTAACCTGTTTTATACTATAAAAAAACGCATCAATCACCAAAGGTAATCTATAACGGACTTATTGCTTACATTCATGAACAATTTAAATTAATTTTAATATATTTCAATATATATATTTAAATGTAATTTATTCCTGTAATGGCAAAGCTGAATTTCAGCAGTCATTACTCCAGTCTTCAGTGTCACATGATCCTTCCAAAATTCTAATGCTGATTCAATGCTTAAAAACATATCTTATTGATTTCTTAAAAAAAAAAAAAAATACATGTAGAAAAATATACAAAATTACAAAATATACATGTATACACAGTGTTGGGAAGGTTACTTTGGAAATGTAATAGGTTACAGATTACAAGTTACCCTATTTAAAAAGTAATAAGTGGTGTAAATATTTCAATTACTTTATTAAAGTAACTGATTACATTTGATTACTTTTTGATTACTTTTCTAAATTTCTAACACATGTTTTTCAACTGTTAATCATTTTCAAACATTTAAACTAGGCAGGGTTAACCTTACATTAGTACTCAACACTGTCAGACTTTCAAAATCCTTCATCACTTGAATTAAGATTATAAAAATTTAATTTTAAAGCACAGCCACCACAAAATCAGACTTTAGCACCTCTTTACTTTGAGATCTTTCTGAAGTTAAATACAGATTTAAAATCATAACAAGAAATAAATAGCTATGATGCTGTTTTTGAAATAAAAACTTTTCTTAGCTACACTGAACAAAATTATAAACGCAACACTTTTGTTTTTGCCCCCATTTTTCATGAGCTGAACTCAAAGATCTAAGACTTTTTCTACGTACACAAAAGGCCTATTTCTCTCAAATAATGTTCACAAATCTGTCTAAATCTGTGTTAGTAAGCACTTCTCCTTTGCCGAGATAATCCATCCACCTCACAGGTGTGGCATATCAAGATGCTGATTAGACAGCATGATTATTGCACAGGTGTGCCTTAGGCTGGCCACAATAAAAGGCCAATCTAAAATGTGAGGTTTTATCACACAGCAGAATGCCACAGATGTCGCAAGTTTTGAGGGAGCGTGCAATTGGCATGCTGACTGCAGGAATGTCCACCAGAGCTGTTGCCCATGAATTGAATGTTCATTTCTCTACCATAAGCTGTCTCCAAAGGCGTTTCAGAGAATTTGGCAGTACATCCAACCAGCCTCACAACCGCAGACCACATGTAACCACACCAGCCCAGGACCTCCACATCCAGCATCTTCACCTCCAAGATCGTCTGAGACCAGCCACCCGGGCAGCTGCTGCAACAATCGGTTTGCATAACCAAAGAATTTCTGCACAAACTGTCAGAAACCGTCTCAGGGAAGCTCATCTGCATGCTCGTCGTCCTCATTGGGGTCTCGACCTGACTGCAGTTCGTCGTCGTAACTGACTTGAGTGGGCAAATGTTCACATTTGATGGCGTCTGGCACTTTGGAGAGGTGTTCTCTTCACGGATGAATCCCGGTTTTCACTGTACAGGACAGATGGCAGACAGTGTGTATGGCGTCGTGTGGGTGAGCGGTTTGCTCATGTCAACGTTGTGGATTGAGTGGCCCATGGTGGTGGTGGGGTTATGGTATGGGTAGGCACATGTTATGGACAACGAACACTGGTGCATTTTATTGATGGCATTTTGAATGCACAGAGATACCGTGACGAGATCCTGAGGCCCATTGTTGTGCCATTCATCCACGACCATCACCTCATGTTGCAGCATGATAATGCACGGCCCCATGTTGCAAGGATCTGTACACAATTCCTGGAAGCTGAAAACATTCCAGTTCTTGCATGGCCAGCATACTCACCGGACATGTCACCCATTGAGCATGTTTGGGATGCTCTGGATCGGCATATATACGACAGCGTGTTCCAGTTCCTGCCAATATCCAGCAACTTCGCACAGCCATTGAAGAGAAGTGGACCAACATTCCACAGGCCACAATCAACAACCTGATCAACTCTATACAAAGGAGATGTGTTGCACTGCGTGAATGGTGGTCACACCAGATACTGACTGGTTTTTGGACCCCCCGGACCCCCCCAATACAGTAAAACTGCACATTTTAGAGTGGCCTTTTATTGTGGCCAGCCTAAGGCACACCTGTGCAATAATCATGCTGTCTAATCAGCATCTTGATATGCCACACCTGTGAGGTGGATGGATTATCTCGGCAAAGGAGAAGTGCTCACTAACACAGATTTGTGAACAATATTTGAGAGAAATAGGCTTTTGTGTACATAGAAAAAGTCTTAGATCTTTGAGTTCAGCTCATGAAAAATGGGGGCAAAAACAAAAGTGTTGCGTTTATAATTTTGTTCAGTGTATAACAGGAAACACTGGCATCTAACAGTAAAAAAAAAAAAAACTGTTCATCTACTTTATTAAAAAATGTACCTACTTTTATTTAATGACTGCTTACAGTTAAGTTACATACCTGCAGGTCCTTCCTCAGGTTTGACATTGATTGAAACCTTCTTTTAATAGTGGATTAGCAGCATTTTAATAGTTGGCAAACATATTTTGCACTGAACTGTTATATTTGTGTCCTTTTCTTATTTCTGGATGAAATGATTTTTAAATTTGCAGCATTGGAAGGCATTTTTATCACTCGCCATGGTGGCAACTGTCAGACAAGTTGTAGCCTAAAGCTTTCAGCAGCAATGTGGATTGATGTTACTGGCAGACGTTGTGCGCTGCAAATTCAAACGAGAGCCAATCAAAAGCATCAGAATAGCATCGCTTTACTAAACAGCCTTTAAATGGTAGGAGACATCAAAAACAGGCAATGCAACAAATGAATATTATTCAACATATCCTAGCTTTTTACAGAAAATATACAGATCGTTAACACTGTAATTGAATTACACATTTTTTTTCAGTAACTGTAATGGATTACAGTTACATTTATTTTGTAAATTTAAATTACGTAATGCCGTTACATGTAACTAGTTACTCCCCAGTACTATGTATACACACATGTATATGTACACCCCCCCCTCCCTCCCTCCCCCCTCTCTCTCCCCCCTCTCCCCTCTCTCTCCCCCCTCTCTCTCCCACCTCTCTCTCTCTCTCTCTCTCTCTCTCTCTCTCTCTCTCTCTCTCTCTCTCTCTCTCTCTCTCTCTCTCACTCCCTCACTCAAACTGGACAACATTTGTTAGAGGGATGGGGCTGTTCCAATTTGTCCTTCGGCATAAGGAGAAAAACACTCTCCATCAAATGTCAAATTTATGTAGTTATCTACATATTATTATTAGAACAAACATTAACATAATTCCAGTTTTGGAGGATGGCCAGTTATCTACTGTATTCAAACTGAAAGCTGTTCAACTTGTGTTCCAAATGTGCTTGACTGAATTCTCAGTGGTTACCTGAGGGGTCCTGGCATCGTCATCAGCACAGAGAGAGATTAGCAAGATTTACTTCGATCCAGAGATTTTGGCACAAAGTGCAGCACAGCATGTAACAGGCTAGTCATGTAATGTTAGCAGTGGTCCTCTTCTCTTTTTTCTTGCCAAAATTGAGTAGTGACTTTTGCTAGAATCCAGTTTAGTCTCCTGACAATTTTTTTAAGGTAATCCACCACTTCCATATCCAAACCATTAGGCGTTAACCTGCTACTGTATGCTAAAATAGCCTCCACAACTAAGTATCAACAACCACATTTTTGCATGCTACATTTTTTTGCTAATGATTAGCAACATTTCAATTAATTTTTTAGCAAAATTTGTTTCCCATTGGTAACACCAGCAGGAACTCACATTTGAGCTTAAAAGTGGCACTCGGCTAAGGTCTCATATATTTAATTCTAGATATCATGTGCTTACTTTGAATTGTATAATGAAAGTGAGCTGTGGGAGGCTTCGACACTCTTGAAGGGCATTTCTATTTATACTTGCACCACATAGCACAACAAAATAAATATGCCACACGCAGTGTAGAAAAACATGATTTGCTTTATCAGTATGATCATAAATAACCAGAATATTCAACGTCTACATAAAAAAACAGCCATGCTGCAATCATGATATGGTACTGTGGACATTTCCATAAGGTGACCAGACGTCCCTGTTTTCAACTGTGCCTTCAAAACAGCCTGCAAAATGAATGGCTAATGTGTTAGATATTACACATGCTTGTTAAAAAATGTATTCAATATCATCTTTATTTTCAGGTTTTAATTAAAGGAAAAGAAACTCACTAAACAGAAGACAATTTAGAAGTTAATTAACACACTCTAAAAATGGCTGGGTTAAAAACAACCCATTTGGCAACCCAGCGCTGGGTAAGTATTGGACAGAACACAGCAAGCTGGGTTACACATTTTAACCCAGCAGATTGGGTTGCACAATTTAACCCAAATTTTGCTCATATTAACTAAATGCTGGGCTAATTTTACCTCATTAATGGTTATTTCCATTTCCTTGCAACAAATGCTATTTATATATTTTATTTAGGCTACATACATTATTTAATTATATATATATATATATATAAAATTACATACTCAAAATCATATGGTCAAAATCATAAAGCTGCAAAAGAGAGCCTTAAGTGCAAGAGCCATTTTTATATAAAAACCAATTACACAGAAGTGGTAATTTACCACTTTACCACTAATTTACCACAATTTACCATTTACCTTGGTAATTTTGGAAATGAATGGACATTAAACAGTCTAAATCACATAATTTTATTTAATGGCAAGTTCATTAACAACATCATAAAACATTTTGAAAGTGACAGGAACGAAAGGAGCAAACTTGGTGTGTTAAATAAAGACAGCTTTGTGTCTCCTCTGTCGGACATTACTGTCTCATCTTCCGTTCAGCACGTGGCACACGCGTCGCTCCCATAATAATCAACAGAGATGTTCACACTGTAAGTACGGCAGTGGTAGCTGATTTTAACTCTGGTTGTGTCAAAACGTGTCGCAGCTGTTGTCATAACACTCGTTTAACTGGAGATGATACTTCAATATGGTCATGTCGCGTCTCTCACTCGGTCTGCAACGCAAGCGAACCTAGCAGACGTGAAATGATGTTAGCGAAGGCAAATTTAATTGTTAAAAAAAGTCGAAACTACAAATGTTTTATTTTTTTGTCTGTACAGTAATTATTTCATACTCAAGTGTATACACACCTTAAAGTTATTCAGGAAGATCACCTTAGGAAGTTTTCTCTCAGGACAGAAGACAAAATGACCGTTACAAATCCAGTTTGGCAAACTAGCGGTGGGTTACTATAACCCATCAGGCTGGGTAAATTATGAGGGGGTGCATCATTTCTACTGTCAGTGAAATTTAACCCAGCAGTGGGTTACACACAGAACTACCCAACAGTTTGAAAATAATCCAACAAAATGACCCAACAGGCAGAACCCAGCAAATGTTATAGTGCTGTGTTAGCTACTAAACATACAGAAGAATATGATGGACAAAAAACAAAGGCTATAAATATATTACTTACCAGTTACTTTATATACTTTAATACTGATTTCATTAAGTACATTATGTACAGATTTTCTGTAGTAACTCTCAGTCTCACACAGTTTTAGATGCTTAATGATAACACTGTCAGATAGCAAACATAATTTTTGAGGGAACAAGTATGCTTTGAGTTATTCTGAAGAGATCTGAATGGATAAAATGTGATTTAGAGTAGTATGAAAGAGTATTAGAGTAAATTCATAATTAAAGACACTGAAAATTGTAATGATTATGCAATGATAGGGACTGCTGAACTGAAAAATATCCAATTTCATTTCAGAAATTTGGTCAACTTAGCTCAACATTTGGAACAAAAGTCTGAAAGACGAAAGGCTGATTTTATATATGTATATATATATATATATATATATATATATATATATATATATATATATATATATATATAAAATTACATACTCGCTTACTCAAAACAATTTGTATCTGGTATATGGTCAAAATCATAAAGCTGCAAAAGAGAGCCTTAAGTGCAAGAGCCATTTTTATATAAAAACCAATTACACAGAAGACAGTGATGAGTTATCTGTCATCTGCAATTGTTGTGCAGTCTCTCTGTTTGCTTCCAGACTGTTTCAGCCACTCATATATCAAAGACCTCTAAGACCCTTCAAAAATGAAGTCATTCCAAATGTTCTAGATCAGTAACTGTCATTAGATAATCTGATGATCTTTTAACACTAGAAATAAGTATATAAAATAAAATGTGGACGTTATTTTGGGAGTAAACATGAAAAACAAGTTACATTCAGCTGTTGGGACCTTCTTGACATATTTCAGCGAAACAGACCTACATGTGCATATGCATGCCATATTCACAGTATCATCAAAGCGCCCCTAAAAGCATGTACACAAACATAGTTTAAATTATACTATGAATAAGTAAAAGTGTGTTAAATGTCATTTGCTTCTCTCTGATCTGAAAAAACATTAATGGTCAGCGGAGGTAGAAAAGTATTTGAGTGCCTAAAACTATATACATCCAGTTACCAGCCCAGCCTGAACGAAGAAGAAACCATAAACAGAAATATTTTTCTCTTGGTTTCTGCTCCCACTCTCTTTATCTCTCTCACACCGCCTCTGTACATTTCTCCTCTGATTAGGGGACAGGGTGACAGAACAAAGTGTGTAAAAGTAGACCAAGGCTGTTCAACCAAATGTCTTTGTGTCAGGACAGACCATGAAAAGCAGGATGTGTGTGTGTGTGGCAATATCTGAAATCCCTTTAAATCATACAGAATGAGTTTTTTTGCAGAACGCAGAACGTTTTCTGTGATGGGTAGGGTTAGGGTTAGTGTACAGGGATAGAATATACAGTTTGTACAATATAAAAAACATTACGTCTATGGAGAGTCCCCACAAAGATAGCGAACCAGACGTGTGTGTGTGTTGGACAGACAGTGAGAAGTGTCTGAGTGGGAGCACACTCATGTATTTTAAAGGAAAGTGATTAGGTATGAGGCTTGGATCCACACGGACAGATGAGTGGCGAGAAGCTGATAAGAATGAATGTAAATATACACTAAAAGTGACAGATTAACCTTGGGCAAGGGCAAGTGGAGCATGCGCACACACCTTATCTACACATGCATGGCAAATTACCAAAGAGCTGGAACTTGATATGCTAAGGTCTATTTCCTCCATGCTATTTCACAGAAACTAGTATAAATGCACCGTCTAATAAAAAGGTTTCTGAACATGAAACACCCACAAACACACATTAAACTGACAAAATCCAGCCTACAGGATGTAACACACTTTATTTGCATAAATAGTTTGCGACTGTGGCATTAGGCAAATCATCCGTCTGAGAAACACTAGTGTACTTCGGGCTGCTAAAACACAATCCGAACGCAAACAATATCCCTGCTAGATTTGGACAATGTCTGAGGTCCTTTGTTTGCCATTGGAACTGAATACAAGCTAAACAGTCTATCTCTCTGTCTCCATGCCTTGCTTTCTGATGGAAATGATGTGGAGCAGCATCTATTCGCTTGTAAAAATAGCAGCTCAGCCGAGGACAGCGAATGCCGTTTCTCTCAACAGATGGAGAGCTGAAGCTATGGAAACTGGCAAGGCTTTCCACTGCTTTGCGGTTTGTCAGAGGTGAATTGAATGCAGTAAAGCATATTTGTTGGTGATTTTGTTTATGCCCCATCTCTTCCTCTGATGAATGATATTGCTTATAAGCAAGACAGGCTGATCTTTGAATAGGATCACCTGATTAATCGGTCACTTCACTAATTGTACCGAAATCTAATTTGTTCACGTGAGGACATTTACCTGAAGCCCTTTGTGAATAACATTGCAAAAGTCTGCCGCATAACAACAGAATGAGCGCTAATTAAGTGTGTTCATCCAGTTTGACCCCTGGGGATTAACTGAACTGAAACAATCAAGAATGGCATTTCAAGACCCTTAAACGGGTAAGAAATTAATTTTTATATGAATTAAGCCATGCATCAACTCAATTCAATCTGCGCACAGTAATGATTATGCTCTGTGTTTCCTGCGTATTCTGCATTAAAAGTCTCTCTCTGAGATTTAGCTCAATGATTCTGAAAGGAACAAAGAATAATGACCGGAAAGAAAGAAAAAAAAAACATGTTCTTGGCAAGTTGCTTTTTGAGGCACCCAGGAATGCAATTACTTTATGGTATTTGTTTAAAAGCATTTCTTATCAAACTCCTATTGTGTTCTCCACTAATGCAATCATTTTTTAAATCAATTGAAGTACATGCTCAACCTGTTTACTAGCTAGTCGGTGTAATTAGCAGCAGTTTATAAAGCACACCAGCACTCAATTCAGCAGATAAAAACTAAAACTGCCTGTATGAAAAGTGCAAACCAAATATCACTGTAAGTAACTGTCTGTGTTTAAATGCTTAGTAATATTCAAATATAGTTAGCATCCCAGCTTATGTAAGCATCAGAATAAACTGTTTATATGCCTTTCTTCTATGAGATCTAGGAGTTTCGTTGTATTCACTGCATCCAGGAATACACAGCATATTCTGAGAATGCTGTTAGCAAACAGAATATTTAAATATACAAATGGACAATAATAAAATCGAATAAAATAAAATGACATACAAATACAAATCAAGTGTAGCGTCAGTTCTGGCAGGTCACGTTAGTCAAGCTCGCATCAGCTGACTGTCAGCTGATCACGTCTACCTATAAGGATACAATGTCTATCATAGCATACATATATAAGCTCCTTCAATACTATCAGCATCTATCGCGTTTCTCCAGAGCTCATTTACTCTCCTCCATCCCCAGCTCCTCCTCTCGTCCAGTTAGGATTTGGTATTCTGATTCCCCTTGAATCAGACTAAATTCCCGAATTATTTTGTACATTAAATATTGATATCTGCAATACATTATGTTGGTTCTGTTCTGTTTACCCTAAGGGGGGTTATTGCTGCTTTCCCTGCTCTTATCCATGCTAGGCTGCATGGATGCGCAGGGAGTTCTTGTCTAGAACAGAACCATACTGCCAATCCAAACTGTATGCTAACTGTCAATCATCTTTGATGATAGTGGTCCTGACAGAAATACAATTTTTGTTCTCACTATGGTCCACTTATAATGTTAGTCATGGTTTTAATTTAGTTTTTCCATGTCCATTTCCCACCTTTTCTGACTCTGATAAACAGTGTTTTGATGCATTTACTCATGAGTTGTGGGTTTGTTATTGGGTCCAATAAGGCTCACAGAATCTATTAAAAACAAACATCAGCCACTCTTTTCTAATTTTGGGATTCTTCTGAGAATATGTAGAGTTGCAGGTGATACACACAGCCAGGAACATCATTTTTAATGTACAGTATATAGCATGCATTTTACTCTTATTTAAACATTTTCTTGTTGCTAACTTGTTAAATGGTAAAAATAAAAATGTTAGCTTTAGCACCATTCAATATAACCCTGATTTGACCACTATGGAAGTCTGTTTTACACAGCAAATAAAGCAGATGTCCTGTATTCGCTCGACGCAGAATACCAGTCTCTCCTGAACTTCTCAAGAGGCTC
The DNA here is from genome assembly GCA_039654105.1 of Coreius guichenoti. Taxonomy (NCBI): domain Eukaryota; kingdom Metazoa; phylum Chordata; class Actinopteri; order Cypriniformes; family Gobionidae; genus Coreius; species Coreius guichenoti. Next base: position 20,180,982 of record CM077168.1, read on the forward strand.
TAAAGTTGTGATTGTGAAATCAATGTACGATGACCCATGCACTCTATTTCTGACTCTTCTTCTCACTTTCATTCTCTCTTTCTCTCACTTGCTCTCCTTCTGCATGCTCTTTATGACTCACACAGCTTGAATTTATCCCCTCCACACCACAGCTGTAGCTGTAAACCCCTCCACTTGTCACTCAATCACAGGGCTATTACCTCCAATAAATCTGCACTAGACTGACAGCCAACATAAGCAGCGGAGAGCTGCCCTTTATTCAGTAGTCTGATCCTGCTAGGCAGCCCAGAGAAGCTCATGCCAACTTTACACTCACTGAGGTCAAAAATTTACACTAGAGATTTAACAACTAGCAAAGTTTACACTTGCTTGTGTGATATAGTAAGGTTTAAGCATAACAGGAGCAGAGCAGGTAAAGTCAAGCAACTTTACACCTTCTGAAAGACACAAAAATGTGATTTTAAGTGTTGGAGCCAAATTTAACTAAAAATTCTTAAGAACACAGATGAAAAAAGTAAGAGAAACGCCTGAAAATTACAAGTTGGGCTCAGTTTTACATCAGGGAAAAAATGCTTTAGCAGAATTAAAAGGGGTGAGATCTAAAGAGCTATAAGAAAAAATGCTGCTCTGACATAATTATGCCATATTCATACTGCTTGAATAAATCGGGTGAAAATAGTTCATTTAAATTAATTCATACAATAGAAATACACAACGCAATGAATAAGTTATTAAAATTATAAAACACTAGCCCTCTCTCCTAGGCAAGTGTACACCCTTAGAGGCAATTAAGGGAAGTGAGTGTGAAAAATCTCTCAAAAAAAGTCCTCTCCTATTTGGTTCAGAGTGAAATGTAGTACAGCATCTTCCAGTGTTCACAAATCAGAGAAGTAGCCTGTATCACTCTACTCATACAGCACTGTGTCTGTCTGTCTGTCTGTCTATCTATTGGTGTGTGGTAGATAGATAGCTACTTACCTTCCTACCTACTTGTTTGTCTGTCTATTGGAATGACTTGCTCCTTGAACTTCCTGTGCTTTATATTTTGTTTTACATATAGACAGGGGCGTAGCACAAGATCCCGGGCCCTATGCATAGGCAGTCCTGATGGGCCCCCATGTTCCATGTTAAAATATATTCCAGACCTTTCAAGGGCCCTCTCTCCCCTTGGGGCCCTGGTAATCATTACTGGTTTTACCCCCAGTCCGACGCCCCTGCATATAGAAGCAATTTAACTTTCAACTCTGTCAGTGCAGACTGAAAACTACGGCAGCCTTATACTTCCTGCTCACATCACTCATTTTTAAAACTGTAATTAACACAAACATCAGAATGACTTTCCTCTCTCTCATTAAAACAGAATAAGGATACATGATGTGAATGGTAATTTCACATGACAGAAAAACACAGTTTTCATCATTTCTGTAAAGGCTAATCCTTACACCTCGAGTAATTGCTCATCATATTTCTTTTATGCCGTTTAATACTGTGACATGCATGGGTAAAATGTGAGATTTGTGAGAATCTGGTTTAATTCCACATGAGACCAGAAGTTTGCCTGTGGTTAAGTTAATGACTTTGGAATGATGAAAGTCAAAGTCCTGCTGGTTTTCAGGAAAAGCTCAATTTAGTCTTTTTTAGCAGCTTCGGGCATAAAGACAAGAGAGCAAAGTTTCAGAGTAGTCTTGCCCCAAAGGACCTATTAATGAGAGCTACCTATGACAAAGCTGATGTTTGAGACCCCCATTTTTGTGATAATGAAGTTACCTATTTGAATTATTCATTTAATACTTAATACAAGTTGTTGGGTATCAAAAAAGAGTTTACAACATATTATTGGACAGAAAAAAAGCTAAAGTGTGCTGCAGTACAACAGAGAATCAAAGTATTTTTTTTTTTTTTTTTTTTTAGCGTAACTTTCTTTATAGGTCTATAGCTGCTGATTTTGCTAATCATGCTATGTACCTGAAAGTACCACTGCCGGAGCGGTGGATTAATAGCTATCGGGGAACATTCTCAGATCTTTTTCAGGTTCTGGCAAGGTTCTCTCAAAGTTATGAACAAACATTATTCCAGTAATGTTAATAGAACATTCACTCAAAGATATATCCCAACTTTAGTGCAAAAAGCTACATCTGGGATATTGAGTGGTACTCATGTGGCATACCAGGGCATATCTCAATCCAATTTTGACCTTAAATTCCTGACTGCTACTTTGTCCACCAAAAAGTGGTCTGAGTATGCCTTAGCATGTTAACAGTCTTGTTGATTTGATGGCCATGCTATGTCATTATTTGCACATACAATGTGTGTGTTTAGTATCTTTCTTTGTACAATGTAAATGTAGTTGCCCTGCAGGTGTGAAACCCCTTGTTGTTAAACCATCCTGTATAAAAAAGCCTGTTTGTAAAGGTTAGACGAAAAAAGAAGATATGTATTGAAATTCAACACCACTTCACTGCAAACTCAGGAGAGGCCGTCAGAAGATTAATGAGCTATTGGGCTAGAGTTGTGCCGTTTTTCATGCGAAAGGCCCACATTAGTGAAATAATTAATTTTACAACACTAGGGTGCTGTGTCCCTGCCGAGGCATGGCATGTGGCTATGATAAGCATTCACTAATTAACCACCTAAAAGAAAATGGAGGTGCAAGCCACCTTTTGACATTCAAACATTTTGGAGCAAAACAAGCTTTCAGCAAGAAGGTTTTTTAGGCAGCAAGTGATGCTGGGCTACTTCTGCATTCACTTTTAAAATACAGGCCGCTCAGTGGGTTTTTGATTATGCAAGAGGGCAACTTTGCCAAAACTGACCCACATCACTTCAGCCCACAGCCAATATGTCTGAATCCACATGCTGGACTTTCTTCCTCTAGATATCTCATCTGTGCATTTCCGTGCAACAGAAATTAGCAAACATTAGAGTCAAGTGGGGGATATGATAATACCCAGATGCATAAAACATGTGCTTGGAAAGAGTGTGTGTCTATGAGAGTGACTCACAGGTAAAAACACTGTCATCGAGGATGCGTGAATTTAGATTTTCTGAACTCCATGACGGTTTTAAGCTCAATGCATTATTAATGGGACCAGCTCAGGAGCAATTTCAAACACTGCATATTTGAAAAGATGAAATATAAGAAATATTTTTTTGGGTGTACTTGAGACTTGAGATTTTTTTGAAGGTTCAGTGTGTACCCGAACTTATGTGCTGCTTATGCATACATGTGTGGGGGTGTTTGCTTGTGTGCATATGCAAGCATCTACTAAGAAGGTTACTACTACTATCCATCTACTAGGATTCAGACCATGGCAACTGGTCTATCTCAGAATCAACAGTACATGATACAAGCCAGCCATGATAAACAAGCTGAAAAGACTTGGTGTGGACATCAGCACTCCACAGGAAAACCCGTCTCGCAGTCTAGAGCAGACTAAAAAACTGTACTTTCTTCTGACAAGGAAAAAGCAAAGACTACACAATGGAAAATAGCATGAGCTTCACTGTCAGGAACTTGCTGTTATAGATGGTTGAGGCAACTGTCAATGCAACTGTTGGCTATTGGCCTACATACCTTAGATGGGGCAGTCACTGTAGTCAAGTTGCATGCATCAACCTTACGCTCCTCACCGGAGATAAAGGACGTGAGGTTCACCGCCAGTCAAGCAGCTACATAACCATGAGTTACTTTGGACACCAGTCTTGCATCATCCCTTTGACTATTCTTTGACAGAAGAGAAAGGAATAAACTACTTGGGATTTGACTTTGATGTACTGTATTGAAAACTTCAGTGCCAGAGTGGATGCATGGCTGAATTAACTCCAGGTAACTCATAACTTATGGTTTCTTTAAAAACACAAACTCTCGAAGAGTCAAGCCGATTTAAACAATGACATTGACTGAACCTGGTCACTGTCAGTGCAGCTTCCTTGTGGTTTAGTGATCACAGTAGCATCAAAAAAGTCTTTAGTAGCTTTTTCCTGAAGCCTGGTCTGTATAAAAGCCCTACGCTGCATGAGGATTTCCTCGGGCTTGACCAGAGTTCACTGCTTGTCTATCTGCTTGAAGTCATGTGTCACAAGATGAGCTTCTTAAATAATCACAAGCTACAAGAAAAGGGAAACAGGAGTGACTGACAAATAAAGAGGCAATGGCTGCAAAACTAATGTCGACCTTACTAACAGCCGGTTGCAACAAACCCCTCAAGTAATACCTTAAAGGGGTAGTTCACCCAAAAATGAAAATTCTGTCATCAATTACCCACCTTTATGTTGTTCCAAACAAAAGTTTTGGTTACACTTTATTTCGATGGTCCACTTTAGACATTCTACTGTAAGTAACTTTGCAACGACATGCCAACTAACTCTCATTAGAGTAATAGTAGACTGTCTAACACTTTATTTTGATGGTCCCCCAACAGACATTCTACTGACTATAAGTAACTTTGCAAGTACACAGAAACTCATTCTACTAACACGGACCCTAACACCTAACCTAACAGTCTACTACAGTCTAATACTCTTATGAGAATTAATTAACATCTAGCTGCAAAGTTACTTATAGTTAGTAGAATGTCTAAAGTTGACCATTGAAATAAAGTGTAGCAAAAGTTTCTTTTATCTTCACAAAAAGATATTTTTGAAAGCTAAGGGTTTTCAGACCCACTTTATATTAGGTGGCCTTAACTACTATGTACTAACATTTAAATTAATCATTTGATACAATGCACTTATTGTGTACATTGTACTTACATTTTAAAAATTACCTGCATGTAATTACATCTGTAATTAACTTCTGTAGTTACATTTATAATTACACTGCTGACACTTCCCTTACACCTAACCCTACCCTTAAACTTACCCATACCACCACACCTGTCCCTAACTTTACCCGTATCCCACCTCAATATCAGCAAAAGTGTTTTGCAATACAATATGAATACAATAAGTACATTGTACTTATTTTTTTATGTAAGTACATAGTAGTTATGGCCACCTAATATAAAGTGGGACCAGGTTTTCTTATCTAGAGAGTTTGTTGCAAATCAACAAAAATCAATAAAAGTAGCTATTTCCACTTGTTTCTGGAAATTCAACAAACTCACAATTGGACATGAAATGGAAGTTGCGACCAACTTCACTACCGTATTGTGATGTATTTCCATTGATTGAATTGTGAAAAGTGAGGGTTGTATACCAGAATGGAGGCAGGTATAAATGTGAGTAGGGCTCGCTGCATCTTGTGGTGGACATCCAACCCTGCCCACATCCAAAATGTCACCTTGTGACTCCCCATCCCCGTTTCGCCCCGGAAACCTGATTTGTTGTATGTAGGTTCCCGATTGAAAGGGTTTTCAGGCGTAAGGGTAGGTTTTGAGTGGGTTTCAGGCGTAAGTGTAGGTTTTGAGTGGTTTCAGTGCGGTCTGTCATAAAAAGAGAATTATAAGAAGTAAATGAAAAAGAATTAGGTGTGAGGGTTAAGTCTTCTCGATGCTTCTTCCTGTTTCAAATTTAATGAGGAAGCGTGATTCCCCCCCCAAATCACTTCACTAGAAATCCTGCCCTGCAGCTAATTTCATTGGTTAAGGTTACAGTGACGGGTAGGTTTAGGGAGTGTTTGATGTTGGCAATTAGTACTGTGATTGACATGACCAATAAAGTCTTAAGAATCGGCTACACGGCGGAGTTTCTGCTGAACTGATTTGACGTATTTGGACATGGGCGTGGCTTCTGACGTCACACTTGGATGTGGGCAAGGTTGGATGTCCACTGCAGGCTGCAACGAGACGCTTCTCCCACTAGCAGCTCCAAGTTGACTGTTTCCATAATGGCTGTTTTTGAATCAGTTTTAAACTTTGTTCCTGTCTGCCATGTTTAGACAAAGAAGTAGTCCTGTTGCACACAGTCCGGCCGCTCAAATTTCGTTAGTTGCTTTTATAGTGGCACGGAAATTACACACTTCACCTTTAAGAGGCATATAAACATCTTTACAGTAATTACAGAAAATATCACCATAATAGAGGGAGATCCGAATAAGATACTGAGAGATAAAGAAAAAGAGAAAGACCTTTAAATCAAGAGAAAAAAAAAAGTCATATTGAATGGCAGAGTAGGCATGGTAAATGTGCTGGATCCTAGACGTGAGATGTATAGATATTATATTATCAAGGTTATGTTATTAGGAGCTTTCAAGTTTGTGTGCTTTCAAGATATCATGATTGTATCAATTTCTGCTGCCTCCATCAGAAACCATTTACCGATGCTAGTAATAGCTTTTATTTGTACAACACAGAGGTTTGGAGTTATGTGCTGGGTCAAACAGGGACTACTCCTTCTGGCTGCTTGATAAATACCACACTAGAGCAACACATACGCACATATATAGTCACTCTGCTGCCAAGACCTTGAGTACCTGCTTAGGCAACAGATGGATATTGTCTGTGGACAGATTAATGTGCGCTCTGGGCCCCCTCCTCTAATCCCTGGATGAAGGAAGAGGAGAGAGGGACTTATTCATCCATTCATTCTTCCATTCATATACCACAGGTGTTCCACACACTCACAGCATGCAGAGGCCTGAGGACTGTACATTAGCTCCACTGAGAGGCCCTGCCTTTGCTATAATGACAAGGGTTCACTAACAAAAAAATACGGTTCAGTGATGGTATCACATGGAAATGCCTAATGACGTTTACACATTACTAAGAAATGCTTTCAAGAATACCTTTGTACTATCATGGAACATGTCCAAAATGGAATTAACTTGTCTGTTTTTTTGTCTTTAGCCGCTTTTCCACCGTCGGGCCAAACGGTTCTTAGAATGGTAAGGAACGGTTCCAGTTGTGTTTCCACTTGAGCCTGGTATGGCACAGCACGATTACAAACCATTCTCGGCCCGGAATTAGCTAATCGTGCTGGTAGAATCCGTGAAGTGACGTCGCCACTCAGGATTTGTCACTTGTCTGTTCCCTGGCTACCAGTTTCTCTGTAACTGGCTAAGCGCTCTATTTAAGCAACGTAAACACAGATTAATAATAAAATTAAAAGAAATACCTGATCACTCTTCATAACGCGGTCACTATACAAACTTGCGTTACCAAGGCAACGACTGACGCGTTTGAATTACATTCCAAAGTTATCAGGCCGTTATCAGCCCCACAGTGGAAAATGAAACTGTAACCATACCGACTGGCCCGGATCGGCACGGAATGGATATGAGAACCGTTACGCAATGAGAACCGTTCGGCCTGACAGTGGAAAAGCGGCTTTTGTAAGTATTTAGCTGCGTTTCCACCGAAATTACCCGGAACAATTTGTCCCAGGGACTTTTTTCCCCCCAGACCTGTTGCTGTCTGCGTCTAAAGTCCATCGCGGCCTAAAGTACCAAGAAGATTAGGCAAATTGTTCCGGTGACGGACAAATTTAATTTCAAATTAAAAAAGTTCCTGAACTTTGAAGTACTACCTCACGACCAGGGACTTTCTGAGGGGGACATTTTTATCCAGAACTTCATTTAGACCCTGGTCCTTGCAGTCAAAACACACTGAGTTGTTAGTTTCACAAAGTTCCTAGTTTCTGTGGAAAGTTCCTATGGTGGAAACGCTGCTTAAGTTGCTCTTTACTATGGCAGCTGGTTTTCACAAACAAACAAACAAACAATGAATAAATAATAGTTACTTATAGTCAGTAGAATGTCTATTGGGTGACAATCAAAATAAAGTGTTAGCATAGTTCGTCCACCGAAATGAGCTGGTTCGGGATCACTATTGTTCTTGATTTTTATATATATATTTTATTGAGAAGATTGCTGATAATAGATCTTCTATTCAGCTACCCAATTATGATCCATTGATAGTTTTTGCCGGACCTACAGACCATTTTAGAGAACTACGGTCTGGTTTTTCAGTCTGGTTTTAAAGCACAACATAGTACAGAATTGGCACTTTTAAAAGCTTATAATTATATTTTATTAAGTGTTGATTCCAGAGCCTCTACAATCTTAGTATAATTAGAACTTGGTGTGGCGTTTGATACCGTAGATCATAGTATCTTAGTTTCTCGTCTGGAGCACGTTGGATTTTGTGGAGTGGCCCTTCAGTTCAAGTCCTGTTTGTCAGATAGAAGATTTTTCATCGACTTCAGCTCCATTTACATGTGGGGTCCCTAAAGGGTCCATTCTTGCTTCGTTTTCCTTATACACTCACCTAAAGGATTATTAGGATCACCTGTTCAATTTCTCATTAATGCAATTATCTAATCAACCAATCACATGGCAGTTGCTTCAATGCATTTAGGGGTGTGGTCCTGGTCAAGACAATCTCCTGAACTCCAAACTGAATGTCAGAATGGGAAAGAAAGGTGATTTAAGCAATTTTGAGCGTGGCATGGTTGTTGGTGCCAGACGGGCCGGTCTGAGTATTTCACAATCTGCTCAGTTACTGGGATTTTCACGCACAACCATTTCTAGAGTTTACAAAGAATGGTGTGAAAAGGGAAAAACATCCAGTATGCGGCAGTCCTGTGGGCGAAAATGCCTTGTTGATGCTAGAGGTCAGAGGAGAATGGGCCGACTGATTCAAGCTGATAGAAGAGCAACTTTGACTGAAATAACCACTCGTTACAACCGAGGTATGCAGCAAAGCATTTGTGAAGCCACAACACGCACAACCTTGAGGCGGATGGGCTACAACAGCAGAAGACCCCACCGGGTACCACTCATCTCCACTACAAATAGGAAAAAGAGGCTACAATTTGCACGAGCTCACCAAAATTGGACAGTTGAAGACTGGAAAAAATGTTGCCTGGTCTGATGAGTCTCGATTTCTGTTGAGACATTCAGATGGTAGAGTCAGAATTTGGCGTAAACAGAATGAGAACATGGATCCATCATGCCTTGTTACCACTGTGCAGGCTGGTGGTGGTGGTGTAATGGTGTGGGGGATGTTTTCTTGGCACACTTTAGGCCCCTTAGTGCCAATTGGGCATCGTTTAAATGCCACGGCCTACCTGAGCATTGTTTCTGACCATGTCCATCCCTTTATGACCACCATGTACCCATCCTCTGATGGCTACTTCCAGCAGGATAATGCACCATGTCACAAAGCTTGAATCATTTCAAATTGGTTTCTTGAACATGACAATGAGTTCACTGTACTAAAATGGCCCCCACAGTCACCAGATCTCAACCCAATAGAGCATCTTTGGGATGTGGTGGAACGGGAGCTTCGTGCCCTGGATGTGCATCCCACAAATCTCCATCAACTGCAAGATGCTATCCTATCAATATGGGCCAACATTTCTAAAGAATGCTTTCAGCACCTTGTTGAATCAATGCCACGTAGAATTAAGGCAGTTCTGAAGGCGAAAGGGGGTCAAACACAGTATTAGTATGGTGTTCCTAATAATCCTTTAGGTGAGTGTATATGCTCCCTTTGGGTTCTATTTTTAAGAAACATGATGTTTCTTTTCATTGTTATGCAGATGATACATAGATTTCTCTGCCACTGCAAATGCTTTAACTCTCATTTAGCCTGTCTAAATTATATAAAAAAGCTGGATGTAATTTTTAAAACTTAACGATAATAAAACAGAGATCATTTCATTTGGGCCAACTGATAATTTTGTATCCCCTAACTTTAATCTTGGTCCACTAGTCTTGTATAATAAAGCGATGTGAAGAATCTGGGTGTGTTATTTTACAAAGCTTTTAAATTCTATAAGCAAATAAATGCTGTTGTCAAATCCAGCTTTTTCTATTTGAGACTTTTTTTCCAAGTTCCCTCTTCACGGCCACAGAGGCCAATCTTAGCTTCCTCATCACAGCCACAATGGCTGCTCTTATGACTGTTATGTATGTTGTCTCTGTTTCGCCAGGTCAACTGTGATCTGCACTCCAGACACCCGTCTCTCAGCCGGCTCTCAAGACGTTCTCAAGCCAGCCGACCTACCAGAGGTTAGTTTCTATCTGCCCACCGGTGCCATCCTGGTGGCTCTCTGTACTGCCGGCACCTCCCTGGCACCCTGTATTGCCGGTGCCATGATCTCCAATCCACCTGCAAAACAGTATCTTACCAGTCATATCTGTCTGCATATACTCACCTGCACTGCTATTTGCTCATGTCTGTGAATCAACATCTCTTCATTAATCCTTGTCTTGAATCTACTATTCTGTAACAGTTGACAGGTACACGTAAGCATGAGCATATTACACCAATTCTATCTTCACTTCATTGGTTGCCGATTCATTTCCGAATAAAATTCAAGCTTTTATTGTTTGTTTTTAAATCATTAAATGGTATGGCGCCACCATACCTTGCTGTCTTAATAAAATGGCATAGATCTGCTATGTCACTTGTGATCAACTGCTCAATTCTTCCCAGGTCTACATTAAAACTGATTGGGCCTTTTCAGTTGCTGCACCTAAATTGTGGAACATATTACCACTGCATATCAGAATGGCTACCACTATATCCATTTTTAAAATTTGATTAAAACTCATTTATTATCCTGGGCTTTTAACTCGATTGGGTGCTGAGGCATGTTTTATTTTAAATATGTGCTTACACTGAATTATTGTATTACTTGTTTTATGTATTATTTGGGGATTTGTTATTTGATATCTTTGTACAGCACATTGGCCAACAGTTGTTGTATTAATTGTGCTTTATAAATAAAGGAAAGAAATCCCAGATCCCACTCCACTCTCTCTCCCACTTCGCTTCCTGTTCATAAATGACAAAAGTAGTCACAATTACCTTTCACAGGTACACAGTGTTTTCCTTCCAAATCTAAAATGTCAAAATCCAATAGTAAGCACACACTACTAACAAGTTTGTCAACATATTTGTTGCCATGCAGCTTGTCAATCAGATTTAATGTATGTGCCTTGGGTTGCCTATTAGAATAAGCTCAGTATCCCCCATTGTCCTATGGTCCCTTTATGCTGAGGAGTTTGATTTTATTCTTCCACTAAGCTGTTTCGTGGCTTACATGCCCCACTGCACTGGTATTTACTCATTGCTTCTTTGTCTGGAGAATTTCTCTATTGGAATCCACATATATGAGAAAGAGAAAAAATCAATATGCAGCAGTTCTTGTGGGTCAGAGGCCTGGGCTTACAGTGCCACTTTATCACATAACCACCTTGCCTGGCCACTTAAAGCGGACCACCACCTCTCTGAGGCCAGTGAGAGAGCCCCTACGGTGGGCCAAATCATCAAAGCCAACACCCCTCCTACCGTCCCAAAGGAGCTCTCAGAACAATGCGTATTATCTTGCCTGTCCTAATAAACCTGATAAAAAACACACACACACCCTATAGACCTGTGTCATATGTGACACTAAAGCAAGGTAAAGCCACACTGTTAACCAATAGAAGCCTAAAATGACACCTCAGCATCTCTCCTGGGAGAAGAGTGGCATTCTATTACAAAGACAACATAATACTTCTGTAGACGCTCTTTCTATCATTCCATCTATCTCTTTCCCTGTCTTTCCTCCATCCATCTCTCCCACTATCTTCTCCTCTGTTTTCCCCTTCCTGCTTAAAACTCCTCTCCCCTGTTGAGTAGAGTAGAATGAAAAATAATGTTTTCTGTGCTCTGACACCTCATCTGTTTGTCAAGCTTTAATTTCCCATGATGCTGTGTCATCCGTGGGCCGCTGGCATGCTGCCGTTGTTCTTACAAAGTCAACTCTTCATTTTTTTATATCACTGCTCACTTTTTCAATGGAAGCTAAGCTACTTTTCCCCTTTGCATGGGCTAATGCATGAACTTTATGGAGGTAAGTACAGAAGATGACCCTGCAGACGCTTGACTCTATCATATCTTTAGCTTCCTTCCCTCTATTTGACCTTCTGATAAAAGGTCTGTCAAAACACAGCCTTGTCTTTTTGATATGTCACGATCAAGACTGAGGGCTATTTCTTCTCACAGAGTGAACAAATAACAGGCAGAATTTTGGTTGTGAGGTGAGGAGTTAAGGCTGGAATACACTACATGACTTTTGCTCATGTTTTTTGCCCTGATTTGCAGTCTGGAGGAGTTGATGAAAGTCAGAGCCAGTCTGCAGATTTTGGACAGTCGGAGTTGACAGATTTCACATAAAATACTATAGTGCATTACATAATCCATCAGATAAAGGTATCTGAGTAGACAGGAACTGACACGATCATAAGATTCAAATGTGCCTTGTTGCCTTCCTTCCTTTGCATGCAGTCGGACGCAGCCTATGAATCCTTCTAGTGGGAGAATTTTAGAACATATATTGTTTACATTTATCTCATAGAAACTGTATGATACTGTAGCAAATTACCTCAAGGGGAATATGAACAATTAATTAACTAATTAATTAACTCATTATAATTAATTATAAATATTTAGATCAGTTAATAAAATTAACTCATCATCACTTTGTATTTAAGTTCATCTTTGTGTTTATTTCAGTGTCCGGTATTGTTTGTGTCTTGCTACACGCTGCACGTTACCTGCTTCTCATATTGGATAATTTGAGTTTGTTTTGTAAATAAATACCTTGTTTTGGAACCTTTTTCATCATTCTCTTCATCATCTGAATTTTCCTTACAGAAAACCGGACCTAAGACAGACAGGAGATGAAACTAGCTTCCATTAACATTGCTCCACTGGGGAGATATGGGCCCAATGGAGCTTTTACTTTTATTTTTCCAAACAGAAGAGATGTGACGAAGCCACCTTACATATTTTTACTAAATTAATTAAGGACAGTTCATCACCACTGCATTGCTTCCTGTCTGTGGCTCCAACACCTAGTTATCTACTACGGCAGCGCAGGAAATTTGCCATGCCCAGGAGTAAAACAAAAAGACATGGATTTTCTTTTATCCCACGTGCTCTTAAATTGCTTTACAAATAACTTTTAGGTGTTTGACTGTAAGAAGTCTATTTCTGCTATTTTTTCTGTGTATTTGGTCTGTATTACTTCACAGAATTTAATGATAATATTATTATGTCAGAATTATTTGATTTTATTTGCTTTTAGCTTGTTTTAAACCAGGTATATAATGGTTGTTTCTGAGTATGTGTTATGTTTGACACATTTCAGGGTTTTGTGCTGCAATATCCTGCCTTGTCAAACTTTAAATAAACCTAAACCTAAACCTAAACCTTGAGGAGTACGTAGAGAAGTTCATGAGCGTCTGCCATCTCGCCACCTGCAGTGACCTGACGCTCATGGAGGGATTTTGGTGCGGACTGGATAATGAGATCCAGCTGGTGATGCCCCGAGGGAAACTCCTGCTGGATGCTGGCTGAGTACATCAGCTTCGCCCTGTGGGTCGACGGGTCTTCTTTTGCTGTGGGAGAAGTAGAGGAGGATCCAGCAGCCATATCCGGTCCCACTCACCATCCGTCACCACCCCAGAGACAGACCCAGCACCCACGCCCACTGTGGATGCGGAGCCAGATCCCACCGCAGACCGAGAGACCCAACCATTACCCGCCACGGACATCGAGCCTGAGCTAAAGCCCACAGTGGAGCCAGAGCCAGCTGCCAAATCTGTCCTGGAAGCTAAGCCTGAGGTCCCGGCTGACTAGGTGTGTGAGCCTGCCGCTAAATCCGTGCCGGTGGGAATATTGGTGGTGATAGATGAGGATGAAAGCCTGATCTACTGGGAGTCAGATGTAGTGCTTCCCACCCTGCCCACCGACAAACCTTCAGTACCGCTGATCCCTTCTTGTATAAATGTATGTTTGTCACCTCTGTCTTCATCGTCACCGCTGGTCCCGTCCAGCCCTAGTTTGTTATCACCACCAGTCCTGTCCATCACAGAGAGTTTATCATCACCACCATCCCTGTCCATCACAGAGCCTTCATCCACACCCACTCTTCCTCTTCTGCACGCTCTACCGAAACCAGCCATTCCCTCGGCTCTGCATTCGCTGGCTACCTTCAGCCCTTCACCATCAGCCCTGCCATGCAGCCCTGATCCACCTTGGAGCTTCTGGTCCCCAGCACTGCCCTGGCATGAGGAGTCCCGGGCTCCACCTTATCCCTCGGAGCCCTCAGTTCCACCTCTGCCCGTCGACCAATCGGCTCCGCCATGGCTCCTTGCCCCTTCTGCTCCACCTGGGACCGTCGTCCCACCGGCTCAACCCTGGTCAGTCATCACTTCACCATCACTACAGTCTTCTGGGCTGTCTGCTATGCTCCATCCCTCCACCCCTACGGCTCCATCGGGCTCCTCCATCCCTCAGGCTCCACCGGAGTCCTCACTTTCACCGGCGCCACCTTGGTCTTTCGGCCCCTTGGTTCCACCTCGGCCACTCTTCACCTGGACTCCGCCTTGGTCTCCCTGTCCGTCAGTATCACCGGGTCTCTCGGCCCATCGGACGACACCTGGGCCTCAACATCTCCCTGCGTCACCTCAGTCGGTCGGGCTCAAAGGACTACCTTGGCTCCTCCCTCCATCACTGCCACCGTGGGTGGCCTCCATCATGGCCATCTTCTGGGTCGCTCTGGGATCTTGTAAACCGTCATCTCCTTGGTTTCTCCCATCAGCTCCTCCATGGCTTTTGCCGCCAACTGCTCCACCCTGGATCCTCCTACCTGCCACCCTATGGGTTTCCAACACCTTGCCAGTCCATTGTCCACCTCCTGGACCTACACCCCTCTTCCCTCAAGCCACCCATTATGGGTGCAAGGCCACGCCTTCCAGGGACGGGCCGTTCTGTCACGATTTGTGTGTTTAGTTTCGTTTTCATGGACTTTTAGTTTGTATTCGTCAGTCACCTGTTTCAAATGTTTCCTTTGTTCCTAGTTTCCCGCCAGTCTTTAGTTGTCATGGACACTCATTAATCATCACAGCTATTCATTGTCTCATCATCACTGTGTATTTAAGTTCCTCTTTGTGCTTACTTCAGTGTCAGGTATTGTTTGTGTCTTGCTACACACTGCACGTTACCTACTTCTCATACTGGATTATTTGAGTTTGTTTTGTAAATAAATACTTTGTTTTCGAACCTTTTTCATCCTTCTCTTCATTATCTGAACCTAAGCATGAAATAGAAGTGAAAGTGAATGAATGAAACAGAAACAGGGGAATGAAGCTATGGAAAAGTAAGAGTCAGTGAACCACCTGAACGACCATCAGTTTCCATCAACAACCTTCAACAAGGGGACTACAACTTACACTAAACCTGTTTAGTTAGTTAAATGTACAATACTTGCACAATGCCTTAGAATTTAATGTCAGAATCAAAAATCATAGCTGTCATAATTTCAGCTAGTAAACAACTGGGAATTAATATAGCAGTTGATTTTCAGATGACCCGTTCTGCTGGATGACTACCTGGTCACATAATTACATGTTTTTTTTTTTTTTTGTTTGTTTTTTTTTTACTTGAGTCCATTTCAGTTTTAATGTTCATTACATATGGAAAATGGATCATGGTCATGTTAAAGCATAGGTTTTTGCCAGCTAGTCTATGATATTCTCCATGTCATTTCTGATATTCTACCCAAATCTGGATTACAGTCTCAAATATTATTAAATAATTAAGAGCCATCTTCCATTTTGAATAATACATTAATAATTAGTGAATTACGAGAGATCCATCAAGTTAGTATATTTGCATTCATATGAAGTGGCCATGAATTTTACATTGATATTTTTGCCTTTGCCTCTACTATAATAGACCCTCTCCCAAATACGTAGCAGAAATGACATACCGTGGAATATGGTGAAATTATATTTTGCTCATAAAGGATTTGTGCCAAACTTGGGATAAATTTAAACATACAGAAGATTACATAAAAAGTCTTAAAAATATTTGCCATGATATAATTTCTCTCTGTGTCTGTCTTCACTCAACAGTAACAATAATGAATTTATCTATACATCTGCTGATAAAATTCTCACACATTCCTTTACGTTGACATTGAGATTTCATTTTCTCTCTCTGTCACTCTCTTTATAGCATTTATTTATAGCATTTATTTTACTGTGTCAAGCAGGGGGATGGTTGTTCTCTTAGGGGGTGACCCATCCCTGTACAGCACTGACTCAAAGGGGCCATTAATGCAATCCATTTCCCTCCATTACTCACCTGCCCATAGGGGCTGATCGAGGTACTTTAGCCTCAGGCTTCAAAGATGGCCCTATATACATCTGGAAAACACCACAAAGCTTGAGAGGTCTAAAAGGGGGACCTTTCGTTGACGTGAGACCAGTTTTGACTGTTGAGGGTTCTGTGACAATCAGAAATAGTGAGTATATACAAACCCGATTCCAAAAAAGTTGGGACACTGTACAAATTGTGAATAAAAAAGGAATGCAATAATTTACAAATCTCATAAACTTATATTTTATTCACAATAGAATATAGATATATCAAATGTTGAAAGTGAGACATTTTAAAATGTCATGCCAAATATTGGCTCATTTTGGATTTCATGAGAGCTACACATTCCAAAAAAGTTGGGACAGGTAGCAATAAGAGGCCGGAAAAGTTAAATGTACATATAAGGAACAGCTGGAGGACCAATTTGCAACTTATTAGGTCAATTGGCAACATGATTTGGTAAAAAAGAGCCTCTCAGAGTGGCAGTGTCTCTCAGAAGTCAAGATGGGCAGAGGATCACCAATTCCCCCAATGCTGCGGCGAAAAATAGTGGAGCAATATCAGAAAGGAGTTTCTCAGAGAAAAATTGCATAGAGTTTGAAGTTATCATCATCTACAGTGCATAATATCATCCAAAGATTCAGAGAATCTGGAACAATCTCTGTGCGTAAGGGTCAAGGCCGGAAAACCATACTGGATGCTCGTGATCTTCGGGCCCTTAGACGGCACTGCATCACATACAGGAATGCTACTGTAATGGAAATCACAACATGGGCTCAGGAATACTTCCAGAAAACATTGTCGGTGAACACAATCCACCGTGCCATTCGCCGTTGCTGGCTAAAACTCTATAGGTAAAAAAAGAAGCCATATCTAAACATGATCCAGAAGCTCAGGCGTTTTCTCTGGGCCAAGGCTCATTTAAAATGGACTGTGGCAAAGTGGAAAACTGTTCTGTGGTCAGACGAATCAAAATTTGAAGTTCTTTTTGGAAAACTGGGACGCCATGTCATCCGGACTAAAGAGGACAAGGACAACCCAAGTTGTCATCAGCGCTCAGTTCAGAAGCCTGCATCTCTGATGGTATGGGGTTGCATGAGTGCGTGTGGCATGGGCAGCTTACACATCTGGAAAGGCACCATCAATGCTGAAAGGCATATCCAAGTTCTAGAACAACATATGCTCCCATCCAGACGTCGTCTCTTTCAGGGAAGACCTTGCATTTTCCAACATGACAATGCCAGACCACATACTGCATCAATTACAACATCATGGCTGCGTAGAAGAAGGATCCGGGTACTGAAATGGCCAGCCTGCAGTCCAGATCTTTCACCCATAGAAAACATTTGGCGCATCATAAAGAGGAAGATGCGACAAAGAAGACCTAAGACAGTTGAGCAACTAGAAGCCTGTATTAGACAAGAATGGCACAACATTCCTATTCCTAAACTTGAGCAACTTGTCTCCTCAGTCCCCAGACGTTTGCAGACTGTTATAAAAAGAAGAGGGGATGCCACACAGTGGTAAACATGGCCTTGTCCCAACTTTTTTGAGATGTGGTGATGCCATGAAATTTAAAATCAACTTATTTTTCCCTTAAAATGATACATTTTCTCAGTTTAAACATTTGATATGTCATCTATGTTGTATTCTGAATAAAATATTGAAATTTGAAACTTCCACATCATTGCATTCTGTTTTTATTCACAATTTGTACAGTGTCCCAACTTTTTTGGAATCGGGTTTGTAGATGACGGAGATACATGACAATAAGAGAAAATGTGAAGTTGTCATAAAGGATGATATCCTGATTTCACCCTACTCTTGAGTGTCATATGTTCTCTGTGTTTGTCCCTGGACTTTTGTTATAATTCCTGTTTCTTGTTCTGTCTGCCATCTTTGTAGTCATTTTGTTGTTTTTAATGTTGATTAGTTCCCTGATTGATCCTAGGTGTGTCTTGTTACCCTTGTGTATAAATAGGCCTTGCATTTCCTTTGCTTCTTAAAATTTGTTGTTTTCATGTGATCTGTTCTCCATGCTCCCTGTGATCCTAACAGCAATCATATTTAACAATTTAGCTGTTTTTACTGTATTTTTATTTTATTTTATTTTTAAATGCAGCTTTGATGAGCTTAAGATACTTATTTCAAAAACTTTATATATATATATACACTCACCTAAAGGATTATTAGGAACACCATAATAATACTGTGTTTGACCCCCTTTCGCCTTCAGAACTGCCTTAATTCTACGTGGCATTGATTCAACAAGGTGCTGAAAGCATTCTTTAGAAATGTTGGCCCATATTGATAGGATAGCATCTTGCAGTTGATGGAGATTTGTGGGATGCACATCCAGGGCACGAAGCTCCCGTTCCACCACATCCCAAAGATGCTCTATTGGGTTGAGATCTGGTGACTGTGGGGGCCAGTTTAGTACAGTGAACTCATTGTCATGTTCAAGAAACCAATTTGAAATGATTCGAGCTTTGTGACATGGTGCATTATCCTGCTGGAAGTAGCCATCAGAGGATGGGTACATGGTGGTCATAAAGGGATGGACATGGTCAGAAACAATGCTCAGGTAGGCCGTGGCATTTAAACGATGCCCAATTGGCACTAAGGGGCCTAAAGTGTGCCAAGAAAACATCCCCCACACCATTACACCACCACCACCAGCCTGCACAGTGGTAACAAGGCATGATGGATCCATGTTCTCATTCTGTTTACGCCAAATTCTGACTCTACCATCTGAATGTCTCAACAGAAATCGAGACTCATCAGACCAGGCAACATTTTTCCAGTCTTCAACTGTCCAATTTTGGTGAGCTCGTGCAAATTGTAGCCTCTTTTTCCTATTTGTAGTGGAGATGAGTGGTACCCGGTGGGGTCTTCTGCTGTTGTAGCCCATCCGCCTCAAGGTTGTGCGTGTTGTGGCTTCACAAATGCTTTGCTGCATACCTCGATTGTAACGAGTGGTTATTTCAGTCAAAGTTGCTCTTCTATCAGCTTGAATCAGTTGGCCCATTCTCCTCTGACCTCTAGCATCAACAAGGCATTTTCGCCCACAGGACTGCCGCATACTGGATGTTTTTCCCTTTTCACACCATTCTTTGTAAACTCTAGAAATGGTTGTGCGTGAAAATCCCAGTAACTGAGCAGATTGTGAAATACTCAGACCGGCCCGTCTGGCACCAACAACCATGCCACGCTCAAAATTGCTTAAATCACCTTTCTTTCCCATTCTGACATTCAGTTTGGAGTTCAGGAGATTGTCTTGACCAGGACCACACCCCTAAATGCATTGAAGCAACTGCCATGTGATTGGTTGATTAGATAATTGCATTAATGAGAAATTGAACAGGTGTTCCTAATAATCCTTTAGGTGAGTGTATATATATATATATATATATATATATATATATATATATATTACTGACCCCAACATAAACATCTGACGGTCTTTATTAATTGCTTATGTTATTATTTGGAACTTGATGCACACTAAATAAAATCAAATATTATTCATAACAAATGAATAAGTGTGGGTTCAGTGCAAAAACAGCTGCTTCACCTCATATAATAGTTGAGTAAAAAAAAAAAAAAAGCCTCAAAGCAGTAACACGCGATAAATATGACTGGATGGTTCAGGCTTGAAGCCGTAAAATATAGCTGATATGCAAACATCTGTGACCACTTGTAAATTTAATTTTATAATATATTAATAATGGGTTACACTTTATTTTAAGGTGATGTAGTTACATTGTACTTGCTCAAATAAGTACTGAGTGATATTAATTAAATACATGTACTTACTATAGAGTTACGGTTATGGTTGTTTAGGGTTAGTTACTTGTATTTATGCATAATTTACTGTTATTACTATAGTAAGTACATGTAGTAACTACATCACCTTAAAATAAAGTGTTACCTAAAAATGCACAAATTTGCAGCACTGTTTGACAACTGTAAGCAACGCACAGTTCCTACTACAATGGACACAAGCGGCGCCTTATGCATTGTCAAAACTAAACACTCTTTTTTAATCAGTGAAGCCATCTAGTCAAGTCAAATCATGTTTATTTTTATAGTGCTTTATAAAATACATATTGCTTCAAAGCAGCTTCACATTAATAAACAGGAAAATAAAATTGTTAATGCTGTAAAATGAATTATGAAACAAATTCAATTTCAGCTGTAAAGCAGCTCTACAGAAGATAATAGCATCATCATTTAGCTAATTTTAGTTCAATGTTCTTTTAATTCAGTTCAATAGCTGTGTCAATGTTGCAAAGTCAATAAATTATAAAACAAATTCAATTCTGCTATAAGCAGCTCTGCATAAGGCAATAGTGTCATTATTCAGCTCAAGTCAGTTCAATGTTGATTCAATAACAGTGTCAATGTTCCAGATATTCAATGTTCAAAAGTTAGAGTCATCATCCAGCTTAATTCAGTTCAAAAATCTCATCCAATAGTATCAGTGCAGTTAAATTGATAATATTGCTGAATATCAATTGTCTTTTAAACCCTACACTGTTACACTGGAAGTGAAGACACAGTGTAAAATCACACCACAGACCGTACATCATTATAAACGGCATACACTACCAGCTGTCTCATATTCGTTGATACCACTCAACCCAAATCTATAAAGGCATGAGATAAATGTATAAAAAAGCCTTTGGAAAAATTCTAAACGTTGTGCTGTTTGAAATGCTGATCTGAACCCAAATGCGTTGATATAGTAATTACTTCAGAGGGTCACACTAAGAGGGCAAATAAGAGATGAGACAGAGAGGAGAGAGGCAGAAATCTTCCATCAGAAAGCTTCAGGACTGGTTCAGTAATGATACCCTCAGAGGGTGCACATGATTCTAATGAGTAAAATGTAAATGATGCTTCTAAATTAGCAGGGAAATATCAGAAAAGGCTTACAGGAAAGCCACAGTGGCAGGCATTTTTTTTCCCCCCTTTCCTCATCTCCCATTCATTCTGCCTCTCTCTCTCTTTCTCTCTCTCTGAAGATGAATTGATGCTGCTATCTCAAGGAATTATTTTATCAAAGCCACTTTCATCCCTCTCTCCTAACAAAACTGCTGAGTATCATATTAAATTCTTAGTGTACCAGACACATTGTTTTGAAAGTATGGGGGTACAGTGACCCTGGGGGGCACAACACAACAGCATTAGAGAAGCAAACAAACATTGACAACATAGCAGCATTAACCTGCAATACAGAATGAATGAAAATGCTACATTTCAGTAAACAATCATATATGCAACACTGAGTGATAACAGAGTAGCACTAGAACACAGAGTTAATACAAAACATTAGCATTTTAAGTTAGTTATTTATTTAAAAAAAAAAAAAAGTTCTCCAGACCACTAGGGGTACTGCAACAAAATGGCTAGTTTTCCAACTGAATAATCAAGACAGAAAGAGAGAAACCTGCAAGGTTTGGAAGCATATGTAAGTAATTACTTCACGGCCACTAAAAAAAAAAATTCTTTGTAGTATAATGTGTGTAGTATGAATGCAATCCAGACATACTACATTCGCCATGCTGTCATTATCATGTGACCAACCAGCGTCAGTTACGTCACTCCATTGCCATTCACAAATCCTCTTCCGTGGCCTCATGAGATCAAGTCAAGTGTCCATCATATGCACACTTCAGAATCTTGCCGGAAGTAGTAGGTTATCCAGGTACTTTTTGTCTACTCTTTTAGGAGTGATGTGCATACTTCTATTGTCACATAATGTTTTTTGCCTACTATATAGTTGGGACGTATGCGATTTCAGATGCAGCCATAGCATGGCTGTTATAGTAAAGGAGGAGTGCTGGATCCAAATGCAGTAAGAGGTTTATAAAAAAAAAAAAAAAAAAAAAATCCAGGCAAAGAACAAGAAATCCAAACACAGGAGAAACAGGGAACTAAACAGAGGCAGAGGATACATCCATGTACGAACTACACTAGACAGACAAAGCACACAAGAAACACTGTATAAATTCACCAGGCTAACAAGGGACAGGTACAGGTGATTATTTGCTATGAGAACACACTAGAAACAGGCAATGATAGCACTATAGAACTATAGAGGGTATGCACATGATATCACCGTCGGCTGGAGTGACTGCAGTTATGCCCACTGAGTGGCAAAAAGACTGAGAGGCAGCATAAATGCAGCGAAAAACACACAAAACACATCTAAAATAGGAAAGAGCTTTGAGATTGACAAGAAATCAAAAGCTACAGAAAAGAGAAGCAAATGGATCACTGCAATGCACAGAAACAATGTGACTCCAGGCAGTGAAATGTGGATTTGCATTTATCATTTTGTGTCAATATGTTGAATTATGGATTAAAAACATACCTATTGTATTGTTATATATTGTATTGACAACTCATCAATTAAATATTTACCATTGTATATTCTGCCTAATTTGATGTTTTTAAATAAACACTGACAAGAACTGGCCTATACAAGTTTTAGGGCTGGAAAATATGATGATATATATAACATTGATATAAGTGATCACCCGGATTTAGACCCACCTATATTGTATTTATATAAAGCGTTCACAGGCAAATTTGCTTCATGTATTTCCCCGGCATCAAAATCAGGCACATATAAATGTCAGAAAACACAATTCCTGGCTGCATGCCAATATCCATGGATCACTGGTTCTACCCGAAAGACTCAGGAGGCAAGAAAACATTTGAATAAGATTTATTTACAGTTTGTATACAAGTAGTATCGAATGAATGAAATGATAAAGTTCTTTGGCGTAGGCCCCGTCTATAGTCCGAATCCGGAGGGTAGCGGATGCTTGCAGTTCCTGCCGGAAGATGAAGGCAGGGGCGGAGCCTAAATCAGAAGATACCCATCCGTTGGAAGATTCTTTGGATGAAGTGCCTAAAATATTTGCAAAGAAAATACAGTGGGGAGAACAAGTATTTGATACACTGCCGATTTTGCAGGTTTGCCCACTTACAAAGCATGTAGAAGTCTGTAATTTTTATCATAGGTACTCTTCAACTGTGAGTGACTGAATCTAAAACAAAAATCCAGAAAATCACATTGTATGATTTTTAAGTAATTAATTTGCATTTTATTGCATGACATAAGTATTTGATACATCAGAAAAGCAGAATTTAATATTTGGTACAGAAACCTTTGTTTGCAATTAGAGAGATCATACGTTTCCTGTAGTTCTTGACCAGGTTTGCACACACTGCAGCAGGGATTTTTGGCCCACTCCTCCATACAGACCTTCTCCAGATCCTTCAGGTTTCGGGGCTGTCGCTGGGCAATACGGACTTTCAGCTGCCTCCAAAGATTTTATATTGGGTTCAGGTCTGGAGACTGGCTAGGCCACTCCAGGACCTTGAGATGCTTCTTACGGAG
Source organism: Coreius guichenoti (assembly GCA_039654105.1). Classification (NCBI taxonomy): domain Eukaryota; kingdom Metazoa; phylum Chordata; class Actinopteri; order Cypriniformes; family Gobionidae; genus Coreius; species Coreius guichenoti. Next base: position 20,204,496 of record CM077168.1, read on the forward strand.
CCACCCCTTAGTTGCCCTGGCTGTGTGTTTCGGGTCGTTGTCATGCTGGAAGACCCAGCCACGACCCATCTTCAATGCTCTTACTGAGGGAAGGAGGTTGTTGGACAAGATCTCGCGATACATGGCCCCATCCATCCTCCCCTCAATACGGTGCAGTTGTCCTGTCCCCTTTGCAGAAAAGCATCCCCAAAGAATGATGTTTCCACCTCCATGCTTCACGGTTGGGACGGTGTTCTTGGGGTTGTACTCATCCTTCTTCTTCCTCCAAACACGGCGAGTGGAGTTTAGACCAAAGAGCTCTATTTTTGTCTCCTCAGACCACATGACCTTCTCCCATTCCTCCTCTGGATCATCCAGATGGTCATTGGCAAACTTCAGACGGGCCTGGACATGCGCTGGCTTGAGCAGGGGGACCTTGCGTGCGCTGCAGGATTTTAATCCATGACGGCGTAGTGTGTTACTAATGGTTTTCTTTGAGACTGTGGTCCCAGCTCTCTTCAGGTCATTGACCAGGTCCTGCCGTGTAGTTCTGGGCTGATCCCTCACCTTCCTCATGATCACTGATGCCCCACGAGGTGAGATCTTGCATGGTGCCCCAGACCGAGTGAGATTGACCGTCATCTTGAACTTCTTCCATTTTCTAATAATTGCGCCAACAGTTGTTGCCTTCTCACCAAGCTGCTTGCCTATTGTCCTGTAGCCCATCCCAGCCTTGTGCAGGTCTACAATTTTATCCCTGATGTCCTTACACAGCTCTCTGGTCTTGGCCATTGTGGAGAGGTTGGAGTCTGTTTGATTGAGTGTGTGGACAGGTGTCTTTTATACAGTTAACGAGTTCAAACAGGTGCAGTTAATACAGGTAATGAGTGGAGAACAGGAGGGCTTCTTAAAGAAAAACTAACAGGTCTGTGAGAGCCGGAATTCTTACTGGTTGGTAGGTGATCAAATACTTATGTCATGCAATAAAATGCAAATTAATTATTTAAAAATCATACAATGTGATTTTCTGGATTTTTGTTTTAGATTCCGTCTCTCACAGTTGAAGAGTACCTATGATAAAAATTACAGACCTCTACATGCTTTGTAAGTAGGAAAACCTGCAAAATCGGCAGTGTATCAAATACTTGTTCTCCCCACTGTAGATTATATTATTAGAATATGGACATTGAACATTGCAATAGATATGGACATTGACATAGATGTTACATCAGTAAACAGAAGGAATTGTTAGGCTACTGCCTAAAGTATGTGAAGAAAGCCACGAAGGCCGTGAAGCACTGCGACGTTAGGCCAGAGTATGAAAAGCCGCGTAGACTGTAAGGACTGCCACGTTAGGCCGTGTATACTGCCTCAATTGGCCGGGGTACAAGAAAAGCCTCGTAGGCTGTAAGAACTGCCACGTTAGGCTGTGTATACTGGCCGCATAGGTCGAGTAAAGGCCACGATAGCTCATAGTGAGAAGACAGTGTGGGTGCGTGAGTTAGCCTTGATAGACCAAATGGAAAAGTGAGCCATATAAATCTATAAAATAGATATAGGAACTGCCACCATGACCAGAAGTTTGTGTAGATAGTATACGTACCACATAAGATTTAAAGTATTAGGAGTTAATGATATGCTTTTAATTTACCTGATGCTTGGTAAAGGTGGAGTAAGTGCTTTCTGGTAACCGATGTTGATATCAAATCACCAAAACAAACACGCCCCTATTTTGATAGCTCTGCCCCACACATACGTAACCCAGGCAACGACTATAGTGGAATCTGCTGTGCCAGCCGGCCGAGGGTATGATGTCATCAATAAGTGAAAGCAATGTGTGTTACTATGGTAATCCAGGTCGAATTTTCAGTGAAAAAGTCATCCCTTACATCCCAAAAACACAAACACAGTTCTCATGAACAACTCGATAGCACGAGCGTGACAGTCCAACTAACGAACATATTACAATTATGACAAGATTAGAGGGTTATATCGTTCACGAAAAGAGGAAAATTAGGAGTATATTATCTTACTTTTTGGACACATTTTGGGAGCTGGCGCTTGAAACGGACAGCGAGGAGGTTTAGACACTCCAGGCTTATACGGTGTGGAAATGAATGGGTAATTATCATAGCTGAAGTGAACGACAATACGATCACAAATGGACAAGCAAGCAAACATGACACATGAGCATATTCAAGCAAAAGCCAGCATATATTAGTTCTATGAAACAAAACAAAATCAATGTTACTCGCCTATCGAGAAGAAATAAAGCAACCTCGGCCTTCGCTCCTTGAGTTCTCTCCAGCACTGGAAAGCTGATCCGATATTTACACGGGTCCTACTTCTTGCCTCGAAAGCCTTCTTTTGTTCCACAGACATCTTCCACATTTCTTTATCTGCCATCGCTCTCTTTCTGTCATCGCTCGACTAATGTCCGTCCTGTGTCGTGTCTTTTGAATAATGACGTGCACTGTGCGCTCTCTTCACCCCGTCATTAGTAGACACGCCCCTTACTGCTGATTGGCTATAAGTTTGTTTTGGTATTCGGCCGAGACACTTTTCTACAGCAGTTTTGAAATACCACTTACCCCACCTTTAAGACACATAGGTAATCATATTATTATCTGAAAAGGATGCGAGTAATGTATAACATAATTTGTTACTGATGTATAGATTCACGTTAGTCTGAGATGCAAGAAGATCGCATGAGGTGACCTATGGTCCGTGGAATTAGCAGATTGCTTAGCTCTGAGTGGGGTAGATATGGAAATAAAACTATTGATTTTGAAGCATATGAAAGCCACCAGCACCAGTAGTTTGAATTAGGAATGTACCTTTGGAATTACTTGAGAGAGTTTGCTGAGCATGCCTGATAGTTTGAACTGCCGTTGTAGCAGCACTGATCCTGAATGAATGTCTGGTATACCGATGAGATGATAGTCTGTAGTTCTGTAGAACTGTCACTAGATGAGTTTTAAACCACCTTCTTGATATGGGAGACCCATTGGGGAGTATGAAAAGTGTAGAATGATTAGGGGTGCAGGGACGTGCTTTGAGATATTTTCTTTTACATATTAGGCCACACAGGCAAAGCCACGGTAGGCCACATGGAGACAAAGGCCACATAGAGATCAAGGCTACGATATGCCACCTGGACAGAGACCACGTTAGGCCACGGACAAATTCATGAAAGGCTATAGAGACGAACGAAAACAGGATCGATGAGTAGTAATGAAAGAGGAAAAAAAAAAAAAAAAAACATACCACCACCACCAGTATTTGCATGAAAATTACTACTTTAAAGTTACTGAGCGTTTGAGTTATTTTGAGTCAGATCTTGCTTGTACTAGAATGCTGAGGATGACCATGTACACAGCACCTTGATAGAGGATGTGGACTTCACACATTCAGCTGCGTTCGTAGCAGCACCAATCCAAAAGAATGTCCAGTTCTTTGCATCTGCATTTAGGAGGATTCTAAACCATTGGGCGTGACTCCTGCTCACAGCTTGATAGAACTCTGCCGATAGAACTCCATCTAACCATCAGAACCTGCCGAGAGAACCCCCAAAAGAGAATAAATTAGAATAGCATGGCAGATAAGTAAAAGAAATAATCAAAATACATAGAACGAAGACGATTAAGAAACCTCGTACAATGCCCTTGCAGAAGGACCCTGCAAAGCTACCAAACCTTTGAAAAAGAGATAATCAATGCGATCATCATTTGATACCTTAAGCCAGGTTCATACTACACGATTTTGGCCACGATTTGGCAGTCTGAGACAAATAATCGCAATCCTAAAAGATTCCTTTGACCCGCTAAAATCTGATGTCTTTGATAGACAGTTTGACATGCTCACCACAGCCGATTAATGACCGTTGTGATAAAATTTTAACCTGAAATTAATTCACTGAATGTGAATGGGTTGATGTAAAACTCCGGACAAGTTCTCTTGTGTGCGTCCAGGTTTTTTTTTTGTTTTTGTTGTCGTCATGTTCATGTTCGTAAAGTCTGAAAAGCAACAATAACGATGACTATTATAAAGTCGCACAGTGTGTGCCAGCTTTAGTGAAAAGAAAATGCTCACTGCAAGAGGGCCCTTGTCATTTGGTGTGGCCCGGGAAGCAATAAGCACGTGCAGACTGCGTCTCAAATAGTCAATGCTATATCCGGTACCGGCTGATAGGCAGCGGTTTTAAACACTCCCCTGCATATTTGTGTTAGTCTCTGAAGACTGTTAAGAGTTGACATTTACGACGCATTTTGCAGTGTTGAGCATAGCCAATCAGACACAGAACGTACACAATCAAGTGAACGTACGTAACACAGTACACAATCAAGATCAAGTGGTTCAGCACTTGTTCACTGGCTAAATTCTGCCTGCTAGTGAATACATTCAAACAACTAAGAGTAGAACATGCAATAGATTCATGGTGCAGTGTAGTCAGATTAGACTATAACAGTTTTCGCTAGAGTTTAGCTAAACTGAAGCATTTGACAGTTTCAGTGCGTTTATAAAGGGAGCGCACTTTGCTTGCTTATTGTATTCATAAAAGGTTTGAATAATTATGTTCCCATGTTGCAATTTCAGTTGCTATACGAGATGCAATCTTTGTGTAAAACGGGGCGGATTGAGTACGGAATTAAATTAGTGCTGCTGTCGAATAACGAGTCGAACCTTGTTGTGTATACAAACCTTTGATATACCCGAAATATGGTGTTGTGAGCTTTAGGGAGAATACACATTTCTGTTTTATTCATAACCATAACCAGGGGCGCCCTAGCGCAGAAAGTCCAGTTGAGACGAAACACTATATTCTCTAGTTCTGATAATAGACAAAGGCATCCAGATATCACAGTAGCCGATAAACGCAGATAGAGACATATTTACTAGAGTGACAAGAAAGCACACAATTACTACTATATATATGGTCTGTTTGTGCTGAGCCAGAAGTAACTTTTTTTTTTAATGGAAATAAAGCGTATTTATAGTGCAATATGCAACAGGCAAAACATGGTACTCGTGGTAAATTAAGAAAACGAGATTTAAAACAAAAAGACTAATGGTGTTGAGCTATATAACGATGAGTTTTCTGTCAATGAATGTATCCAAACAGCTGCTCACCTAATAAAACATAATAGATTGAAGCGTCTTTGTGTTTCCATGGTTTCTACAAAATAAAACCGGAAATGGAGGGTAATGCAGGTATGATGTCATTGATAGGGGGCGCACGGACACGGTCCATATCCTGTTTAAAATCGCTTATTTCCCTGGATTTAAACATTCCTGGAAACATTTGGGATAGTGCAAGTACACAAGTCACTGAAATATATAACATTGTTCTAGTGGTATTGGATATTTTAATCCAAAATCTTACGTGTTGTGCCTTTAATGCAAACAGATCAATGCACTGATGTCTGTGCATATTAGCATATTTAATTCAAATTTAGCGATCTCAACACTGAACCCCCTTACAAAAAAATACTGCAGTTTTTTTGAAGTAATACTGCAGTTTTTGTTTATGTAGAAAAATGCAGTTTTTTGGACACGAAAAAACTGCAATATTGCAGTTTTACTGCAATACAGCTGAATTATTACTACAATAATACTGCAATATAACTGCAGTATTACTGCAATACAGCTGAAGTATTACTACAATATAACTGCAGTATTACTGCAATACAGCTGAAGTAGTAGTACAATAATACTGCAATATAACTGCAGTATTACTGCAATACAGCTGAAGTATTACTACAATAACACTGCAATATAACTGCAGTATTACTGCAATACAGCTGTAGTAGTACAATAATACTGCAATATAACTGCAGTATTACTGCAATACAGCTGAAGTATTACTACAATACTGCAATATAACTGCAATATTACTGCAATACAGCTGAAGTAGTAGTACAATAATACCGCAATATAACTGCAGTATTACTGCAATACAGCTGAAGAACTACTACAATAACACCACAATATAACTGCAGTATAACTGCAATACAGCTGAAGTATTACTACAATAATACTGCAATATAACTGCAATACAGCTGAAGTATTACTACAGTAATACTGCAATATAACTGTGGTAGTACTGCAATACATAATACAACTAAAGTATAATTACAATACTACCAAAGTGCAATACTAATAAAATGCTGTACAATACAATTGAAATACAACCAGAATATCCAGAATGTTTTATTTTCACACATCTGCAATATAATGAATTAAGGTACAAAACAACAGTGAATGTCTCAAACAGCAACAATAAATAATAACAATAAATGTGATTTTACTTTTCTTTTTTTTTTTACTTCAAATAACAGGCTGAGAGTTAGACAATGTATTTAAAGTGTTTATTTACAAACCATACAATCATGCAAATATCTTCTCATATTATTCAGGGAGGTTTTGTTTTTTGAAGAGCTTATCCTCATTATCCCGCGTGGTTCTTATAACTGCATTTATCTCAGATGTGGAAACGCTATTTTGGATGTAGTCTGGAAAAACAAACAAAAAGAATCAGAGAAACTCTCAAGTTTCAGTTACACTCTTCACCACAGGCATATAGTATGTTTAATATTAATCTTGAATTGTGGAAAGTATTCATACTATTTCCAGTGAATTTCTTATGGTATATTGGTCAGCATTATCAAATCACAAATATGCTTTGAACACTCCAGGTAAAAGAAGTTAAAGGTTCAAAAATGAGAATTCTGTCATTAATTACTCACCCTCATGTCGTTCCAAACCCGTAAGACTTTTGTTCATCTTTGGAACATAAATGAAGATCTTTTTGATGAAATCTGAAAGCTTTCTGTCACTCCATTGACAGTCTGTGTAACTTGTACAATAACACGCATTTCTGGAAAAAAAAAAAAAAAAGCAGAGAGACACACAATCATGTTTAAAACTGTACAGCGCCCTCCACAAATATTGGCCCTCTTTATCCTCTCTGACTTTTATTCACAAATCTAACCTTAAATAAAAATAAAAATTAAATATTATTGGAATACAGTATATGGAATATATGTGTTCCACAGTTATTGTCCCCCTTCATTTAATACTTTGTGTAACCTATAACCTTTCACATAAGTAAGGGCTAATCCATGGCTAGGTGTGCATTACATTTTAATGAACAAGATGGAGGTAAAGAACCACCCGACGTGAAGCGGGATGCCTCTGTGAAGTGCACTAAAATTGTGCAATACACACCCAGCTGTTAAAGATGGGTAAAAGAGTTAAGTTAAAGCTGTCCTTAATGTTTGTGGAGCACAATTTGACTGGAAGGGTAAAACTAACAGTTAATTTTCTTTTTTCTTTTTTTTGGCTATGGGCCATTAAATCTAGCATTCTGCACACTTTAAATCAGGCACAGCGATAAATTAGCATGGTTGGATTACATTTATTTGAATGAATAAACGAAGGAGAGAGAAAGAGATTGTGCATATGTGAATTATCTGTGTCTATGCAGCATCACTCTAGTGAAGCTGTCAGTTGAATTACTTCAGAAACAGCAAAGTTAAAGGGTTAGTTCACCCAAAAATGAAAATTACCCCATGATTTACTCACCCTCAAGTCATCCTAGGTGTATATGACATTCTTCTTTCAGACGAATACAATCGGAGTTATATTAAAAATGTCCTGGCTCTTCCCAGCTTTATAATAGCAGTGACTTGATGGTTCGTTTTTGAAGTTCGTAAAAGTGCATCTATCCATCATATAACTGCTCCACACAGCTCCGGGGGGTTAATAAAAGCCTTCTGAAGCGAAGTGGTGCGTTTGTGTAAGAAAAATATCCATATTTAAAACTTTATAGACTAAAAGAACTAGCTTCCGGCGGAAAGCCGTACGCAATTCGACTTACGGCGAAAGAGTAACCCCTGACGCGGTGTACAGGAGCATCGCACGCTTTGACGCCTCTCATGGATAGGGCTGGGCAACAAACTCAAGCCCCTTTTCTCTTATATCGAAATCCTCCGCCATTTATCTTTAACAATTCTCGTTTTAGAATCTAATTCATGACCGGTGTTTTGTTTTGCTCTATCCTCTGCACTTTTGCATTCGTCAATACGCATGTGTCAAAGGTTACTCTTTCGCTGTAAGACGACCTGTGTACCACTGACCGCCAGAAGCTAGTTATTTTAGTCTATAAAGTTTTAAATATGGATATTTTTCTTACACACACATGCCACTTTGCTTCAGAAGGCCTTTATTTACCCCCCTGAGCCGTGTGGAGCAGTTATGTGATGGATAGATTCACTTTTATGGACTTCAAAAATGAATCAAGTCAATGCCATTATAATGCTTGGAAGAGCCAGGACTTTTTTCATATAACTCCGATTGTATTTGTCTGAAAGAAGAATGTCATATACACCTAGGATGACTTGAGGACATCATGGGCTAATTTTCATTTTTGGGTGAACTATCACTTTAAGACTTTGTTGCTTAGAAATATGGTTCTGTATGAGATTGACTCTATATATGTGTGTGTGTGTGTGTGTGTGTGTGTGTGTGTGTGTTACAGGAAAGGCAGCCCATTAATTTAGAATGGTGATTAAACTGACTGTAACTATCTGTGCATTCATTGTTTTAATGCACATCTTTCAGTCAATCAGAATCCAGTATTCAAACAGACTATGGTATAATATATACACATGAATAAGAGAGACCACAAGCAAACTGTTGAGAACTGATGTCAAGTACTGAGAATAATTGCTGTGGTATAACTAGATTTCATTACCTTTCCAGCGGCGCTAATACTGTAAATCTTCTTTTAGCTCTTTGATTTCATTTTTTAAATCCTTGATTTCTTCTTACATGGCTTAGGAGACAGAGGACTACACTTTATTCTTCCTGCATTCCCACAGGTCTTGGTTCCTGAAGTACAATATTAGTTATTATGTATTCTAAACTATAAAGATAATAGTTTTTTTATAAAAGATAAAATAAATAAAGTTGCTTACTGCTCACCGTTATTTGAGTTCAGCTTTGCTTCACCGCAGCCATTATCTTCCGTTGAATTACATTTTTGGTCTTCTTTTTTTTGTTGTTGTTGTTACCAGTGCATTTTTTCTGAAAATAGCAATCACACAATAAAAAGTATTCCTGTAAAACATACTTTTCTGCACATTATTGTCAAACTATTGAACATAAATGCTTGTGTCCTGTGAAAAAAGTCCTGATTTAGTCTATTTTTGTGTATATCCAATATTATCAGATATTCCAAAGATATTTAACATAAAACAAAGGCAAGTACAATTAGATCTGAACCAAAGGGGACATATCATGAAAATCTGACTTTTTACGTGTTTAAGTGCTATAATCGGGTCCCCGGTGAATCTACCAACCCAGAAAATGTGAAAAAGGACAACCCAGGCCAGTAACTTTGTTTTGGTAAGCCTTTCTCTGAAAAATTAGATTTTCAGATTTCTCTCCCCTTCTGACGTAGGAAGAGGATCTTATATTACCGCCCCTCTGCACTGTTTTCAGAAAACAAGAACCTTGTGTGTATTTGACAGTTTAAACAGCAAAAAATGTGAACGAGAAGTTACTCACGAGACTTGCTGTCTGACAGCCAGTTGTCTGTGTGTGTGTGCTCAGAAAACCATCCATTATCCGTGAGAGTGTTCACGATATTGATGATAATCAAAACCAGTCAGGTGGGGGCAGTGTGCATGCAGCAGCTCATTTGCATTTAAAGGCACATGCACGAAAACAGCCTGTTCTTGACTGTAGTCCGAAATTAGTATTTACAACATGGATTTATAAATGATCTGTGAGGTATTTTAAGCTGAAACTTCACAGACACATTCTGGGGACACCTGAAACTTAAATTACAACTTGTAAAAATGGGCATAATAGGTCCCTTTTAAGTCAAGTCACTATTATTTATAGCACTTTAAACAATACAGATTGTTTCAAAGCAGCTTTACAGTGATAAAAATGAAAATAATGATGCCAACAGAACTGATGAACTTTTCTTCCAGAAAACGCTTCTCCTCCGTCCCGCTTATGAATCAGGGTTGCCAGGTTTTCACAACAAAACTCGCCCAATTGTGTTTTCCCCCGGTAAAAATCGCGTTCCGGGGGATAAATCTGTATTTTTTGGCGGGGTTCCCCTGCTAAAATTTGCATTCCCGGGGCTAAATATCATATTATTGGGGTCGTTTCAACCCGCGGACATGAAAACCAGCCAGCGGCAACAGTGTTAAAGTAGCCCAATTCATGTTTTTGTATTTTAATTGTGGCCGCTCACATATATGAATAGTATTGTAAGTGAAGAAATCAACCAAAGCATATTTTATATCCATCTTGCAGCAGTAGACACTACGGAAAAAAAGCTGACTGACCGCTGTGAGTATCAGCTCGAGACTCATGTCAGGACAACGACTATGTTGGCGTGAAGGAATAAGATCCGGTCACATGCGGGCTATTAATCTATGTGGTTGAAATGTCCCATAGGTGAAAAAAGTGGCTACATGTTGCACAATGCAGCATAACTACAGTACAGTGTAGTACGAGTGGAAGGCCTATGAAGACTTCAGATGCAAAAACCGTCTGATATTTTTCTTTTAAAATTAACATTTTTATAAGGCTCCTAAAGGTTAAATTTTTTTTTACTTTAATGGCAACTAAAAGGACATCATTGCCATTAAAGTGAAATTACTGAACATAAACATAGGAGCCCAATAAAAAAAGCTCATTTAAAAAAAAAAAAAAAATGTCAGACGGACATTTGCATCGAAGTCTTCACATGCATTACAGTGTATCACTGTTAGAGATGCGCAGATGGGCTATTATTTAATCCGCTACCGCATCACAAAACTCATCATCCGTCCGCCATCCATCCGCACCAACGTTTTTTGACCAATTTCCAAAGCCACACCCGCCCACCATATGCTGATTCTTGGTCTATGGGCGATGCAAGGCGCTGCTGACACGAGCCGCGAGGCTAGAAAGCTCTTGCCTGTTCTAGAAATGATACTGATTCAATGCAGCAAAGATATTTAAAGGCTAAAGTCCCTACTAGTATATCCTATTGGCTATGAATATTGTATCCCCAGAATATCAGCAGTGAACTCCGTCTCCGGGACGAACAGGGACAAAAATAAATAAATAGCCTAAATAAAACGCACATCGGCAAACCTGCACTTAGCCTACCTGAATAGGCTACTGTACAATTTTATCATTGTAATAAAAAACGCAATTTGGCACATCATTTCAACATGCTGCTATTTAGCCCACTACTAATTAAGGCCTTTGCAAAAATTTGCAAAAAGATAAAAAGCTTGAATAAAATAAGTCATTGACATTATTGTTCATTTTTGGAATATTCAGACAATATATAGGCTACTCATTGTATCTCTGTGCTTTGAAGATTTTGTTTTTTAAAAATACTAATTATTTCTGTGGTAGAAAATGTTGTGGCACCAAGATCGGCTACTGTGGGTGCCCTTGGGTTTGTTATAGCCCCTTGGGTTTGTTATAGCCCCAGCCCCTACGTGTGCTTAATCCGGGCCTGGTCATTCACATTACAGGCTAATTAACTCTACGCACTGTCATGTCAGGGTGACGACTAGGACGACCCTGAAGAAATGAAACCGTTAATTTTGACTGCATGAGAAGAGAGCGCGTCTTTTTCAGGCAGACAGTGCAATTCATTTTATACCAGCAGGCCTAACAATCATACAAGAAACAAACTATGGAGCCTCGATATTAAAGAAACACCAACTCTATTCATTCACTGAAATTCGCTGAAAGTCCACCGCACAGTGCAACGTGCATGTTTACATTTTTAATTGTCCATAACAACCCCAAAACTTGCCTGCTTGCATTGCACATCTAATTAATGGGCAAAGTTTTCCGACTTTTTTTGCTGTGGAAGTTATTGAGCTTGTAGAAGTTTAGCTCTTGCGTTCTTCTGAACATCTCGCGCTGCCATTGCCCGATGTCTTTTATGATATCACTCCATAATCTGTCTCTCTTTTAAATGCCTATTCCCCGAGTGGTAGGCTACAATGACTGACTGTTTTAAAACTAATATCGAAACAAAATAACCCAGGCAGTCTCATCTACGAGACGTTTAGGCCTCCGACAGTTGGGCTCATAGCTTGCAGGTTTGCTTAGTGGCCTACCAGGCGCTGCAATGATATTTAACTATATTTAACAATGTATATATTTTTTTCATTTGATTGGTTCAACCGCCACCCACCCGAATTTAATTAAAATATTATTTTTCGTCACGATCTGCGGAGTCCGCGGCTGTAACCGCCAACCGCGCATCTCTAATCACTGTACTGCAGTTATATTGCATCTATACTTCATTATACTACAAATCAACAGTTGTACTTCAATATACTGCAGTTTTACTTCAATGTACTGCAGTAATATTGTATCTAAACTTCATTATACTGCAAATCTACAGTTGTACTTCATTGTACTGCAGTTTTACGTCATTGTACTGCAGTTATTTTTTGTAAGGGCCAATTCGAGACTCCAGTTTAACTTCAGTTAATCATGAAGCCCCGATTAATGACGTAGTGGTCTGGGTGCATGTTGCTTTAAAACCCATTTGAGGTTTCCTTGCATTCGTGGGGAGAATGATAGAGGCTAATATGCTGTGCCATTCTGTTCTGCTTTGAGCTTTACTAAATCAAAATACGATCATTAACGGCAACCTGTGTCAAGCGAATCATTTACGAACATTATGGTTAGAAAACAAGCAATGACAAACGAGCGATCACGTCGCACAATCAAGTGCTGTGACTCTACATACTAATGCGTGCGACTGCACTGCACAGACCTGCTTGCGACATAAAATTGACATTGCTGTATGCGAAAAGAGCAAAAGAGTAAAATGTGACACCCAATCAGCATCAGAAGTGCATAAACATATACGTAGGCTATCACTGACATGAATGCTGATGTTGTGATGACGCCAGAATGGTGATGAAGATTGCAGCCGTGTCTTTGATAGCAGGCCCAGAGAGTCCTAATGAAAGTAATTGCTGAAAACGAAAGAAGAAATCCGCGAAGAGAGGACCGCATGCTTCTGAAATCTGAAACGCAAGATTTTGCTCTCATTAGTGACAAAGGATGTAGAAACTCGCGTCTGTTGCCGCGACGCTCAATGAACATTCAGAATGATAGGCTGACATGGACTTAAAGCGCCACTGTAGCATTTAACATTATTAACGTTTTAACTTTATGTAGGACCATCAATCAACCGCTAAAGAACGTCAACTGTGAACGCGGCGTCAGTATCTGCGAACGTAGTAATGGGTGGGAACAGAACATATATACTACAGATGACGAATAATGATTGGCAAGATAGATAATTAATGAATGATGTGACATGAATTGAGTCTTCCAGGTAGAACTACACTAGAGCTCCCATATCTTTGTTAAGTTGTAATGAGCACTATATTGAGTCCAACCTTTAGTTTGAACTGATGATCATTTGTTTTACTCGCATTTTCACAGTTTTCCCAAGACTGAGTTGGCAGAAGGGCTGCTGCATAACTGGAGTTAATAGGGGAAACTGCGAGAACACGAGTAAAACAAACAATTGTTCCTAAGTGTTCCTTACAACTTACCAAAGATCCAGTAATCCATGGATATTGACATGCAGCGAGGATCGTGATTCCTGACATTTATATGTGCCTGATTTAGATGCCAGGGAAACACATAAAGCAAATTTGCCTGTGAACGCTTTATATAAATACAACATAGGTAGGTCTAAATCCGGGTGATCACTTATATCAATGTTACATATATTGTCATATCGTCTAGTTTTTGTCAGTGTTTATTTAAAAACATCCAATTAGGCAGAATATCCGATGGTAAATATTTAATTTGAGTTGTCAATACAATATATAACAATACAATTTATAGGGTATGATTTTACCCCAAAATTTTACATATTGAGACAAAATGATAACTGCAAATCCACGTTTCACTGCCTGGAGTCCAGTTGTTTCTGTGATTTGCAGAGATCCATTTGTTTCTCTTTTCTGTAGCTTTCAGCAGTCTGTACAAATATACCTCCGATTTCTTGTCAAATCTGTTTATGCAGTCAATCTCAAAGCTCTTTCCCGTTTTAGATGCATTTTGTGTTTTTTACGGCATTCATGCTGAAAACCAGTGCTGTCTCTCAGTCTTTTTGACACTCAGTGGGCATAACACAGTCACTCCAGCTGACGGTGACGTCACACGCATACCCTCTATTGAAGGCAGGCAATGAAACAAAACAGGAACTAAACACAGGAAATAAGAACACAGGAACAAAACTATACTGCTAAATAAGAGTCCACAACAAAAGACCAGGGAAAAAAAGACATGAACGTAACACAGCCATACACATGCAATACATGTAAGGAGAACACCAGACAAAGCACATGAGAAACACTGGGGTATAAATACACCAGGATAACGAGGGACAACAAGAGACAGGTGGAGACGATTATTTGCTATGGGAACAAACTAGGGCAACCATTGCAACAAACAAGGGTAACTACAGAAACCATACACTAAACATGTCACTAACCTCACCCCTTATCCCACCTCAATAGCAGCACAAGTGTCCTGCAATACAACATAAACACAGTAAGTACACTGTACCTATTTTCTTAATGTTTTAATTAGAATGTAATGTTAGACATTTTGTCACTGACAGTTTTTTTTTTTTACATCAAAATCAAAATGTTTAAAATTTAATAATTAACATCAATATACATCTTGTCGTCTATCCAATTCTTTTCATTTCCGTTTTCAGACTTTTCAAGTTGTCACTCCTCTTAGTACCCCAAACGCAACACATGGTAGCCAGATAAGGCTTTAAGACAGAATGTTTAGCAAGAAAATTTAATCTTGCATCCCTTGAAAACATTTAATAAAACTAACACTGCTAATCCACTTTCAATTTCACACACTGGTTACAACTAACATAGGCAAAAGAAAGGGAGAGAATACCACAACAGGGAGATGCAAAAGGTGCAAAAGGTGCAAAAAAGAGGTTGACTGAGGAAAGCAGGAGTGTTAAGAGCAAGAGAGTGGGAAGATATAACCCATTTTTTTCTGTGCAAATACGAGGCTTGTTATCTTGCTAAGGCAAAAAAATGCAGCTTTCAGCATTTTCATATTACAGTGAACAGATATTGCTTACAAGCTATAAATTACCTTTTAATACTCTCCAGATTACAGACACTAATACAAATGTAAAATCAACGACCCTAACTTTCTCTCTGTCTCTCTTTCTGTCATTTGCATGAATCCGGTGGGACTCTTCATACATATATGGCGGATTCGAATATCCTATAGGCCATTAAGTGCTCAATCATTTGCATAAGTACTTTCAAGGACTATTTAAATTAACATTAAAGGCACTGTGGATGCAAAATGTAATCTGACCAGTTTGAAGGCTGCAGAAAAACACTGATGCAGATATGTGCAATAAAGATAAACAGACAGGTGGTCAAGATGGAGACGGGAAGAGTAAGAGAGCGAGCTAAACAGGGAGAGACTGATATGCCCTTCTAAGTTTGCTAAGGCTGCTTGTAAGAAATGCTGAGGATGCAATGTGCTGACCCACATACATACAGTAGTACCTGCTCCCTACAGACTCCGCCGGCTGCTCTCTCTCTCTCTCATTCTCTGGCTCTCTCTCCCCACAAATTCTCCATTGTTACCACTGTTCTTCAGTGCTTGCATTTTGTATTGTCTTGTCACTCCGTTCTTTGCAGTCTCACCCTTTTCCTTGCAATCTTCAATGGTTCTGTGCATTCTTCACCTTTAATGGTGAGCAAAAAAAATTTGATGCTAAGGCCCACTGAGATGAATCAAATCAATGAAGTCATCACTACTCTCTCTTTCTCTCTCTCTCTCTGCTGCTTGTCTCTTCATTCCCGTTCAGCTAATACAGTTTGTTTGCCTCCTTTTCTTTAATTGTACTGTTCTGTTCCTCCTTAAAGGTGAAGTGTGTAATGTTTTTAATGTTTTAATAATTTCTATGACAAACTGTGTTAATTATAAAAAGATTTTTTAATTTTGTAGTTTTACATTTCCCTTTTAAAATGTATATTTTTAAATTTAATATTTATTTTTGAATTATTTAAAAATATATATTATGTATTGTTATATAGTTTCATACAAACAGTATAAATTTAATTTTCATAAAAAGATTTTTTTTTTTTAAATTATCATATTTTAAATGTTCTTTAACAGCTGCAGATTATGTTATAATAGGAAAGACATTCAATTTTAACAAAAACTCATCTATTTTAGACAGTTTGATATTTTTACCAAGCTGACAAGTAAAAGTAAAAAAAATTGCAACGTTTGGTGACACTAGTTGCACAGAAATTACATGCTTTACCTTTAATTTCTGAGTCTTCTTTTCTTTTTTTCATTCTGTCTCCTTCTGTCTTTCTTAATGCAACAACTGATATTTTGCTGACAGGGCTCACGGCAGATGTTAAGCACTGATGGCAACATGGGGTGTGATTGAAAGCTGATCAGCACATGCATGAGAGGTGTTTTTTTTTTTTCAGCAAGAGATCTAATATAGCCTGTGATTGGTAGCGGTGTACCAATCTTTATCACTTTACTGAAATGACATGACAGATATCTGAACTGTGTTAAAGGCCCCCAGTCTTCTGCGTTCAACTGCAATATCACAGCCTGTCATGTTTCACCGACCAATCTGATGACCAGCATTTCACAATAACAAGTGAAAAGAACATCAAAGAGGCCTCATACCCAGATGGAGCCTGTATGGAAAGCCTCCCCAGAGACTTCAGACTAAACATTACTGTCATTTAACAACACATCAGTGCAGTTGTAAGAGGAGTAGTTCTGCCTTTTGACATTTATGACTGTTTAAAGGGGTCATGAACTGCATTGTTTTATTGTTTTATGATGTTTCCTGGGGTGCACTTATAATGTTAGAATGCTTTTTACATCAAAAATTGTCATAATTTATAAATAAAAGGAACTTTTCCTACCCTGATTTTAGCCCTCTGCTCTGAACGCTCTGTTTTAAGGGGCATGTCTGCTGTGAGACGTCAGTGTAAACGCCCACTGCTGTGATTGGCTAACATCTTTCCATTTGAAATAGCTAAGTATTACTATTACAGCTCTCATGGTTAACTAACCGTGAAAAGTGTTTAGGTCTATGGCATTATATTCAGATCGTGGCATGAAAGGTTGCAGAGATGAACACTGTAGCTGATCACAGACATGCTGAGCGCATGAAAGCAGTGATCTCATCATTGCAACTCAGTTTCTGTACACTAACGTATGCTTTCATCTTCACTAACAGTGCAAACGTGATATAGTTAAGAGATTCATTGAATAAAACGGGAGTCACTGATAAACGCGTCACTGATAAACTCTCGCCATTTGATTGACAGCTCCAGCGCGCGCTGCTCCAACGATTGCAAAGGGAGCTTTCTTTGATCGCTTTCTTTATAGAATTTAATCACCGTTAAATAACAGATTATTTTCATCCTACTAAGAGAAACAACGCAAGTTGACGTTTAGTCACTGGTTTGATTTACTGACACACAGACAAAGAACATCTGACTGTACATGAATAATTACATTTCAGATCAGGCATTAGAATTAACACAGTTACATGTTGCATTACTGTCGAGCCCAGGCACTGCACAATATTTTGTAATCCTCAACGGCATGTTTATTGCTTGGTAGCTCCATCTGGTTTAACACCACGTAGGCCTATGTTACTTTTAGGCTACCTATTCTATTGCATGTCATGTGCGAATCGGTGGGCAGGGCTAAACAGGCAGTGATGAAGTAGGCGTTGATCTTCTTCTGCAGAGGCGGTGCTTGCCTCCCTTTGACGTCATAGATTCCCACTTTGAAAAAAACCTGTCGTTTGCTGGGCCTGGTGTCAATAAAAGCTTTTATTGGACTAACAAGGAAGTTTTCAGTTCTGAAACTTACAGGATATTCTTATAGTATGATGACCTCTTATATGTCAAAAGCTCAAGGAAAATTTGATTTCTCAGTTCATGACCCCTTTAAAAGAGATGCGTAAAGCGGTATACAGTGGGGAGAACAAGTATTTGATACACTGCCGATTTTGCAGGTTTTCCTACTTACAAAGCATGTAGAGGTCTGTAATTTTTATCACAGGTACACTTCAACTGTGAGAGACGGAATCTAAAACAAAAATCCAGAAAATCACATTGTATGATTTTTAAATAATTCATTTGGATTTTATTGCATGACATAAGTATTTGATCACCTACCAACCAGTAAGAATTCTGGCTCTCACATACCTGTTAGTTTTTCTTTAAGAAGCCCTCCTGTTCTCCACTCATTACCTGTATTAACTGCACCTGTTTGAACTCATTATCTGTATAAAAGACACCTGTCCACACACTCAATCAAACAGACTCCAACCTCTCCACAATGGCCAAGACCAGAGAGCTGTGTAAGGACATCAGGGATAAAATTGTAGACCTGCACAAGGCTGGGATGGGCTACAGGACAATAGGCAAGCAGCTTGGTGAGAAGGCAACAACTGTTGGCGCAATTATTAGAAAATGGAAGAAGTTCAAGATGATGGTCAATCTCCCTCTGTCTGGGGTACCATGCAATATCTCACCTTGTGGGGCATCAATGATCATGA